>CM077790.1:15823436-16427186 GCA_039737535.1 Lagodon rhomboides
CTGTATTTTTTTACTTTGAAATTTTCTCTCCAAGCTGAAACCGGTTTTCATCAAGAACCTGACAAGTTTCTTGCTCGGTTGTTGTTGTTTTTCTTGATTTAATGAAGCTATATGTAATCATTTTTGTTTAAAACATTTAAAAATGTATCAAAATTATCAACAGAATGTGAAGAAATAACAGGTTTGACATTATATCAAAGACTTCTTTGTATTGTTGGGCAAAGATATCTACTGGAATTTGCATGCTAACCAGCTAGCCCTGTTTCATAACACCACTTTGTACCTCCATCCAACATGAGAGTCTTGCACCAATTGATATTCAGGGATAGGGGAAGTTAACGCTCTAGATAAAAAAAAAAACAGTTTCATCCACGTGCACTTGGATGAGGCTAAATCCCTCCAAGGAAAAAAAGGCGCCCAATGACGGACTTAATACCAACAGTCTACATCTGATGAGTCAGACTACTTCGAGAGCATATTCTAAAAGGTGAAAAGAAGTGAAGCAGAACAGGAGTCGGTCGGTATTTATTTCCACTGCCGGAGACAGCTCTTGGCAAGTAAAGGGAGGAAGTTTGATGCTGAACTCACAACATTTCTTCTAGACTGGTAAGTAGTTTAAACAGCTTTCTAGTCTATGTTTGAAGAATGAATTCAACAGATGGCCAATTCTTGCATATAGCCCCTTTAATGACTCCCAAAAATTAAATGTAAAACTGTGTGTTTTTGTTTGCTTGTTTCCTGGAATTTAGTTATGACATTGCTCATGAATCATTTTGACATTTACAGAGACAGGTGCTGTAGCATTAAGTTATTAAATTCACCTTGTTGCTCACACCTTAAATGCAGATTTGTTTGAAGAAGAAGAAAAAGATGAAACACGTCAGCTGCTTTCTTGAATGCATTTTTTTAAAGGTACGGATAAAACAAGACTACTCTAGTACTACTATAAAATCCTTGAACCAGTGGTGGAATGTGTACAGTTTCAATGAGACAAGGAGAATGATGGTGTCAGTGCATTATATAGTCGTTTTGTTTTGAAATGGACAGAACCACACTTTTCTGAGGAAGGACCATTGGCTGAGTTCACGAAGGATGTGCAAGATACTGAAAACCTCTTCATGTTGTGTTCATTGCATCATCCATGAATTACTTCAGTATATCATCATCTTTTCCTTTGCGATTGTGTTCATTATGAAAACAGCAAAGCAGTACAGGATGTCACCAGTGTTTGTAGTGCCAAAAACATTTAAAGACGTGTCAGGATAGTGTCTCCTACCACAAACCTTAAACATTTCATTTCAAAATGCCACATCTAGGCAACACTTTATATTAACCGTTATTAATAAATGGTTAATTTATAGTTAATCAAACAGTTCACTGTTAACGAACAATGAAATGCTTAGTGAACCATTTGTCAAGCAATTGTTAATTGTTAAGTGTTGCAATTAATGTTGATAATACTTTGTAAGCGGTTAATAAATACTGTGTAGTTCATCTATTAACATTATGTGTATGGCCATTAGAAAGTGGCAACTGATGTTTATAAACCTTTGCAACTGCTTAATAAATGGTTTATATAGCATTTCATTTACAACAGTGACATAATAAGGTTGAATTAACTATAAGCCTACTATTTATTAATGATGGCTATTATAAAGTTTAACATAATAAAATGATATTACTTTCTATTACATCACATCTATAAAGTATAAAGGTTGTAGCTAATGGCTTTGTCAATGGTTAATAAATCATTAACTAAACTCTAAAATCATTTGCAACCCAAACGTTTCTCTTCTTAATGGTTTGTATCTTAATAACAAATAATTTATTAGAGATTGGTTCTAGTCTGTTAAAATTAAACAAGTTATGTAATTTTGTATTTCTCTACTTTATGATCAAAAGACATTAATTAGTCGCTAGTTTGGAATTATCAAGAGAAAATAGGCCCACATTTTGATCAATCTCTTCGCCAGAGTCGCACATATTTTACAGTAAAATGGTCCAGGTCTCATTTTGCGTCTGGTTGGCTGGTGGACTCTGGACTTGGAGCTGTCAGATCTTCCAGTGGTGAGAGGCGCCCAGAGTTAATACTCCTGACAGCTCCGGGGGTCTTATACGTGTCTTTGCAGTCAAAGGTTGACTGAATTCACTCTCTGACCAGTTAGTGGTCTGAACTTTGAATAATTTAACCAGAACTATCAAAGCCTTTTTTTTCTGTCATTCATTCACAACCATGAACCACATGAACCTGGAGGCCTTTAATCACACAGTGTCCAATGACCGGCAACACCATTCTTTCATTTGCAAACAAAACCAGATAACAGATTTACATATTCAGTTGAGGTTTAATTAGCTACAGAGTACACTAATCAATCCCGTAATCGCAAGAGCACACACAAGGAAACAAAGGAAATCGCTGAGTGAGAGGGAAGATTTTTAGAAGTTCACTCAAAGGAAAAAAAAGAAAAGGTTCCTTCACGCGGATCACATTGAAATGATTAAACAAGATATGGGAGCTTTACTGAAGCCCAACTTTCCCCCAGTGATAGTCAAATCCTACTTTAAACTTGATGAATGCAAAGTTATTTCCTCCACGCTGATCGCCATGGGAACAGGGCTGAAACTGTCTCCTCCATCTAAGAGAGTTAATAATTGTCTTCTTCAAAAGACATCCAGTAGCATCCACACGGCGAGACAGAAACCATGCCATGCCACCATAAATCACAACTTCGTAGAGGCTCGCCTTATCATTCAATAAGTACTGCACAGGGAATCATTTAATGTGCTTACCTTACTTGTTTATTTGTCCTAAACAGCCAACAGCCGTATCACTGCTTACTTAACTGGGTATGTAATGTCTACTCATGTTCTTATCTTTCGCCTCCCTCCAACCCTCCCAGATCCCCAATTCTTCTCACCATCTTCCTTTTCTCCCAATGTATGGGACTACTTTATGCATGATTAATTGATATGGATGAATATCAAATTATGAAGCCCCAACCAAGTTGTGTAAACCAAGTGGAGGAGACCAGAGATGGAATGTGGAGTCAGAAATACATTTGTCAAACATTATTTGTTCCACCATTTCAATCATTTCTTTTTAGATGTGAATCTAAAATGTGAAGAATGTGAAGTCTGACAATACATTTGTTCAATTTTGAATAATTTAGGGTATTTTCATTGGGGGGACAATTCATGTTTTTCAGAAATTGGAGGGGACATGTCCCCCCCGTCCCCTTCCCGGGATCTGCACCCATGTAACACAGAGCTGAACGTTAGACACAGCACAATAGATGATGACTGGATAACTGTGGATACAAGTGGCTTGTTTGTGTTCTTTCATATTTTTGAAAAAAAAAAAAAAAAAAGCAAATTTGCTTGAAATTTTTCAATCATGCCCTTCACCTTCAAGTGATGGAGAGTAATCAGCAGGTTGGAATGAGGAGGGCCCTGTCATAGCTGCGGGAGCGGACACATAATCAGCCCCGCCAAAGATCTTCTCCTGGCATTAAAGGAAATCACCTGGAGGTGTCCAGGTTTGGGTAATGTGCCAACAAAAAAAAAACCCCCATATTATTAGTGGAAGAAAGAAGAAATAATGACATTAGTTAGCCTTTTTAATTCCACTATTTGGGCTTCACACTGAGCGTGGATTGCCACAAGGTCAACCTCACTTTTCTAATTTGCCTCTATCTAAATTGTGCTCATCGGCTAACGCGTTCAGCACCTCTCCGGAGCAGCCGGCGAGACTTATGGAGAGAAAATGAGACATACAGGGAGAAGAAGAGTAGAGGAGGAGAGATATTTTTTAATTCAGCCTTTCAAAGCTTTGAATAATCAGAAAATGGGCAAACAATTTGACATCACAGAATGTTAAGTCATTAACTCATATAGAACATACGCAGCGGTTCACAGACTGCATTTAAATTTCAGCTTGTAACAGTGTCAATCACTATCGCCGTCCGTCACATCTTCGCACTGCTCTCACTCGTCTGGCACCGTTATCACTTTGGAACCATTTTTAGAAAACCGTGGGGCAGTAAACACAGTTTCCATGGAAACGTCAGCGAGACACACATTGATAAGCGGATTGGAGCAGCTGTATTTCTCTGATGACGAATGAAACCTCAAAAGCTGAGAGGGCTTCAGCTGGTGAACACAATTAAACGCTGCCAATATACGCGGGGAAAAAGAGGGATCCACATAAGCAGAGGAATCTGTTTGATTTCTCATTATGAGGCGGATAACAAACGACTCTTATCTCCCTCTTTTCCCTTTTTTTTTTTTTTTCTTTGCCCAAAGCACCCTTTGGCTCTGCCTGACACCGGGTCTGCTTCTGTGTCTGAGCGCAGTCGCAAATGGGCAACAGTTTCCAATTAGATTTTTTACTTTACAAATGGATGTATTGATCTGCTGCAGCTGTTCTCATCAAGCTGCAGAGAAACAATCAGGCACAGTTTAATTTGGCATCAGTCAGTGGTGAGAGGAGAGGAAGACATAGAAAGGTCAGACATGTTTAAAAAATAATCATCAAAATCTCACATCATGAATTTTAAACAAGCGTTGGATTGCATTTCTGGCATCAATAATTTGCTGTCTTCCCTCGCTTTATTTAAAGATGCTCTACAGAACAAAACACACAGTGTCTTTCTATGGCCCGACAATGTACTGATATTAAATCGTTACTGTAATACGAGACCACATATTGTGTTGGATTTTGGATATCGTTATATGTTGATAGTGTTATCTTTTTCCTCATTTTAAAGGTTGCATTACAACAAAGTGATGCGTAATTGTTGTACTTATATCCAGATTACAAGGACTACAGATAAAAGTGAACAATGAAAAGTGGTTATTCTGGTAATATTACAGGTAGACTGGATTAAAAAGATAATGCTGATGATTATTTGTCAAAAATGTTATTGTGTTAATGTTTTGTGAAAGTACCCAGAGTCATCCCCACAGTGTTTTCACAATATCCATCGAGCTATATGGTAAAAAATATTATGATACGTATATACACCGATCAGGCAGAACATCATGGCCACCTGCCTAATATTGTGAAGGTTCCCCTTGTGCAGCCCAAACAGCTCTGACCTGCCAAGACATGGACTTAAAACCTCTGAGGGTGTCCTGTGGTGTCTGGCACCAGGGCGTTTTATAGTGGATCCTCTGGGTCCTGTATGTTGGGGGGTGGGGCCTCCATGGATCAGACCTGCTCCAGCACCTCTTACAGATGCTCGATCAGATTGGGATCTGTCAGGGCACATTGTCCTGCTGGGGGGCCACTGCCAGCGGGAAGTGCTGGTGTGATGAGGGGGTGTACTTGTTTGGATGGGTGGTGCGTGTCAACTGGCATCCACA
This sequence comes from Lagodon rhomboides, assembly GCA_039737535.1. Lineage (NCBI taxonomy): Eukaryota > Metazoa > Chordata > Actinopteri > Spariformes > Sparidae > Lagodon > Lagodon rhomboides. Next base: position 15,828,801 of record CM077790.1, read on the forward strand.
TGAACGCCAGCACCCAAGGTTTCCCAGCAGAACATCGCATTGTGATGAGATGATCAATGTTATTCACGCCACCTGTCAGTGGTTTTAATATTGTGGCTGATCGGTGTATATTATCATGATATAGCCTAGAAATATTGTGATATTATTTTAATATCACCCAACAATACGTATTGTTCTGTAGCAGACGCTCTTAAATGTCATTATTATTGTAGCTTCACTTTGATGTTTGACCTTAGCTGTGCAGAGGTGCACATTTTTTATATCTTGGGGACATCCCTAGTCTGGAGTTTTAAAAATGAAAAATGTATAATAGTTTCCGGAGCTTTCAGTGTGGGAGAAGGAGTAGTTGTGTATTGATGCATTTTTAAAGCAACATTATGTAACTCTTACCTTAAAGTAACAGCTTCCAAATCATGTTGATGGCACACCGTCTTGTAACAGGGTGAATGGTGTCTCTGTCTCAGCCACTCAGCCCTCCATCACTTGTTTCTGCACTGTGTAACTTCAGTGAGAGGGCAGGATCACAGCGTTACACACATGTTTACTTCAACATTCAAGTTTTCAACACACAACATTGTTGTCACGTCATGAGTTTTGTTTGTAGTTAGCGCCTACATTAAGTCTGACAAACAGACATGGGATTTGTGTTTTACGACGATGGTGTTGCACTCAGACGCTGTGGGGGGCGCCAAATTGCACAAAATGCTAATTTCTACATAATGTTGCTTTAAGATGGAAAAAATCCACAAAATTATTATTCCTAGAGAGTTTTTTAGTTGTTATTTTTTGCATATATAGTCACAATTTACACAAAACAATTTTTTTTGTTTTCTTAAAGAGACAGTACCTGAAGTGCTATTTATCCGTCTAGAAAAACTAAACAGCAACGTCTCCAAAAATCATGAACCAGTTACTCAAGATAATCTACAGACCCTGTCGTGAGCAGTTTCACTTCGGGGACTGTTTTCCTTTAACCGAATCACTGTGCAGACGGAAGTGCGCGGGAAACACAAAATGCGGGTGTCCTCCTCAGCTAGCCTCTCGTCCACGAGGACATGCTAGCTTCCTTGATATGGTCAGCAAGTATGAAACCGCTCACAAGGTCTGTGATTATCTTGGGTAACTGGGTCATGATTTCTGAATAGAGACATTACAGTTGAGGATTTTTTTTTTCTTCCCCTTGCACTTTGAGCACCACAAGCTGAGTGCCATCTAGTTCCATTATATTCAACAGAAGGCAGACATCCCTATGGCCCAAATCTCCTACCTAGATGGATAATTAACACTACAGGTGAGAGGGAAAATATGTATTTTGAGTGCACTGTCCCTTTAATATAGTCACAATCATATCATTGTTCTAAGTGTCTGCGGGGGGATCTTTCTCGTCGCACACTGAGAACATTTTAAACCAGGAGCCTGTATTTACTCTGTGCCCCGAGTCTTCCAGGGTTATGGGCTGAGACTCAGCTGTTGGGAGGACAGACACAGAGTGATGGTGTCGTGAGAGATGCTTTGCCTGAGAGCGGCGCATCTCCCCTCTGTGGCTTTTGTGGTCCTAAAAGGGCTGCACAGAAAGAAACGAGGGCACTGACCTAAAAAACAGACTTTCCCCGGACAAAGCTCTGAGAGCGGCCCGCACCGTCAACAGCATGTTGATTCGTGGAGTGTCAGCGAACCAAATGGTAAAATAACACGCAAGACGGCCATTAACTCCCGAACGTTAGTGACATGGAGCAAATTGGTGCACAGGTGAAGCATGTCCCTGTGGTTTTTACTTAACACAGAGCTTGTTCTGTCTGATGGGCTTCAGAATTAGAGCACAGGGCCGCTGGACCAGGCTGCTGTATTAGACGTGTTGGGTGTGAAAACGGGCTGATCAAACACACACACACACACACACACACACCTCAGGGGTTTATATTTCTCATTCTGCTGCTGCACTGTGTGTGGATCAATGTGGCCGAGGCTCAGTGATGAACTTGTTCCCCGCTGGCAATATGATGAGACTGTTTTCTAATGAAACAGCCTCCTGAGAAAATGATGACACTCCACTGGCCTTTGTCGTTGATTAGAGCCTGACCGCGCTCCTCTCTGCCTTTACGGAGGGGGGCTGTGAGCAGAGCCACGCCAGTGTTTAATGACACACAGGTGCAAACATCCTGCAAAGCCACTTCACACCGCCAAAGAAACGGGGAGCGTGAGAGGTAAAATTACATATTTGGCTATTTTGAAAGTGACATATCTAAAGCAAAGAAAATTTGGGTCAAATTGCTCGAACATGACAGACAGTAAAAAACCAGCACAGCATTCAAAAGCTTGAGTGAGCCACTGTTAAAATAATGAAAATGGTAATGCGCGCACGCTGTTTGCAAGGTCAGCAAAAGACAATCTACGATTATGTTCTCAGTGTAAAAGCCCAATTTCCTTTGATGGAGAGGAGCTGCAGGCAGGAATCCACAGTGGCATCAACATAAACAGCCTGTTAAGACAAAGCGTGTGAGTAGTGTTAAAGCAAATGTGTGTAATGTGATCATAAAAAATAAAGGAGAAAAGCCTTCAGATGTAATAAATGTATCTGTGTCACACTGACATAAATGTGGCGGACTCCGCCAGTCGTCACCACAGCCTTCACCTCTGCCGCTCTTTCCGAGCAAAGCGCGAGAACTGTGACAGCACCGGGGAGAGCATGTAGATAAAAATCCATTTGGCAAATAAGTAATTACAGTAAACAATGGAAGGAGCTGGCAATCTGCGGCGTGCTAATGTGCGACTCTGCGCACTAATGGCTTCGTGTCCTGTTTGTTGAAGTAAGTACAAAACCACATTGAAACATCGCCGTTTGGAGGTCACCAAACCTGTAAATGAATAAGATATGAGAAGACACATTTATCTTTAATTAGTATTGACGCTGTGTTTGGGGAAAGACACAGCAGGGAAATTACGTGCAAGGCCGGTGGAGAGTAATCAGCCAGCGAATGGAGGCTGTGATGCATCGCTTCAATATAAAAGTTGAGCGATGCCACCGCTCAATTTGACATAATGGCCTTTAGGAATGGTAATAGTTTCAGAGATAACATATGCTTACAGAAGAAGTGAAAGCTATCCGTACACAGAGCTATTCAATATATTGATTTGCAGACGGTACGTCACTAAACTGTACAGTGAGAACACTTCTCGTCAATCTTTTGAAGGGGGAGGGAGGCAAATTCTCAGTTCATATTACTTATTTCAGAGGTTGCAGAGGAAGAGGTGAGCAAATCTGTGAGGTTGTACTTTGGCACAGTGCTGCCTTGAGCCACATGCTAACAGCAGCATGCTCACAATGATAATGCCATTGGCTGATGTGCTGATGTGAATAGGCGCTCTCAAAGTTCACCATCGTAGTTTAGCATGTTAGCATGCTCACGGTTGCTAAACAGCCTTTTGTTTTGGATACTTTAGGCAACATTTGTTGAAAATTCCAGATTAATTTCCAGATTTGATATTTTTGTCAGATAGTGGAATAATACTGTTATAGATATCTGGTCATTTTTCACATTTTACTTTTGTTTTCAAAGGTTATTTTTCAGATATTTTACTAATGATTTAGAGACAGGCTGTGTTACAGACATTTTTCTGATATATTAGTGATGTTCTTACAAAAGAAATATTACAAATGTCTGTGAAAGAAAGTTAAAAAACTCTGCATATTTTAAAAATGTTTTTCAGATATTTTCCCAATAATTTTAATATATCATCCAGATTTTTGAGGGAACATTTTACAGATATTTTTTCCACAATTCTTTCCCCCAAAATACCACAAATGTCTGTGAAAAATCTTGGTAAAAGTCAACAAAATGTATTAAAATATCCCCCCAAAAATCTGTAAAATCAAATTTTATTTTGGCAGCTTATTCATTTGTTTTTCAAAATAAATTGCAAAAGTCTGGCAAAATGTATACACATATCCATAAAAAAGAGTGCAGTTTAAATATCTGACAAAAATTAACTCTTAATTAAAGGCTGTTACACACATTTTAGTACCATACTGTTTCTGACAACAGTTTTAAATAAATGCTAGGAACTTTTTCATAATCCATTATCAACTCCTTGTACCTTGGATTTACAGTTTGAAAGCCTGTTAATCTTAAGGATATAGATGTTCAGCACACACACATGCACACACATGATGACATGCTTTCATTTCAGAGTCTGGAGAGTCAACAGGAGAGCAGCTGCTTGGAGGTGATACCATTCAAACAACATTAAGTCGCCTGTCATCCAACGAGTTGATAATTTCCCTCAGGTAAACTCGAGCGCACCACTTTCTTAATCTGTCAAGTAACATAACAGGAGTCCTCTGGAGAAATCTGACTTTCAACACTTGCGATATGAAGAAAATCACATTAATGCCCGTTGTTAATTGAAAACGTCTACTAATCTGCTGACAAACGGACAGCGTGGACTGTATCAGCCATTTGTTCATGCAGATGTCTACTTATCATGGCCAATTCAAACCTACTAATGAGTGAAATTCTTCTGTGAATGTCAAAGTAAAGATGAGTGACTTCTGTCTCAGGAAAAATTAGCATCAACTTCATTTGCAAATAAAACATTATAAGTCGCATTTCGTCTGGTGTGCTGCACTGATATGGTTAGAATGAGGAATTCTGATTTACTGAAGGATAGTTAATGTCACAACACTGCTCAGATAACAGAGTGGCCTGGATCTACAGAGCACAACATCATCGGACGAATCAAAAAACATATTCAAATCAGAGAACACGGCCTTATTTAGACAGATAACTAGTGCTTTATTAATCCCAATGGGAAACTGAAGGGATACATCAGTCAAACAACATAAGTACAGACAAAGAGGTTATTAACAAAATAAAACCTGAACTAACATAAAAACTAGGAGCACACACTAAACATACGTTCAGGTAGTTAATGCTTTGTACTGTACACTGTGCCGTTATTTTGTTGTTCTGTTCTAAACACACAACATCTATTGCATGTCCGTCCATCCTAGGGGAGGGATCCCTCCTCTGCGGCTCTTCCTGAGGTTTCTTCCATCTTTTTTTCTCTCTGTTAAAAGGGTGTTTTGTTGTCAATATGGTTGACAATAAGTTTTTCCTCAAGGAATAGAGGGTCTGAGGACAGAGGATGTCGTTCCCTGTACAGATTGTAAAGCCCACTGAAGCAATGTGACTGTGATTTTGGCCTATATCAATGAATTTGATTTGATTTGATTTGATAAGGTTGTTCCAAGTGTTGAAAGCCCAAAGATAGGAATATAGCACACACTGACAGTCCTCAATTCATTGTTATTGTTTGCATGTTATATTATTTTGTTTAATACTGTTTATCATGCTGTATTACTTTGGACACTTGGTGGCGTTCATCAGATGCACATGATTGTATATGTGAGGGGCACAGGTGAAATGGATCGTGAGCACATACAGTTCTCGCCAGACCAGGGACGAACGACTCGACAAATTGCAGAAGTGGAAACGCTGGTACGTTCATATCTCTTTGCAACCACCTCAGTAAATAACAAACTTAACTGCAACTATAACAGCTTGGAAATTCTGTTGGATCTGTGTAAGTGCGCTCTGATTCTACCTGTGTTTTAATGGCAACTGATTAAAAAAAAAGGCATTAAAAAGTTTGAAAATTTGCCATGACAGCCAAAATAAATTGGTGAAATTGTGTTTAGTCAACTTTTCCCCTATGATTTGTGTATGTGCTACCTTTTCTTTTTTTTTTTATCTCTGGGTATTCAACATCTTGAAGCAGGAGTGTCGTGAATTTCCAGTATTGACGGTAATGGAAAAAAAATTCTATTTTGAAATTGTGTTAATAAAACACATGTGATAGTATTGTGTGAATAATCCAGTGCAGATGTTTGGCCTTGTGGATCTGTGGTTTACCGGTTAAAGCAACATTGTGTAGAAAGTGGCATTTTGTGTGATTTGGCGCCCTCCACAGTTCCTGAGCGCAACAACAGTTCTTTTTGTACACTCATATTTTAAGCCTAATTTATTTGACAAAAAACAGACAAAACACACAATAAAGAAAGATGAATTTGACTGATTACTTACCTTACCAAAATTTCTATACAGGCAATATTGCAATGATGTCACTATCTTGAAAATCGTGCAGTGAAAATTTGATATTGTGACAACCCATAGATTGAATGTACGACTTTTGCTCAGCATCGCATACCAAAATACTGTGAAGGTGCATCCTGTCAGATAGATCTATATTCACCCATCTGTGTTTGCTTGTTGAAACTCTTTATTCATTGTACTTAAAATTAAAACTTAACATCTGTAACGAAATCTGTTGACTGCTCTGTATCTTGTACAGTCACATCAGAGCAGAGGTTTTCTGTAACACTGTGATCCTCCCGGCGATAACAACAATACTGGATAAAACCGCTTTGTACGAACAATTTCACTCAGGTCCATGACCTCAGTTTGTGTATACGTGGATACAACATTTGTGTTTTGCAAACTTTCCATCTTCACCCTGAATTCCTTCCTCTGAGGAACGGATACTGTTTTGGAGGATAAACTGTTGTTATTCTTGGACGGGCTGAGGAATGAGAGACTCTCTGACTCCAGTCTGATCGAGCCTCAGTTTGTCTAATGTGACGAAATCAGAACCTATATTTACACGTACACGGCTGCATATTCTTCTAATTTTCCTTCCATTTCATTTTTACGACACTCAGCAGGGATGTGTCTCTTTAAATGTGACTTCAAACTGTTTATGCAGTCAGAGGTTTTTTTTTTTTAACTTCTGCATAATCCGATTGATCATAAATTCACATGGAAACAACATATTGACTATACCAAAAGGAAAAACTTCAAAGTCAGTTTGAATCCTGTATAAATCTAGAGATAAATCATATGGCCTTGTAAAAAAATCTATTACAGGACTGATTATTATGCTCACACAAACCCGCTGTCTCTAAATTTCCATGTTATTAAATTTAATGACTTGTTTTATTGCAAAATAATTTAAAAAATTATGCTCATAGCAAAATCAAAGTCACTCCCAGATTGTGTTTTTTCGATTCAGGAGGGCAAATATGATCTCAGAGGTGCTTGTAACTTTGTGTACAAATAGCTAAATAATAATATAAAAAAGAGATGCATTTCCTTTGTTGGGGTTGAATTATGGAATGATGCAAATATAACATTAAAAATGTGTGATGGCTTTCAACAGAAAGGTTTGCAAAGCTGTTTTTTCAGGGCATTTTGCTTCTGCCTAAAAGCCTGTTCATTCATGACTTAATACATATACTGTTGACTTTGTTTATACTGTCTACAGCTACTTTTTACATGTTGTGTTATGTGTGATGACTGAATAAATATACCACAACCTAGATGCTAGCTACATATTCTCAGACAGTGAATGAGCCAGTGGAACAGGGGCAGATAAATCATCACCGGAAACAAGATTAAGACCTTTGTATGGAGGATTTTAAAGGGAAATCTGCGCCTGACTAACAGTAAATCCTCTGTAAAACCCGCTTTGATGTGACAATAATGCAAACTTAAGTGAACACCCTTGAAGCTCTTGCTGCGTTAGAGCACATTTGGAATGAGTGCAAATGAGCTATAAAGGAAAAGTGTGTTGTTTAGTGTTTTTGCACCTTGGGGGCGACATTAATCAATCCACTAGATGGCAGCACAGTCTAGAGCAGCATTCAGTCGTCCATGTTGCTGTCAGGTCAGTTACTGTATCAATACATTTTAAGGGTTCCTTTCCAGCAAAAAACAGTTTTCAGTGAAACGGTTTCAAACAAGATGTAAAAAGTAGCCTCAAACATAACTTTGTCGGGCTCCAGTGAATTATTTACTGTAATGTGGAGCCTGCCAGTGGCCGCTGCTGCCAGCCAACACATGATGGGAGTGGTGGAGGAATTCAGCTCAAGGTTTACACCAGTATTAGGGCGATGTTTGCTTTAGAGTGTGTCCAAGATGAACTAACTCTAATCTGAGCTTCCTTCCTGACATATTTCTATTAATCCGCCCGTGTTACATGTGCAGGAATCAAATGTGTTAATCTGAACTCTGATGCTCTCTTCATGATGCATCCTGTATACAGAGCCGCTGCACTGACCCAATTATCTCTACAGGCAGAGTCACGAGGTTGCACATAGTTGCTCTCTGTTTTTCCATTCCCGGAGTCAAGTCTGTCTGTTGAGTCCTCCAAAAATCTGGCCACTCCCAACTCTTTTTCACTCCTGACAACCAGCAGAAATCAAGGGGGCAGCGGCCACGGATGTAACGCAATTTGTCGGGCTGTCGCGCAGCATCTGGACTGCGTCTCCTCACTCCATTTCACGCTCAAGTTTTTCTTGTTTTTCTAACATTTTTCTTTTTTTTAATAACCCCTCACTTTTTACAAATGGGCTCGAGGAGATAACTAGCCTGGATGTAACTTCCTGCCCAGCCCCCAGCTGTGCGTGGTGCTGTTTTGTGACTGCCCTCTGCCTGGGGGCCTCGGGGGCGATAAATTACATGAGCTCAGCGTGGCTGCTTACATGTTCATCACTCCCCTTGACCTGCTTGAGTCGGTCACCACCGCTTCACTACAGTCTGTTTTGACTCGATGTGTTTGCAGAACCTCCAGCAGACACTGACATACCTCCAAAACCTTTCCAAGACATGACGGCTATTTTTGTTCAACCCCCGTCGAGATCTCACTTGATCAGAGGCCAATTTTAAGATCCAATAAGTTGACGTGATCAGAAATCACGATGTGGATTAGAGCAGAAAAACACTGGCTGAAAGCCTCAATCAGAAACATATTTTGTCCCTAAGTGGCATATGTTTTCAACTTGTAAGCAGGATTTAGTTTTATAGGCGAGTTGAATAGATTAAACGTGTTTGATAGCCTTTTGTGGGTAGCGGTAAACAATATGTTTCCTCTGTATTTTTTCCTACGATGGCAATGAAACATTGTTTTCCACTTCTTCTCAAATGCTAAACCAGATGTTAATTCCACACTAAACCTCATGTGTTGTTCACTTCGCTACAAGGTCATAGTCTCAGGAACGGTTGTATTCAGTTTCTGAGACATTCTCCATCCTTTTTCTGTTGAGGTATTTGCTTTTGTTTAAGAAGGTTTTATGAGGTAAGAAGTTTCCACCGAGGAGCAACTAACCCCCTCAACTCATCTTAAAACAGGAAAGTCACCAATGCTGGAGTTATACAGTCAAAATGTGAAACTGAGGATTTTTTTATAAAGGGCAAAATGATCATCACTTGTACAAAAAAAAGGACTAAGAGTGTCATATGTGAGAATATTTATCTGTGTTTGAACCATGTTGAACCATGACTTTTCTTGGAAAACAGTCCCATGTGTCCATGTTTAATGAGTGCCACAGATTCAGCCACAAGACATTTGAGCTGGAGGGAGTTTCTCTGTATTAACCCCACTGAGCGCTCTCAGTAAATGTGTGCAGTAACTGAATGTTTGCTGATGAATTTCTGAACATCTGTTTACCCGAAGAAAGGTATTTGATTTGGAAAAACTGAAGGAACCAATTAAACTTGACAGCATATCTCCAGGAAAATGATGATCGTTTTGTATAACTTCGAAAGTCTTTTGTGGTATTTAATCACCGACGTGAGCGGAGAGTTTTTTGTCATTCAAGTCTTGTTATAAGCAGACAAACTGAGCAACACTTTGCAGGCCAGAATCACCCGACCAAGCTGTGCAGCTGATGCCAACTTCGCTCCGAGTACGCCTTAAACTGCCTCTCATTTTGAGCCCATTCGCGGCGTCTGCCATTTTCTCAGTGGTTTGTAACCATGGTGGCTGTTGTGTTTGTTACGGTGCTTCAACAGCTTTTCTTTATGTGCAATTAGACGCTGCAGGATTACCTCAATTTGCCTCTGCTCCCTGCCATCATCCTCGTTTGACTGTGCTTATTCTTAATGAGAAGCATGATTTATGCCAGAAGAAATTGCTTCAAGAAAGGCTCGGTCTTCAGCTGTACCCCCTTATATCGCCTCCATGGCAGGAAAAGACAGTATTACTGTATCTAACACTTTGCTCATGGGGATATTTGAGATATTAGTTTGCACAAATCAAACACTCAATAAATCAGTAGGATGACAGCTCCAAACTTAGGCTGCTAAGAGATCATTTTTATTTCACCTCTTTATTATTAATCTACTGGATGGCACTGCAATTAAAAATAAAGCCGATACAGCTGTAATTGTGAGAAACTAGCTGCTTATCTACAGTATCAATCCCACAACCAGGGCAGCCATTTTCCTCTAACGTCACACCCAGGGTGGGAAATGCCGGTATAATGTTATGCTACTGTGTTCCAGGTTGCAAGTCGTATAAACGTAGGTAATCAGACAAACTGTTGTCATTTAACAGCTTCCCAATTGATCAGCAACTAAAACGATGATGATAGGGAAAATCTGGAGGCACGTTCGGCCAACATAACTTGATAACCCTTTAAGCTGAGGTTTGCGCTCAACAACTTCCTAGCTAACATTACCGTTTGATTACATCCAGTGTGTTCCACTTCCAGGTTTAGACAAATGTCTGCATATTAAACAGTAACGTTAGCCAGAATGTGGTTGAATTCTAACGTTAACTGTTGTCTAATGGAAGCTAATCAATTTTTAAAACCTGTGGTTTTACCTTGAAATAGAGTCCAGTGTCTGTTGTATTTAGTTAAAGTGCTAATCAATCAGGAAGTAGTGAAATGATAACAATTTGTCAGATTACCTACATTTATATGACTCGCGCCCCAGAACACAGCGGTGTGGTATTTGAGCTTCCAACCCTGAGTGTGATGTCAGAGGAAAATGGCCACCATGTGAATATGGTCTGTTGTGTTGCAGTGATATGCAACCTATTGAGGTAAGTGTGCTAACCAGCTAGCCCCATGGCCAGTTTGTACTTCAAGTGTTGATAGTCTCACAGTAAACAACACCAACACTCCCCAGGGTTCCCTGAGCTCCCAGTCCAGGCAGAGTTAGCTAATATGACCACAAGAAGTATGGTTAAAGGTGCAATATTTTAGAATCGGCCACCTGTTGAAATCATTCTCAAAACAAATAGGGGGCAGCATATCACACGAGTAGCTGCTAACTGCTGCCATCAGCTAGTTAGCTGTGCAGCTAGTTTTCCTATTAAGTGACTGGACTGGTAGCTGCCTGTGCTGTTTACAATCAGACTATCACCTCTTGAGGCACAAAGCGGCTAACTGGTTAGCATGCTAACTAAGAGACGTCTTTAATATAACATCAAAACTCTTATGTCTTCACGTTCTGTTAATATTTTTTTTTTTGTTTAATTGAGCTTACTAGCTAAAGCCTGGGATAGCTAGCAGCAGTTAGTGGATACTCTGGTGATATTCTGCTCCCCATTTGTTTGGAGTATGAATTTGACATATGGCCAATTCTTTCATATTGCACCTTCAATTAATGATCTTCCCAAGAAACGCTGACTTCTTCTGCAGAATACAGCATCCACCAGTCAAGTCAAACAGCATGTCCCACCTGTATCGCTCCATAAGTGACACGGCCATATGTGCTGTCTAATGTCAGATGAAAAGGCTTTGTCCGATGTGTTTTGTTTTGCCCTGGTCCACCCTAATAACAGTTGCATGCCTGCTGTCTGCCAGCTGCCGTGCCTGCTGTAACAGCCAGCGCGGTGCTGGAATGTTCCCATGCAGATCCTCTATTCACACGCCGACGCGCAGCTCATGTACACGGACAGAAGGGAAGTCAGAAAGCAAAGCAGAGAGCTCCACTTAATGGAGATGCAGGTTAAATACAGTTTCTAAACAGCAGACTTGCTTAATGTATGTTACTTAAGACACATAAGGAACGAAACTGCACAATAGCAGAACTGAAATTGAATGATAGAATAAGCATTGAAAAGACACAGATATGCTTGACCACTCACAGATTCAGGTCACAGTGAGTTTGGAGAGCATATTTGCAGGTGTTGCAGATCTGTATCATGAAGAAACACAAATGTGAAAATGTTGAGAAAGTAAACCTGAGTTGCTGACTCTGTATCACGGCCCAAAGTGACACGGAAAGCAAACGAAATAGAATAACTTAATGAGGACAGCGGATTGAACAAAAAGATATGTTTGGGAATAAGGATGATATTGTCTTTTCTAACGCTGAAGTTGACCAGTTCAATATTTGCCTTTCGGAGGCTTTTGTGTTTGTCATGTTGGGCAGATGCCCTGTTTGGCCATGAAACAGCCCATTGAGAGTTGCCACTTGGCCACCAGTGAAAGGGCTGGATTGGATTAGGGGGTGCTCAGAACTCCTTGGATACCGGATACCAGCACACTGGAGTGATGGTGATTGGCATTGTTTCTGTGGAGGCCTCATCTTTGTGAAGGAAGGAATTATTTATCCCACAAGTCCACAGAAGTAATGTCCAACATGAGAGATATCTTTATATCTTTAAATGCAGACAGCTCACACACAGATGCACATGTAGATATGCAAAAAAGGGGTTACTTCTTTTTTCAGTTTTTTCCACAGTGACACATGTCAGAGCACGGACCCCCATTTGTTGAAGATTCACGTCCCAGTTTCCCTCGTGTGATGAGAATTTAAAGAAGGTGTATGAAACACAGGCCCAGAAGAGTCATGCATTCTGTTATTGTGTTACTTATGGACGGAATGACAGCAGAAAAAAAGGTTGCTTTTTCTGCAGGGGGCCCCGTGGAACCTCCTCAAGAACCCCTGGGGACCCCACTTTGATAGAGTATAGATGTCAGACTCTGTGGCCTAATTTCCACCTCCATCACCCCTTCAGAAGACAACAGACCAGTGTGAGTCTCAGTTGTTATCATTACATTTAAGGGAAAGAGTTAAAGGGGCACTATGTCGTTTTGGAGAAGAAATTCTAACTCCGAATTTTAATATTTTCAATATTAATGAGGTAATAATACAAACTCAGAAACATGTATTGTTTCCATAACTGAATAAACAAGCTGTTCTCAGAGGAAAATAAGGTCCACTGAACACTGTTTGAAGCTAGAAAGGTGGCAGGGTCCGCCTCATATAAACAAAGTAACACAGTATAAAATTGTGTCTTTTTTTGTCTTCCCCAAAACTACACAGTGCACCTTTAAGCATTGGTGACCTGAGAAATAAATCCTGAGTGATCTTTGGAAGACCCCGGTCATTTAACAATAACCACTGTTCTGAAGGTATAACAACTCTTCTTACCATAGGGACGGAAATAAATTCCACCTGTTGCACAAAAAAATTATTTGAACCAATTTCCTGAGTTTCAACTCAGGAAGCTGGATTTGTCATGTCTTTGCTCAGATTGCATGATGTGAAACAACGTTTATGATGATTCAAACTTGTAAATGCTGATTTTACTTCATCTCAAGTACTGAGACTCTTGACCTCTTTTTACAAAACTGGTAGAGATTACATTTTCTGGCTACCTGCATGGAATGTAACTGAGTACATTTACTTGGTTACTGTACTTGAAGGTTTATTTTTGAGTCTGATTCCTAACTTGTCAAAACTGACACTTTGGGGCGGCGGTTGTTCCGTCCTACAATCCCAAAGCATTTTTGACTAGTTGGGAATGATACTCCAAAATCTACTTTTCTTACAAATAGGACCTTTGGGCAGAATTTTGAGGTATTTGTACTGAGTGGCTTCTTTAGACTTCCACTTCACTCAAGTTTGTAGGCAAATAATGTACTTTTTACTGCACCACATTTATTTGATGACCTCAGTTACTAGTTTCTTTGTAGCACCAGAGCCAAAGAAGCACCTTCTTGAATCAATTTATTTCATGGGCAGTTGGATAAAAAAAAAAAAAGAACACAAAGCTAATTTTGACAATCAGACAAATGCTGAACATCGGACACGATAATCAACACACATTATGTATAATTTAACTTTTACTTGTAGTTTTTCTACTTAACTACATTTATTGCCAGGAAATTACTTTTGATACTTAAGCACGTATATCAGTTACTTTATCAAAATCTTATCTCAAGTATTAAATGGTCTTTAAGGATTCTAACAAACGGTGTAAGTGTTCAAAGATCATTGGTCATTTGTTTTTCTGATAATCTAATGATCGGCTGAACTGTGTGACCTGTGATGACACCTCACCTGCCTGTTGTCAGCCCGACACCCGCAGCATTGACCTGCTGAGTGTTTGTGAGCACAGAGATACCTTGCTTGAGTTGCATCCTGATTGAATTCCTGATAATATTCTGATGACAGTTATACCCTCTCTTGTGTTCACTGGAGGACTTTGCGCGCAGGATTGCAGCTTCGAGATAAAGTGGCCCATGGTGAGCTGAGTGAGGACTGAGGAGTTTAGGGAGGAGGAGGAGGAGGAGGAGGAGGAGGAGGGCGAGCTCCGTCCTCCCATCAGTAATCCCCCTCTGTGGTGACGTCACACAGGCTGTCTCCAAAGGGACGCAGCGTTGAGTGTCGGAGCAGCCAGGCGGCCAGTGTGCATCCCAGGACGCAACATCAGCGTACAGCCGGGGCTCAACTTTCAGCCGATCGCTTCACTTCGGACACTTTGGAAAACACTTAACCAAGATGGGTAAGTCCTGTTCATGTGGCTGAAAGTCGGATATAAATACCGCCTTTCCCCCACCACCCCTCCACTTTCATGACAGCACGCTTCGTACTCTGTGACTGTCGCTCCAACTTTCGGGGCGCGCCGATTGTTTTTTTTTAAATTTCAGCTTCCGAGTGCTGCAAACGAACGCAGGCTGTTTACCTGACCCGGTTTCACGAGAATGTCGGTATTAGAGAGAGAGAGCAGTCTGCTGGAGCAACCCGAGGAAAGCGATTAGACAGATTAAGTCCATCAGGACTCCTGCAGTCAACTCCGTACAAGTGTGCGGAGGTTTTAAGTCCAGATCAACTTGCTGCTGCTGCCTTCACTGTCTCCCTTTGCTCACCGGGGCCTGAACTGTTCTATTTGATTACAACCTTGTTTTTGTTTTTTTTAATGATGAGTTTTTATTGATCATTATTGGCGAGGAGTGATTGATCATGTTGGTTGCTGTTGTGGTTTTTCTGAACCGAGCTGCACACAGGATGTTTGTTGGGGGAGGCAACATATTGTATTAGTCAGATGCTCCATAGCTGAAGCCATCTTTGTGTGTTTGTGTGTGTTTGTTTGTGTGTTATGCCTGAGCTCGTTGCTGCCATCTGAATGTCTGTGCTGACACAGTCCTGTCTTGAAATCAGCCACAAGTGTTGGCCATCTGTGCCGTCCCGACCTGCACGGAGGGGAGTGAGGCGCACCCTGCTCCTGGATGTTCGGTGGCTTCTTGTAAACTTTGCAGCAAGTGATAACCTGTGGCCCAGATGGGAGGAAAGTGCAATGGGGAAAAACACATCCTCTCATCCTCGCTCGAGTTTTCGCGTTGCTTTTTTGTTCCGCGCAGCATCTTTTCCCCCTGTGTTTGTTCGCGGCGGTGCTGCCGAGGCCAGGGAAGAAGAACACTGTGTGCGAATGTGTATCAATGCTCATTAATTCGCTCTGAAGCTCCTCACAGAGGCGTCTTTGTGCTCCTAATTTGGAGCCGCTCCTTTGTGAGACTTCAGTGGCTCTTAATGTAGAGAGAGAGAGAGAGTGAGAAAGAGTGAGAGAGAAGTTCACTGAATTGCAAGTTTGTGGGCCCTGTGAACCAGTTCCCCACAGACCCTCATTCACTGTCTCATAGAGGATATTACTCGACCTTTTGTGCATTGTCCACTTCCCAAAGCTCCTGTTTTATATTCACAGAATCTCCGCGGCCCCCTTATGAGGAGAAACAGCGAAGCCTGTTGTTAATTTGGAGACATGCACGTCGCTGTGAGGGTCTGTGTTGTGTCAGAGGAGCGGATATCACACCGCTGTGCTGCGGTTTGCCTTATTTCTCGTGAAAAAGCTTTGAAAGCAGGAAAAATGGATCGACTTCCCAAAAGCAAACAAGGACGTCTCGATAGCTGAAGTGAAGATGTCACTCAGGGGTTATAGAACTCATGTCTGATTCGATTTCGCGCTGGCCTTCACCTCGCACAGGGGCCACATGTTTTTTTCCGAGAGATCCTCCTCTGTCCTCGCCGTTGAACGCCACAACAGCGCCTGTGTGAAGGATGTGGGAGGATAACTTGGCGTCGGGGCTCGATTCAGAGGGAGACAGCGAGTCGTTCTCCACAAATATCTTGTCAGGTTCTTGGTGTTGGTCCTGTGACATTCGGTTGCCTTGATAACCAAACACACTGGAGGACAAAGTGTTTTCAGTTCTTTGGTAGATGTTTTATCGTTGAGCTGAGGATCTGAAGAGAAAGTTGTTGGCCCCGGGATAAAAATGACCCTTTTTGCATGTGATGATCACACTCATTTTGGCGAGAAAAGCATGACTGCATGCAGAGCTTGGTGCTTCCTGCTGCAGATTGCATCCCTCACATAAAGATTAAAGGAGCACAACGTAGTTTAATCAGAGGACAGAGATCTTCACTGACTGATTTTCTTTAAGCCTAAACAAACTGAATAAACAAACTCTCTTTGTTTTCATGACTGAATAAACCTTAAAGGACAACACAGTGTCACAGTGTTTTACTTTGTTTATATGTGGCGGACCCTGCCACCTTTCCAGCCTTGAACAGTGTTCTGAAGACCTTATTTACCTCTAAGAACATCCTGTTTACTCAGTTACATTCCTGAGTTTGTACCATTACCTCATTGATATTGTAAATATTAGAATTCTTACTTTGAGTTCTCCGAGACTACGTAGTGTCCCTTTAAAACACTTTAAGAAAACAGCTCTCAGTCTCACACATAGCGCAGACTTAACCATCTTCTCAATTTATGTCTTTCACAGATACAATCGAATTACTCGCTCGGCATTTAAAGCCGTCTTATGACAGGAGATTCAACTAATCAAATACAGCAGATTGCGGACGCGGCTTTGAACGCTGTGTCTTTTTCTTCTCGGAGCCAGATCCGGGTCACAAAAAAGGGAAAAAAAAAAAAGAAAAAGGGAAAGATTGTTTTTCCTTATGGAAACCTTCTAGTCGGAGTGTTTTCTATTCAGCGTGGTGGTCTTGTGGAAAAGGCCACAGAGGCTGGATGCGAACCAGATCCAAATGTTACATCACTGTTTCTGAGGAATTCGAGAAAAAAAGAGAGTTAATCACAGCTGACAGCGTCGAATGTGTCTCTAATTAAACATCTCGCTGCAGTTTCGACGGCTCAGCTGTTCTGACTCAGAGTTTGCAAGTGAGCAAATAGGGGCCGAAGTGTTAATCTAATGATTGCAGCGAAGACAATCGATTTCTGTTCCTCGGTGATCCACAAACACGGGAGTCGGACGGTGACCCTTTCATAATGATTTCTGCATGTGCGTCTGTGAAGTGTCTCCAAAGAATCGTCTCCCTCGCGCTCTTTATTGTCGCGCATTCCCCCTCCATCTGAACTAGGATGTCTGGAGAGCGTCTGATTATTTAGCTCGCACATCAGCGGCAGCGGCGTTCGCCGTCACAGGCACACGGACTGTGTGTGCCGTGACCCTGCATCCTGAGTCTGAGGAGAGGAAAGACCCATGACTGCTAATCCCGAGCCAGCGGAGGTGTTTTGTGCGGAATCAACAGGCTGTCAACCGATGGCAGAGCAATAACAGAGATCCAGATAGCTTCCCCCGTCCTGCTTTTAGTTGACTCATGGAGATGGTGTCCTCAGAGGCACACTGTAATGTCCCGGTCATGCTTCTGCTTCCAGGAGAAAAACAAGGCAGGACTGTGAGAATGAGTCACTGCAGAGACTGGTCAAAGGGTGCTGGGAGCGAAAGTGAACTTTTGCTGTTCTGGGCTCGTTTGAATCGAAGCATGTTAAAGGAACAGTTCACCCAAAAATGTAAATTCAGGCATCATCTACTCACCCCAATGCCAATGGAAAGCAGGTGGAGTTTCGTAGCCAACAAAACATCTTCTGGAGCTGCCGAGCTAAACAGCGGTGCAGCATTTTCCTAAAGAACTGAAATAGATGGGGAAGAAACCAACCAAGCAACACCCATAAAATGGCTCCTTGCAGCTTGTCCGGCGTCTCTGAAAGACATTATCTGGAGTAGATAATGACTGACTTTTCATTTCTGGGTGAACTGTTCCTTTAATTTAAAAAATGATGACTCCCTGAGTCTGAAATGTGGTTCAGTCTAAATAAAGTATGCGCTAACCTTTTGATGACTGATCCCACATTTTTATGTCACCATCAATAATTCCTAAATTGCTTCTCGTCTTCGGTTTGCGATCATTAATTACACCGAATCTCCTCCATAATGAGGTAGTCGCTGACATAGTTACATGATTTCTGGGCTTCCTTCCATTTGGCATAGGATATGACCGAGCATCTTCGGTAATTATACAGATGATGAGGCCCTCACAGTACTTTTTTTGCAACCGTGCATCAGCTAAAAAAAACAAAAAGGAGACCCTTTTTTTTCAATCAAGACTTCATTCATCTCCTGCTTCCCTTCCTGCTCCTCTGAATCCCCCCTCGTCTCTCGCTCTCTCTCTCTCTCTGGGTCTCCTCTCCTCTCTCATCTTCACTGCTTTTTGTTTCTCTCCAGCAGTGCAGGTCTGCCAGAGCAGTCATGTTAATTTGTTGAGCTTAATAACTCCTCCGACAACAAAGGGGGCCATTGAGTATTGTGACACGAAATGATAGGAATAGAAGTTCCTGAGTGGGGATGCTTGTTCAAGCATGTGCCTCGGCCGTCACTTTCACTGAAAGCCCATTCACGGTTGAGCTGAAGTGGGTGCGTGGGTGACTCTCCCTCTCTCACTGTGTGTGTGTGTGTGTGTGTTGGTGTGTGTGCAAGTTCACCCATGTCACAGAGATGCCACAGTCGCGCTGCACACATGGCAGAAGCAGGATGGCATTTCCATATCTGAAAATATCCTATATGCAAAAGACCACGGGCTTTCGGATGTGCACACGCAGCTGAACCCCGGCGTCGCAGAAAATATGCCAAAGACACAATATGGCCTTTATCTCATCTGCGCGACTTCCGTAAAACGCCCACGACTTTCAAGGTTAAACTGCCAAATACATGCATAATAAACTCTCTTTTTTCCCCTCCAGTTTTACAATATGTTGGCGCCAGTGCCCGTTCACACACATCGAGTGCGGAGGTGATATTTGCCAGCGGAGCAGCAATCTGTATCGGGGGTTTTGTTCACAGTCAGATGATTGTTCCAGAAGGCCTCTGGGAGATAATGGGGCTGGCGAAAGCAAAGAGCCCCTGCAGCTGATGAACATGCACTCACTCATTCAACAGGCATTCAGCACCACTGCAGGATTTTCTGCTATCTACAGTGAACCACATCACCGGGCAACCCTGTATGACCGCATTTGATCCACTCTCCGTCACATGAGCACGGGGGGACATTGATTAAAGAGTCAATAATGTTTTTCCCGCAATGACCCATTTTCTCTCGCCCAGTCTTGTGTAAGCAAGTAAATAGATCATAATGCAGTCATTGAGTGGAGTGATCGCTCCACGCTGAATCATGCCTGTGGCGGAGAGACCCGTGCTACATGTGGCTAATGCCTCTACTCTGCGATGGTCAGGATCTGGGCCACAGGATTAGCATCGGGGTGAACGCTAGGGTTAAATGCCGGGGCCGGTTGCACTCTGAAGTTGAGTTCAGGCCGACGTTAGCCTCGCGTGGAAAAAGAACAAACAACAAAAACAACAAGTAACAGTGTTGTTCTGTAAGTTGAACTTGGCTCAGCTGTCAGATGGGCCTTCAAACTTACTGATCCACTACTCTAACTGGACTTCCTGGATCGCTATTTAGTACAAGAAGCAACACGCCCCCGTCATTGGAACCTCTTTAACAAAGTTGTTTTTGGTGAAGCGCTAATTTCCACTGTGGTAATTTCCCAAGGGTTTTGTGGGCGACTGTTTTCTAGCCTCGAGTTTGGAATTAAGGTTGTGGCCATTTTGCTTTTGAGGTTGTTTAGGATATCCTGATTGGATCTGATTGAGTATTAAAAAACACGTGTATTAGCAACTTATGAATCACAAGGTGTCCATGCCCCAGAGCAGACCTACTTTATTGTCCATTTTATATAATTTACCAAATGAACGTCAGACCGAATTGTAGAAGGCTTGCAACTAGTGATTGAGACCATGAACTCATTAGGAAAACGTTCGCTCTTGCTCTTTCAACACCGTGTAAACGTTCTTCCTGTTTCGGAACAAAGCGCACGTCGTGTTTTCGAAGTTTCACGAACTTCTTATTTGATTATTGAGGATCTGGATGCGACCACAGTTCAGATGTGAAAGTGGTTAGGTGAAATAATAGGGGCCTCCCAGCTAATTTCCCTGTAAGATCATCTGTGAGGAGTGAGAGCAGAATGCATTAGTCTGCTTTTCAACTGTGGGAGCTTGTAGGATTGAGCTGTTGGCCGTGTGCCCACTCAGTGTATTCAACCCTCCACAGATAGGTCTTTGTCCTCGGCGCTTTTACGCAGCTGCTAAACAACCGTAAGACAAAAGCATCTGGGGTACCCCAGCACACCAATGAGAAATGTTCACCATATGAAGAGCCGTGCCAGACAGCCTGAGACTATTTGGATGCAGCCAAATGCTACGCTTGGGATGAATTAAGCAGGAATTTAAATGACTTTTCTCTTTACCGCTATAGTCAGGATTATATGTAAAATCCTACTTGAGAAACTGAAAGATGTTTCTGTGGTGATTCCGTTCCAAAAGCGAAACTTGCAAAGACTTATTTCTTCGTTTTTGTCGCGTTACGTGTCTGAGATGAAATGCACATGACTCCTCTCTGCTCATGTTGTTGTGATGTGGTGCTGCATGTGACACACTGAAACAAGAGTTAGAGGCCACTGGACACACACACACACACACTCACACACTCCCTCTCTCATGCCAGGAATCACTTTCCTGCCCAAGAAAGAAAAAAAAAGGTTTCCAAGGGAGAGTTTTCATTGTCTGCTTATTATCCTCCGGAGAAAGGCTTGATCGGCAGGAAGAGGCACTTCTGCCAAGCAGATGAAAATCTGCAATAGCAGAGCTTCAATAAAGCGACAGCTGCAGGAAACCCAATAGCTGAGGGAGGGCTGTTTGCTTCAGAGACAGACTGTTTGGGGGTTTGAGGAGATAGATTTCAATTTGACTAAACTGTTGAACGCTGGATTTGAAATGAATTTAACTGGCATACTCTGAACCCACATCCATTCCGTATCTCGTGATGCTTTTACCCATTTTGCACACTTACTGTAGGTTCACTCGGTTTAAAAGGAAAGGAGAAACATACCAGCTGACGGCAGCTTCAGGGGAGAGGAAATCCCAGATGCTGCCGTCTGAAAAACAGCTCGACCCCCTAACCACACGCGGGCCAGAGGAGAGATCAGTTAGCAGCGTTAATATCGCAGCTACACCACCGAGAGGCCTCATAAGTCATCTTAGCTTTTGACCTCCACTCTATGGGAAAACAATACTGCAACAATAGAGCGGCCACAGCTGATAATGGGAAAGCGATGGTGTGAAGGAACCGAGCATCTGGAATGCACAAGTGTGAAAAATGTGTGAAAAGCTTGCAGATGTGTTTCAACGGATTGTTTCATGTTTGTTGAAATTTTCCAAGAAGACGTAGAGCATCATTTTCTGTATTCAGTGTTTTTCAAAGTAATTTGAAAGTGAAATGTGACATGTTAGCGATAGTTTTGAGTACTTTTGCACCTTTATTGGACAGCGTGTGAGGTTGAAAGGCAGACAGGAAACGGGGGAGAGATGCAACAAAGGTCGCCGTCTGGAAACTCTTTTAACAATCAGTTTATTGTTTTTCATTTTTCAAGCGGACGTGTCAAACATTTGTTTGTTCCAGCTTCCTAAATGTAAGAATTTGCTGTTTTTCTTTGTCATTTATAGCAGCAAATTAACAGTCTTTAGGTTCTGGATTATTGGTTGAACAAAAGAAGCAATCTGAAGACATCACTTTGGCCTTTGGGAGGTAGTGATGAGAATTTTTTGCCTTCGACTTTACGATAAAACGTGAAAAACATAGGCAGATCTTAATGGAAATAATCGTCATTTGCAGACCTGTTAGGACTTTTTAAAATTATGCAGGTTGTTTTTAATCAGTTTCAAAGGCGAAAGTGGTTTGAACACAAAATTCCTTCAGTGTCTTTTATAGGTTCTTGTGCATGTAAAAGGTCTTGAAAGGTACAAAGCTCAAAGTCTCCCACAGAAAACACTCCTCCTAAAACGCCTCGTCATTAGCCCCGCCTTTGATTCCTTGTCTTCTTGACATCACACTTCGTCACCATGTCACACATCTGCTTAATTTATGCCTATAGTCATGGTAGCGGTGAAACTAAGGTGGAAGCTGAAAACAAAACAGAGCTGACTGGAGACACGGTGAGCAGTGCTGGCTCAGGCGTGTGTGAGCTGACCAATCAGAGAAGACTGGGCATTTGGCAGGAGGGCCTTAAAGAGACAGGAGCTGAAACAGACAGATGGGGAATATGGGGCTGTAGCATGGGGCAGTATGAGAAAACTGATGTGTTTTTTCAGCATTAAAGTATCTAAACCTTTTCTAGTAGTAACCCAAACTAGAATAATGAGCCTCATATGTCTCCTATAATGTATTATCAGAGTGGTGTGTGTGTGTGTGGGTGTGTGTGCGGCATGCATCATGTATTTCCATCTAGGGAGACGTCCACATCATTCAAGTGACGGAGTGTGCACAGAAAACATTCCTGAGAGTGTAAATGTTTAGACGCTGATAGTGATGAAGCGACTGCATCACGTCAGACGGTGCCATAAATGGGCTCTACTTTGCGCAGTGGATGCTCTCTCATGTCCGGGATGATGGACAAAATGTCATTACAGCCACTGCTGTTGGAAAACTGCCTATCAGTGCTTAAAGCAATAAAGTAATGGATTGACCCGCTCTCGCAGAGGTCAGCCAGGGGGAGCGCATGAACCGACCGCCCGAGAGATTAGCTTCCATCTTTCTGTTGTGATGAACTGTTTTTTTTTCCACTCATTGTGAAGCACTTAGTCCGCTTCTTAACTGCGAATCTGGGGACAAACGCGTCTCTGCGGGGGTGGAAGTGTCAGGTTCAGGTTACGGCTGACTCTGTGTCCTTCCAGGATCCAGCCGCAGGACGCAGGGCTCTGAGACACGAGAGGACAGCCCCGTGGAACAATGGCATGAAAGTGGTCTCTGTGTCATCTGCTCTGTTGTCATAGCGCTGATGATGAATCCCGACCGGCTGGGGCTGAGAAGGAGGAGAGTTTCTGCTCCTTCTAATGAGGGGGAACAGTGCTGGAGGGTTTGAAAAGGGTAATGTCTTGGGTCAGGGGTGAGAGGTTGGCAGCATGAGGCGGAGGACAATAGGAGCGGCGGGAGCGACGCAGAGAAAGAAATCCCAGCAGCTGGGACAGACAGAGAGGAGGGCGGGGGCTCTTCATGGGAAGCAACCCCAAGATTAGCTGGAGAGTCTCGACTGATGTCTCCATGTCTCGATGCTTCATTATGTCTCTATTGTGTGTGTGTGTGTGTGTGTGCTTGTGTGTGTGTGTGTGTGTTCACATGCCTATGCCCTGTACAACAGCTAGGAAAATAAAAGCCTGTCTCCAGCCCTGTGTTACAGTATTTGCCATCCTGGTGGCTGAAGTGTGAGAAAGTTTGCGTTGTGGAGATCCTCTCGCTTTCACACAATTTCTAGATCCCTGACATAACATGCTACATTTTCCTTATAAATATCCTTATAAATGTCATGCTAAATTAAATGTGATTCAGCATCTTGCTGCGAGGATGAGTATGCTAACCAATTAGTCAGTCGGCATAAATATAATCAACTATTTTGTCGTTAAAGTAATTTCTCATGCAAAAACTGTAGAAAATGCTGTTTTTAGCCTCTTAGTTATGGCGATATTTTGCTTTTCTCTGCGTAATATCACACTAAACTCTTTGTGAAAATCATTTTTCACTGTTTTGTGACATTTTAAAGGTGCAATGTGCAAAGGAAATTAGCCGAATACATTCAAAAGATAATTAAATTTAAAAAGAATGAATTAATGAATATCCCACCCTGGTCCAAAGCTCCTGTGCTAGTGGTGTAAACATCAACACTTACCCAATGCTCCAAACTCCAAACAGAATATTAAAATTCAGTGGATATATGTGCACATCTGTTCAAGATAAAACAAATAACCTGCTAATTTCCTTGTCATTCAGACTGATAGCTGTCCACTCAGTGCTCTTTGTGTTGGGCTAAAAATAAAAATGCTTACGCTGACAGGTATTGTATTTAAAGGATTAACACCACTAAGGGAAGTCCCTGTGGGATTTATTTTGTACTCTCAGTGCAGTTTAATGGACCGTCATATCTCTCAAATGGCTTTGGGAGGTGCTCAGTGTCAGAATGACTGCAGGATGGGTGCAGTTTGCAGTTAATGTGTACAGAGAGTAGATGGATTAAATCAGATTAGAAGGGCATCTACACCTCAGGGGGGCGCGATCACACGAAGGAGCTTTAAAGTGGCTTTAATCAATATTTTTAAATTAACAGAGGATCACTTAACTACTTTGCTTATCATGATGAGCCTAACGTTACAGAAAAAGATCACCTGACTTTGCGGTTCTGGTTTTGAGCATCTCTCAGCTACTAGCTCGTGGCCATATGGGAACATTTAGCAGCTAAACAGCCAGATATTTATCTCAGGAGTTTATGGAGACCAAAATAGAATCAATTAATTAAATAATTTTTGACTTACATTCCTTAGGTGGCTTTGCTTTCTTTCAGTAGACCTATTATGCTTTTTGTTTTTTTCCCCTCCTTCAGTGTTTTATATACGTTCTTTTGTGTATATAAAAGATCTTAAAAGCTAAAAAGCCCAAAGTCCAAACCAACAGAAGCTCCTCTGTCCCACAGAAGACACTGCTCCTGAAACCCCTCATCAGTAGTCCCGCCTTCAGTTCCATGACCTTGTGACATCACACTACATCACCATGTCACACATTTGCATAAATAATGCCAACATACATAGCAGAGGTTCAGATAACTGGAAGCTGAAAACATGACAGAGCCGGCTGGAGACACAGTGAGCTGAGCTGGCTCAGGTGTGTGTGGGCTGACCAATCAGAGCAGACTTGGTAATCGGGATGCAGAGCCTTAAAGAGACAGGAGCTAAAACAGAGGGTTTCAGGGAATACAGAGCTGCAGCACTGGACATTATGAGAAAACTGATGTTTTTTTGAGCATTAAAGCATGTAAACCTATTCTAGTGGTGACCTAGAATAGAATTATGAACCTGAAAATGAGCATAATGTCTCCTTTTTCTACATTTTCAGAGAAATAATTTGAGTACAATACACATATACAAATCAGTGAACCAAAACAGTTGAAATAGTTTTGGTATGAAATACAACTTTATAGATCAACAAAACTCAATGAAGCAGTTACAGGGGCTGATGGATGGCTATTAAGAACATTCCTAATGTGTCCTGGAGGTGTAAGAGTTTTCAGTTTTAAGTTGCAAGTGATTCCTTGAGACTGCTGCACTGATGCTGAAAGCAGTACTTCCAAGATCAGTTCTGCTGGTATGCTAATGCTAATACTGCTCCATATCTGCTAGATATGTAAAAATGCAACCTTTTACTAAGACTCGTGAACTCTGAGGCTTGTCTGTTCCAGGAAAACCTCTGAATGATCTTTGTTGTCCCACTGGGAGTGAAAAATTAGTTTTAAACCCCCAAATTTTGCTTACAGACAAACGATTCAGGGGTAGCTGGGCATTCTCATTACCCCCCACTTCTTGGCAAAGTATTATTCAGAATATATATTGAAAGGACTGGAGGTAATCATGTAGCATTATTCTAACAGGATAATGGAGAGGTGTTTGCTCGCTGTACCTCTTGGCTGGTTCATTGGCTCCATAACGTAAGCGTGGCCGACCACAGAGACAGCCAAGCCTTGTCCAGACCCGTATCATTAAAATATTTAATGCGCACTGAAAGACAAACAAACAATTATGCAAAAGCCTTTATTTTTCTGTAAAATGGCAGTAGTCCATGGCTCGTATGGGGGGCTGTGGAGTACGAAAACCTCTTTGTCTTCCTCTCTGTTACTTTCTCCTCCACTTTCTTCCAGGTCCGTGTTTCTGGCACTGATTCGCTGGTTTGACTTCAGACTGAAATTATGAAATTCTTAGACTTCAGGTTTTGATATCGCATTGGTTTTTCTGTCCGGCCAAGCCATGGTGGCAGCTTCCAAGGTACTGTAAGCTAGGAGGCCCAGATAATACGAAGCATCTGCGCCTCTCACTCTCCCTGCAACCACAGTGGTTGTGGAGGTGCCAGAGAGTCAGGGTTGTGAAGGCATTTTTAGAGGAAAAACATGGCTGCCAGGCATCCCTCAGTGAGTGTCTGCTCCATTTCCAGACCTAACGCGATAGTAACACAAACATGTAATTAGGGAAGTGCAGAGTCAGACACCGCGGGCATTGTTTGGTCAAACACTTGTAATTACAGTGGAGAGAAAAATACAATCTGGAAACTGTACAATGGATAAAACGTCAACACAAAGTATGTCTCTATTAGGGAATGGTTGAAATCGAATAGCAGAGTTGGATTTCCGCTACCGTTCTTCAAGAATGTAAGTGTTCTTCGGCATGAAGAACAATGTGCTGGTCTGTGGGATGGTGTTTTGCGTCGCAAAGTGATGCAGAGGTCGGTTATAAGATTTGATTTTTGAGGTTAGGGGCTGGCAGGCCGTGAGGACAAGGTCTTTGGTTCATAATGTTCTCACATAAATATCAGGACTGGTTAACTCTCTGCTGGCTGAGTGAACAATTCTCCTCCCACAACTTGAACTTCTGTGAGTGAGCTGCTGGTAAAATTCTGCTTTAAAACCTCGTAGAATTTGATTTTGAAGTCTGAATCAGTGTTTCAAAGGAGAGTGCAGTCCATCTTTGATTTCTAGACATTGTGGGTAAAAAAAGGGAGAGAGGATTTGCTTCTCTTCTGTTCCTCATGTGGTGGTAAACCAAAAATCTTTGGGCTGAGGACTGTTGGTCAGACAAATCAAGCTACTCAAACAAGCTGTTCATCCCTTTGGTCTGTATGAAATAGTGATTTGTGATTGTGGTTTTTACCGTTTTCTGGTATTCTGTAGACCAAATGTTGAATTGACTGAGAAAAGAAGACCTAAGAAGACAAACCTATAGCTATATGTATAAAAAAAAATCAGATTGCAGTTATTTTGATCGATATTGTGATTATGAAATTAGTCACGTTTGAGTGTGAACGGTAATATTTTCACAGCAATTTTCACTTAAAAATATTAATGAAAATGATTATGTGATTTTTTAAATTTTTATTTTATGCTCGATCTGTACCAAACCAGCGTATTTCCCTGAGAATATGATTTGAATGGCGTCTCCATAGCACCACAATGCCTAATTTATAATGGTATGTTGTAACCGATTTTAACTTTATCAAAAATTAGAGCTCTTGTGATTTAGATATTGCACCTGGCCACACTGTGGTTTTGATAACATTTAATTGATATTCATCATCATCATCATCAGTTGCAACCTCAACATCTCTTTGAGTGAATCAGAGGAACTAATGGAGAACTCCACAATTTTACACAAGTGTTTACGGGTTTATGTGAAAAAAGTTCTGCAAAGACTTTTAACCTGATAAACTGCCAGATGTCACATGAGTCAGCCTCAATTGGGGCAAAATACTTCAATTTTGAGATCAAACATCTGCAGCTGCTCGAGGGCTAAAAGCTTGAAGGTACATTAGCCGCTGCTAGCATAACACACCAGAATCTCAGAGGGAACTATTGGGAGTCAAGTTGCACTCTGGGTAACATGGGTGCTGTACTAAGTAACTTAAGATTGTCACTCAAGTAAAGACATAACTTTTATCTCTTCAACATATGAACGTAACATCATTTAGAAACAAATCACTCTTGAATCCTGGTCACTAACGGCACAAGAACTCTGGTCTTCGGAGGGAAAGTCCGGTGTGTGTGACCCGTCCAACCATCACCCTGACTTGAACCTTTCTCGCTCTTTATGCTACCACACTAAAGGGGCACTTGACCAGGGTGCTGTTTGATGCGTTTGGAGTGAGATCGGGAGAAAACAGAGAAACACCCAAGGCACTCATTGAGGTTCAAGTATAGAGTTGAAAAGCCTGACACCATAAAAGAATCGAATACCCTTTTTAACCTTCACTCTCCTCAAACTCTGAGCCTCCCTCTTTTCTGATATTGATGCTTCTTAGTTTAAAGCTTTTTGACAGTTCCTAAGGAAAGCACAGGGCTCATTATAAGTCAGCCAATTGTGGTTTCTCCCCTCGCTGTCCACATATTTTTGCTATAATGAATCAAGAGAGTTTGCGTAGTCATTTTTTCCATTACAGATAGGGTTTTTTTTTTTTCTGCGGGAGTAGGAATGCAACTTGGAGGCTCATGTTGGTTGGATTGGTTTGTTTAATCATTACATGGAAGCATCATCTTTTCTTAGGGGATGAGTTTGAGGCAAAAACTTTGTCTGTTATAATAAATCGTATGCCAAATTGTTCTACGGACTTTTTGCGAGGCTTTTGCTGTCCCGTAGACTCGCTGAGCAAAATGGGTCAGCAAACAAGGGAATGGATCTGTGTAATGAGTTTGTAGCGCCGTGCTTTTTTAAAAACCAATCAATGACTTGGACTCGGCGTGCCAAAACATGAGAGCGGCCGCGTGGAGCAGATTGACCTATGAAGATGTCCCGCATTTTAAATCTAGGTCGGTAAAGTCCACTGCAGTATTAGGAATGATTCGCTGACGGCAACAAAACAGTGTTTACAGGAATTTCGGCGTCTGATGTCGCAATCGCTGTCAAATAAAGGAAAGGGGATGTTGCAGCGTTTTTCCGTGAGGGCAGCAGAATTATTAAGGGGTATTAAGATGATCAGTTTGGCCTCCTTCTCCTTTCAACAGGCTCGCACCTTTATTCTTAGTCATACTTCATTTTGGGCACTCCACACGCCCATTTGGCTTCACCCGTCCTCCTCTGCTCTGGTGCGGTTTAGCTGCTTTCTCAGGCTGTAGTTAGTGTCTGTAAGTGGTGCTCGGGGCCCGGGCACAGGCCTCCATCCCTGAGAAACTCCTTCCTCGGTGTGAATCGAGCAGGGTGCAGGTCTTCACGGGTGACTGAACACTGAGGAGCATTCAGGGCCCCCGGTCTCCCAGCGTGAAAGGTTGACCCACAATGAAGCCTCCTCCATTTGTATGAGCTTCATCGTCATTCAGATTGTGTCCTCGAGTATGGGAGTGTCGGTGTCTCAGCGCTGGAGTTTAGCATGCGGCACTCAGGCTTTCACATGATTATTCCCACAGACACTCAGCCTGGCACAGAGGGTGTTTTTATCACCCAACTCTGCAGCTTTACACAACATTTAAACTTCTTTTTTTAGCTCATTTAAGGCCAGTACATTGACTTTATTGCTGTATTGTTAAGTTTCTCTGCTCAACATCTACTCTCGCAGCAGACAGATGTTTCCTGCAAAAATATTTAAATAGACTCACAATACAGTCTTGGTGGGAAAGTTGAACGTCTAACTGCTAAAGACCTATTTTTCTAGTTGGTGTAGACCAAAGCTGAGCTAAAAGCAGAGTAAATGTTGGACTTGGAGTTATCAGATGGCCGAAAACACAATTTAGTAAATTAATGCTAATCTACTACTCATAGATATGTTTGACAACTTTTTATGTCTTTATGAAGTTTGTAAACATTTTAGTTGTAACTTTTTTGAAGTATTCTTGACTGTAAAGTGGTATCACTAATGGAGAGGCAAGACATAATAGATGAATCAATTAGTTGTTAACTACTACAATTAAAGGTGCAATATGTAAGAATTTAATTTAAAAACTTAAAAAGTCACCAGAATGTGAAAAAGCAACAGTTTCGATGACGTCTGCGTATTTTGTTGCAGAGATATTTATTGAAGGTAGCATCCTAACCAACTAGCCATGGCCTGTCCGGATCAAAAGCTCTTGTGCTAGTGGTGTAAACACCAACACTCCCCTGGTGCCACAAGCTGCTGGCTAGCTACACAGCTAACTGAGCTAACTAGCCACCAGCAGCTACAGTTTTATTTTACTCCTATATGACAGTAAACTGAATCTCTTTGTGTCATCTTTGTGTCATCTTGGGCTTCGGGAAACACTGTTTGACATTATTCACCATTTCCTGACACTTCATAAACCAAACAACTAATCAAGAGAATAATAGACGGATAAAAATGATATTGCACATTGATTCAATCTCTGGAATTAGCTCAGTTGCGCTTGCACCAGCTGACTGGTAATGCCCGGTTGTTTTCATGCAGGTAACCTGTACAGCACAGCCATTATAACATTAAACTCTTGATAAGTACTCTACTGATTCCTTCATGCCAGTGATGTTTGCTGTGGCAGTTCCCTCCACCACCCGGACCTTCCCCCCAGTGTGTTAGAAATCGGGGCTTCATGATATGATCAAAAAAAAAAATCCTATTGTGATTATTTCGACACATATTACGATTGTGATGTGATTCGCGGTTAGTGGGAATTATCCTCTTTGTATCAGATTTAATAATTTTCACTGAATGAACGATTAAACAAACATGTTTTCTTACATCTGGAGAACAACATTTGCAGATGTGTAGTCCAGGGCACCTTTAGAGCACCACAGTGCTTCATTGTAATGGTGTTATGTCACATTTTACCTTTATTAAACAACTGCATCTTCTGCAGTTTGGATATTGCACTTTGCAATATTATGATTTTGATAATATTTCTATTATTTCTATAGCCCTAGCAAAAATGAACGTATTGTTAACTAAAATCTATCTAACCATTTGTTATAACTCGTCAGTTCCTTGACATGAGGGTCTCTGACTGAAACAGAAGTTAAGGCCAAGGCGGAGGATATGCATATCTGTCAAAAATCACAGATTTGTATTCACATTTGAACTTGCACACTGGTTTGAGCTCACTTCTTCACTCACATCACGCATGATGTCATGTCTTCAAGTGTTTCATTAACTCTGTTAAACCAGCTAATCCATGATGCATTCAAGCGCACACAGAAGCAACAAATTAGTGACCTGTAGTCGCATGGGAGGTGCACTGTGTCATTTTTTTTAACAGGCCTAAAAGCAAATAAACAAAGCTGGAATGGCAGTTTGCAAGAGTTTGCAAAAGTTACAAAGTGCACCTTTTAAATGAAATAGTTACGTAAGTGTAGCGTGCCTTCCCTGCCTGACCTCAGAGCCACAGAAGCATTATTTTAATCGTTGGATTGATTTGTGATTCTTTCCAATCAAGACCATGTGTTTTTTTTCTCGTATGAGAATCAAATACATTAAAGTCGGTCTGAAAACACATTTTGACAGGGCCCGATCACATGTTTTGAATTTCCTGTCATGTGTGCGCAATAAACTCCAACATTTTGCCGTCCCCACACTTTCTTAAAAGGCCTGCAGATGGGATGACTGATTTGTTTGGATTTTGGTGCATTGTGTTGCTCCATTGTGATTCATTTATTAGCATCATGTTTTATCAAGTCCTTTTGAAGCGTCCCTTGAGCTCCGTGGCGCAACTTCGGGGAAATCACAAGCACGGTTTCCTCTAAATCAGCTGTATTCTCATATTTTTAAAGAGTTCCCGGCAACTATCTCTTCTACACATGTGCTGGAGTCTCTGTTCCCCCCGCTTCACTTGGATGTCGGTTCTCCTGGCGTTTTACGGGGCTGACGGTGAAAAAGCTTGAAGATTAGTGCGGCATTTGTTGTTGTGGGATCCCCGTTAAGTTCACTTCCCTGACCCCTGAGGCTCCCCTCCCCTGCTGATCCCCCCCCCCCCCCATCTCTGAGGTCTGGTATCCGTGAGAAGACCCTACTCCAGCGCTGCTCCGGCAGGGCTCTCCCCCCACCGCTGAAAGGCCTTTCTCTCATTAGCATGCCCCTGGGGCTCCCCGGCCTGCTGTTGCCAAACAAACACAGCCAAGATCTTCCTCCCAGTCTCCCTCGCTTTCTGTCTCCCTGGTCATCTCTCGCTTTCCGTCTTCCTCTGTCTCTGTTATCTTTAACAAGTTGTTTCTCGCTGTCTCATCCCTTTAGCATCCTCCTGTTTCTCCTACCTTTTTTTTTTTACGAGCCTTTCAGCCCTCTGTATGATTCTCTGGATCTCCCATTTCCACACGCTGTTTCCTCTGTTGTTTGGATCAGCCCAGAGGACGTTCGGTCTCCTTGTTTAGGAAATGTAGATCTGCCTCTCTTTCCTGTGTCCCTTTTTATGTGAGTTAGAAACCACCAGATGGAGGGAAGACAGCGGTCAGAGGTTGCTAATGTATGCTGCAGGAGCAGAGGGCATATGGTGCAAATCAGAAGATGAAGGGCTAAAACCCCCCCCTTCTCAACTACACCACAGCACGCACACACACTCCCCCACTCCTGGACTGAGGCGATTGTGTCCCTGTACTCTTTCTGAGTTGGGTTTTCACCCACTCTGTCAACTAAAGTAAGGGTCCCGTTTCACCCCTCTCTGTTATAACAAACCTGTTGTCACCATGCAGGCACCTCGCCCTTAATTGCTTTACAGGATGTTACTGCAGGGACACCTGAGAAGAGGGGGTGTGTTCGAGGCATAGGCGTTGGATTTCTGTGTCATTAGGAGGACAGATTTCACTTGAACTGAATTCCAAATCAGTCACAGGTTTGCAAACATTATTGATTTTCAATATGTAAAGAGTGTTTTGTTTAAATTGACTTGCTCCTCAGCCCCGAGGCTAATACGCAGCCTAATTGCCAGAATAAATGTGAGCAACGTGCGTTTCTGTAAACCATGGATACGTTCACACTTTACATATCTTTTTGTTGCAACTTCATGTATCTTTAGGCTCAATTTTCAATTTTATGTTGTGACAACAATCTGGTTAGGGTTAAGGTACACAAACGCATTGGAAAAGATTACTTTATGACTTAAAATATTGGTTTTGTCACCACAAAAATGAGTGCAGATGTCAGACTTTTCATTATTAACACCCAGTTTTGTCAGCACTCACATGGCTGGAGATTTCCTGATGTCTCGTAAAGAATACCCAGTTTTGTCGCTTCAAACACAGCTGGAGATGGCCAGATGTTTCGTTATAAACACAAAGTTCATTACCTCAAACAGCAAACCAGTTTTGTCACCACTAACACGGCTGGAGGTGTAACGACGTCTCCTTTTAAAAATAATCCATAAAAATGTTGAAACCCTGTCTTGAACAGTGGTCACTGGCTTAGCAGCCTTCTTGCCAAGCTACAACCGTCCTCTCCATCTCCTGACGTTGCAAACGTCCAAATCCCGGTAAATTTATCAACAAACCTGTCTCATTTTTGTTTGTAAGAATGCAATGTAAGAATTTAACTGTCTTCTTACTTCATTGTTTTGATTTCTTATTTTCATAAAAGCTCTTCCAGGAATGGGTGACTCAAATTAGCAGCTGCTGTAAACACGAATACTTGCAACGGACAGCTGTTGTATCTCTCCCAGTCAAATAAAGCATAAATAAACAACTGAGGCACAATTTAACTGTGAAAATGATAAATGACTGGGGGCACGCACTGAACTTTACCAAATCCCTTCTGACAAGACCTCTGCATCTTGAAAAAGGAACTGTGATGTACGGACGAGTAGGTGCCTCCGTGACGAGTCGCAAAGAGCCAACGCGAAGGGAAGGAAGGGAGAGAGAGAGGGAGCGAGAGCATAAATGTGTGGGAGTGAGTGAACGAGGGGACGAGAGAGGACAGGAGAGTAAAGGGGGGAGAGAGGAAGAGAGAATTTGCTGAAAGGAAGCATTTTTGCTGGATGGGAGAAAAACAACCATGGAAACTCCATCAGAAGAAAACCAAGACCAGAGGGAGGACAAAAGAGGTACCAATGAGCGCTCACAAAGAGCCAGTTCAGTTCTTTTCACTGCTGTGTTTACTGGGGCTTTAACCTACTCCAGCCTGCTTGGTTTCACTCTGCACAATAGTTGGGTAGATTCAGCTCAGCGGGGATTTTTTTAATGTCAGTACAGCATCCTTTTTTTCAATCTTTGCGCGCACGTAATTGTTGATATTCCGTTCGCCTCTGCAGAATTGTCGTCTGTCATGTTTCCAGTGAGTTTTTATCCCGCAGTGCTTTGCTTGTGCTTGAGTTTTTTTATGATCTAATTAGTTTAAGTATGTGGGATGTTTTCAGCAGACCTCTCTCCTGCAGCAGGAGGGGTGCTGCGTTTTGCCCCCGGTCATCATCATCATCATCACGCTGGTGTCACTTTTAAGGACACCGAGCCCGGTGCGGAATCAACAGCCGCTCAATCAAACCTCAGGGTGCATCTGAGTCGTTCTTTCGGCGGGGAGCGATGATTAATGAGGTGGATGAGGGGCTGGCAAGGAGAAAGATAAATGAACCAGACGTTACCGGTCTCACAGATACATGGCCGAGAGGAGTGTGTACGCCGAAGAGAGAGAGAGAAAGTCATTAACTTGCTCACCTGCTTCTTGTAGGAATCAGCAGGGATCATTGATTTCCCTGTTGCTCTTTGTTCTGAACATTAATTCCAGGTAGAATGTTGCACATTCAAACGAGCTCCTCTCCCAAGAAAGGCTGTGGTGTTTCTCACGGTGCTTAATAATGGCAGATGTGGCAATAGCAAATCTTTTAGTGATACTAAATCATTTTGTTCCAGAATTGGATGATTGAAAATGTTGACAATGTCACGTTTGACCAACAAACATTTTGTCAGTTTTAAATATGTCAGAAAATAGGCAACGATACCCATCACAGCTTCTCAGGTCCTCATTAGTTTCGTCAGAGCAACATTTAATAAATACTAGGGATGCACAATATGGATTTTTTCCAGCCTATACCGATACTGATTCTTCTTCATCAAATGCATTATAGTCTTCTTCATTCATTCTTCTTGTAATCCTTGCTCGCACATGATCTGAAGTTGTAAAATGGCAAAGGTTTGTCATTTAGATTATCTGTGGCTGCCAGTCAATTTCTTCTTGTTTCTAAATTCTGATCGAATGCTGTTCTTGCAGCAATATTCTGAGCAAGCTGAAGTGCAGATCACTAGTACTTTTCCATTCAACACTCCATGTACTCATGGCACAATTCATCTAGATTGGTTTCCAGTTAATTAGACCTTATTTTCTGAGACTTCATAGATTTGTATTATTGTGCAATATTTCAATGTTGCCACATTCTGGTGGAACATTTTGTGGAACTGCCCGTTTCCCTACAGCTCTGATTATAGCTCCCTGCCAGCCAAGGGTGCCAAGTTTTGATATTATTATTTTTAATTTACTTATGTCTTACTTCTTCAAAATATATTTTGATTTTTAAATGCAGACAGTGAAGGACAGAGAGGAAATTGGGATAAATAGAGATGGGTAATGGCATTCAAAAAAATATCCCCAGCCTCCATCCAGCCTGGGATGTTGCATCACTTGGTTGGGGCTTTATTTTAAAGAGCTGGTCTTTGTATGAGATGGCTTGGTCCTATGTTAGGACTTATAAGTGAAAGTCTATTTAAGACACTGTATGTGATACTGATACTGATCAGAGTTGACTCGACTCTCCCATCATTTAATCACACAGGTCGGATTCACATATTCACCCAAACACAATTTATGAGCCATTACGGCCATCATTGCCTTTAATTGTAAGTTAATACGTACACACGTCTCCCTCAGCTCATTTCACACACAGCCATGGGTGAGCTGCCGTCAACAGCTATTAGCTGACAGAGTGTAAGTTTCCATTGTTGGATAAGTAAACAGTGAGACCACTTTCGTCCAATTTCCAGGCTCAGATCTCCCCCCGTCCCTCGAGGACAGCCATTATAGCCATTATGGCATTTTTAAGTATCGCTCCTCTCAAAGTGGAGGAGAGTGTGGAAAATGAGACTGTTTCTCATAAATGGTGCTTTGGCAGCTTGCCCCAATGAAGCAACAAACAGCAACACTTAGCATTAGCTGTAAACAGACACATCTGGTCGCAATGAGGCTACATGATGGATTAAAACCCGTTGTGGACGGCGCTGGAACCAGTTTATTGTTCAGGAGGACTTGGGGGAGGGATGAGATGGAAGAGATGCAACGTCTCATCACAAGTTGTGTGTGTCCAAGTGTTTATTTGTGAGAGCCAGCTTTGTTTGTATCAGAAATTCATACTTTGACTTGGTACTTATGATTATGTGGCGCTTGTTTGTGTTTGTCTGGCATGTGTTTCTTTGTTTGCGTAGGTGTGGGTGTGTCTGGTGCGGACTTCAGATTAAACGATGTTCTTGATCACAGCCAGTTGGTTTTTTCTCTAGTACTGATTACGTAGAGGGCAAATTTAGGCATTTTTTCTCCCAGTTTTTCCACCGAAGGTCCCAGCTGTTGGAAGATTTCAGCTTTGTGTTGTGGACACGTGAGGTCTCATGTTGAAGGATGGAGGGTGGTGATGAAGCAGAGCCAGCTGCAGTTGTTAGTGTGATGAGTCTGAGCTCAAGCAAACTGTGGTGATTCATGGCTGGATTAACCTTTTTGGAGGCACTGGGGCAAACATTTGCTGTTGGGCCCCTGTTGACCCCTGAACCTGTCAAGTACAGTACACACAGCAAACATATGTTTATTTGCAGCGTTTCAGTACTGGACCTGATAAACGCTAATAATAATAAAAGTTTGACAGTATGCTGGACCCTCTCCTATGCACCTGTGTTATGGAACAGATGTGCGACAGATGTGACTGCAGCCCCAGTAAGTAGTCAGTAGTCTTTGGATTAGGACTGCAAGTCCGGCTAGTTTTCCTTGATCAACAGTCCAAAAAGGAGAGAAGTGTAGAGAACCAGATGACGTTGACATTTGAGAAGCTGGAGCCTGTGCAATGTCACCATGATGGCTTGAAAAGTTGCTTTAAAAATCAATCGAATGCAAAACTTTTTGTTGATTAATCATTGTAGCTCTAACTCCTGGAAAACAGCCTGGCCCAAGGTTTTCTGTAAGTCTGTGGTGTTTTGGTGGAAAACATCTATATAATCAAGAAAAAGGCAACATGTCAACGCAATAAACTCTAAAATAATAAAAGGGTTAGAACTGGATTTGGAAAAAAAGACAGTGCCACCTGATTGATGGTGGACCCAGCTGATATTGTCCTTTAAAACAGTTACAAGGAACTTTAATCTTTTGTTGATTCTGGCGACCCCTGTTGACAAAAGCAGGACGAGCACCACTGTCTTGTTTCACAAGGATCTTAATTTGTTTTTGAAGCACAGCTGTTCGCAGGATGCAATAAGTACATCTGATAACTGTATGACGGTGAAACAAGTGCCATTCACACACAGGTCCGCCTACACCAGGCCTACAGCTAACATATTTGTTTGTTTTTTGTTGAGAAAGCAAGCAAAAGTTAACATTACCTAGTAATGTTATTGTTTCTCAGGCAATCTGACGGGCATTAAGAAAAACTTAAAGAGAAATAGTCTGCTTATGGTTTTGTTTGCTTATTTAGGTCATATAGAGTCTTCAGTATTGAATGAAGACTGTTTCATAACCGGTTAAAAACTCATTGAAATGCGTTAAATTATGCAAATTCCTTGACAAAAAGACAAAAAACTAAAACTGGGGTGACCTTGGTTGCTTGAGGGTTAAGGCACCGACTATGAACGTGTGCGGTCGTGGACATTTGTTGCGCATCATTCCCTCTTTCTTTCTCCCTCATTTTCCCTTGCTCTCCTGTTGGCAATCAAATACACATATAATTAAATGTATAAAACGTTGAAAAAACAACCAACAACAACAAAAAAAACCTCACACACATTAAACCTGGGGGTCTCGCGGCGGCCACCGCAAGTCTGGGGTCTAGCACTGTCGTCATTAGGCGCAAGGCTAAGATGTACCCTCGCTTTCTTGCCCACTGTGTCTAGCTGTGCCTCAGTCTGTTTGTCCGTCTGCGGGCCCGTGTGCCAGCTCGCCCGCTACCACTCACGTCGGTCTTAACGAGCCATCTCATTCACACGCTGGACGGTTGGAGCCGCTTTGACAAACAGGATCCTCCTGGAGTGTGAAGTGGGCTGCTGTGGCCCATTGTGGCTGAGCTATGTGCGGTGCTGGAGGAGGGAGGGGGGCACACAGGATGGAGCTCAGCGGTGGGCTTGTCCTGGGCCTCAAGCCTGCGGGCCGGAAGAGCGGGACCGTGGTTCACTGCCATTCTGAATGGCCCCTGAGAGTCCAGTGTGATGGACAGTGTAGGGCTGCACACACTGGCTCTTTGTATCGGGGTTTTCTTGGACTCTCGCTCTGTCTCTATTTTTTTCTCTTCCCACAATGTTATACATGCACACACACTTTTTTTTTTTTCTCACACAAGCGTCTTTTTTCCTCTCCCTCCCTCCCTCCCTCGTGATCCCGATGTGGCAAATGTAGCCTCTGCTGCAAGGCCTGACATTGTCATCACAGACAGTCGCTAACTTGTCTGTGTTTCTCTCTCTCACACTCTGTTTTTCATTCTGTCTTTCCTCCCCTCTCATTCATGTACTGTAGCAGCTAGTTGGAGAGTCCTGAAGTGGTTGGAGGTCTAACCAGGAGTATTAGTCAGGGCCTTGGGAGCATGTGAAAGTCATCAGAGGGAAAAGAGGGGCCCAACGTGATTTTCATTTGTGGCGCTCCGCTCAGAACGAGCCAGCGTGATCCGTTTAGGACGAGCTTGTTGTTTGAAGAGTCACCAGCGCCTACTGTTGTTCGCTGCGGAGGAGGAGGATTTGAGCTAAAGTCTGCTGCCCTGCAATATCCTGTACTCTGTGAAATCCCACACGGTGCACTCAGAGAAAACAGTCTGTGCTCGAGCTGTGAAGCTGTGTGGTAGGTTC
This sequence comes from Lagodon rhomboides, assembly GCA_039737535.1. Taxonomy (NCBI): domain Eukaryota; kingdom Metazoa; phylum Chordata; class Actinopteri; order Spariformes; family Sparidae; genus Lagodon; species Lagodon rhomboides. The sequence goes on from CM077790.1 coordinate 15,867,751, forward strand.
ACTGGTGCAAATGCAAGAGTGGTGGCAATCTTCTCGTCTGACTGTCGGCAAGAGAACGAATAAGCGAATTTCCCAAGCTCCATCCAAAAGCGCAGCCCCACCTACCTCACAAAAGAAAGATAAACATGCAGCCTTCTATAAAGTCGGCTGATTTCATGTTAGGGATACGCGTAATATCTCACAGACCCCGCGATTACCTCACAGTCCTTCCTCCGCTTTGAATCCATTGACTGAATGAAACTGATTTCACCCTGGCAGACTACTGTCCCCGCGGTACTTAGTGCAGGTCGACTTAAAAGTGGCGCTGAGCTTTCATGTCGTTCCTGTCTCGCCTCCTGTCTAATACCAAGACTAAAGGCCTGCACAGAGGCCCTTTGTGAACAGAGCAGTATTCCAGAGGTTGCTAATAGTTGAAGTGGGTCGGTCCTTGTGCCAGTGTTGTTTCAGTCAGCCAGAACGGAGCTATACCAACCTGCCAACATGTCAAGTCCAGCTGTGAAAATACCACCTCGGATTTATTGTGTTATTAAGCATAACAGCCGGTAACTGACACAAGGTCTCCCCGTTGAGAGAGAGAGATGTCTAACCAGCGCGCTCAGTCTGGATGCTTCAAAAGCCAACCACTCGTGTGGAACGGACACAAATCAAACGGATGGCGTATCGATTGGATTGGTGGCTTTCAAACATAATGTAGGTTTTCTCTCACTAAGTGCTGCGAGTTGGACGAGCATGGCAGATGCAGACATGTCAGTCTGACCTGCTCCATGACGGGCTCCAGGGGAGGGTGGTTACATGGTCAATGTGACCTTTTTTTAAAAGAAGAAACGGCCTATAAACTGTGCTTTTAGCATCCCTTTCAGTGTTCAGACATTTTCAGATCCAGCGAAAATTCAGGCAGTCGGGGCGGACTGACTGTCATGATGATAACACGGCGTTCAGCACCGTGCTATCAGCTTCTAGACAGCTGATCTAATGGGAACAGTGACGCATTTCAAGGCAGGGTTGGAAACCAAAGAGACACTTGATGAGTTGGGCAGCCCCGCTGATTGTCGTGTCATATTTGATTTACGTCAACTGAATTCATAATAAACCAGTGTGACTGTTGTTGCTGGCCCTGTCACTCTGTGCACATTTAATATGAGCGATTTGGTAATGGAGATAAACCCTAACCACAGTTTTTCATATGGAAACATTTCTTGTCTTCAGGGTGACATTGATTTATAGCTAAGACATAGTCTGCTGGAGGATCAGAACCACCTGATGGTGACAACCACCACAAGAGCAGCTCTTCCTTTCTAAATGGACTGTGTTTACTTTACAGCTGGGCTCAATATCCTGTGGAGGACTGCGCTCCAACTCCCAGCAGCTCGCTCGACCTCCCCGACATGTTCATCACAGAGATGTGGCCTGCGGTAGAAGTTAGAGACTCTGCTGTGGGCACACTCATTGAGTTGTGGTTAACATGCTGCCATGGCAACTCCTATTCACCCACCATGGGATAAAAATGTTTTTATCTCCCTGTACTCCACAAACAGTCGGGGCGAAGCGTCTGACTGCAGAGGTATTGGCCCAGCAGCAGTATATCTGTTTTAATTTCCTTAGTCACGCTAAGAGCACAAACACAGATGAACTTTCGGGGTTCTCGCCTCATGGATGATGAGGCAGGAAGCAGGAGAGACTTCTTGAAGAAAAACTCAAATTTGTGTGGAACTAAGTGGTTTAAAATAATGCACATGCTACTTTCTACTAAATTGTGAATGAGCGGTCTTGACTGATTACGTCGGCTGTGTTTTGGTAACGGTGCTGAAATGTGCATTATCTGTTCTGAGAAGGTTGTTGCTTCTCAACTATGGCCACTTGGGAGCAGTGCAACTCACTAATATGGCAAACATGTCACTTACAGTATTTATACATCCAGTAGATGTGGAGTGGCATTAACATTCATCAGGAGATGTGTCATGTGCACCATACATGGCTCAGTTTGAATCGTCCTTGGCACCCCCCACAGTTTCTTTAACTACAAACAAAATTCATTACATCATAACAGTGTTAAATGTTGAAAACTTGTATCTTTAAGTAAACATGTATGTATGTGATCCTACCCTAAAAGAATTTACATAACGTTGCTTCAGCTAATGACGGGTTTGTCTGGAGTAGTGCGACTGTGAATACTGCTCCTCTGATTAGGTCATGAACATGTTTCATTTCCTTTAAATTTTTCACAATAAAAGTACACCGCTATGATATGAAAGCTTTTTTTTTTTTTTTAGAAATGTTGGGGTTTTCATAACATGAAACAGCTGAAAGCAAAGATGATTGAAATAAAGCAGAAATCTGGAAGTACAAACGGGGACACACGGGAGAAATTAAAGAGATTCTGACAGAAGCTACAAATTTTTCTCTCTGGTTTTGCGTGAATGAGGGGGAGACGGCGCTCATCGCAGTTGGGAGAAGTCGCTGCTTAGAGTTGGGGTGGGCGCGCTTTGGCCCCACTCCGGAGAAAGACAATCTTGGGCGCGGCTAGGCTCATTTTTATACTTCAAATCAGCACGGCGCGGTTTGGCTCTGTACGTCCAGAAGTTCTCATTACCCATATTTTACTAGCTAGTTGCTAACTTAAACCAAAACAATGAGCTGAAAGAGGCTAAAATGGTCGTTAGAACTGAAGGGGAACTGTAAAGTGGGAGATAATTCTCTGTAGGTCCGTCACCTCGAGCAGCCTCTGACATTTGAGCCGCTCTTAATGTAAAACTATTGATTACAGCTCTAAACACAGATGTTGCAGTGTGGCATCAGGCACATGTGAGTGCTGTAAAACATTAACAGCCATTGACCTGGACGTCCTGTGACTCTACGACATCCTGTCAGCCACATGTGGCTCTGATTGGAGGCACACTGTGGTTTGTTTGCATGCCTCCACAGACAGGGCATTGTGATGACTGCATGGCTCCATTTCACAAAGCAGAGGAACACGCTGCATGAGGCAGATCCATCTGGGTCACTTCATTCCCTCGCTGTGAGTTGTCATTGATTTCCATTACGGCTCGGCAGACAGCCATTGCTCTGACCTGCTGGACGGTCATTAGTGCCCTTTTAAGTGTAGTGATGAACTGTCAGAGGAAACATTAAAAGAGAGTGAAGAGTGTAAATCCCCAGCCGCACACAGCAGACTGTGCTGTTTCTGCTGGTACTTTACATCGCAAAGGTCTCGAGAGGAAGCGCGGAACATCAAGCGTGACCACAGGCCAAATTTTACGAGACCTATTTTGAACAGACCTGTCTGCTCTGTCTGGATGAGTTCCTTCGCAGCACTGAGGATGAGTTTGTTCTTTAAACCTCTGAGTGAAGTCAGTGTGGAGTTCCCTAAATGAGTCCTGATGGGTGACGAAACACCACTTTGGGTGATTAAGTGGACAGTGATTCATGTAGCCTTATGTTAGCCTGGTGATCTGTCCAGGGTGTACCACGCCTCTCGCCTGTGTTCTGGGATAGGCTCAATGGGTAAATAGATGATTCATATGAATATGTATTTCATACTTCATTCCCTTGAGATCACTTCCTGTCCTGCAAGTAAAAGACAATCCCTTATAAGGGAAACTTGGGCTGATGTTGACAAAGAATTTACTGTGTGGCTTTTTGAAAGTCCCAGATTGCAGAAAGGGAGATTTCCTTTTTTGTTATTGTTATATTTATAAAGTACGTCTAGGTGCTATAGAAATGTTGGGCGGTGCCTGCTCAGCCCTGTGAGAGCTGGCCTATCAGAGCAGCCTGGGCTTTTTGGAAGGGGGCCTTAAAGAGACGCAGAGGGTGAATAGAGGTGCTGCAGCAATCGACAATATGAGAAAAAATTATGATTTTTTTTATATTAAAGGTGCAATATGTAACAATTTAAATAAAAACATTCAAAAGTTAACAAAAGGTACAAACTGGATGTGAAGAAACAACAGTTTTGATGTTATGTAAAAGAAGTCTATGTACTGTGTTGCAGATATATCTACTGAAGTTAGCATGCTAACCAGCTAGCCACTTTGTGCTTCAAGAGGTCTGGTAGTAAACAACACCATCAGCTACCAGTTTGGGCAGAGTCACCTAATACTGCCAGTAGTTGCACAGCTAGCTGAGCTAAGTTGCTAATGGCAGCTATAGTTGGTGGTTAGTCTGGTGATATGCTGCCCCCTGTTTGTTTGGAGTATGAATTCAACAGGTGGTCAATTCTTACATATTGCACCTTTTTCAAAAGCTTGTAAAAACTTTCTAGGAAACATCCAAAATAACATTTATGAACCTGAAACTGAGCATTATATGGGACCTTTAAAGTAAAACGATTTTTTTCTGTCTTCTTTTCTTCAGGTTGCTTTGAGTGCTGCATCAAATGTTTAGGCGGGGTGCCGTATGCGTCGCTGGTGGCTACAATCCTCTGCTTCTCCGGCGTGGCCCTGTTCTGTGGATGTGGCCATGTGGCTCTCACCGGCACCGTGACCATCCTGGAAACCCACTTCTCCAAGGTCACCTCTGATCACGCCATGCTGACTGACGTGTAAGTACTCCACGACTGCCTCAACCCTTACATAACCATCACATAAAGAGGGGCCCAAAGGTAAGATGGATAACACCTGTAATGAGGTTGACTTTATGAAGGCTAATTTTAGCTGATGATATCTCCCTCGTCACTTTATCCTGGAGAACAGTCCTAATATGGACCGTTTTTTAAATTTACAGTGCATCCATTAGTCGAGACAATAAAAGAGGGATGACAGGGAGAGGACTGCACATGTGTTTTATGTTGCCGTAGTGGACTGTTTAATTTAAGAAGTCTGCAGAGGCAGTCTGTCTCCTGGCGGATGATTCCCAGAGACATGCCTCACCTGTTACCTCCACATTTGGGCTTCACGTCTCCTGGGGAAGCTGGAGCACTATCTTAATCCTGACCATCTGTTCATGGTTACTCGTGTTTTAAAGATTGCATGCAAAAAATTGCAAATGAGCGTTAGCGGCTATTTTCCACACACGTCATGCTCCGACTCTACCTGACATTTTTAGTGGGTCTCTCCAGGTGTTCGTTTGGAGGCTAAAAACATGTTAGTGGTTGATTTGTGCTTTTTTTTTTTTTTTTTTAACCCATCGCAGCTTTACTGGCACGACTAAAGCTGATGTGTGACATTGCTCTTTAACAGAATACAGCTGATGCAGTATGTCATCTATGGCATCGCTTCGTTTTTCTTCCTGTACGGGATCATTCTGCTGGCTGAGGGCTTCTACACAACCAGCGCAGTCAAGGAGCTGCACAGCGAGTTCAAGACCACCATCTGTGGACGCTGCATCAGTGGAATGGTATGTATACGACCTGGTTCCTAAACACAGAGTGCTTACAATGGGTGTCACTCCATGTGATTAAACATACAGAGATGAAGATGCTCATTATCGGAGCATGAGCATGAGTTTTGTTGTGTCATCTCTGTGCCCTCAGTTTGTGTTCCTCACGTACATCCTGGGTGTGGCCTGGCTCGGTGTGTTCGGCTTCTCCGCTGTGCCGGTCTTCCTCTTCTACAACATGTGGTCCACCTGTGCCACCATGAGGTCTCCCATGGCCAACCTCACCAACATTGACTCCATCTGTGTGGATGTCCGTCAGTACGGTAAGAGAGCAGCACTTCGTCTTGTTTGGCATCAATTACTATCATTTTTTAAAATCTGAGCAGGTTAATAAAAAGCACAAAGACGTGAAACAAAGACGTAAGAAAAAGAAAAAAAAAGCAAATTTAAGAGGAAAGTCTGAAAATAACACCATTTTGATTGGTTTAAATGTGTCTTTAGCAGCTCTATAGCTTGCTTGGTCCACAATAATTCCCCAGTGGACAGTGGAAGCGATCTATAACATGAAGGTGCCAGAGCCCTCGAGTAGGGAGAGTTGCAACGCCGGAAGTTCAGAGTCGTCATGTGACTCACAGAGACTTCAGACAAATCCAGGAAGTTCTTAGCGGGCAATTTAAGACTTGACAAACGCTTAGGATTAATGATGATGAGTTAACTGAAACTCCATGTGAAACATCAGTGGAGTGCCCCTTTAAATCTTCAGACATCAGCAAGCAAAAGAAACCCTAATAATTTTTTTTCCTTCGTGCTCTGTGACCTCACTCAGTACTTGGGGGGGTTTGATCATTATTCACGTGGTACGATGAACTGAACCATTGAATTTCACTTCTACAGGAATTATCCCGTGGAACGCCACACCAGGGAAGGCCTGTGGATCCACGCTAGGTGACATCTGCAACACCAGCGAGGTAAGATTCTTCCATCCACACACATTCATAAAAAATGGCACGCACACATAGGCAGAAAAGCATTTTATTTTTATTTTTTTAACTAAATGATAGTCACGGTTGCTTTTCTTTCCTCCAGTTCTACCTGTCGTACCACCTGTACATCGTAGCGTGCGCCGGGGCCGGAGCCACCGTGATCGCTCTGGTAAGCTTCCCTCCAGTCTCTCCATCCTCTCCCTTTAGTCCATCTTTGCACGGTGTGTATCAGCAGATCATGTGTCGAGCGCTCCTCTCCTCATTCCCATATGGAAGATTTACACGTAGGCTTTTTTCTCAGCTCCAATTCCATTTGCTGTTTTACCATCTGCTTAAATGCACACGGCCCTGTTCTTTAGCTTAGCATGGATGGAAGAGAGAGTAGTCGGGGCTTGCTTTTTGTGTGTCATAAAAGAAATAATAATCATGAGTTTAATATTGTAAAATGATGGACTCAATGCTTTAACTTTTTGCAAAAATGATTGGTTACTTCACTCACGTGACGAGGAGGTCACCGGCATGTTCTCTTACGACCTTTTCTGTTCTCTTCCACCAGCTGATCTACATGATGGCTACCACTTATAACTTTGCTGTTTTGAAGTTTAAGAGTCGAGAAGACTGCTGCACTAAGTTTTAAGCTGTTTTCTAAGAGGTTGTACTGAGTAGAGACACTTGCCACTGACAACAAACAAACTAAAAAACAAAAAAAATCAACCTGAGAATAGAAAAAAAAATCAACATCTCTCGATTAGTGTAAATAGCTGATTGTATGCTTCCTTTAGCATTTGGTATCCAGGGATATCTGCTTGTCTGAGGACACCCGGCGAGAGTCGTCTTCAGATTGGGGTGGTGTTTAGCTGACTGGGTTTGTTCTGCTTTCCTTGGCACTCACTTTTTTTTTAGAAATTTGTCACCATGGGATTTTTATAGAGATGCGCACAGCTACCACGACAGTGTTATTTATATTCGTAATGTGTGAGGCTGATTTCTGACCTGCACAGACACGTCAGCTGCATGAGTATTCCAGATGAAAGACTCAGTATTTAGCATGCAGCACCTCACCTTGATTAACAGGACGAGCATCGGTTTCAGTCGGAGCCGAGATGCGATTTTGTGCAGAAACTCCTGAGACGTAAATGTAAGATAAAAATGATCTAAATTGGAAATGAGACCATTTTGCGCCGAGCCCGTGTAGATGTACAGTATTGAGCTCTGAAATGAGTCCATAAGGACGTCCGATGACAAATAATAAAGGTGTTCTGAGGCTTTTTGATTGCCCGATTAGCAGTGTTGGTGAGGATGAGTTTTAGCGATTTGTAAAAAAAACAAAAAGGACCAGCTACAGTGGCAAAAAAACAGTGGCCTTGTCCTTTTATATTTCCTTGATTTCCTTCCTTAGCCTTAAGATTTTGGTGCCAACCCACGAAACCACGAATGCGTTACACGGAGAATATCCTGTATTATCTTTTTTTGTCACAAGTTTTAGATTCTAAACTAAACTAAAAAACCTTTCACCAACTGTATAATGCTGATGAGTATTATGGCGACCAGTTGTGTTTATTGTAGATTTCAAAGTTAACTGCACATACCTAGCAAGCACAGCACGCTATGAAGGGTTAGGCCAGTACCAGGGGTAAACTTCTGCATGAGGCCCTAAGCCTCACTTTAATTCCATGTATTTTATAAAAAAAAAAAGAAAGAAAGAAATTCTCCTATTTTAGACTAGAATAAATGTATTTTTTTTTCTATGAGGGCTGGCGCTGGTATAGCCTCAGCTGTGAAGTTGATGTTTTGTTTTCTTTATTCTTTCTCAAAGTGCCATTAAAGAGCCATTTGTTTTTATCTTAACACTGAGCCTGCATGCTTACAAGTTTCCAGATTCTCTGATCTGTTTATAGTTTACTTATACTCCATATTTCATATATTTAATTTCCTCCTTAAAGTTTTTCAAGACTGTAGCTTTTACTTTCTATATAAAATAAACAACCTTTGTTTACAAAAGTATCCCCACTTGGTCTATTTTCTTATGAATCCTACAGCAGCGACGTAATGCGGGAAACTGCATGCGGAACAGGGTCAGGTTCACGAAATGTTAAATCTCACGCTTCGCACTAACCTCACGCTTTTTTTGCCGCAGCATAAAACTTGCACGCCCAAACTCTTTCTCTTCTCATTCTCACGCCTTTAAAAATGTCATTTCCGTAGCAGTGTGCATAGCGATAGAGCAACATAACTCCAGAGTTAGTAATAATTGTAACAGTGATGTTACAATAACTGTATTTTTCGGTCAGTCTTTAAAAAAAAGCTTAACTTTTATGTTTGTGTATGTCTGTGATTGTAGCTCTGACTCCTGTAGCTTGCTTTGCACCTTTGACATGCTCACCGGCCATCCACCTCACCCTTCTCTTCCAGATCCACTTCCTCATGATTCTCTCAGCAAACTGGGCCTACCTTAAGGACGCCAGTCAAATGCATGCCTACCAAGACATCAAAATGAAGGAAGAGCGGGAGCTGCAGGACATCACCTCACGCTCAAAGGAATGCCTCAATTCCTACACATAAGGATATTACCCACTCAGAATCCACACACACACACACACACACACATCAACACACGCAGACACTGTGGCCAACCACTGTGGCCCCTCTGGACCAAGACAACGCTCAGCTAAAATAACCTGCCAACTGCTGTGACGCTGTGCAGTACTAACCAGGCTCCTAACAAACTAATGCATCAGTGCTGCTTTCTGCACTAACTCTGTTTTGGAACTGCTACTCCAAATTTCATTTATGCTGTTTTTTTTTTTTAATTTTCTTCTTCATTTTCTATTTTTTCTGAAAGGAAAATTCAGATATTCGTGTAGTGGCCCTTTTTGTTTTTTTTTAATAGCCAGCCTTTTGCTGGCCAAGCTTGAGACATTGCACTATTCTTGTCAGTTTTGTTTTACAGGCTTGCTTTTGAGCTGCGGTGGTCAGTCTTCAACAAGGGAATGTTTTATTTTACTCGTTTTCAATAAAATGCAGATTCACTACACACACGACATGAAAGGCCTTACACCAGCCAGAGATGGCGTGCCACGATTTATGACGTGGCACGTGACAAGATGTTCCGCTTTGACTTCACAGTAAGGAAAGAGGTAAAATATAGAGTGTGGACCCAGTACTATTGTTAAAGTAAAGTATGTAACTGCATCTTAATTGTAGTGATAATCCAAGTGTTATTAATTGGTTTTAGGTTCTAATTTTCATTATACAGCTACTGAAAGGAGACCTATTTTCTTTCCTTCAGGTTCTTGTACATGTAAAAGATTTTGAAAGTTAGAAAGTCCACACCAACAGAAGCTCCTCTCTCCCACAGAAAACAATGCTCACGCCTCATCACTAGCCTCACCTTTTACTCCTGTGACTTTGTGACATCACACTACGTCACCATGTCTCACATTTGCATAATTTATGCCTAGTGGCTAGTTTGGCACGTGAGAATTGATTTAGCGCAGCTGCTCTGCTCTTGTTTGTGGTTTGCTGGCTCAGGCGTGTGTGAGCTGACCAATCAGAGGAGACATGCAGGAGGTGGGGCCTCAGTGCTGCAGCAGAAAACTGGTATGTTTTCTGAGCATTAAATCATGTTTTAGTCGTACACACAATAAATTAAGGAACCTGAAAATGAGCATAATAAGTCTCCTTTAAAAGTCACTCAGAACATTCATGGCCTACATTAACACTACCTCAGATGTGCACTAGAGCCTATGGAACAATTTAACTGGGACTTCTCCCTCGTAAAACTACGGTTTAATTGTAAAGAAGATGCCTGAGACACACAGTATGTATCATGGTAGCTGCATAGCACACACACACACACACACCAGGAGCTCCTCTACATCACAGTATCGTAGGATTTAATTAGTTTGCATAAATGCCATAAGAATCACTTGCTTGCTAAAAGTGGACTGCTGCCAATAATGAGACCGAAAGATATTCAGTGTATTTAATCTTAAAAGTTTTGATCCATTTGTTTTCATTCATGCAAATGAAAAAAAAATAGATGAAGGCTCCCCAACAAAGAGAGCTCATGATTTTAAGCCCTTCATCTATTGTAATATCCGATCGTATGTTGTAATATATGATCAAAATGTGTTTGACTTTGAAAAATCCTATTAAACAAGTGTGTGTAGCAGCACAATGTAAAAAAACCTACAGCAGATCTAAAGAACGTAAAGGTGTGAAATATGTAAACTTGTTCCAAGTCAGGATTTTTTAGTGTTTTCTTCTTTTTGAAGATCAAAACCACTTCATTTTTGTTCTTAATTTTCTATAATTGCACCTGTTTTCGATGTGCAATTGTCATAATGCTGACATAATTACTCATGTAATCTTTTATTTCTGTTAGTTGAGTTACAGGGATAACTTGATGTGTTTCTTTGTTGCATGAAGAAAAACTGTTTCCGCAGTGACACACGTGATGTACAGTCGTGTACGCTGACATCAGTAGTAGGCAGTGTTTGCCTGTTTCCTTTTTGTTTTTCTAACTGAATACAAATTAATCCTTTTTATGTAGCTTGATTAGTCATAGCTGTTTTTTTTTAGGTTTTTATTCAAGTCAAAAGTATATGAGTCTTATATTATTTTGTCGCTTGATAGTATACCTGTATTTTCTACGAATGTCAAGGGCTTCCTCATGAATTACTGATACTTAACTTTAAATTCAACTTTCAAATAACAATTTGTTGCAACACCAGTCATTTATAAAATCGTACGGCAATCTGAATGGTAAATTTAGCCAAAGTATGGATGCCAATTTGACTCCCTTTCCAGCGTTTTACACAGTATCTGTTAGATATTGTAGTGGAAAACCTGCAGTTTTCTGCAGGACTAATAGCCACAGGTGTACATGAAGCTATTGTACATCTCATCTCGTCTTTGTGTTCCGTTTACTATTGAATGAACCAAAAACTAAAGAATAAAGGCTACCTATCAATCACCAGGAGGACAACAATCCAGCATCCTGTCTGACTGGAAACCCCTGTATGACATTACTCAACTGGCTTGTTGACTGTTTTTATGAAAATAAAAAATACAAAAAAATAAACTTCTGTGTTGTGGTGTTTTTTCTTTTGTGCGATGGAATATCGTTTGGTCGTGCACAGTCAATCCAAAAGAATTAAACAATCCAAGGTGATTTATTGATACAAAAATGGTGTCAAATATACACGCTCAAAAGCAAAATCTTAAAACGTAAACAACAAACTCTCCTCACTTGTTAAAACAGTAGAAAACCACAGAGGCTTGTAAAATTCATCAGTTCATGTTCGCACTCTGGATCAACCAGCTCACCAGAAATCATCGTCTTCATCCTTGGGTGAATATGCTGCGATGCTGGGAAAACAAAATCAAGTTAATTAGTGAAAGAAAGCCACGAGGGACACAAAAAAGAAAAGCAAAAATAGCAAAGAACATCTCAATGCACTCCTCCTTAAGACAACATAATTCCAGAACAAATAACATCAACAAGAGCAGGAGATGAGAAGCCAGAGGAGAAATTAAATGTTTTTGGAGGATTATGGAGGCTTATATATTTATTTAGCTATCTTACAGTAAGGAAAGCCGTTCATCAGTCTATCAATCCTGTGTCCTTTTAGTTACCTGTGGTCTTTCTCATCAGATAAACTCTTGGCCTCTGGGCTTGTGTGTCCTGCTTCTTCTCTCCCAGGGCTCTGAAAACAAAACAAAAAGTTACATCACGAAAGTGAAGTTCAACATGTGTTACAGAGAACCTTGGGATCAACCCACCTGTGCATGCTGCTTTTCTCTTGCTTCCAGGACCATCTTCATGTATTTCTCCAATGGATTTTCCCCTTTAGCCTCCTCCCCCTCATTACCCGCCTCTTGCTTCTGCTGTTCTTCTCCTCGTTTCTTAATTCCACTGTCTTCTTCTTCGTCTTCTTCCTCCTGCCCTGGTTTCTCCACATCTTGCAAACTCTGGTTAGAAATACAGTAGATACTGTCAATATTCATTTCATCAGGAAGATCAGAAAGAGGAGTTTCAGAAGAACCTGGTGCGAGATGATTGTTACCATCTCCTTCTCCAGTCTTTCCAGTTCTTGCAGCTCCCTCTCCCTGGCTTCGTCTTGCTCTCTCTGCCTCCGTTCTTGTCTTTCCTTTCGTTCTCTTTCCCACCTCTGCTCCTCATCCTCTTCTTCATCTTTATCCTCATTCCTGGCAGCCTCACCTGACGTTTGTGGAACTTCTACAAAACCTACAGATTTAATCAGTCAGTTTGTGGTTATTGTGGAGGAGACGAACAGTCAGACTGATGGTGTACAGTAGAAGGCAGCCATTCTTGTTATTTGGGGTCAGTCAAGATTAAGTGCCAGTAAGGGGGGGGGACGACTCACCCGCTTGGCCCTGCAAGTCCACCGGGTCTTCTGGGAGGTCTGGTGGGCGGGGGACAGCAGGGCCGTCAGGGGCCTCCTCAGAGAGAGGGACGGCAGTGTCCAGGAGAAGCTCTGGAATGTGGCCGGGCTCTGGAGGGAGACACGCACAAAGAGATCTTTTATGCTCCACCATAATGCAACAGGGCCAGAGGACCAGCACAGAATACATAATCAGCTGCCCTTCATCTTCACCATTGTGCGGGGCCACTGAAAGGACACTTTGGAGGCCAGTCACACACTCATTAAAAAGCAGCCTTTCCGAAATCCAAAATCCTCCATACCGGATATACTTCACTTTGAGACTGGGATTTTGTTTAAATCAATGATAATGAAAACTGGTCATGAAACATGTTAATGCAAAGATTTCTACACATTTTCCATAATTAAATTCAAGTACTTTTCAAGCTTTTCTAGCAACTTATGTCTGTGATAAATTAGATACATTTAAATGTATATTTACCGGTTCACTTCCCTTCTTTCACTTCCTCACATTAAATCTGATGTTATTGTACAACACATAAAAGAGTCTGCACACTGTCGCTCCCTTAAGTGCAATTTATGAGGACATCCACAAGTGGCGTTTCAAGCAAAGAGTGTCTGGATGTGTGCGACTGCTATGTATCGATTTTTTCAAAAATACTATTTTATATGGATGGATTAAACTCACACAATAAGTACGCTTTGCCACTTTTGCACCTCTGATATAATGCACAAGGGTGCAACAGATTTGTTCCAACAGATGATAAAGTTCCTTGATGATCAAAATTCTGCTCTCACATGTCAAGCACAATGGCACGACAGAGTCAGAGTCAGTAAACAGCCTTTATCCCAAAGTATTATCCCACACCCATGTTGCATTCATAACTAGAGAAGATCTAAAACTGGGTCTCACATAACAAGAACAAGGCTGCAGTCCATTAAAGAAAAAAAAAACACCCACAAATACTAGCTCAGATTACCTGACAACATCCCTGTGAGATCTTCCAGGCTTATTTTCTCCGGCTGTGGGGAAGACTCCAGACTGGAGACCACAGGCTGCAGCTGCGGTGGACTGACAAACAAGGGCAGAGACGAGGGCATTAGTATTCACCATCTCCACTTGAAAGTGTATTATAAAAAAAAATGATGTCATGTCCTTGCAAAAGCGAGGCCAGATGGTACCTGGACTGGTCTCGTGCTGTGCTCTTGAGCTGAGGACTCTGAGGTGGACTGAGCTCAGAGGAGACGTCACCTGAGGTCGCCACCTCATCCTGGGGGGCTGGAGGGAGCTGTCTGTCAGGCGAGAGCTCCGGGAAGGCCGTCAGAGAAGCAACTGATTTTATCAGGGAATAAAGAGTCATGTCAAGGTGTAAGCTGACTGTTTCTACATGAAACTATGTAATTGTTTTTTTTTTTTAACAGGTAAAAGAGGCTGGTGCATCTAATCCCGTGTGTTCACAGGATAAAGCATTTTTTGAAGTACCTTCTGAAATCTCTCTTTGAGGCTTTTTCCTGGAGGAAGAGTGCGGTGTGGAGGACAGACGTCTGGATGGAGGGCTGCTTCCATCTCTCAGAAACAGAGGCTCAGTCAGTGAATGGAGACTGTGGTCAGTGAAAACTGTGGACTGGGGTTGCTCTTCTGAGAAGGTCACTTTGTGTTGTGCAGGTAGTACTGTGTCTCTGGAGTCAAAAGGTGCTGAGGAGGGGGTTCTGGTAGTTTGTGGAGACAGTGGTCTGTGTGAGACCTTTGACTTGTGGGGTGAGTGCTGAGAGATCCGTTTCCTCAGAGGAGAGTCAGGGCGATGTGAGGGATGTGCTTGTTGCGGGGAAAGAGCTCTCGGGGGAAGCATGTGTGAAAAGGTGGAGCGCAGTGCCCTCTGCTGGTAGTTCCTGTATGCTTCTTCCAAGGTCTCAGCCTCCTTCTCCAGCTCCTGGATCCGAGCCTTGGCCTCGGCCACCAGCTCCATGTCGGAGTCAGGAGAGTCACTCCAGGGCGACTTGTGTCCTCGCACGGGCCCACCTGCTTGACAAACATCATCATAACCCACCCTGGCCCTCAGCAGGGCTCTGTCCACATAGATGTCAGGGGGAACCAGCTTGTCAGCGCTCAGCTCCAGCACTGAGCGATCGACAAGAGAGGGCTTGGGGTTACGCAGCACTTCATTTTCAAGAGCTGCCATCATCGTATGGATTACAACAAAGGAAAGGGAGAGAGGAAAGAAAAGGACAAGCAAACAAGAGGAGAGTTGAGCACTAATACAGAAGACCAACCACCATTAAAGAGAAAACATTGGAAAAAAAGGGGATCTACAGCTAATTTGAAATAACTATTCACATGCATATACACCTACGATCTTTTAGCTACTACTCTAACATGCCTTCCTTTATTCGTTTTTGTTGAAATGTTTTTCCAGTCAATGAAAAAGAGGACTTTTGAGGTCCCATGTTAACATGAGCCAAAAAAGGAAGCCAGTGTATGAATAGTAGAAATAATTTAACTACAGTTAAAGTTATGCATTACTGATCGTAACATACATAACTGCGTACAGACATGGCTGGAAGTGTCTAATCACTCTAATCTAATATGTGGCAGACATGCACGCCACCCGGTCGCGGGGTACCTTGTTGAGTTTGGCGAAGCTGCATCTTAATGTCCTCCATGTGGTTCATCGTCCACTGCGACTTCTCCTCACATTCTATCAACTGAGCGCCGAGCTGAGCGCACCGCTCCACCTGCAGGAAACAGCAGACGACAGGACACCGCACGAGAAGTTGTTGTACGGATCAATCCAGATTCGAGGACAAATCACAATTATATGAGAAAATAGGCCTTCATGATGAGATGATTTGCGGTAATTAATCAAACATTGAATTGCCCATATTAGCTCTTGTCTCCCTCTCATGCTATCTAACATCGCAGTCACCACCAAAAAGACACCAATTAATCTGAGGGTCGCTGATAAAAATCAGGAATACTTCACTGATACCTGAGGGTAAATTGGTGTGTAACAGTAGCTCCTTCAAGAATAAAAATATCACACTATAGAGAGATTGAATTAAATATCATTAGAGAAGACAATAAGAATGTGGATGCATGTGATAAACATTTTAACCATACTACTAAGGGAGGAGGTCACTTTTTCAATCATATATTTCCTTTACAACCGCTATCCACTCTCCTTTTGTCGGTGCTTTCTTGTCTAACTATTTCTTAATTATCGCTTTTTTGTTCACCACAATACTTAAAGAAAGGTGTTTGTCCCGAGTGTTAAATTCAGTTGATATATTACCTAAATATACAGCGGCACAACTAAAGTCAATCTTTCAGGCAATCTCTAGTGATGTGTTTATCTTGCATGTTGATATCCCAATGATGATTAAAATATGGTTCAACAGTCAGCACTAAAAGAAATCCCCCAAAGTGAGACAAAATCTCATGAAAACAAAGAAAGTAAAAAAATAAAGCTGACTGCATAGTTTCCCACAGTCAGCGATGTGCTGATGTGACTGACCTCACTCTGGAGCTGTGCCTGCAGCACCTGTTTCTGGTTGTCAAACTCTTCCTCATCCTGCCTGCGGACGCTCTGCAGCCTCCGTAGCTCCGTCTGCAAGGCCAGCTGCTCTTTGGACGGCTTGCCCAAATCTGAGAGAGGAGTTATCAGAGTCAAAACATCATCTTGAAGTGAAAATCCTTTATGTCAGACCAGTGTCTGTTTCAGTGATAAGATATCTGATGAAAAAGCACCCAGTGAAACGTGAATGTTGCTGTGATCATGTCATTTTGAAGTGCTCCAGTTCATGATTTGCGGCTGTATGGATCTGACCAGCGTGGGTACAGCACACATGTTTCTGCCTTTTGTTATCGATGAGGTGAGAGGCCCACTGCTCCCATCCTCAAACAGGAAGAATACTGTATTTAAGAGAGAGGTAAAAGTATTGGCTGTGTGCTGTGGGTAAAGGGAGCCCTCTGTCTCTGCTCCCCCTTCACTCCACTTCTCATCCCCGTTCCCTCACTGGTTCCTTTTTAGTTTGCAGAGCTACAAACACAGCACAGAGGCCCCACATTGGCAGGCAAGACACATTCAAAAAGAGTCAGCAGAGCCAGAAGCAGTGGGACAGACTAACATGAATGCTTCACAGTACACTGCATCTCCCACAGCTCGCAACGAGCACTCAAGCTCTCTCTCTGAATGCAACACAGGAACTGGATTTATGTCAGTTTTAAAAAAAAAGAGGCAATGGTTTTCTAGGTTTAAACATTAGAAGCATTAACAATAATAATAATAAATCAGTTGTATATTATTACAGGCAGAAAACCCTGATTCTATTAATCTCTCGCGGTAAAATTAATAGGAAAGTCTCCTCTGAGGCAGGCGACAGCAGCAGGCCCTCACCTGCATGGAGAAGCCGGTTCTCCTCTTGGGCCTCCTCCAGCTGTGTCTTTAGCAGCCGCAGCTGGCCCTGCAGCTCTGCTTTCTCCCTTTTCAAGCCGGGGTAGTCACTCATGTTCTCCAGTCTTTCCCTCAACAGCTCCTTCTGCTGAGTCAGCAGAGAAATCTGCTGCTGCGCTGTCTCAAGCTCAACCTGGAAGAGGACGGAAGGGACATGAAAAGAGCAGGCAAAAGAAAACTGGACACGTAATTTATCAGTGACATTATGCCACATACAAATATTATTCAAAGTTTTGTTCAGTCATTTAGTAGGACTTAAATATGGTGCCTATTTTCTACTGAAGAGGGTTAAGTTAATACTGCTGTGACTGAAGATGTGTTGTTTACCTTCAGGCGTCTCAGCTCTGAACATGCTCTGCTGTGCTCCTCTAATTTCCCATCAATTACAGCTGACTCATTTTGGATGCGAGCCGTTTCCACTGAGGAACAAAGAAGAATGTAAACACAATTCAGAAGACGGGACAAAGCAAACCTGTCAGAAACCTCGCATTAATCTAAATACTCACTCTTGTTTCTGTTCTCGTTCTCTGTTAGTTTCTCTGTTCTCTTGATGAACTCCTCCTTCAACTCGAGCTGATACCTGATTTTATGAAAAGGCACAAGAACAACAATCACACACGAAATCTCTTATAAATGAATGTGTCTACTGCTTTGGAGCTTCGTTTGCTGCATGCAAAAAGGGAATACTTCACTCCCATGGAAGAAGACCAGTAAACCAAAATTCATTGACTGGATTAAAGAGTGTCCATAAACAGATTACTTAGATTATTCAGTGTTCCTACATCTTCAATAGTCAATTTCAAACTGTTTCAAGTGGTATTTTAAAGCTTTCTTACATGTTACAAGTATGGTAAATTACATATTTAGATACAGCACAAACACTCAACATGATAATCAGATGTGTTTGTGCTATAAACAAGAAACATTAGGTTTCCTGATAGCAGTCTACAGCAGGATGACCTTTAAAATGTTTCAACTTGTATCACCTGATGGTAGACTTTGCATCCTATAATCTGCTCGGGCCAATATAAACTTGTTAACTTTGAAGGTAATGATGTTATAATCTCAAGCCGCTTCAAGCACTGTATCCAAAATCCAAGCACTTTTTTAAAACTTGAAAATACCACACCATAGTTCAAGCATTTTCAAGGATTTCCAGCACTCGTATGAACCCTGATTATTAAAGGTGAACAATAATCACTCTTTAAAAACATTTGGGGTCCAACTATACAGAATAATATATTATATTAGGATATAAAGTATATAAAGTATAGATAGATAGATAGATAGATAGATAGATAGATAGATAGATATTTCAAAACATTAAAAAGGACCCTTAGGAAAAGCAAAGATACTCATATGGTTTTATTTATTCTAATTACATTTAGTTCTTCTTTTATTTCTTTGTTCTCTGTTAACATCTTCCAAATGTCTCACACGTAAGGGAGGGCTTACTTTTAATGTTGCACAATAATCTATCTGACTTTGATCTTTCTCTTGCTGGATTAGAACTTTGTTGCTGTAAGTCATTTGAAAATATGAATAAAGATATTTATGTGGAAAAAAATACACGTGTCCTTTTTCCTATTAGAAGGTGCAGGGTAACAAAACCAAACCAGCTGCCATCAAAAGACTCATCAAAGCAATATATCATTTGGTAAAGTGGACAGTCAAGTCCCTTACTGTATGTTACTCCATAGTCATAACATCACACTTCTGATGTATTAACAAATGACAAGCATCTTGACACAATTTACTTTTGGGACATTAAGGTCTAAATATGTGTGAAATACCCAGTTACTCACTGACTCACTGACAGCTTTAAGGACACTTGGAACAAAACATTTAGCTGTAGAATAAAAATTTTGACATTTCCAATGTACGTTGTACAGGAAGCTGATTTTACTTTAAACCTACAAAAACAGTGACATCCTCTGGACACACAATGCCAAAATCTCTAACAAGGATAGACACTCAGAGGGGTACAGTTAACCAACAGGATAGGGAGAATATATTAAATAAATAAAATATATCCAACTGGTGGTGACAATGTGAGCCATAAAGAAACTGTACAAATGAGACATCTGTTAAAATACCTGGAAAGTTCATTCTTCAGCCTCTGGTCATACGTGTCCTCCATAGTCTTCACTGCCAGTTGTCTCCTCCTCAGCAGATCTTCACTGGTCTTGACCTTCTCCTCGTGAATTTGACAAGTCCTGTCATCGTACGAACACAGCAAAATTCTTTATGAACCAGTGCTCACAAGGAGAGAGCATAGGATCCCTTTGCTAACTTGAATGGTGAAAAAAAAGCTTACTTCTCAAAAGCCTCCATTCTCATCCTCAGCTCATTCTCTCTGTTCCGCAGAGTTTCAATTTCTTTCAGGACCGATTGTCTCTGCATATACACGTTTTTTTCTTCAATCTGATGAAGAGAGAAATACAAATATCAGCATCAATTACGCCATCTTAAATTAAAGCAATTGTAAATTATGCCAAAGAATACTGTGATGTTGAGAGCACAGCATCATATTGGAAGTTGACTACCTCTTGTTGTTTTTGTAATCGATCAATGGCATTCTTCTCCCGGTCCATCAACGCCTTTGCCTTCATTTCATAAGCCCTCTCCAGCTCTTGCTTCAACTTGTCGAATTCTTTATGAAATCTGGCTTTTTCTTCCATCCTCACCTTGGCAATTTCAACATCTTTAAAATGTTCCATCTATAAGAAACAAAAGTCACAATGTTGAGGCCAAATAACCAGCAGTAAAGTCTACATGTCATTTATAGAACATAAAGCGTTTATAACTTTTAAAGTGTTGATTATTGCAGATACAGGTACAGATTTTGATTCAATAACTTAAAATAAAAATATACGTACCTTTGTGTTCATTTCTGCTTGCATCTGTGCCTCGATTTCTTTTCTATATGCAGCCAGTTTCGATTGGAATGAAAAATACCTGTCCCCATTGTAACTGAAGCTCTCGTATTCCTTATCAATCATTTTCATCTTCTCAACTGTGGATGGAGAAAAGAAAACATTAAAAACTATGCATTGAAACATATCTGAGGAATACAATTCAAGACGTTGTTTCACCATACCGAGAGACTCTCCATAATTCGCCATGGTTGTCTGAGTGTCAGCATCCTGGCACAGGTCTTGAGTATAATGGTGGGTTAGCTGTGTTAGAAGGCTGATCAGGAACCCTGCTACACAAAGAGAAAAACACATCAAGCACAGCCCTCGGGGGGAGAAGCAGTCATATTAAGGGGAACATAATGCTGCAGCTACCTTTGTCATCTTTGTTTGAGGACTGCAAAAGAAGAAATAGCAACACTTTTATTACTAACAGTATTTATTTCTTATAGAACAATATTCTACAAGTAAATCATATAATCAGTTACCAGGGATCTGTAAAGGGCTGATTGAGGACTAATTCTAAGAAGCTGCAGAAGGTCTCCTTTCGCTGACACCTGCATGATTAGATCAGAGATCAAATTCTTCATCTGCAATGGTGTTCTTTACACGTTACAGTAGATTAGACAAATGCATTTTATGCTCACCTTGTCTTTGCATAGGCCACTTTCAGGGTAGAATACAGAGAGGGTGTACTCATACCCAGAGGTGCGGAGATGATCAGCCACTATGCTGTTACAGGCTGAGACCAAATGGGGTTCAGATCTGACAGGCACTTGTCTGGGAACTGGATCTCCACCAGTCAAAGGAGGATGTTTTAACTCCTGGATGAGCTGATTCCGCAGCTGTGTCTGGTGAAGAGAACAAGGAGATGAGGACCAAACTCTCTCTGACGGCTGGCTAAGAGGCTACAAGGATCAACAGGTGTAAGCATGACTTACTTTGAGTGTATCGAGCACTCCTTTATTTTTAAAAGTTTGATAGAGCCTTTTCCTCAGCTCATCTGGGGATAAGGCATCTTCCTTGGCCGAGGACATGACTGTGGTTTTGTAGGTCCTGACAGGAGAGAAACAACAACAGACGAAAGCACGGTAACGCTAGCATCACAAGCTGGAGAACAGAACCCTCAGTTTTCAACAACTTTTACGTATTTTCACCTGGTCTTACACTTTTATCCCAATGTCTTCTGAAAGCCTGATACCACAAGCAACTAAATAAAAGCGAATAATGTCTGTAGTTACCTGCCTAACGACCAGAAAGCGTCCCCGCGTCCCTTTCGAGGAGGTGTGCCCCAAACATTTAAATCCGTCAACGGAAATTCTTCTGCCGGGAGTCTCATAGTTATGACGTAATGAGAAAAGTAGCAATTTGTTTTTTATTCTTACTTCACAAATTGCCATAATTTGAATGCTGTAATACTTCATATAAAGCCTTAAAAATAACTGCCAGTTAACAGTTTTACAGCAGAGAGCTGATAGAAATATTTTGCTTCTTGAGCATGTCGTCATCATTCGGCGACTACTCTCGCTGCTCTCCAGGAAGCAAAATTAACAGGTAAACAAACCTCGGTTTTATCGAGCGAATACTCTTTCTTATTGCACTTACGTCGTATTCGTATTATCATTCTATTTGTAATATGTTTACAATAGTTTCACAAGAATAACTCAAGACTTGAACGACACCAAGCGTCTGTGGAGCACTGCGGCCAACGTTAGCTTGCTAGCCTAAAGCATCAGAATCATTAGGGTGATATTAACAGATGTTTGAGAAGATTCAATCGTTCAACCTATTTTGTTTGGTCTGAATTGTTTCCAGGACTGCTTGGCTTTGCTAAAAAGAAGGGGAAAACAATGTCTGGCAGTTTTTATTTTGTCATGGTTGGTCATAAAGACAACCCGGTGTTCGAGATGGAGTTCTTGCCAGCTGGGAAGCCTGAATCAAAGGTAAGATGGCTTTATCAATAACAGCAACATTCATTCTAGATATATTGTCCAGTAAGGGTCGACCATTGACAACAGAATAACTGTCAGGGCATATAATCCATGCAACCATGACCACACTAAACTGTATTAATGTAACCTAGTTTAAGGCCTAATGTCTGTTAGTAAATTATCTTGTCTGATGAGATTTGTTTCTTCGACCACAGGATGACCATCGTCACCTGAACCAGTTCATTGCACACGCAGCCCTGGATCTGGTGGATGAGAACATGTGGCTGTCCAACAACATGTACCTCAAAACTGTGGACAAGTTCAACGAGTGGTTTGTGTCTGCCTTCGTCACTGCAGGACATATCCTTTTTTCGACTCCAGTAGTTTCTTCCGTTTTTTGTTCCCTCACGTAATATTTTGTTGCAGACTACAGTGTGTACTTCTTTACTAACTGCAGTAATTGGAATCACAGCCAATTAGAGGAGACGGACATACATGGTATAAATGCCTAGAATATGATTTTTAATAATTTAATTATAGAGGTGTTCATCTGTAATTTTGATATAGAAATGCATGTGATGTAGCGCGACTGTCATTATCTTACATATAAGTTTAGATCAGCTTCTAAGTCAGACATTGACATTATTATGTACCATTAATATTTTTAAAGAATTGATTGTCGTAGCTTTATTTTCTTTAATTGCCTGCCATACATATAAGATTCATCATGCTGCATGATGTGCGACAAGAAGATGGAATCAAAAACTTTTTTAATGACGTGTACGATTTATACATTAAGGTGAGTTGTCTTCGATATGATTCGAATACCTTGACATATGTTAACTTTTTTTTTTTATTTGTGTTTGTGTGTGTTTGATTTTAATCATTTATTCTCTCCTCCAGTTTGCAATGAATCCATTCTATGAAATCAACGCACCGATTCGCTCCACAGCTTTTGAGAGGAAAGTACAGTTTCTGGGAAAGAAGCATCTTCTGAGTTAATCACTTGTTCAAATGCAGAAGGATTTGAAAGCATCTTGTCTGTTTGTTGTATATATTATCTAACACCCTTGTCTAATGTCTGTGTTTGTCTTTTCCTGTTTAACACATGTAAAAATGTATTCAACACATGTATTTTCTATAAAACATGTTCTTGTCAAATGTAATTTTGGGGTGTTTGCATCTTGATTTCGTGCAAAGGTGGACTGTGATTACTGTATGCTGATTATCAATGTTAAGACTTGAAGATGCAAGATCTTCATGTTGCGATCAGGCATTATACAGTATAATTGCAGTGGATAAAAAGCACAGCAGAATGCTTATATTCAGTTTAACTTATAAATAAACCAAGATTTCAGACTACAGAACATGCTTAAGCGACAATTCTCAAGGGGTTTATTGATCATTTGGCATACCAGTAGTACAATTTTGAAGAAAAAAATGAAATCTGAAAGACACACTTGTGGTAAATGAATGGTTCACCATTTTAAATAATAAGCTGTGTGGAAACACTTTCAACTGAAAGTATAAAAAAAGAGTTAAACAGAGTGCTTTAAAAATCAAAACCATCATCTAAAACAAACTCAATAATGAGAGAAAAGGTTCGGTCAATCACGTCCACTATTTCATCCCCTCTCCCAAAGGAAATGATGATTCAGTGATTTCTTTAAAAGGTAAGAACAGTTTAAAAAATACAAAAGTTTCCAGAAACTTAAATACACCATATGCCATGCATGTTATCTTTGCTTTAATATGTATCTTCTTGTAGGAATCTTGTTCCCTCAGTGCTTCCAGCACGTAGCCATTATCTATTCACTATGCAGAATGTGCGCTAACAAGAACTAACGGTGCAATAATCACGACAAGCCTCAATTTGTTAGTTACACAAAGTAGTGCCTTAGCTACTTCATAATTCTCAGGGACAAAGTTAATGGGCTGTATAAATTATTTAATTATGCAGTTGTTTTTCTGAATATAAACACAGGTCATCACTCTTATCTGCATGATTTCATTTAGGAGTAAAGTTCAGAGATCCTATAACAATCGCACTCCCATGGTTGTAAACACCTACAGTTTTAGAGTCACAGCCATTTGAGAGGGATAAATATCGACTCTGTTCCGTCATGACATATTTTTAGTTTCCCACAGGTAGGCTTGGGCCAACATTAATACAGTTATTTTTCCTGTTACACCTCCAAAGCCTGGCTCTTGAACTGTGGCAGACCGAGTGAGTCATTCAGTGATTTAATATTTATTTGGAATTTGACGGGGGTTCAATTTAGTGTTTCCTCGCTTTTTCTTCAAGTAGAAGTCCAACTAGCATTAACAAAACCTTCAACAGCATAACAAATCATAGAGCTTCATGTGTTTAAATAAGATGTCACTACAGCATAGTGCACCTACAGCCTCATCACATAACAGGCATAACGGCAAATTAATGTTAGTGATAACTCCTGGGTGTTATGAGCAGCAGGTAGCAGCAGAGCGAGGCTTTCTGTGGAGCTTGACTGTGTCTGTGGGGATGAGGTGGTCCGTTCTTTCCTCCGATGCCAACACCCTGCGCACTGCCTCCTCAAAGGCCACCGCTACATTGGTGGCATCCTTGGCACTGGTCTCATAATAGGGGAAGTCGCCGTTCTCTTTGCACCATTCCTGAGCCTCCTCAGCAGACACCTGCCGCTCCGTCACATCCAGTTTGTTGCCCAAGACGACGAACGGGAACTTCTCTGGCTCCTTGACATCCGCGTAGTAGATGAACTCCTTCTTCCAATTGCCTAAATTGAGAAAACTCTGGCTGTCATCTACGCTGAAGGTGAGCAAGCAGCAGTCAGAGCCACGATAGAAAGGAGTCCTCAGGCTGCGGAAGCGCTCCTGGCCAGCAGTGTCCCAGATCTGTAGGGTCACCTGGTGGCCATCCACCTCCAGCTCCTTGTTGAGGAACTCCACGCCGATGGTGTGGAAAAGGTGTGCGTCGAACTTGTTGGTGACGTAACGATTCATGAGGGAGCTTTTCCCCACACCACCGTCACCCAGCAGAATGACTTTCAGCAGGGATGTCTTCGTTGTCATGGCTGTTCACTCCTGATCGACCACTTTGAAATAATTGACCTAATGGGGAGATGCAATTTGCAAAATATATTATATATTTTATTACATATACTATATGTGTATATATATATATTAATTTTCTTTTTAACCTGTTTTTTGTTTTTTGCAATGCAAAATAGCAGCATAATATCAGTTTGAAATAGAATATTCTAGGTAAGAAACACTTAAAACTCAACTACAGGAACAATTTTTTTTGGTGGATGTTTAGTTTTTGTCTCACCCCTGGTTGATTTTGCCCTCCTCCACTTTTCCAGATCATGTGCTGTAGACCCTGATCTTTGGTCACATGCTCATCTGCTTACTGTTGATGTGAGCAGCCATGTAGGTAACGTCTAACCAGCTGTAACACAGTGACAAACATTCAGTTTCCTGATTAACAGATGGCCAGATAGCAGCAGTTATTGCTGAGAAGCGCCATTACAATAAAGCATAAACGGCAACCGAGCGTCTAATCAAACCCATTTGTGAGCACTATGATGTGGCATATAATGTACACAATATTAAACGAACAGATGCAACATGCTAGCAGAGAGTGTGCATTTCATGTTACCAGCTGGACAAGTGTTAGCTGAGCTAGGGTAACACAGACTAGGTAAACAAGGGAACACAGCTGGAGTCAGGCTAATGAAATACACCAATTTTCGCTAGCTCAGGTTTACTTGCAGGCAACACTGTTAGTCACGTACCTTACAGTTGAGGCCAGAGCGCTGCAGAGCGAACCAGAAGGGACACACGAAACAACCGAAATGATATTAATGCAAATGTTTGACAGCTCCTGGCCCTGGCGCGGCTCGAGATAACGTCAGGTCGCACCGTTTCCTGGTGAACTCCAGAGGCTCGGTGGTGCTACAGCGGCTAGCTAGCTAACAGGCTAACGAAACATGGGCAGACTCGGATCATGTGATCTTTGTCAGGCAGAGAGGACCAACGAGAGATGAGGTAACGTTCCAGGCCCCTACAAATTATTCATTATTATTCAAAGAGTACGCATTATATCGTTCTCATAGAAACAAAACAATTCAATATTTACTTTTAAACCAAGCGAGACATGGTTTCGTCGTCTGGTGTGAGCTAGCACTAGCTTAACTGCATTCTCTGTATTGTTCACGCACAGCCACCAGAGAGCGACATTTAGCTTTCATCTGCTACACAAATCCAGTCGACCTCACCGAAAATACACTTTACACAGTAACATTACCACCTAGCTACTTGTTCCATTATCACTGGAGGTCTCAACAGAAGGTATGGCATGAGTTTTGCACCACATAACTATACTATATTGTTAAAAAGGGTAAGTGACTATCTTTCCAAGACAAAAACAATCATCCTTTCCCTTTTACATAATGGATATCTACAGTGGTGTCCAAACGTCCACATTGGAAATCTCTAATATTGTAGCATAAACCTGGGAGTAACCTGGATGGGTTGCAACCCGAAGCACGACCAGGCAAACCCAAAGTGACCGCACCATCAGAACATCAACACACAAAGCTTAGTTCCCCCGAGAGATAGAAAAGCAACATCATCACAGATAAAGAATTTGCTGAATAAAGAACGCATGACTCCAATTAAGTACAGTGCTGAAGAGAAGAAGTCTGTCTTGTATTGATCTCAGAGAATGAGAGGCATTTTTGAAACCACATTGCAAGAGGGGGAACTAGGCCAGATGTTTGAGGTGGGCAAGGATAAACCAGCATTTCACAGTGGATGACTAAAAAAAAGTCATTTGTTTCGGTAACAGAAGGGTGTATGTAAGGAGACAAACTTGAGGACTGAGAAAGCCAAGTATTCGGTGGCATCACAAGAAGCTTTGTGGAACACTGTCAAATCATGCTGGGATGCCCTGCAACATTTGAGATTTAAGGACTATTTCCTGCATTCTGTTGAAAATGCAGCAGCATTTTAGGTATGATATTTTTTAATTCTACTACTGTTGAATACTGCTTTTAATTCTCAGAAAGCAACACAGAATAATCTGCCCTCTTGTATAAACGTGCAGTGCCATGGCAGGGTAAGATAACTAAAAGGGGGAAAAGTGTGAAACATTTGCATAAATCGGGAGGAAAAAACAGAGAAATGTGCCCCAGGGAGGAAATCAGAAGAGGGCATTTGAACATTTTTCACAGATTCAACTTTTTATTCAAATTTTTAAACTGACTGAATCATTTATAATGAGAAAAAAAAACAGTATTACATTCATAACAAATGCAAAATATAAGTATCTTGACTCGTGGTCTCGGGCATTTGGACCCCACTGTATATTATCAAGACAGCACACTTTTCTCATTCAAGTTAGGTATTATTGACTACCACAAATATTTCCCGGTGATATAATACCAGCCCTGGCAAATGTCTGGTTCTTTTGTGGTGTTATTACTTCAGTCAGCAGATTGAATTTCCGAAAATTACCCCTGTACTTTGTCATTACATCTTGGATTTTGTCCGAGCTGTAACACTAGCTCATGATACCACCGCATTCACCTCTATTACTAGAATAGTGCAGGTGGTAATAGATATCTGCAGAAACCCACAGTGAATGACATGATCAAGATAACGCACCCATGGACGCAAGAAGGGTAGACGGAGTTAGAAAAAAACAAACAGATTTAATGCAATAGTACAGGATAATATGAAAGCAAAATTTACAGCAGATATGCACTTTAAACTAACCTTCAAAAAAAAGTTATCAAGCTAACATTGAATTTCAGATATAATTCACCTAAGAATTCACATTACACGTCATAGATTATTTTCAGGTAACTTCTGCACTGCACTATCACATACACATCAATGGACTAAGCACAATACTGTTTAACCTAACTAACAGACAAAGTTAGCATTTCCATGTATTCCTGAGATCTGAGTAATCTGTATGATAAAAATCACAATAGCGGATGTAGCAGCATGGTGATGAAGTAAACATGCTTGCACTGATTGTACATAATCTTCCCTTGAGGCCGTGTGTCTTTGTGCTTATGTGGATGTCCTGTGGCTAAGTCATGAGAAAAACACTGCCACGGGGAAGGGACCATAATATGGACAGGAAACAGGAATCTTTGACATGTGTCAGTTAGAGCAGATTTTCAAAGGCTAAATCCGCGGTGGAGATTCTTAAAAGAAGGGGCCAACATCCTCTTGACAGGGCCCTGAGGTCAGCACAACATTGTCCAGCCCAATCTCTCCTCCAACACCTTTCCCACGCTGAGCTTCAAAGACAATCTGAAAGACATTCGATGGTTCAATTTCACCTTTAGGTTGTAGATTACAGTGAGTGAACAAAATGAGTTGTATTTCAAACATGCTGTT
Source organism: Lagodon rhomboides (assembly GCA_039737535.1). Lineage (NCBI taxonomy): Eukaryota > Metazoa > Chordata > Actinopteri > Spariformes > Sparidae > Lagodon > Lagodon rhomboides. Next base: position 15,896,168 of record CM077790.1, read on the forward strand.
AGAAAATCAATCATAGCTAGTCACATAAGAACTGCTTAGACTTAAAGTGTTATATAAAGATAAAATGACTTACAGATCCTGGGGCCTCCTCTTTCCAGGCCACAGTGAGGAGCTCCGTCTGCCAGCCCTGGTCCCTGCTCCGGCTCTGCTCCCACACTGGGTAAGCGTTGTTATCCAACAGCACCCTCAGAGTTCCCACGTCACGGCCCACCACGCGGTAGTCAAAGGTCAGGCAGAAGCTGCCCTGCTGGGCCCGGTCACTGAGGAGCAACTTCAGCTTGGCTACGTTGTCATGATCCCCTACGAGCCCACTCATAGTCATGTAGTACTCAGCACCTGAAGGAGTTTGTAGCACTTACAAGTGAATGCAGGAAACAATTTAACTTGTAAAAACAACAAAAAGGATTCATAATTCTGTTACCGTCACTGTGGTAGGCTACACTCCAGTCCATGTCATCAGCCCTGTCTTGGACCCACTCACATGCTCCCTGATCAAAGTTGCAATCCATGATGAACTCTAGAGGGAAAAACAATAGGAGCAATTTAGCAAATTAGCCACATAGTGATTATATGGCAACAGTGGCACATTAACAGATGTTTGATTACCTTCCTGAACTGGTTTTATTTGGATTTCTTTGACTTCTGTGGACGGGCCAAACACCGATTCAAAGTCCTCTGATACTGTGTTTAGAGATGGAAAGGAAAAAGAAATCAGTGGGAATTCATGAATTTTCAGCTTAAAGGAGACATACTATGCCTATTTTCAGGTTCATAATTTTATTTTGGGTAACTACTAGAATAGGTTTACATGCTTTAATGCTCAAAAAACACACAAGTTTTCTCATACTGTCCAGCGCTGCAGCTCTGTATTCCCCCTCTGTCTGAAACACTCTGTTTTAGCTCCTGTCTCTTTAAGGACCCCCCTTCTGTATACCCAGTCTCCTCTGATTGGTTGGCTCACACAAGCCTGACCCAAAACCGCTAACAACAACAGAGCAGCTGTGCTAAATCAAATCTTACGTGCCAAACTAGCCACGACTCATTAATTGTGCAAAATGTGTGACTTTGAGATGTAGTGTGATGTCACAAAGTCACAGAGTTAAAGGTGGGATTACAGACGAGGTGTTTCAGGAGCAGTTTTTTTCTGTTGGAGAGGGGAGCTTGATTTTGAAGATTTTGAACATGCACATGAACATATGAAACACTGAAGGAAAGGAAAAAACAAAAAGCGTTACAAGTCTCCTTTGATATACAAACATTTGCCAGTTTGTTAGGTTCCCCAAGCTTAAACTATCCTACTTTTATGCAAGTTATAATGTTCAGTTTCAAAGGAGGATTTATTGCAGGAATGTTGCATTAGATTGCAATAGTCTTAGCAAGGTGTACCTAATAAACTGGCAACTGAGTGTGTAATATTCCGGCTAAACATGATAATTAGCAAATGAGTCAAAGCAGACACAACTGTTTCATAATCACACTCTTACAAAATCTTATGATATCTACAACTTAAATCATGCCTCATAAAAATAACAAAGAACATTTTGTCTATAATTTCCTATGAAACTATGTGATCCTAAAAATTATGCAGCTGAGAGATTTTTCCAGGATGAAACAAAAGCCAGAAAGGGCCTTTTAACTAACAGGTGCAGACCTGCCCTGCTGTCACTCTTGTCTTCAGATGGATCTACAACTTTAAGATACAACCCCCTTGAAGTATTTTAAAGCTCTTGCAGCAGCTGGGGTTATTGAACCTGCTCCGCCAGAGTGGGCTAGTGTTAGAAAGGTCGAGAGTGCTGATGACAGACCTGCCTACTAGGAGTCAAGTCTGTTTGCACAACAGCTGTTTTGGGGAAAACATAATAAAAGGCTTGGAGGCTTCTCACCCTCCTCCCAGGAGATGGGAAATAGGCCCAGGATGGGATGTATCCTTGGGCTCTCACATGCCAACAGAGTAACATTCCTCCCTGGAGGTGATGAATGTCTCGGGACCTGTCTCCTCTTGCTATCGGAGTTCTTACACTGACTCAGATGTTTCCATTAAGGCAAGATTAGCGGTGAAAGGTCTCATTTATTAATTTATGGGGTTTCTCAGTGAAAGGCATACCACTGCATGACCTCATTGCCCACTCTTCACTGTTTATCTGATGAAATTGTCAACAAGAAATGGAGAGAGTGCGACGATAACAGCGTTTGGAATTCTTTGTGGAAACGTCAGTAGAGCTGTCACAATTGATCGATTAAATTGATCACCAACAATTCTAAGAATCATTTAACTGGTTTGAGTATTTTTTTTTTAAAGAAAAAGAGAAATAATTTTCTAAATCCAGCTTGGGGTGTGGCTTCTTTACACCACTGTGACAGTAAATTAAATATCTCTGAGGACTGAGGACGTCATCTTGGGCTTTGGGAAACACTGATCAACACTTTTTTATAAACCAAACAACTTATCAATTAATCGAGAAAGCAATCAACTGATTAATTGACAGAGAAGATAATCATTTGTTGCAGCCCTAATAATCAGCATGCCTGGGACATTTCTGATTAATCAGATGAGTCTCAGCATGTTGTTCACTAGAGGGCGTATTTAAGTCCAACGAGAACCTTCCAAGAAGAGTTACAGAGGTCTTGGAGGAGCCTGAGGTCGACAGGGGACATGAAGCAACAAGCTTCTTTTCTCTCTGGTCTTAGACCTGACCTGCTAATTCCTACTTAGTTCAGCTGCCTACCGTAGAAATCGATAATTGTATTCAGATGCCGTGTAGACACACAAGCAAAATCGCTGTAGTTACATACTCAGTTTGTTTAGTCTGTGCATGGTTAATACATTGTGGACCACCCAGAACGACAGCAACAGAAATACTGCGAGGGAGCCAAAAAAAAAAGGACGCTTACTGAAAACATCTCCCCTTGGATTGAGCCCGTTGTCTTCCTCTTCCTCCTCCTCCTCCTCCTCTTCTTCCTCTGGAAATTCCTCCTCCGGTCCCTGCTGAGTCTGGGTGCCAATGTAGACCTCTCCATCATAGTCAAAAGGCTGCTGGTGGAGCTTAGGGGGCGGCGTCGCGACCGGTTCGGGTATAACATTTTTGATATCCTCAATGTCCAGCTTGCCTCCCAGAATCACGGGCCTCACTGGGGAGTCTGGGATGGCTTCGGGCAGGAAGAGGAACCAGATTAGACATGTGGAAGCGCAATCATGAGTGGCAGATGCAATATTTCACCAGGTTTCAGATTGTACAGATGTTGTTGTCGTTCTACTCCATGCAGATGACGGACGTCGGTGACATTCATTGCACAAACATTAACTGAGGCATTTTTATCACATACATTCAGTGTATAAAGCAGGGGTGGGCGATCTGGCCACAAAGTAATAAACCAATCCAGATTGCTACCTTTTTTCTCAATTTTCTTTTCTCTACATCTACATCATTCTTTGTTTGTTCACGTAGCATGGATCTGCTAGCCAGTAAGGGTATGTAAAGTTTGGTAACAGACCTAAGAGGACATTAAATACCACTTTCTTCAAGATCAATGACCATCTAAAATTGTCAGATCGCCCACCCCTAATACAAAGGGTCATGCTGAGGATTCCAGGTGTCATGGTGTCATCAAGCTGTGTGGACATACAACATTTTCAGTCGCAAGCAAGGCAAAGAGTTTGTTTCTTAATAGTATGCAAGAGGAGCGGATGAATGGGGTTGCATTGCAGGGAGTGCACAGCGGATGCAAGGTCTTGGATTTCACACAATCTCACCATTGAGGAAATCATCTGCACTGCCTTTGTCTCCATCCCACGACCTCTGATAAAACGGCTTGACTACAAAAAAATAAAGGCATCTTCATTTGAACCTCTGGCCTATTCCCTTTATGTCATCTGGCTACATGAGACATCACCTGTTACTATCTTGGCCCAGTTCAAAGAGTACAACACAACCTGCCTTTCTCCTTATTTCTCAGATGGCTGGCTACAATGTCATATTTTCACAGGTGTGTTTTCAATCTGTGGCTCTCTCTCGCTAACATCTGTAAGATTAGTGGAGTCTTAAAGCAGGAAACCAGCCTTGGCAGGACTGTTGTTTGCAAAAGAGTCCAAATGAAATACGTGGCCGTAAAACTTCTCTTGACCTATCTGACTGACTGTTCTCATCTGGGAACGGCCTGAGACATGAGGATTTAAAACATCTTTTTAAAGAAGTTTTATCACTAATCAAAAGGCATCCCTGACCTCTGAATTCATAATTCTGTGTGGCAGTTCTTGGATCTCACCAGAGCATTCAAAGCCATTGCCTCTGAAGCCAGACTTGCACCTGCACTTGTAGGATCCTCGAGTGTTCAGGCAGTCAGCGTGGTGGCTGCACTTGTTGGTGCCAGTTGCACACTCATCATGGTCTGGAATTGGAAGAAGCCTATTTGAACCTCGAGGTGCAGCGCTGATCACAAATGGTTTTTCCCCGTAATAAATGTGTATACCTTACCTGCACAGTCATATTTGCCGTTGACATATTTCAGATCGTAGCCCTCCTGGCACTTGCAGTAGTAGCTGCCAAAGGTGTTCACACATTGTCTGTTGTACGGGCAGAGGTTCTTCCCAGTTACACATTCATCAATATCTGAAGGGAAAGGAAACAGGGAAAATTTAAGGGCCTGTGATTTAATATTCATGAAGTTTGAATGAGGGAATTGGAAAAAATGCAAGCTTATTTGTACCAAGTACAACACCTTGCTGCTGAGGCAATATCCCATAAAAGAACAAAAATATGCAACCCCATGAGAACTGTTAAAGCAGATACAAGGAACACCATTTTTTGTTAACTGTGGCGGCCCCTGTGGACAAAAGTAGTGTTTCCACTGCATCGTATCTAACGATGTTGAGCTCATTGGCACATGCATTTGTTTTGAAAGTGAGCACAAAAAGGATGCAACATAATTTTAATACTATATTTCTCAGACTCTCAAACTCAGCTGTTTGCAGGATGCTTAGTGATGAGGTCATGCATCGAGATGTGGCTATGTAAGATTAAAAACTGTAATATGATGATGAAAAAGGCTCAGGCTGTGGAACTCCTCAGTTCATCCACAGCACTCAGCCATAAAAAATTGTTTTCATTTTATGACTAATCCAACCTATATACGTCGGAATCCGACCCAGCTGCAGGCATTGACTATAATAACTATATATAAATAGCAAGGCTTCTCACTAATGCTCTTTTTTGCTTATGTAGGTCATATAGTGGCAGCAGTATTAAATTGGGACTGTTTCATAACTTTTAAAATTTCTTGCAGTACGTTTCTAAAAAACACCCATCACATTAGGCAATATGGAGGAAATCAGTCCACTATGTTTTATTTTATAATTTTTTATCTTTTGACGCTTTTTGTAATGACATTTCCTGACTGTTTTCCTGATTCATTCACATGGACTCATCAGCAGCCCTTTTCCATCTGCCAGTTCAGGGAGCTTCACCATCTATGGTGTAGTGAGCGCCTTACACCATCCTAGTAATCATGATCCCTCACTGGCTTCCCATTAGCCATCGCTGCTTATTTGTGTTTCCTGTCTGGACTGGCAAGAAACAGTGTTTCCACTGAGCGTGGTCACTAAGCTTTTGGTATTGTTGTGGTTGCTATGACTACTTCGCACAAGTCAAAATGTTTACAAGGAGGTTTTTAAGCTTATATTAATGTCACCTTTAGTTATCCTTTTGAATGTGATATAGTGCCAAATATTGATAGTTGTCAGCCTATAGAGATAATTATATAGTCAGTCGGTTACCTAGTTACCTTGTGTTCTCATTCAGACATATAATTACGTTATTTCACTTCCATAGATCTATCGGTATGCTTGTTTTTACATGTATCTACTGCATTTCTGGTCAGCAACTTAAAGACTTCAGCTATTTAGGGGTCTTTTGTATCTACTGTAGACGGAAAGATTGCTACTCATATAGTTCAGGTTTAAATTTGTACTGCAGTACTTGATGCTTTCATGATAGATACAGTCGATATGCTTCTGTCTCCCGAGGGCTCATTCTTTGTCTGTTACAGTACAGTACATCCTGTCATGCAGTGTACTCCTGCTGTGCCTCTCTTGTTGAGTGTGTTGGATGCCATGGTAATCCTGAATTGTAATGCTCCAACACTATTATATTTCTTCTTCTTCTTTTTTTCCTTTGCATTCCTTCGCCCATCAGTGACCAGTGTGTCGGACGGGCCCTGCCAAAGCTCAGGCACTTTTGGAAGAAATATGACTTAATTGCATCCATCTGATTTACAAACCAAGCATGCAGAAGCCACATAATACAATAATTACAGAATTGTTCCACTGTGCAAAAACCACCAATCCAGACGGAAACTAGCCAAAGACGATCGTTTTTTTCACTCTGTGCTGCTTATTTAGAAAAAAAAAAAGTTATTGCTCCGTCTGATTTTTCACTCTTGCTTCGGCCTGTCTCTTACAGTGAATCATACCTGACATTTGTTTCCTCGCATGACTTATGACTCTATGCTTAAAACACATTCAATCACTGTATTCATAATCTGTAATTGCACGAGTGTGGTTGCTCACCTACACATGTCCTCTCATCCTGCGCGAGTTGCAGCCCCGCTGACGGGCAGAGGCAGCGAATCTCCCCCTGAACTTCCTCACAGCCATATTGACAGTGAGCAAGGGAGCATGTCCTGGAATCTACACGCAATAACACAAAAAACACGTGTTTAACATATAAATGCATAGAAGTACATATAAGTGCAAACTCTGCGTTTCCATAAATTATATGACTCACTGGCGCAAGATCCATCAGGCATTAAGGTGTAGCCATTGAGACAGTAACACTTGTAGCTTCCATGGCTGTTCATGCAGCGGTGCTCACAGGGACGAGGCTTCAGGCCGCACTCATTCAGATCTAGAAACAAGAGTAAGCAAGTTATCAGCTGCAAATGCAATTATCCTGTACCCAGTTCGACCCATGTTTTCCAGACCCTCTTCCCCGACCCCCCAAAATACCCACCTTGACTGCACGTCTTCCCGGTGTATCCTGGGAAACACTTGCATTTGTTGGGACCGACACACTCTCCGTGCTTGCAGTCGTGTTCACACTGAGCTGGTAAAACATTTAAGATGGAGAAAATACCACCAGAAATATCAGTGGTTTGAGAGTGGATTATCGTCAAACCACAACTCTCTTCTACGCAGACAAGGTTTTTCAATCTAGACTGTCATTTTCTCCACATTCTCTGGGTTAGGAAAATACCTTTCAAGAAAAGAATAACAGTGGTCAGGATATCGTGCGTCGTGGCAGTAAATTTAGTTTCTGTCTCTAAAAATATACATTATACTCATTCAAAAGGCTTTATGTGTAAGTTAGAAAAGTCACCTATCGATGTGAATATTTTGCATGTATGTGATAAACCAGTTACTGAATCCGTCTCACCCTCACACTGTCCTTTACTGTTTTTCTTCCAGCCGTAGCAGCACTCCAGCCTCCTGCCATAGCGACACACACCTGCTTGGTTTCCAGTAAGGACTTGTCGGTAGTGCCTTTGTAGAAGGAGAGAGGAGGAGGAGAAGGTAAGATGTGTAATTTCACAGTCTTAGCGAAATGTATAGCCCACCCTGGTAAACACATGGAACATCAGATAGCAAATTTGGCCTTTAAGCTTAATCTTGTCACAATATCCACAATGAAACACTAATGACAAGTTCTCTAAGCTCTCCATATTGCAGATTCTCAGCCATCCCTTTTCTCCTAATTTTGGTCCCAATGGTACTTAAGAAAAACAAACAACCTAAATAAAGTGTCTCCTCACAGGCTTGCTCAGTGATAAAAGTGGGGCTCCCTGTGGAGCAGCAGCCAGCTGACAGGATGTAGGCTACAGATGGGGAAAAACACACTAATCAGACACTTCCTGCGTTGCACATTGATACCTTCTGCACAACCATATGTCCTCCCTTTTTTTTCTACTCCACCTTGATCTTCCCCTGACACCAATTTCTGGCAGCGGAAGAGAATTTACAGTAAAGTTATTCTCAGAGAGTCAGCATTGCATTCAAAATAACCTGCTGCACATATAGATTGTATTGCATGTGTGTATTTTTAACCTGTAAATTCAATTAAGGTGCGATGGTTGACTTCGCGAATATGTAAATCCACGTCACAGTCTCACATCCAAATCTGACTTCTTAGCTTTCAGCATCATTCTGTCTACATTTAAGCTCGGTGCCAAACTCTGATATCCCAGATGTTTCGTCGTCGCAGGGGAAGCATCCTATAAGCAGCTTCGGCTCCAGCGGGACTGGAGGAATCTGAGACTTGATTGAAATCAACCAGAATAGCCCACAGGAGAGGGGCTCCTAAGTGTGACAGGTGCTCTTCACTTATTAACAGTTGCTGTGCCACATTTAGCTGACACACTGTCATCGCTCCCACAGTCCTGTTCAGGCAGGGGCAGCAGTACACAACATCTTAAAACAACAGTTTTACCAGTAAAGATTTAAAGCACATAATTCCGGGTAAATTAAGAGGGGTTCAAGTTACTTATTAAGCTCCTCTCGAAAAGGAAGCATGGGGAGGAACCAGCGGTTAAAATTGCAGTAATACCTTTTTTTGGCTACAGGAAGTGGGCCAAATTGTATATTTGCCAATGCTGTAAGTGACACTTTGGGTTTTTTTATTGGTACAAGTGTATTTCATCATTGCTATCTACAGCTGCTTATTGGTTTCAGTCGTTTTTTAAAGAAAAAAAACGTAAGTGAGTAAAGTTTACACCTGTTGCAGGTTTAAAGGGGCAGGGGAAATTTAAACTCAGAATTTTAATATTTACAAAATGAATGAGATAATAATCAAACTCAGTAATATTTATTTTTTCCATAACTGATTAAACAAGTTGTTCTCAGAGGAAAATAAGGTCCCCAGAACACTGTTTGTAGAAAGGTGGCAGGGTCCGCCACATATAAACAAAGTTAAACATTATGAAATTGTGTTGTCCTTTAAAGTCAGTTTGTTTATTCAGTTCAATCAGTCATGAAAACAAAGAGAGTTTATTTGTTTATTTAGTTTGTTTCGGCATAAAAATCAGTAAAGATCAATGAAGAGCTTTCTCTTGTGATTACAATGTATTTCCCAAAACTACATAGTGCACCTTTAAGGGCAGAAACACTACGACATCAAGCGCTCTGTTGCTGCATAGTTCATTGACTTACCTATGAGCTTCTGTGATCCCAGAGGAGACGTGGAGCAGGAGAAAAAGAGCAGCGACAAAGGTGAACGGCTGCATGTCTGTGACCGCGAGCAGCCGGAGAGCTTTGTTTCCCACGGGGGGCTGACTTTGGTTTGCTGAGAGCTTCGACTATTCCTCCTGGGGGCTTATACGCTCATTAAAGTGCTTAGACAGGAACGGGTCTTAGTTTCACAAAGCACACCGGATTTCATGTAATTTCAGAGCACAAAGTCAGAGTCTCCTTCAGGGAAAAAAAAAAATCTCTCTCTCTCTCTCTCACTCTTTTCACATATACACTACGTCCCACAATCTTGCCTCCTCTTCTCCTTCTTCTCTGAAATTCCGGACACTTAAGTGACACACGGTGCACGGTGAGGGATAGGTTGCGACTTTTGGAGGTAGGAGTGGGTTTGTACAGGGGGTGGAGATTATGTTTAGGGGTGCTCCTCTCTCCGCTGAAACCCTATACAAGACCACATGGAAGTCCTCCTGCGGATCACTAGCCGGAAAAAGGAAAAATCATACTGTTGATGTCTAATGCAGTGTAGCCTATTGATCTTATTTTGAGCCTTTTCTGAGATAACATGAGCTTTACGTGCATTTGTTGCTTGATGGTGAGCCCATGTTGTATTTTCTTGGTGGGGGGATAATTAGGTGTATCAGCTAATTGTGGAACTCAGACATGCTAAGGCCTGTCATTAGCAGCTCCAGTGCACTTTGATGTCTTTCTCACAGGTAGAACATAAAGCTTTGCTCTCTCACACATGCTAACTCCAAGTTCAGCCGTAAAAAAACTTTTAATGAGTTTTCACGCTTTCAAAGTCAGCTCCGACATCTGGTCCTGGTCCTCTGTACCCTTGCAAACGGACAAGCGATGTTGTGGGAGCTCTCATGTTTTGTGCAGTATGGCAGAGGTCATTTTTGCACATTCGCTTAATATCATGTACACATTTACAGTTTGCACGTCTGCCCACTGCCGCATTGTTCAAGGAGGCTTAAAGGAAAAGTTCACCCACATTTGTAAATTCAGTCATTACTGACGCTTATGCAGTTAGAAAGTCTGGTGAAGTTTCGTAGTCCACATAGCATTTCTTGAGCTTCACAGTTTTGCAGCAGTCTCCTACGCAACTGAAGTTGCTGCAAAAAAAACAAAAACAAAAAAAACATAAAATGGCTCCATAGAGCTCGTCCGGCTCCATCCAAGTCTCTGGAAGTACAGAGAATCTCATGACGGATTACGCTGAACATGCTGTGTGGAGCCATTTTATGTGTTTTTTTTTTTTTCTTTACATTTTAAAACGTGTCCCCATCTACTTAATTTATTTAGGAGAATGCTGCAACACTGTTTTGCCGTGAAGCTCCAAAATGTTTTATGGACTACAAAATGATTTGCAAACTGCAATGGAAATGGCTTTCAGATGAGAAGGAAGTCTGCAGTTAAACACTGTAGTTGAGGTCACAATACAAGTCTGTGATTATTTTGCCAGACACTCATTACTCATGTCAGGAAGCACAAACTTTACAAAAGCTTGCTAAATGTTGGTTATATTTCATTTTGTTTATACAGCGTGAGGTCAAAGCAGATCAAGTCCAGACGTTCCCATTGTTGCAACCGTTTGTTGAAAGAATAATACACAATTGAGTTCGCTGTGCCACATCAGATCAGTAAGGCATAGACCTGATTCTGAGATACACAACAGCAATTAAGATGATCCTGAACTCAGATCAGTGAATCGGCATGCAGCAGCTCCTCAGTGCTTATCCAGGAGGATGCTCAGGAGGTAGAAGTTTGGTTGCTGGGAGGAAAGCAGTGGTCGTAGCACTGCTGCATAGCAGTGTTAGTAGTGGACAGCGCCAATTAGCAAGATGTTGTGAAGTCTGTTAGGAGCTTAACTGAATAGTTTAGTTGTCATGACCGCAATCCAAGTAGTTTTCCTGGTTCCAAGTGGTTTGTCCACGAGGACCACCTGGTTGTTATGTTGTAGTTAAATACAGTATAATTGAGAGGTGTTTGGGACAAATTGAAAGGTGTTTTGAACATGTGACATCGGAAACCAAAACAATGTTTTCTTTAACTGTAAGTGTGGTGGATAAGCCTGGTCGGATAATTGTCTACTTTAAGAGGTGAATATGAAGAACGCTTCGGTGCTCTGAGAGGAGAACTTTTAGAACTAGCTGACTTTTACAGGCCTTTTCCACTGCAGCCATCCCAACATGTCATAGCAGGAGAAACACAGGTGTTGCTTATAACATTAATTTAGGCTCTGCTGTATTTAAGCGTCCCAGTGAGTCATGACAGCAGGCCAGCATGCACAATAGCAGGACCCTGAAACTAAAGCAACTGAATGTAATTCAGCCATTATGTGTTCATTATTTCACTACAGTGCTTTTCCTATTTAATCTATTTTAGCAGGATCACCATGTATTTTTAAAGCAATGTTCTTCAATACTCTGAATTCTTCCATGGTGAAAACAGTTGTGTTGTTTTCTGTAAAGTGTCAGGCTCCAATCTGTGACACTGCTTTAAACAGTAAAGTAACTGTTCACATACAGCACTGTACATGACATTATGTACAGCAACGACGTCCTTGCATCATATAGCACTTTTTTATTGTACTACATCTGATGCTATCTTGGGAAGAGTTCTTGTGCTATATTATAACACACACAAACATATGCACGCATTTTCCTGTGTGTCCCATTTCTAGGCTGCAACCTGAGTCTATATGACTGACATCTCAAGCATGTGGGCCATGCATGTGTACTATCAGAGCTGTTTCCTTGGTGTTGCTATGTCAAGCAATGTGGGCTCTGTGCTGGGGTCGGTGTCGGGTTATTATTCTCACTGCAACAGCACCATCTTCTGTCAGGGAGGAAGCCCTGGCATTTGAGATCTGCAGTGATCCACAAGGAAAATTTTGTATTTGGAATTCAGCAGAATGTTTCCTTACTTGTAAAGTCCTAGACAAATAATCACTTAAAATAATAGTTTTTGACCCAAAATAAAGAACCATAATACATTAAAACAACCTAAAATTATCTCAAGCAGGTTGAAATGAATATTTAGTACTTAGTTCATCAACAGTTAATCTAATTTTTGACATATTGTCACACTTGCACCACTAACTTTGATCTTAGCAAAAACTGTATGACACATTACTGTCCCACAAAATCACAAGGGGGTGGAGATGTGTTAATGATCTAAGTTTTCTAAGCAGCCACTTTATTTAAAATCTGCAGTGTTTACTCAGATCACTCAGTACCGATCAGGGGGACCACGCCCATCTTCAAACTCACCATTCATTTTGATCTCAACTACACACATGTGAAGTTTCATGACTGCAGCAGACCTACTGAGGGCTGGGGCCGTAAAGTGTGAGGGGACGAGCGCCCACAACATGCCCATGTTTGAACTTAGCCTTCATTTTGATCTCAAATACACAACTATAAAGCTGTGATGCTATTGCACTGACAAAATCTGTACGCAGACAAACAGAGAGACAGTCATGTCAAATACGAAATACTCAAAACTCTTTCTGTGTTAGTTCCTGCTGTAATAGGTGTCTCCAAAATCATGCCATGATGATGCAGTCGCACAGACACACACACACACACACACACACACACACACACACACACACACACACACACACACACACACACACACACTCACAAGGTGACAACACTGCCAGCTGAGGCTGTTGTGGCTGTCACGGCTGGGAAAAATAGTTAACTTATAACACTACAAGTGTATTTACTGTATTATGTTACTGTAGTTATGATTTAGCGTCTGATTTGCACCTAGTGTAAATAAATCATGTCTTAAAGTGATAGTTCAGGTCTTTTGATGTGGGGCTGTATGAGCTACATGCTGCTTCTCCACACAGGGCGAGAGCTGATGGTCATCTACTGCAGGTAATACACCGACTCCTGATAAGTACCCCATTCAACCCCACTTCAAAAACCCCCAACTATCACTTTAGGGACAGCGGAGATAAGTTTCTGACTCTTTACTTATCTTCGATTCTCTTTTCTTCCAGGAGGGGGCAACATAGATCAGCACTTGCCGACACATGTAAAGATCTTTGAAGTAGACAAAAGGCCATATGTTGCTGCTACATATTTAGCTGCTTTGTCACCTGGAATGCAGATGTATTTAAACACTGCAGGTTTGGCTTGTGGTTTGTTGGCTACAAAAGTCTGAACAGAAACCTGAAAACCAGAAAACTGTTGTGTGCTTTGTCTTTTTTTTCTCTCACCAGACGTCCCTGTCTGTCAGCACAGACTTCTTTGTGTTCTGAGTGAGAGTTCAGTTTCAGGCACATCACAAAGAGAGGTGGTTATTGATGCGTGAGTGTTTTACTCTGCTGTTTCCTGTAGCTATTAAGATGCAGTTCTGAACGGTAAAGGGTTTGAATCGTCATGTTTTATTTACAGTATGTCTCAAATTTAGAATCGACTCGCATTTTTTCATGTATTGACATTTGTTTCTTTCTCCGTTACGTTTTAAAACTGGCTGCAAGTGGTGCAGCACTTTGTTGAGGCAGCTTCAGGAAGTGTGCCTCCCCACTTCCTGGCATGCACTCAGGCCAATACTCTCCTCTCATTTAAATCGCCTCCAGGCTTGCAGACACAAGTCGATAAAGTTATGATTTGATAATGCAGATGATACCGGGATTAGCAGACGGTAGTAACCCCATTTTACCCCCACCCCCTCCACCCAGCTGCAAGATGCACGCGCCTCTTTAAAGAAGTCAGTGGCCCCTACGCGGGCACACATATTCATTCACTCAGAGGCCCTCACTGAGGCCCTTGGCACACTGAGCAAGGCTTTTACTATAAAAGGAGAGACATGGCTGTTGAGAAGTTATTTTGAAAGTGATGTGTGTACACAACCACATCCTGCCCTGAGTGGGAGACGAAATGAGCAATGAATGCTCTGCAGAGAACACTGACTGCAGCGAAAAATGGGCCACTGCTCATCAGAAACATTCGAACACTGCTATCTCATCTGACAGATGTTTATCTAACAGTCACATTTAAAAAGGCTCTTATTGGTGCCCTCTTACTTAAATGTATCAGACAAAAAAAGTAGCCATCTTGCTTCAAAGCTTCTATCTCCAAAATAAGACATTTTCTGTTCCATTACAGTTACTTGATCAATTGTGAAATACTTTTCGGAAGATCTGTGCAACAGAGCCGGGGGCGAGCTGTGACTTCCTCGTGCAATTATAGATGTGACCTTGAGAAATCTTTTTTACGACAACTCAAACTGGAGTATCTGTCATTCACACTCAAGGACAGAAAATCTACTTTTATACAGGGTAACATTCTGATATTTATATTTTTCACCTCTGTTACTTCAAGGATCAATTTTTGTGTTTTTGTCCTTTCTTTGACCCAAAAGAAACCCCCTGTTATTTGGATTTGAGGGTCCAGGTGCTCCTCCTGGAACATCTGCTGGCCACACATTACACAATGACAGGCCGCTGCTAAGTGAGGTTGAACCCAATGCAACCAGAGAGTCATACCTTGGGGGATTCAGGCAGAGATCACACAGACACTTTCCCCCCCCTTAATGTGACGGGTGTGACAGGTTTAAACGCAGGCTTCGGCCTCAGCTGGACGCCTCCCCGCTCTCCTCACATCAATAATATAGCAGCGGCAGCAGACACGGCCGTTCCATGCTGTGAGGGTGGCTTGATGGGGAAGCACCAGACATCTCAAGAGGGTTGATGTGTGGCTCGCCGTTATTTATTAATGGGCTTGCCTGGTCAGAGACATTACAGTGGCCTATTAAATCTGTCACAGTCGCAGCAAAGCTCCCATGATGCCCACTCTGCTGCTGCTGCTGCTGCTACAGAGCTGATGATATTGCTTCACTGAGCTACATCCGTTGCTTTGCTTGGGTTGTACCACAGTCTTCCTGTATTCGAGGAGGAGACCAGCCTGTGTCTGATGCAATAATGCTGACTTTTAAATATTCTGATTGATGATTAATTCTCCTCAGTGGATCCTGACCAGACCTCATACACCCTCACAAATGCTGTATACATAACATGTCTACAGATGTTTCAGTGTGTTTGCTGACTTCTGTTTCTTCAAATCTGTGGCTAGTTAATGGGGAACTTCTCCGGCGCAAGTGTCTGCCACATGACTAAGTTGAAATCCATGTCCCTCTTAAACAGCCTGTTTTGTTAACCTCCTTTACAGATGAGTTTTAAAGGAGACATATTATGCTCATTTTACAGGTTCATACTTGTATTTTGGGTTACTACTAGAATAGGTTTACATGCTGTAGTCTCACACTTTCCAGTACTGCAGCACTGTATCCCCCCTCTGTCTGAAATGCTCTGTTTTAGCTCCTCTCTCTTTACGTCTCCCTACTGAATACACAGTCTAAATCAGTTCTTATGTGCCAAACTAGTTGCAAGCCGTAATTTATGCAAACATGTGACATGATCACGTAGTGCAATGTCACAAAGTCACAGAATTAAAGGCGTTCCAGGAGCATTGTTTTCTGTGGATGGATGTAAACATGAATGTAGGCATACTCCTGAGCAAGCTATACTGCAAGCTAGCTTAGCTGGTGTGCAAGCTAGTTTCTCATCCATGAGCAGAAGCACACTTCCTGTGCAGTGATACGGTTGATGGGTTTACTTTGGGAGAAAGAAAATAATCCCTACATGAAACTGTAGGTCTGTGGATTATCCTGAGTAACAGGGTCATGATTTCTGGAAAGACAATATAAGCTTCTGTTGGTGCAGACTTTGACCTGAGGGAAAGGGAAAAAAAACATAAAAGGTCTCATTTAAATGCCAACGATTTGGGTTGGTGATGGCACGACTCACCAACTCAAAGCCTTGGCATTTCAAGACGTGGGAATGAGACTCAACTACCAACTATCTTTCTCCAGAATTACTTATTATACCTAACCTACATAACATTTTTAAAACTTTTTTTTCTCTCTCATCCTTTCTCTTTTTGTCTCTAATGCTCCGTCCTGCTTTAACCTTTTTAACCCGTTTGCTGCATTCTCCTCATGCTACACATACCAAGTGATCGTAGCTGAAGCCATCATTTGTTCAGTTACTTCTGGGAACCGTCACAGGCTTTGTATGTTCTCTCTGCGTGATACAAAACAAACTTTTCCATGCTGCTATTATCGAAGCTATAATTAAGGAACATGTTATTGTGATTATGAAGCCTCTTGCACAGTGATACGGTTTTATACTGTAGCTACAGTTTGCATCGTTCTTTGATGTCTGCAGGGGGTTCAATTTGCCATTTAACCTTTTGCTAAGACCCCAAAGGTCAGAGTTGAAAACTTCCCTTTATTCTTCCTAAATGGGGATGTGCATGCTGGGTATAATTACACAACTATGCACTCTTTGAGCATTCTACACATCACCTTAGTGGAGTGAGAATGTATACTGCGTGCCTAACAGGATAAGACATGCTGCAGTATCACTTTTAACCTTCACCGTGTGAGTGCGCAAGAGTTTTAATGTCCCTGCTCTATTGCAGGGGTTATAGGCTCCAGAAATATAAATGTCTGTGCTGTTATTATAGACTTTTGTGGTCATCAGCACAATGAAAACAACCAGATTTCATTTCCTGTTTCTTGTTAGAATAAGCTTTGTAGCCTTAGCTGCAGGGATACACAAAGACTCTAGTAATGAACTGTGGTTTTCTATACAATATATTAGTAAGCTGTGAGGTATGAGCAGATTGTATGTTCTGGTGTTATATACATACACAATTATGTAACTTAAAGGGACAGTTGACCCCAAAATCAAAAATACATATTTTTGTCTTACATGTAGTGCTGTTTATCTGTATAGATTATATTGGTGTAGGTGACTAGAAATACAATGGGGAAAAAGACAAAGACAGGAAGGAGAAAAGTCAAAACAAGACAAATAAGGATATAATTTACAAAATAAAACAGAAAATGACTAAACCAAACCATTATACTATCAAATTTAATGGACACCATATGGCTGCACAGAAGTGAGTGTACATCTACTCACATTAGTGAGGCTCATGCTCATGACAGTGAAGGATGTAAACATGAATATTGGCATACTCCTGAGCAAGCTGTACTGCAAGCTAGGTTAGTTGGTTTGCAAGCGAGCTACTCATCCATGAGCAGAAGCACACTTCCTGTGCAGTGATACGGTTGATGGGTTTACTTTGGGAGAAAGAAAATAATCCCTACATGAAACTGTTCACAACAAGGTCTGTGGATTATCCTGAGTAAACGGGTCATAATGAATATAAGTTTTCGTGCTTTGAGCACCAGAAGCTGATTCCCACATAGTTCCATTGTATTCCAGAGAAGGCAGTACTTCTGGTGAACTGTTCCTTTAACATGCATTTCTGTTCATATTTGCATAATGTTTCAGATGTGAGCAGACAAGAATAAGTCTTGTATGTGACACCTACATGTTCCTCTGTAGCGGTGCACAGCATGAAGCAGAAACAGCCCGCCGCAAAAGGAAGAGAGAAAATGTCAGAAATAGCAGAAGTCGGAAGTTACAGTTCAAAAAAACAGAAACAGGCTTTGTCTTGATGGCTTCCACAGACCCACTTTGAGCTGTTCACACGCGCGCGCACACGCACACACACACACACACGCACACACACACACACACGCACGCACGCACGCACGCACGCACGCGCGCGCACACACACACGCACGCACACACACACACACACACACACACACACACACACAATCTCCAAGTGCTTATCCACATTAATTAAGGGGAGATCAAACCATTCTCAGACCAAATCTAAATGCCGTAGCTTTAGTCGGCTTGTTTCACAACAAGCTTTCTAGACGACTGCAAACACTGAACAAACGCAGAACACATTAGATGTAACTGGAGTTTTCCTGCTTTTACGACGATATCACAAACGAAAACATGGCTGCAGGCGTTTGCAAACGATACATGCTGTACGTGGCCCGGCCTATATTGGAGCAGTGATAGCTAAGCACATTCCTCAGACGGTTTTCATCAAGCTGTCTCAATCCAGGTTTTGTGTCTACTTTCAGTTGACTTTGCTCTAGACCGTTGTGCACAGTATTAAATAACAGCAGTGTTGCACATGCTTACACAACACAAAAACAAACAAAAAACCATGGCAAACGCATAGTCATACATGTTGCCTAAAATAAGTTTTGTCAGCATCACAAGATCTCAAATTACACAAATAGACTCCTGCACCACAGTTTAACACATCAGAAGTACAATGGGCGCCGCTACACATTAATCATGCTGTTCTGTACATTGTGCAACTGGTACACAGTGTTCTTTACCTCTGCTGACATTTCTGCCAGCTCATACTGATGATCATATGACAAGCAGTGTAAAATCCTGGCAAACAAAGTAACACCCCGGTGACATCTTTGTAAGTTACTTAAAGTCTCTGCAAACACTTCTGTATTTACCTGCAGCTTATTTAAAGAGAGTACAGAGGTGTTGTAAAGCACTGATGAAACTTATATACAAGCATCTGTGTTTGTTCTGATGAAACTTATATACAAGCATCTGTGTTTGTTCTGATGAAACTTATCTGCATCATCAGTTCAATTTATGAGTAACATGATGAACAAGTTCCTCTTCCTGACTTGCCATTACAAATTCAGCAATGAGGAATCAGATCATCAAAATCTTAAGTTTTATTTTAAACACTATTTCAGTCTGTATATGCTGTAAGGCCTCCAGTATAGTTCATGTGTTAGTTTTGCTTCCACTGTATGGCCCCGCAGCTTTTTAACCACATCCTGTTAGACACCTTTGAAACTTCTGCGTTCAGAGCTCTCACAAACATGCTCATGTATCATACAGAAACTCTGTAAATCGGTGAGATGTGGAGGAAATTTACCAGATACGGACACATTATGACAAGACCGGTGTACTGAGGAGCAATGATAATCTGTTTTTAATGCTATTTTTAAGTTCTCATGAAGTCAAAATCATTGTTTTGTTTTTTTGTTGTTTTTTTTACATGTCTTGCACCATATCTCAACTAAACATCAGTATCAGGCCCGACAGTGGCAAACTGCCAGGCTGTTTGTAGGTATTCTTAATGGTATTTTAGAGTTTGTAACTTTCGGGAACCATGTTTAAAATGATGATGACTCATCCTGCACATATGGTTGTATAAATAGAGGAACAACGCTTGAGGAGTGTGTTTCTCGTAACCAGACTTCATGGATTCCTGCACAAAAAAAAAAAAAAAAAAAAATTATGATTTGTACAAAAACACAACTTTATAACTGTATTCAGTGATTTGGGTGGAACTGGGTCATGTTTTATGGAGACAATATCTGCCTGTTTTCCCTCTGCTGCCCTCGGGCTGCTCTGTCTGGAGACTAATAGCTTGTTGCTAAAGTCACTGCTAACAAACGTACTGATAACCAGCAGCTTCTCATTGAGCGCCTCCAGACCAGGGCTGTACATGGCCTCCGAGGACGAAGACAGAAGCCACTTACAGTACCGAGGGAATGTATGGATTTTCCTGGTAGACAGATACTGGTAGCTTCGTGGCAATAGCAAACACTTAACTGCACCTAAATGTAGTTAGCTGCCGTTAGCTCGGTAAGCTATGCTTGCTGACACAGCCCCGGGGTTGCCAGGAGCCAAACTTTGCAAGAAAACCACCTCAGTGCTATATTCCCTTTGTCCAATTTGCTGTTCTGTCCTGGTTCAGCCGTGTGTTAGGGAGTGGGGCCTAATGTACATTACCAAACTTTAACCTAGCACATTTTAAGAGCTCAAAAAATGCCTTCAACATCATCTCGGCGAGCAGATAATCCTGTGCAGACAGTGTAATAAGCAGTCTAGAGAGCCGTGCTGCAAGTAAGAGAAACATCAATGTGACTGCGCAAGTGGGAGGAGGAGAGGTTGACACACTGACGAGCTCTGAGGATTTGTCAAGAGCATTTTCCTTCTCTGGTATGATGATGTGTACACATGGTCTTAACTGCAGGGCAACATCATTAGCAGAGCTTTGGTTCTTTGTGACCAATAACAACAATCACAACAATGATGTATCAAAGCCTTGTGCTATTATTCATGGGAAATACTGGCAGAAGTCTGTCATGTGCTTACTAAGACAATATATGACAGTGAAAAACAAAACTGGAGGGTTGTTTTTATGAGACGCTGCAGAGGTCTGATTTAACGTATGATGTTCTTGTCACCGCTTCAAACTCAGCTTTAGTCTAAACTACTGGACAGGCGGAGACACTTCCTGAAGAGGAAACCGCTTTGTTTCCTCTGACTAAAAGTTGTGACTGTGACTGTGACAAAGCATCATCCACATGAACTTGCGTGGAAAACAAAGGGTAGATCAAAAAAGACACCACAGATGAGACAGCTGCACAAGATAAAAGCCATAAAATTCATCTGCCTATTAACTTAATAACTGGATGTCCCTGCAGAGGACGTTCATTCATGTATATGATGCTGTGTGGCCCACACTGCCAAATCAAAGGACCCTTTACTCAGCATCTGCGACAGAAGGACAAAGCCTGAAATTACTGATTATGCACCTCAGTGTTGGCATTTTTTGAGTTCTACCGTTCAAGCATTTCTCTCATCTTGAACTATTGTCAAGACAAGGATATTCATTATGCAGATTTACCATAGGGCTGATTTTTATAGTTCTGTTTAAAGATGTATCTACACATTAATCAGTCACTCCGCTGATGACTATGACTAGAAAGCTCATCTCAAGAGTCCCCTTCTCTCTAAATCAAGTCTGCAGATGTCAGATACGTCACTCAGCTGCCAGCTTCAAGGCATCATGTCCCGAGTATCTGATTTTTCTCCAAACAGTTTCTGCACAACGACCTAGAACGCTCAGTTCCAGTGCTAACATCACATGACTACTGCCACACTGTCTCCCCCTTCAAACACATGCACACTGGCGTCTCACTTCACACTTTTTCCTCTCACTTCCTGTCTCTTTGTTACACATGATCACTGTTGTCGTATACCAGCTCAAACCCTCATTTTGGTTTCTGTATTCAGAGTGTGCGACACAGATGTAGCACTGAAGTTATTACAACTTGCACAATGTAGTATGAGTATACCGTTTACTTCCTCTCAACTTTACAGCAGCATTACCTCGGCCTCCAACCTTAGTGCTCACGGTGCTTTTTCATTCTTAAGTTAATTACTACACTTAGCTTGCATTGACAGTACTTACCATTTGTTTTTGTAGATAGTGCTTTAGTATTTTTGATCATTTTTATACTCACTTCACTAGTGAGGTTAGCCAGCCAGCTAGCCTAGCTGAAGAAAAGCACAGTCAAGGCCATAAGTACTTGCTGCTTGCTTTCGCAAGACAGTGTACGTCAGTCACTTTACTTTTGGCCAGCTCCTCTGACCTGTTTTCTTTTTCTGGTGAGGCAGCATAGCTGTCATTATTATCAGGTTATAATGAGAAACATTTATTGATATAACAAGATGTTTTTCCTGGTATAACAAGACAAGTTTACATTGTTAGAGCTTACAACTTATCACATTATGACAAGAAACTTTCCTTGCTATTTACTATTTATTTCGATACAACTTGAAATGTTTAATCCTACTGTTGCAAAGTATGTATTCAAAGCTAACTTTGAAAATGAAGTAACTGACTTCAGGATGAAAAAAGCACTGTGGTCACTAAGGTTAGAGATGAGGGTAATGATACCAGAGACAGTAGTTTGAAGTTGACGGGAAGTAGACAGACATTCAGGTTGTAAAACGGATGTAGGCCACGCTACAAGTAGAGAATAGCATGTTACACCGTGAATTCTTCCTGCTCATGCATACACACTGTACATGAGTCTGTCGTGCTCAAAAAGGGGGGTATTTGGGTTGCCAGCCTCACAGCTGGTGAGCTCAGTGAGCTCACCAGGGTGACTCTTGCAGCTGAGAGGTTGCATGCACATGTCACATTGAATCACTCTATGCTGCATCTCCGTCGTAGCACTCGGGCCACATCTGCCCAGCTAATCAGACTGCAAAAAATCAACGGCAGCGAGGCAAAGAAGGAACCAGCTCTTTCTTCTTAGAATACGTGTCTTTGTGTGACTAAATGGTAACTGTGCTTTGGTTGTTGAGGTCTGTCTGATGTCACAGTGTAGAGGAAAATTAGAACATTAACTGCACAAGGGAGATAAAAAAAACTGTTGAATAAGAAGATAAACATTTTTTAAAATTATTTATCCTTGAAATTTTTTGAGTTTGTTTTAGGACTACTCAAATATTTCAGGTAGGTGTGCTACAAAGGAATTTTGACCCCCTGACCTCAGTGTTTCTAAAATCCTGGCTGCTCACCGACATGTAGTTTCACCAGTTGTACGCTTTCCTCTTTTTCACTTCAGTTTGTTTGTCTCACGTATGTTGTTTTCTGCATCATTATGAAGTAAATGTTGATTGCGCAATGTGATAGATGTAGAATAATGAAACCATCTGCGCTTACGTTGGTCAGCCAATAAAAGGAAAGTTAACTGTTGATCCATTTTAGACATATTAATGACCAAATAATTGAATAAACTCATGTTTTGTCCTTTGTTCTTGTTATTTGTGACTCTGGGGAGAACTGAAACGCTCCAGTTGTCTTTTCAACAGCAGAGGCAATGCTTGGAAATGCTATGGGGGAAAAGTAAAACTTGTCTGTTGCCACTTTCAGTCAGGTAGTTGTTATGTTTCACATTATGACCTCTGAGCCTTTTTGATTGCCTCCCTTGTCACGTAATTCTGCAAGGACCAACAGTATTAATGCAAAGGTGCATTCTCAACTAAGTAGGTATTTACTCTTCACTACTCTGAGTAAAGGTTAACAGCCCCCGGAGAATTAGAAACAGGTCAGGCCACTCTGCCTTTGTGTTTGCTCGTCTAATCAGGTTTCAAATGGCCGTCTTAGATTGTAAAGATTTTCCAGAGATTCCCATTAAAATCAGCACAAGATAAATATTTGTGTGTGTCTGCGAACTGCTCGGATTGTAAATATCTCCCCTCTGCCACAAATCTCAAGTATAGCACAAGGCACGTTTCTGGGAGTTTCTTTGTCACACATAGCAACCATTATGGTGTGTCACTGGATTGGCCGGCTCACACCCTCAGCTTTTGTGTCTACCTATCACACAATAGCTGCACTGCTTTTTCCCACCGTGGCTATGATAAAGAAGACAAAGATGAATTGTCCTTTCCTCGGTGCACTCTGAAACGGGAACATAAAGGCGCTGAAACGCCTCACACAGATGAATGGACATATTTGTCCCAGCTCCAGCTTCTTACCACACCCATGATTAACGGTGAAAATGGAGTAAAACTTAGATACAAGGAAAGATTTGTTCACCTTAAATAATATTTGATAATGTGCATTTGATAAACTCTGTGACCCATGTATGTTCATGAAAGTGTCATGTTATATTATTCCTCTTCTTTATGTAAATATCCCTGAATACTCTGTTATTCTGCTATTCTGTTTCACTATGCCAGTGAACAAAACAGGTAACCAGACACACCCATTTGATGTGATGATTTGTTTGAAATTAACTCCTAAATTAACCATTACATTATGTATATCTTGTCTCTTGTTGGTTTTTTTGAAGGAAAAAGAGGTTCCCCTATAGGTTGAAATGTAGTTTTCTGGCAGAAAAAACACACGACATGAAGATAAGTCAAGAACTACTCGGTGCTCAGCTAAAAATGATTATGAAAAATGAAAAAAATGACTTCACCTAGCAGCTATTCCAAATAGACTCGCCCACAGCCCCTCATTTTCACAGCTGAATATACACCGATCAGGCATAACATTATGACCAACTGCCTAATATTGTGAAGGTTCCCCTTGTGCAGCCAAAACAGCTCTGACCTGTCAAGACATGGACTTAAGACCTCTGAGGGCGTCCTGTGGTGTCTGGCACCAGGGCGCCTTATAGTGGATCCTCTGTTGGGGGGTGGGGCCTCCATGGATCAGACCTGCTCAAGCACGTCTTACAGATGCTTGATCAGATTGGGATCTGGGGAATTTGGAGGCCCGGTCAACACCTTGGGCCCTTTGTTTTATTCCTCGAGCTGTTCCTGAGCAGTGTGTGCGGTGTGTCAGGGCACATTCTCCTGCTGGGGGGCCACTGCCATCGGGTAGTGTTGTTGTGATGAGGGGGTGTACTTGGTCCACAACAGTGTTTGGATGGGTGGTTTGTGTCAAGTGGCATTCACATGAATGCCAGCACGCAAGGTTTCCCAGCAGAACATCGCATTGTGATGAGATGATCAATGTTATTCACGTCACCTGTCAGTGGTTTTAATGTTGTAGCTGATCAGTGTATATTTCCAACAACAAAATACCATTTTATTCGGTAAGTGCGCTCAGGTCAAGACACTGAAACTGTGAGGGGAGAGAAGAACAGTATGTTCTGCCAAAAAAGTGTTATGAAAGAACCTGAATTATCACATGAGGAAGAAAAAACTATACATACAGCAAAGCAACCATCAAGAGAGAAGTAGAGGCTCAGTATCGGGGCTAGTTTCGGAAATCACTGCTCCTTGCACCCATTTAGTGATTCTAGTCAGCAATTGCAATTGCTAGCATGGATACCAAATTATTTTTATCGTGGAAGTAATTGCACACATTTAGAGCTCTGAACAATACCACCGTCTCTCTGATCATGCGTCTAAAATCCCCTGTCTGCTGCCATGGAAACAAGGTGCGAGAAAGACGGTCCGTGTTAGCTCGAACATGAGGAAGGAGCAGAGATACAGAGATGAGTTTCACCGTGCTGTGTCGAGCGGCTGTGGGATCCTGTCACTTCCTCCTGCATGCGAAAATAATGTTCAGTAGGAACAAGCCTTGTTTTTGCTCCTGCGGCATTTCCTGTTGCGAAAACACTGTTTCACTTTGTTTATATGTGGCTGACCCTGCCACCTTTCTAGCCTCGAACAATGTTCTGGGGACCTTATTTTCCTCTGAGAACAGCTTGTTTATTCAGTTATGGAAAAAATCTATATTTCTGAGTTTGTATTATTGCCTCATTATTATCGTAATTACTTAGTTCAGAGTTTGAGAATTCCTTCTCCGAAACTACATAATGACCCTTAAAGATTTACTGCATTTTGTTTATTGTATTAGTTTTTTGCATTATCATACCAATCTCACGTTTGTTTACACTGCACCCTCCATCCAAAATCAGGCAAATTAACAGTGCATTGTTTTTGTTGATATACAGTATGGCCTCGTTTGGGGAGCATTAGTCCCAGTGTGGTTTCACTCTCAGAGCGCATTACGTATGTAGCCGTAGGCAGTCTCAGAGGCATCTGTGTTCTTCGTAGTAGGCTGCAGTCAGTCCGAGACACAGCCGGTCCAGAGGGTGCCCGTCACAACA
This sequence comes from Lagodon rhomboides, assembly GCA_039737535.1. Lineage (NCBI taxonomy): Eukaryota > Metazoa > Chordata > Actinopteri > Spariformes > Sparidae > Lagodon > Lagodon rhomboides. Next base: position 15,921,777 of record CM077790.1, read on the forward strand.
CTGGCAGATGGCCTCTTGGTGCCTCAAGCCAAGTTCACCACAATCAGCCCTTAGTGTCATTTCGGAGCCATTTGCATCCCTATTCATGGACAGTTATCGGGTCTTGACTGGGAACACCCATATGAGCAGCGCCGATCGAAACTACAGTACATATCTGAATATTTGAATGCTCTGCCTCTCACACGCACAAGGATCAGGTTTGTTTTCTTTCTTTTCTTGCCGTGTCGTTGAGGAAGAATCCGAACCCTCGGGCTGCGCTCACGTCGTGACGTTGTCAGGATAAATCTGTCATTTATCAGCGAGAAGACATGTGGAGAGGGTGTAACAGGAGATAGCAGTGTGTTGTAATGTGCCGTATTGGCTGCTGTTTTCTCCAAAGCACACATTGTGAGGGGACACTGAGGAGCTGTTGTGTGAGAAGACTGCATGTAAGAATGGTAGAGGACTCAGAGGAGGGTGGAGGGGGCTGCGTGGCTTTACAGATGTGTGTACAAGTGTAAATGTTTTGGCCTTTTTGGTGCTTCTTAAAAGGGCAAATGAAAAAATAAAAATAAAAATAGACTAGCATGTCCTCTTTCCCATGCTAAAAATGAGATTAAATGCAGCCTCATGGGAAAGAGGATGAACGTGAACTTGTGCCAAACCCCTCAGCAGAGCCTATTGTTGTTACAGCACAGCTGTTACAGTCTAAAGGCCCATTACAGTTACGTAATCTCTCTCTCCCCGTCTCTCTGTTTCCCCACATGAGATACAGCTGTTGTCGCTGAGCAGCAGAATGAGGCAGAGCAGGTTCTCTTTTTTTGTGACAGCCTCGTCAGTGCCTTGGTGTACACGATGACGGCACACAAAAATTAAGGCTGTGGTCAATGCATAGCACTCACATTGTTACCCACTTTACTACAGTATGTTCACAGTCCTGGACGAGCAAATTTGTTCATACCTTTGTTAGTTTTTAAAGCTGCACTGTGTAGTTTTAGGGGCCTACATCATTTTCTGCCTACATAAACTAAATAAATAAACTCTCTTTGTTTTCATGACTCAATGAACAAACTGACATTAAAGGACACAACACAATTTCATACTGTTTTACTTTGTTTATATGTGGCGGACCCTGCCACCTTTCAAGCTTCAAACAGTGTTCTGGGGACCTTATTCTCCTCTGAGAACAGCTTGTTTATTCAACTATAGAAAAAAAATATATATTTGAGTTTTTATTATTACCTCATTTATATTGCAAATATTAAAAATCTCCAAAACAAATTAAAAACTTTTTTCAGCACCACAGCAAAAGGCTCTTGCTGTGCTTGTTCTGTTCCTGTTTGTGTATGAGAACATATGACCTCAGCTCAACCAGGTACAGGCTGTTCAATGCGTACCTGTCACCATATTTCAGTACACAGACATTCATACAGACATGGTTCACTCTCACAATTCATTTTTCCTAGCATTACATTTATGCTGTTCTACCAGCAGAGCATTTCTGAATGAAAATGGACACACCCCACTAAACTCTTATCCAACATCTGAGGAGTTGTATCTTGTTTCATCAGGCAGGAGAGATTCTCAATTGCCTCTTTGCAGTTTGACAGCTGGGGGCAAAGTTCAGTGATGCTTAGCCGAACAAGGAACTTGAGAGTGCACTAAACAGGATTCAACTGGACTCCAGTTTTAAGCATTTTCTTCACAGCACGGTGCAACTGATAGTTGGCCCCTGGAGTCAGAGTTGGTGTTGAAAATTATAGACACAGCTCAACTTTTCCCCAGATGGTCATTCTAGGCTTCAGTTACACCTGTGTGGGTAGTGTAGTCTATTGAAAGACCCAAAAGTGACCAGTGCAGACGGCTAAAACTGCAGGTCAGGGTTATGTTCCCCTTTGTACAACTCCAATGTTGCTGTCAAACTTAAAATCCTGAAGTGTGCAAGCCAAACGCACAAGATTTTGAAATTTATACACCAGCTTGGTCTTTGGGAGCAAGCTGCTCAGGCTTTAGCAGTGATTGTCAGCACTTTCTAGGTCAGTTGGTAACTTTACTGTGCCAGCACCTAAGACTGCGCCGCTTACAAAGTGTTCCCATGCCGTCAGAGCCGCTTCATATTAAAAGCAGAATTTTCTGCTCAAAAGTATCTTATAACCCTTCTGAGAGGATCAACCACAAGGACACATTAAAGTCAATTTACATTTTTTATTTTGCATATTTAACTTGTGCATTCCAGATTTTACAAAAACCCTTAACACTGTTTGTTTTTTAAGCATTCACAAGTGGCTGGAGCATGGCTACAAATCACAAAGTGTAGGTCCCGTAGTTGTTTCATGGCACGACTGCTCTTCACCGCCACCCTGGAGATGCAGCCAAAGCAACAGATGACCAGGAACCCATGCAGACGTTGCGCCACACTTCCTTACTGTACAGAGGGACATCTTGACAAGAGAGTAGTGCGGCGAGGGTTGAACAGCCACCGTTTTTGTCAATTAGTCAGCTTGAGATACAAGTTTGAAAAAAAGAAAAAAAGGCAAGTCTTGTGGAATGTACAGAGCATTGGAGCGCCGACTGCAGTGCATTATGCCGACTTCTCCTGTTCGATGGCTGCGAAAGGAGGAAGTAAAGTTTGCATCGTTAGTTCCAAAGGTTGTGATCACACCAACTCAAATATTCTGGATTAAAAAAGGTGATTAGGTGCAGCACATACTTTCTTTGGTTGGCAGCGTGTTTTTCTCCGCAGTCTCTGTCTTCTTCAGCTTGGACTTGTCAAAGGATTCGACTTCTGAGATGTCAGGCTTGTCGGCCATGTCTGCAGAGGCTCTAAAAAGAAAGGAAAAAAGAGGCAAATTAAGCAAGTTTTCCTACACACACACCTGAGCACGTGGAGGTCGCAATTAACAGCTTGATTGGTTGACATGAGTTTCATCAAGACGACATCGGTGCATCTGCGCCTGACTACAGAACAGCTTTGTGTCGGTTAGTGGGAGTGTGCGTTTCAAGGACCACCGCCCTTTTTAAGCAATCTAGATGAGCGTACTGCCTTAATGCCAACCCCCACCATGGACAAACCTCGACTTTAAAAAAAAAAGCGAGAGCACACGTAATATTAAGTTTTGAGCTAAATAAGTAAAAGGCCAAAGCATTTTGCCCAATAAACTTAAGTTTCACAGACTACAAAGCAATACTGTTACACCCTTCAGTCATTCTGCTGCACGTCTTTGTTTAAAAGGCGTCACACTTTCGGTATTTTCTGATTTATCCGGGCGGTTTTGAACGCATCCCGTGCAGCCGAGTCCGTCTGATGTCGAGGACAGGAAGGACGTTGCGAGACGATGACTTCAGAGGTAATAAAGTCAAAAACCGCGATTTAGTAACTCACACGGCATGGCTACAATAAAAGCAGCTTCGAAAAACACACTAGGATATATTCAAATAGACAGAAATAAGGCACTCACCAGGGTTTCAGTCACAGAGAGCGAGATAACAGGGTACACGACTGGTCGGCGCAGGATCGCAGTGATGAATCCGCCGTCAATCACACCTTAAATACTGCGCAGTATGCAAATAGTCCCCTGACGTCACGCCCACCGTCTCGGGAAAAAAAGTCGCTTTTTCTGCTACAAACACTGAGTGATAAGCGCCAAATGTGAAATATACCCTCGCTTCATATGTTACATTTAGTCGGCGACTCTGAGTCTGTTCGTTTATCTCACGAAAACTATCTGCGTCCGATCGTCTGCGACCACCTGCGTCAGATCAGACGAGCGACACGTTTGAAATATTCATGTTCTCCTTTCTGTCTTTACTGAAGTGTTTGCCGTCACATCGGTTCAGAGTGTTTGTTTATGACACAAAATGATCTAAATGGAGGCTACAGAGAGATTTAGGAGTAAGGCATTGAGTTCACTGAGTCAATTTACACACTATGAAAACTGTATCAGGGCGACACCGTGCGGCCAGACAAGGTAACAACAGGGGAAACAAGTAGGTGAGAATGAGGAATGTATGAGGGACCAAAAGTGACATAAGTATGCAGAAATGTCAGAAATAAATGATTAAATACATGAATGTATAAATGCATAATGAAAATGAAAAAATACATGGATAAACAAATCAAAACAGTTTTATTTATACAGCCCAAAATCCCAATCACATTTGCCTCAGTGAGCTTAACAATCTGTACGGCGAGCGACATCCTCTGTCCTCCTTTGACTTTTAACAGGAGGGAAAACCTTTCCAGAAAACCATATTAATGTTTATACTATATTATATTGATATAATTTATTATTATATTATATTAACGTTCATAACTTCTTTTTGATTTAACTTTTTATTTGCTTATTCATATATTATTTTGAATGTATTTCTGTGCCCCTACAAAGCACTTCGAATTGCCTTGTGTGTGAATGATACTGTATAAGAGGGGTTCCCAACAATGGTGCCATGGACTGGCACCGGGCCTTGAGTCGCCAAAACCCAGTAGGAACTAAAAGGGGCAAATTACCATTTATCTACAGCATTGTGTTTGTTTTTTTTTATCTTCCTGGAAATAGCAACCTTGTTATTATGTATCACAAGGCAAATGATTTTCATTTAACATTAAAACATTCAAAAAACTGATTTTATTTCAGTATAAATACGACAATGAAAACATTGTACTGTTACGGGTCATGTACGAGTCGGAAGTTTTTTCTTACTGGGACTGTTGAACAAAGGCCCACAGACAGTGAGGATAATGGAGACGCTAAGAAGAAAAAGGACGTATTTGTTGGTATACTATACGATATAACTTGACATGCAGTATACTGTGCACATGTCCAATACTGTAGCTGGAGAGAGCGTTTATGTGGCCATAAATGTCTGTCACATGATTTTGCACAGCAGCAGTAAATCAATGAGTAGCAGCCACACAGCAGATCCATGTCACATACTAGCTAGCTAACAGTTAACTGTTACTGCAGCTTTTTCTACTTATCCCATTGTAAGGCGGTGTTAAGGCTCATTACCGACATCTATTATGACAAAGTGAGAACAGAATGAAACAGAATAGATTTACAAGGCGCTGGGTTATTGACATGATATTATCATATGTTTACTGTTAACTCGATATCATTACTTCATTTTTTTTAACATCACAGTTATTGCCGATACCAGTTCTTGCAGACACCCGTCTATTGCACATATGAAACATATTACACATACGGCACACACTACACAACCAGTAGTGATAAAAACACCACAAGCTATTGCACAGTCCCTGCGGCCTCGAGCAGCATTATTTGGTTTGTTGTTTATCTTGAGCTAATACTCTTCATGGATAATTATGTGGTGGGTCATTTATCTTCTGTGCTTGCCTGACAACAGACTGCTCACATGTTGACTGAAGGGACTGATTTTTTTAACCCGTATCCTTCATGGAGGTCTGTACAAGACGAGCAAGCTTGTTTTTCAGCTATACAGTAACATTGCCATACCATGCTGACATCCCCTACTTGTTCTCTAGAACATCCCGGTAGAATAAAAAAAACATCTTATCTTCTGGTCCACATGCACACTGAGTATGCGTAAAAAAAAAAACAAACAAAAAAAAAACAATCTCTGTAGTAAACGAAGCACACAATGTCAACAAGCTGTTATCCATGTGGAGGACAGGTTCTTATAGGCGCACACCTGACTGATTCTTCTTCATGTATGACCACAGAGATATGGTCCCTCACTGAGCAAGGGTCCAGAACCATCTCTTCAGTTTTCCTGAGATTTATAATGAGTTGGTTGGCACCACACCACTGTACAAAATGCTATATTACAGTGACATCGGCTAATGTGATTCCTATTGTCAGTACAGATTTAATTTATAAAAAGGTAGGTGGAGGTATACGTCAGATAAATGTTCAGGGTGGATTCAGAATTCATATTATTGCGGAGGTTGTGCAAGGTTTCTTTTGATTCTTTAAATTCTCCTATTACAAACTTAAAGGGGCAGTATGTAGTTTTGGGGAAGAAATTCAAACTCTGAACTTTTAATTATTACGATTCAATCGAGGTAATGATACAAACTCCGAAGTATTTATTTTTCCCATAACTGAATAAACAAGCTGTTCTCAGAGGAAAACAAGGTCCCAGAACACTGTTTGAAGCTAGAAGGGTGGCAGGGTCCGCCACACATAAACAAAGTTACACAGTTTGAAATTGTGTTGTCCTTTAAAGTCAGTTTGTTTATTTTATTAACAAAATGACACAGATTGTAAATGGATTGATTTATTCATACATTAACACTTGCACAGAAATCACAATCAAATTCATTGATTCACATTTTTAATTGTCAGCAAACAATTATGAAATAATGTCTGTTGAAGCGTGATAAAAGTCTTGGTGGACCACATCAGTGTTTGGCCAGTGGACAAAACAGTTCTTTTAGAACCATGATAATAAAGTTATAAATTAATCCCAGGCTGGTTGGTCTTGTTTCAGCGGCTGGTGAAGTACTTTGAGTAAGTCTTGTTGTACATCACCTGATTGTCTACTCTGACCACATTCCTCAGGTTTTGCCAGAACCAGGGCTCCGCGGCAGCTGTTCTCGGCCACTCCAACACACTTTGCCCGCACAGCCTCCTCCTCAGACGGAGGAAGTGAGAGTGCTGCAGCACGGGCTCCAGCATCAGCAGCACGATCACATCGATATTCTCATCCAGCAGTCTTTGGTGGGCCAGATACATCGCCAGCTTGAAAACACCGGTCTTAACGTAGCCCTCTGTCAAGACAAACAGGGTCTTGTGACTGTATTGGATGCTCTGAGTGAGGTTATCCACCAGCGGGACTCCCAGAGGCCAATCCCTCTCCTCCAGACAAAGAGGAAGATGCTTCTCTCCTTCCTCTTCCAGTTTCACTCGCAGATTCCTCATCACCCACTCAGAGACATGAGGATCTGAGGTGTCGTAAGTCACAAAGACATCGTAAACACCGTGTGATGAGTTCAGGGAGCTGTATCCCTTCAGCTTTGCTTTCACATAGTGCAGGACGTAGGAAGCATCCCAGTAAAATAAGTGAGCAATCGTTGCCACAAACATGAAAACGATAATGAAGGAGCTTGTAAGAAGGTAGATCAAGAACGCCTGACTGTCATTTACACACTGGTTAATGTCAAACTTTATCAGAGGTTTATCCCTCTGGTTTGCTGGTGTGTCACATGTCACCTCAGTGATCAGTCTAGGGATTTTTATACCGCTGTTTTCAATCCATAGAATTAAATCTAATGAGTCGCAGGTACACTGGAAGGGATTTTTCTGCAAGTACAAAGTTTCAATCTGACTTGCAGGTCTCGGCTGGAAGGTGGATTGATTGATGGTCGTCAGTCTGTTGTAGCCAAGTTTAAGAACCTTAAGGATTTTCACACCGTTTAGAAATCCATTGTCCAAGTGGAAGATGCGGTTATGGCTCAGGTCGAGGACAGTCATATTGTGGGTGCAATTTGAGTGTATACCTGTCACATTAGTAAAAACATTGTAGCTCAGGTCTAAAACTTGAAGCTGATGGAAAAACTGCAGATTGTCCCACGCAAAATCTTTCAGCTTGTTGTGATTTATGTGCAGTCTGATGAGGTTCCGTGGCAAATATGCATAAACATCATCTGGAATCTTTGCAATTTTGTTGTAGGATATATCTAAGATTGTCAAATTAGTGAGATTGGTAAACAGCCTCTTGTATGTGCCATCTTTTTCTTTCCAAAGATTTCCAAGATAGTTATGTGTGAACTGAAGTTCTGTTAATGATTTGCTGTGCAACTGTTTTGTTGTTAACGTGTTGATGCTGTTAAAACTCATATTCAGCACTCTTAAGGCAGGCAGGTGTTTTGTAAAATTCAAGTTGTGCGTTATCCCGAGCACTTTAAAGTAGTGTTCATTGTGACTGAGGTCTAGCACATCTAGTTTTTGTAGTTCACTGAAGGCGTAGTCGTAGGCCAGATCAATCTTATTGAATGACAGGTCCAGATATGTCAGATTATCCAGCCCTTTGAACTCTGTTCCATTAAGTGCTGCTGCTAATCCGTTTCTCGAGAGGTTGAGACATGCAATATCTCCGTAGCCCTGGAACTGCTCTGGAGAAATGAAAAACAGATTATTGGAGCTGAGAACTACTACTTGTCCAGAGTCAAAGCACTCTTGCTTAATAAAGCCTTGTATATAATCAATATCGAAATCTTTCCCATGGGGTTTCACAAGCCCTGAAATCGAAAAGTCCGACCTCTGATTGTCTCCCTTACTTGGATGTGGGGGGCTTTTCACCGGAGTGGGGTACAGCCTGTTTTCTGCGAGGTATATCATTTTCAGGTGGGGAAAATTGCTGAATATGGTGGGATCGGAGTAAATAATGAAGTTAGTCCCTAAGTTTAATGCAGACAGATTTTTGAGCTGGTACAAAGGTTTGAGTGTCCCTGGTCCAATATTCTGGAAGACCAAGCCCTCCAAATGCAAAGTTCTAAGTAACGTAAGATTTGAAAACTCTGCTGAAAGATTTATAGTCTCAGGATAGTACTTAAGATCAAAGTTGAATGAGAGATCAAGTCTTTCTAGCTTGGGAATGTGTCTTAGAAACAATGCATCCTCAGTTATTGGTTTTAGCAAGAAGTTAAAAGACAGAAACAAATGTTTAAGCTTGTTCAGCTTCTTAAACCAGGAGGGATTCAGGTCGGTCAGTGAGTTTCCTCCAAGATTCAGCAGGCGAAGCTGTGTCAAATCGTCAAATGCATCAGGGTGGATGCCAAGAGAGCTGTTTTTGCAGGGAACACAGGGGTATGGAGCATTTTGACATCTTGGACAGTTCCCTTGTATTTTTAGAGTTTCTAAATTATATAACCCGCGGAAGTCATCTTCAGATATGCTCTGTATTTGGTTCTTGACCCAACCTCAACATGCGTAACGATTGGGGTAATCCTTTGGGAACTTGAGTTAAGTTGTTAAAGGACAAGCCCAGATCCAGCAGTTGGGTCATGTTTTCAAAGCTGTCGTCCTCAATCTTAAAAGACTTCCCACAAGGACACCAGCTGTAGCAGTTTTTCGATAACCATAAATGTGTCAAATTCGTAAAGCCGGCGAGACTCGTCTTATTCAATGACACAATTTTGTTAGCGTTTAGCTCCAGGATTTGCACGCTGGGGGGGAGATTTCTGGGAATATGTGTCTGACAAGTGCCACTCAATCTCAGTATGCGCAGTTTTGTCAGATTTTTGAAAGCTTTCGCATCGATGTTCACTTCTTCTTTCTTGTTTGCCCAGTTGAGCTTGAGTTGAGTCAGATTCAGCAGGCCAGAAAACGCATGAGCCGAAATATTCTTGATAAAATTTTCCGACAAGTCGAGCTGAGTTGCGTTACTAGTTATCCCCTCAGGGACTTCATGCAGATGACGCCCTCTACAGTCAAACAAGACCTCAGAGGCGTTTTGGACTGTGACATCACAAGGGAACTTCAGCGACATCCACCAAAGTTTACATGCAGCGGGCTGGATCTGATGATGGCAACAGAGACAGAAGAGCAGCAGGCGTATCCAACATGTGACGGTCTGTAGATAAACAATCAAATTAGTCAAATGAAGTTACTTTAACTTAAACAGTAAGTCATTGTGAATTATATCATACATTTGCGTTCTTTTGAACATGGTATAGATTTACAATTTCCAACTTAAGTCAAATTAGTTGACCATATGAGTTTTTAAATTGTTGTTTGCTGGAACAATTCGTCCTGTTCATAGTGGTCATTAAAACCCACTAACATCTGCTAACATCTTGCTTTTCTCTTCAATGTGAATGTGTGTAATCAGCATTTACTCCCACATCAAATGACTCAGTAACTGCAGTAATCACTGGTGTTTATTGGCGCCAGTCGGCTATGATGGAAACATTACATTTCGGCTGGACATGCAAATTTTTGCCCATTTTCAGAAGCGATGCTATGATATGTGTTGACGCTGGCCTGTCAGTCGGCACTTAATTTGAAAGGCAGATGCTAGTAAAAGATATTTTAAAAAGTAACTTTCGTTAGTGGCTTCTGTGCTTCTGTTCAGTTGCTCGAACAGTACTGTCCACGTGCAACTCTCAACAGGGATGAGAAAAGAAGCAAGATGTCTCATTTCTTGACAGGTCGGATAAATCAAAAAATGATCATTATTCTTTGTGGCAGGGTGCTGTGGATGTATTGGCGGGTATTGAGTATTGAGTTTACTTTGATTCACCATCGTTACATTACAATTATTGATCTTACATAGTCACAAATAGAAACACTCCCCATCACTATGCAGTCTGCAAACTGATGTTAGAAAAAAAAATCAACAACAAATTAAGCTCCTTGTAGCAAGATTAAGAATAAGAAGTTTATTTTCAGAATTATACCACTTGTTCCCAGCAGGTGGCAGTAGTCCGTTAGTGAACTATAACTCAGCTAGAATAAGGGCTCTCTGCATTTTGTTAGAAATTATATATTCAGTAAACCCCTTACAGCAAGATGATGTAACTTTTGCTCGACAGCTATTGCAGGATAATAGTAAATACTAAACGCAGTACTGCAACAATAGCACAAGTAAAGACAAGCTGACTTGCCTCAGTAATGTCTGAAAAACAACATACATCTGAATTGTACTCAGATCAGACCAACTAAGACTGTAGCAGCAAAACCCCTGAGTAAACTGAAGTAAGTAACGCTGCGCATGTTTAATTAGTATAAATTCAACTAACAGAGTAAGTAAGTTATTTCTACCTCTAAAAGCTGTACACCCTCCCTTTAACATCCAGTTTGCCCATGTGTAGCTATTTCACACTGAGAGATAGTGTCACCTATGTAATCGCTACCAACTTGTTCCTGCTTGCCATTAAGGGGGCACGTTTTTGGAGGCAAGTATTGTACTTTTTACCCACTACATGTATTTGATAGTTACTAGTTATTTTGCAGATTACATGCTGCATCAGGGTCAAAGCCATGCAGTTTAACATTAATTCATTTTACCTGGAAACAGATGTTTTTAAAAATGTTTCCGATAATCAGTATAAGATCTGATAATTGGCCGGGTGGGTAATTGGTCTGATCTGTAGTATACACTTTAAACATACATGTAAATATATTTATAATATACTTTTACACATACTTTTTATTCCCAGAAAATTACTTTTGATACTTCTAATATCTGATGCTTAAAGAATTTTACTCAGGAAATATCAAATTTTACTCAACATTCACAACATTTCAGCCTGAAAGACAGTACCTTTGGAAACTATAAATTAAAACAATGTTCTTTGTGTTTGACAACGTTTGGCCGCACAACATGACTTTGTGAGTACACCGGCAGACTAATACTTGGTGGTTGACAGAGAGTCTCTAAGAAAAGGAAGGTGAAACTGACAAAGCGAGCTTTATTTTCCCCCACACAGTTGTGAGTTAACTTTAATGAACTGTATTTACTGTAGAACACTTCATCATCAAAAGAAGAATCAATAATCAAATAAATGTATACACAGTCGTTCAATGTATTATCTTGTGCGGTGAATTTCTTTACACAGAAGCACAAAATCACGAAAGATTATATTGCAGAAACATCCAGGCATTAATTCTGAGGAAATCTAATGAGTATAACAGTTTGATCATTTGGGGTATCTATACATCGAGCACAGCTTAAAAGCATACAGAGAAACTTGTATCAGTAAAACTCACCATCGTGCATGTGTTGTACTGATTCCTTATGATCCTTGAATGACTTTCTAGCACTTGAAACTCATTGTCAAAACTATGCCCGTCTTGTGTGTCATCAAGTCAACACAAATCTAAATGTCCTTCTTCATCTCTGTGTTCTTTATCTTTAGTATACAACACACAATAAAAAAAATAAAAGCTTCCCCCTGTCACTGAAGTCAATCATAACAGTAACACACTGCAGTTCTCACAACAAGGCTCTGGAGCAGATGTAGCTTGTAAATTGAGGAAGTGCATCTGTATCAGTTCCCCATTTCCTGACATGTTGGCAGTTCTGGTAACATCTTAAAAAAAAAGGATTAAAAAATATACCCCTCTGCTGAGATGACACATAATGCCAAACACTTCTCTAAACAGTGAATGGGGTATTTACAATAAGCACACTTTTAGTCACTCATTTTACCATAGCCTTCTTCTTTGTTCATTGATGTGAGAAAATACATGTTTGCATGTTCACACATTGTGGTTCACATGGAGAAGTACATTTAGAGGAATGGAAAAATAAAGAACTGTCTATTACAGTTTCTTGTTCCATTTACAGAGTCTCTTTGAAGAGGTTGTTGTATTGTTTGTGGCTTTCCGTTGCCAGCACGCTTCTCAGGCTGAACCAGAAGTATGGCTGGGCCAGAGGGTTTGTTGGCCACTCCAGCACAGACCTCTTATACAGCCGCTTCCTTAATCTCAGGTACTTCGAATTGCATTGCACTTTCTCCAGGAAGATCAGTACAATGACATCATCTTTTTCATCCATTAGCCTTTGGTGGGCCATGTAGAAAGCTGTCTTGAAGTTGCCGCTCTTAATAAATTTGCTGGTCAGAATGAACACGGTCCTCTTGCTCCTGTGGATGCTTTGGGAGAGGTTGTCGATCAGGGGGCATCCAGGGATCCAGTCCCGTTCCTCCAGGCACAGCGTCAGGGGGCGGTCTCCGCGTTCCTCCACATGAACGCACATTTCCTTCATCACCCACTCCGTCACTGCAGTATCCTCCTTGTCGTATATCACAAAAGCATCATAGACGGAGCTTTGCGAGTGCAGGCGCATGTAGCCTTTGAGCTTGGCCCTGCAGAAGTGGTAGATGTACCAGACGTCCCACAGGAAGAGGTGGCTGGAGATGGACAGGGTGAGGAAGCCGAGGACGAGGGAAGTCGTGAGGATGGAGAGGATGATCGACAGGTAGTTGTGCTGGCAGGCCAGCAGGTCCACTGAGACCACAGGATGGCCTTTTTGCGCCCCCGGCGAGGCACAGGTTACGTCTGTGGCCAGTCTCGGGATGGTCACGTTGGTACTGTTGAGCCACGTGACAAACCAAGTGGCATTGCAATTGCATTGGAAATTGTTTTTGTGCAGAAGCAGCTTGTCCATGTTATTAACAACATTATCTGGGAAGCTAGATTTGTCAATGTGCTTTATGATATTGTTACTGAGATCCAGATGTTTTAAGTTGTAGGCATCCTTGAGAAAATCTGGCGTTAGTTTTAGGATTTGGTTATTGTGTAAGATGAACTTCTCGAGAGACGTGGTGCAGTTTGACAGCACGCGTGGAACAGTAGTTAGGCAGTTTCCACTGAGATCTAAGATTTTCAAAGAATGTAGAAGTTGAAGTTCCCCCCAAGAAAAGTAGTTTAGTCTGTTGTTTTTAATGTAAAGCTCAGATAGTTTGTCTGGAAAGCCACTGAACACATTTTTTGGAATGAAATTGAGGTTGTTACTAGAGATGTCGAGGACACTCAGATTAATTAATTTCTTGAAATAATTGAAATATTTGTCGTTCCCATCTCTCCACAAAATATCTAACCGGTTATCTCTGAACTCTAACCTCTCTAGAGATTGACTCTCCAGCTCCGTGTTAGTGGAGGTAGAAATCTTGTTGTTGTTCATCAACAAAATCTTGAGATTTTTCAGATTTCTAGTGAAATTAAGCATGTGAGTCAAGCCCTCCGACTCGAAATAATGGTTGTTGTTGCTTATATCCAAGACGACCAGACTCTTCAGCTCCTGAAATGCAGTGGGGTGGAGCAGGTCCAGCCGATTATAGGAGAAGTCCAGATATTTCAAATTAGTCAGATAGGTGAATTCGGAGCCATTCAGACTTTGGCTCATTGCATTTCCTGACAGATTGAGGCATCTCAGCTCTCCAAGGTTTAAAAATCTTGAATGCAAGAAGAAGATGTTGTTTCTGCTCACATCCAGGGTTTTGCCAAAGTGGCTGCATTTCTCCTTGACAAGGGTTGTAATAACTCCAAGTTCTTTATCTCTGTATTTGCAGCTGCGTGCATACTCATCATATCTGAAGTAATGAATCTCTCTCGCTTCCCCATTTTGGTACTGATCAGCAGCCGACATGGGAGACCAGTCCAGGGGCTCCCCTCCAGAGAAACCAACAGCGTCTTCGCCGTCAGAGGGGGAGGATATTTTGTTGTCAGACAGACTGATTATTTTAAAGCTTTTTAATTCCATCAGAGTACTAAGGTTTGTAATTTTAATGAAGTTTGTGCCCAAATCTATAACCTCTAAGCCTCTGAGAGGTTTTAAATTAACAATGCTGTCTGACTGTAGCTTCTGAAACACGAAGCCCTTTAGCCTGAGAATTTTAAGGGATTTGAGTTTGGAGAAACTGCAGCTCAGTCTCAGTGATTCTGGGTACCTCTGCAGGTCATAGTTGAAGGAAAGGTCCAGTTCTTCCAGTTTGCCCAGGTGACGTGGGAAGGTGGTGTCTCCTATCGCTCTCCCTAAAAAGTTAGATGAGAGGTCAAGCTGTTTGAGCTCCGTTGTGCTTGCAAACCACTCAGCCGGCACAAATGTCAGGGAGTTGCTGTGCATGCGGAGCGTCTTTAGTTTTGTCAACGTTTTGAAGGCGTTCTTGCTGACGTTCAGCGGTGCATCATTTGGGCATGGGTTGCATGGGAAAGGTGCATTGTAACATCGAGGACAGTTTCCGCTGATGTCCAGAATCTCAAGGTTTGTTAGGTTTTTGAAATCCTCATCAGTGACTTTTAAAATGTTATTATTGTAGAGATACAACTCCTTCAGACTTGTGGGTAGGTGAGGTGGAATAAAGGATAAGTTATTTGACTTAAGACTTAACAATGTTAAATTTTCAAGCTGAAGAAAGGCACCCTCCTCTATAGAGTAGGAATAATTACATGGGTTACGAAAATAGCAGTTTTGGCCGAGGTAAAGTATCTGAACATGTCTGATCTCAGAGAGGTTTGCTTTAGAAATAGAGCTAATGTGATTCACTTCCAGACTCAGCAGGATCAGGTTTGAAGGCAGGCCTTTAGGTATACTTTCGAGTTGATTGCCATCTAGATACAGCGCTCGCAGATTCCTCAGGCTGGTAAAGGTATTATCCTTTATTGTCACACTCTGAAGGCACATGCGGTCCTTGGGGCCGATTTTGATGGGCACACAGTTGCACCTCATGTCAATCTCAGTCAGGTTCTCGAGACCTTGGAAGGAGGTGGAGTTTAATCCATGAATATGGTTGATGGTGAGCGTCAGATTGGTGGTGTCTCTGGGGATGTCGCGGGGAATGTCTTTGAGGCTTTTCTCAGTGCAGTCCACCATCACCGTGCTCCCGTTGTGGGTCTCAGTAACATCACATGGTAGAGTTTTTGGGTAGTAAACGCTGGCTGTCGACAGGGGCAGGAAACACCACAGGCCTAGCAGTGACACACACATCTGCACAAAAACACAAGGAGATTCACTGAGAAATGTGTGAGAGTGGACAGCTAATAACACAGTCTAAGACACATTATACACATATCAAGCATAATCGCCTGCTAAAATCATCAAGGTATGCGCAGGATGTACTTCTTCATGATAATAATAACAATAATAATATTAACTTTATATAGCACTTTTCAAAAACAAGTTATAGAGTGCTTTACAAAGACATAAAAACAGGAAAAACCACAGATAAATCATTAACAACAGTACAAACCATGCAATAATAAAACAGGCAATACTCAAACTAAAAACAAAATAAAAAAGGAAGTGTGTTTTTAAGAGGGGAAGTAACAGAGCTAGTCTGCCTGATCTCCTCTGGCAGCTCATTCCAAAGACTTTAAAAGCTCGCTCTCCCCTGGTTTTTAGCCTTGACCTTGGAATTGCCAACAGTCCCTTGCCAGAGGATCTCAGGCTGCAGTCAGGGTCCTAAGGGGCAACAGTCTGTAAGATAATCACGGGCTTACCCCAGACGTGCTTTAAAAGTGATTATAAAAAATTGAAATCAATACTAAAATGTACAGGTAACCAGTGTAGATAAAATACGTGTTATGTGGACTCATCTATTGGATTTTGCGAGTACTCTTGCTGCAGCATTTTGATCTAGTTAAAGTTTGGAAATGTTGTATTGTATTGTATATTTTCCATTTTTTTTAGTAAATAAAGGATCTCATTTTTTAGATATTGCTTAGTTGAAGAAAGCACGAGTGAACGACTGATTTCTGCTGTTGATCAAAGTTACGTTTGTTGTCAAGGACAACCAAGATTTCTACCCTTGCGTTTGATGCAACTGGACAGAGAACCTGAGTGAGAAGACGTGCTTGCTGGAGGGGTCTGAACCGATGATAATAGCTTCTGATTTATCTGTGTTTAGCTGAAGAAAGTTCTGAGAGAGCCAGTTTTTTATTTTTACATCTGTAAGACAGGATTGTATGTTAACTATTCCTGTTGTGTCATGTCATCAAATGAGGAATAAATCTGGGATTCATCTGCATAAAAATGGAAACCCCTTCTGGCTATACAGGATTTTACCTCGTGGTAGCATATAAATGGAGAATAATAATGGGCCAATGACTGAGCAATGAAGTTCACTACAGGAAAAGGGGGATTTAAAATTGCCAGTGTCCACAGATAATTTCCAATGAGTTAAGAAGGAATAAAACCAATCTAAAACTGTATCAGATATGCTCTATTAAAATCACATGGTCAACTGTATCAGAAGCTGCTTTAAAATGGCAATTTCAAAGAAGCAACAATTGCAGCTGTACTTTTATCGGCCAGTTGCCAGCTTTGCCACGCCTCCATAACAACACCACATGGATGCAAAAAGGGAATGATGTCTTCTGAGACAGTAATTATAACGCATGCTAACTGTGCGCCGCTTGTCACCACCCAAACGCAGTGTACATCCTTGGTATTATGACAAATGCAAGAGCTTTCAATGGGCCACAGGCTCAATAATCATTGTGTTACCTCATTCGGCAGTAGATAACAACTTAACAGATATTTCTTCACATGAAAATCTTCAAAATTATTATTTTAATATCCAAGGGCAAATATAACTGATGTTTGGCTGATAAAATATTGTCATTAAGAATTCTCCCCGCTCTTAAACCAGATTGAAATCTATCAAAGAGCCCGTTGCCACTCATATGGTCATAGTACAACTAGGACCTGGTACAAGCTAGCGTTTAATTTTCCACCTACGCATGAGGTTTACTGCTCTTCTGATCAAAGTCAACCTGCCATTTCCCTACATACAGTATGAATGTGATTCTTATTCAATATTCTGAATGAAGACAGGTAACTGATACTCACCAGATGGAAGAACATTGTTCACTTGGGAGATTGAAGAGAGGTCCTGCTGTGAGTCCTGCTGTCAGGTTGGATCAGGTGCGTAAAGAACATTGTAACGCTGATGTTCGGTGATGGGCTGAAAGTAACAGGTGCCTGGGGTAGCCCTTCAAGTGTATAATTAGCCAGAATCACTTCCCTATTGTCACAAACAACACGCGCCATCCAACTCTTATATCTTTTACAATGTCTGTGTGATAATGGTTGACTGATTGCTGTTTGTTATGTAATGCCGCGAACATCTGCGTCAGGCTAACGTGACTATGAAGAGGTTTTCTTTAGGACAGAATGTAATGGTTTTTGGTTCTTATCGGGCAGTATTATGGCACAGCTGGAGGAGTTGTGGGTTATTATGTGGCCACCATCCATGGAAAGTGCTGTTTCATTTCCGACTAGCCTGCAGAGGAAAGCAAAACCTATGCTTCGGTTGAGGTTTACTAGTTTAGCCTACGTGGTAAACATGCTATTCTTGCACCAGGCAAAATCTTAACACGTTCTCTGTGGCTTCTTTCTTGCTCTGCAGATGAGTAACATTCACGCTTACTCGTGTGTGTTGGCCCTCTATTTAACCTGATTCTACCTGATCAACCTTGCGAGGCAACTAACATGCCCCTCAGAACTTAACTAACTTTTAATATAGCGCCATTATCAAGTCAAAACTTGAATTTTAGCAAAACTTTAGAACCGAATACCTGCAGAACTAATGACATTCCTGTCAGCCTTGACTGTACTTTGCTTTGCTTTAATGAGCAATGGTTAGCGTACTAACAAGCTGGATTAAGATTGTGAACACAGCAAACTTTACCTGCTGAACATCAGCACATTAGCATTGGCACTGTGAGCATGCCGATGATAATATTTAGCTCATAGTACAGGACGGTGCTGCTAGCATGGCTGTAAACTCTCAGATGAACAAGCGGCATGCAGCGTAACACTGTACAAACACTCTCTCCTGCCCCGTAAGTGAAATGGGCCATCATCATCATTAATGCAAAAAGCATTACCAACACTCGGGCGTGAGTAAATAGTAAAATCCTGAATTATTAAATACAGTTATAAAACTTAACATGGGTCAAGCAGCTTTTCTGTATGAATAATGCAATTTTTTAGGAGCCAACTTGGATAATCTAGAAAAGTCTTTCCGTCTGTTTTATTCTGCTTTTAATGCTTCAAGGATCAACTGATTTAATGATGATGGTGACCTTCCATGTTCCTTGGTAATGAAATAAAACACAAATGTTTCATCTGCGAGAGGTTGGTAATAAACAGCAACAAACTCATGTTTATTCAAACACAAACAGGCAAAAATTGAGATACAAACTTTTTAAAAGTTTTAATCTTTTTAATGATCTTGACAAAAAAGTAACAGGAAAGTACTCAGTGTTCATGTGTAAAGTATCCATTAAATTAAGGTGAATCCAGCAAATGAAAAAGTTATATTCATTACTTTTATTTGATCATGTCTTCTCTTGTGCAATGATTTGTCTAGAGCTGTATATAGTGTATGCATTTCTCCAACATAATATATATTTTTACAATTTATAAACAAGGTACTAACAAGGTGGTAGTAATCTACATGTTATGCCCCTAATATAACCAATAAATCATTCAAACAATCTCTATTATGTCATATTAGATAATATAGTTGAGAGGAGGACCATATGCTTCTTCATAGAGGCCTTAATATAATCTATTTAAAACTTTAATGATTCATATAACTTTAGTTTTACTTTACATAATAAAATATTGTATACACAAGGCAAGTTTTTTTTTCTTTCACAGCAGTTCACATTGGTTGTTAGACCCATGTCTCTTATGTATGGCTTTAAAATCAATAATCAGGACAAAATAACAACAGTTTATTTGTCGAGCAGTGTTTTCAGTGAGTGAGTTAGTGTGTTTATAATAGCAGACATGGTGGCAGAGTGATGTGTCAATGCATTCACACTTTGGTCACTGGGGGAGCTTCCCGAAGCCACCTCAGCAGCTTTCAGCAGACGCACGTAGTTCACGACGACCTCATCCACCTTGGCTACCACCGAGCGCCGCTCACTCTCCCTTCTCAGGCCTTCCACGAGTGACATGCAGGCCTGCGTCAGGCAGCAGAGCGTGTGGAAGCTGTGCGTCAGAGTGAGCAGTAACTCCTCTGGGCTGCCATACTCCGCGGCCATCTGACTGCAGGCGCTGCTCAGCACCTTGGCCTGCATAAAGAGCAGCTGGGAGAACGCGTCCATGTCGGCCTCGTTCACCTCCTGCCTCTCACCTCTGCACGAGTGACAGACGCTGGAACGCAACACGCTGGCTATCTCTAAGGCATCCTTCCGTGCGAGTGCAAAGCCTGTGTGAAGGCTGTAGGTTTTTCCCTTCATGGAATTTACACGAGCTAGCCTTCCTTTAAGGCTCGTGTCATTCATCACCGCGTTGCTCCGCTCGGCTTTACAGTCAGCTTTCGTGTTTCCCTTGCGACTGAAAGAAACCGAGCTGACAGAGAACAGAGGATGTGAGGGAATCTCTCTGTTTTCATCAGCGTTTGTCTTTCTCAGCAGGAAACAGTCACTGAACGGTCCACGGCACCTCCACGTACCTGCATCCAGCCTCGGTGCTGGGGACAGCAAGATGGAGGGTCCTTTTAGCAGCTTTCTATCGGATGAACTAGACGCGACTGAACCCTGGGACAAGCTTTTGGGCAAGGTTTTGGCAGAGAATATCCTCTGTACTTTTGGGGGATCTTGAGACTGGAAATTCTGACCACGACTCTTCCCACTAAGTGTGGCTTTGGTCTTATCTATCAGTGCTTCTAAGCTCCTGGAACCGGGCATTATGGTGCTCCAGCTCCTCCTGAGCAACGGGACCCTGCGTGGCTTCCTGAGGCTGCCTGATGTAGGGTCGCATGAAGATCCGCTTGAAGGGAATGCCAGGGCGTGTGGATCGGGCTCGGGGCTGGCCTGTGTTAGCCCGGCGGGCTCTGTGCTACTTCTTAAAGATGATGGTGACATGGTTGTGGTGGTGGTCTCAGTACAGAGAGCTAAAGATGACTCTTCCCCAACCTTCTTCAGCTGTGTGCAAGCTA
This sequence comes from Lagodon rhomboides, assembly GCA_039737535.1. Lineage (NCBI taxonomy): Eukaryota > Metazoa > Chordata > Actinopteri > Spariformes > Sparidae > Lagodon > Lagodon rhomboides. The sequence continues at coordinate 15,942,142 of CM077790.1, forward strand.
CACTAGGGGTAGTAGGAGAACAAAGGGAACTGTTAAGCATCACAGCACATATTCATGTACAATAAATAGTTCCATACTCACAACACTTGCATACCTATATGTGCTACTGTATATATACAGAAATCAGATGATGATAGCAACTTCTCCTGCATTTGCATAATTGTTAAAAATATATATTTTAATTCCTTAACTCAGTGTTTTTCAGTTCTGGTCCTGAGGGCCCGTCTGCCCTGCATGTTTTAGGTGTTTTCCTGCTCCCACACACTAGACTCACTTTGAATCAGTTGTGGTGGGAGCAGGGAAACATCAAATCATCGGGTGCAAGGGGGCCCAGGACGAAAATTGAAACCATTATCTTAATTTCTAAAGGCTCAAATGGATGAAAAGAACAAAAGGGACATTTAAAGAAATCTCCTAATTTCAGGTACATAAGGGCAGGAATATATTCTGAAGTAATGGTTCCTGATATCCCCTGAAAACATCAGTGTGTACTTCCAAACCCTTGTCACAGATTGTTTTGTTCAAATGGTTTCTAAGAGATGTGAAGGGATAAAGTATAATACAATATTTTAGTTTATAGCAATATGCCTGCAAAATCTAATGACATTATGATCAACCTCAGCTAGATCCAGTTAGCAAATGCTATCATGCTAACGTTGTACACTAGGATGGTAAACATGGTAAACATTATACCTACTTAACATCAGCATGTTAGCATTGTCATTGTGAGAATGTTAGCATCCGGTCGTCAGCATTTAGCTGAAAGCACTGCTGTGCCTATAGGTGCCATGCTATTGTTCCTTAGGTCAATTATTCTGAAACACAAGTAGTTGAAAAGTGTCCCACTGGATGTACATTTTTCCAACAGCCCTTATTCAGTAAGTAAACTAGTTGGGTTGGATGAAGTCTCCCAAATTGGCATATGACAATGTCCACTGTTAAATATTGCAATTGACCATATTCACATGGCGGCCATTTTTCTCTGCCACCACGCTCAAGGTGGGAAGCACAAATGTCATACTGTTGTGTTCTTCAAAGCTTCCTGAATGATCATAAATAGAAAAAACAATGGAAAGTCAAGATCCGACAGGACGTCAGGCCGTATCTCTAAGTAAACAACATATTTGAAAACTAGCTTCTAGCTTAGCTTCAATTAGACAACAGCTAAACTTAACATTCAACCACTCACTATAATGTTATTGTGTCGTCATGTTAGATGATCAGCTAGGAAAGGCGTAAATTAATTCTAAAATATTATTGCACATCTTGGACACGTTTATTGAAGACTGGAAGTGAAACGCAGTGGATCTAATCAAACAGAAACATTAGCTAGGGAGTGGCTGAATGCTAATGTTAGCCGATGGGTTATCAAATATGTTGTTTTACCTGAAGAGATGGCCCTAAATACCTCCAGATTTTCACTATCCATCATCTTTTCAGTTGCTGATCAATCGGGAAGCAGTAAAATGATAACAATTTGTCAGATTCCCTACCTTGAAACAACACAACATTATCCCAGCATTCAGGCTTCTCACCCTGGGCGTGACATCTGGGGAAAATGGCAGCTGTGTGGTCTATGGAGGAGGGCAGTTAGAGGTTGCTGTCTCCCTACCTGGAGGGCTTTTGACATACATCCCCGGTTTAAAAGGGTCTTCATCGCTGCACCACATGTCTGCAACTTAGCTGTGCTCAGTCTGAGGGGACACACTACTTTAAAGTGCTTTCTGGTGGGCCTAACCCTACTTGATACATCAAGGTAGAAAAAACAAATGTGTGTGAAGTGACCATTTAAAATGTATTCCTGCCTTTACTTGCCTGCAGTGAGTAACATCAGTATACGTCCCTTTTGTTCCTTTCATGCACGTACACAGACACAGATAAAGAGAGTGCCCTCCTGTTTAGTTTTACCTGTGGTTTCTTTAATCTTGGGCATTCTGTGACTGCCGTCCCGTGTAATCGTGAAGCCGGGCTCAGCACTGGTGGCTGCATGGATCTTCCTCAGCAGGGTGGGGTCCATGGGATGGCCAACCTTCCCCTGACTGGCGGGCCCAGAAGCTCTCTCCTCAGCCGTTACATAACTCAGCCCCTTGAGCGAGGACTCGGACAGTACATGCATATTGTCTGTGGCACAAAGGGGAGAATCCATGGGAGTGACACAGCTGCTGCTGCCTGTGCTACAACCGGCGTCGATCGAGGAACACTGTGAGCTTTGGAGAGAGTGAACGCCTTCACTCTGTATCGACGACATGCGCTTGCTCACGTGGTATTCATACAGCCGTGCGAGGTCTTGCTCAGATGGCGGGATCTTAATTTGCTGCTGCTGATTATCTTGTGAAGCGGCGTCTCCCTCTGCAGAGACCGAACCTTTGGACGGCGAGCGCAGATTTAAGTGTTGGCTTCTTTCATCTGAGTCCTGTTTCTCTCCCTTTACGGTCAACCTGTCTGCGTGGGAAGCCTGTGAGTCATTCACACATTCTGGAGGGAGGTTTTCTGCCATTTTGTTTCCAGGCACTCTCTGCTGCCATTTCTGATGCCTGTCTTTCAAGTGAGTTCGCCCCAGATCGAGTTGATTCATGTAATAGGAATCTCTCACAGTGAACGCGTTGTACTTCCCAACAAGGTGAGGGGGCTCCTCTTTAGACGAGTCGTGAGGCATCACGTGAGATCTATCGGAGGATTCACAGGTATCTCCTTGGATTCCTTGCTTCCCTCTCTGCCTGTTCATAACCGAGCCCATGTGCATCTTAGTGAAGTATTCACTCACCGATTTTATTTCCATCGTCTCCGGCTCCATCTCACCACCATCTGAGTGAAAAATCTGGGAGGAGGCGACGGCTGATTTTGCCTCCTCCTCCTGATGCTCCTGGGGATTGTACTGCATAGCTGCCGCACCGCCATCACTAGTCGCGGTGACCTCTGTCTTGTCTTCATTTACGGCGTGGTACCCCTCTGTCATGGCTACATGCATCCTCAGGTGGTTCTCAGAGTGTCTCTGAGCAGTGGCTAGCTCAGAGCTCTCCGTCATCTCGGAGGAATTTGTCTCGTTGCCAGAATCTGAGGACTCGGGGCTAAACGCTCGCGATATTTCTACACCTGCGTGCCACAGAAAGACAAACATTTCATTAATAACTTAATCTGAGGCAAATCAAAAATATCACAGATTATGGAATGAGTCAAATAAAGTTCATGGTAGTGAGTTAGCTTGTAGGGGAAAAAGGCGTGAATGATTACTTTGGAATCAAACAGAATTTTGTTAGAGAACTTAAATTAGCATGCTGTGACGACTATCTAAAAAAAATGTTCTGTATTAGCAACAGACCCTCTGATATTGTGCGGTGTGTAATTTGTGATAACCAACAAAAATGATCCACAAAACAATAACAAATCATGACAAAATGAATGACCCTTGATGAACACAACCGTTTGTATGCTCGAATGAATGAAGAAATACTCACACAAATGGAAACATAGAACAAAATGGGCTTTATTGAAAAAGAAAAATCAACAACAACAAATCAAAAGTGAATGGCTGGAACATGCACGGTGTTAATGGATGAACGTTACAATAGTGAAAGGAGAACCTGTGCTACTCTCGGACTGTGCTGGACTCTGTTCCTCAGACGCAGCGAGGGCCTCGAGTGCCTGTAAGGTGGACACCACTGCATCGTTCAGTGGCTCTCCATGGCCCTCTGCCCTGTGGGTGGGCACTGAATCTATGAGAGACACTGGGATATCATTGCGGGCCGCCGGGGCCCGACCCCCAGCCCCTTGCTGCTGCTGCTGCTGCTGCTGCTGCTCCTCCTCGTCTGAGCTGTCCCTGAAGCCGGGAGGAGGAGCAGCGATGGCCAGGTTAAGAGAGTGCAGCAGTACGTCGTTGTCTTCCTCGTCATTCCCCTCCGGTGGGGGAGGGAGGGAGGTCAAGTCAATGATGTCATCGCTGGACCCTGAGAGCGAGAGCAGCATAGGCTTGTCAATGTCACTCATCACCATGTCCTCCTCGCAGCTGATGTCATCCTCATCCTCTGCGTCATCTGTCGTCTCGGCGTAACAGATGTCGTGCAGCAGCGGCTCCTCGATGCACTCGGTAGGACCAAAGATTTTGGTGGAGTACTGATACCCGTCGCCATCTTCTATGGCATCCATCATCTTATAGTCCTCCTCAAGACGCCTGTACATGGGGCTGTGATTGTCTAGAATCTCTGGGCCTTCATCCATCAGTCGCTGGTAGCCCAGATTCTGGGGGTTTACACTGTCTAAGGGGGGATCTCCAAAAATGAAGGAGACCTTTGCACTCCTGGAAGAGTCTTGGGGTTTGGTTCTCGGGACGTTGAGGTAAGTTTGAGAGCAAGGGATTCTGCAGCACTCCACTCTCTCCGCCATGTGCATCGAGTGGGCCTGGTGGATCTCCGTCACGTAGACCGGCTGGCCTTCATATCTCCCGTGGTCAAGGTATTCACACTCCTGATCAGAATAGTCTTGGCTGCACCTCTGGTTGTTTCTGTCTTCACATCCTTTATTTGGTGTGCTGTATGTGCACTCGATGGCCTGGTAGTTCTGCTTTACTCTCGCAGCATGGCCTGGAAAGAGGAACCAAAATTGAAACATTTTAACACAACACTTTTGTGATGTGTCATTTTGTGATCTTTTTTAGCTCAGACGTACTTGTTCCCAGGCTGTCTGTGTTTTTGGCCACGTTGAAGATGGAGCGCCGGGAGTCCACCAGTAATCTATAGTAGCCAGCAGTCAAACAGGCCAGATTCATTGCATCAACAGACTCCATTAAGAGAGTGATGGGCTGTGAAAGAGGCAGATAAGCAGATGACAATGGGCGCAAAGTAAATGGGAGAGCTGGGCTGTAGAATGAGGTTATAATGACTGCAGCACAGACTTAATGTTGTCGGGTAAAACCACAGGAAATAATCACAAACCCTGCCAGCACATGCTTATTTGTATTAGAGGGTTTATTAACCTTTACGTCCAGAACGTGTAATTCCACTCTGACCCTGTTTTCATCCTCTGTGTACATCTCAATGCGGTTGACGTGACTGAAATCGGCCAGAAGCGCTACCAGGTTTGTTTTGGTGTTAATCACATGGCTGATGCCGTATTTGGGCCCAACCAGCAGCGTCACCTCTGTGTGCTTCTCGCCTTGCTGAAAAGGGGAAGCGAGAGTCAGCACAAGCTATCACCTTCTGAAATGAACGGCATGCATCTCGTCATATTTTTGCTGCATCTACGCATATCACTCACAATCAGCGTGGATTTGAACACCCGTCCTCCGTACAGCCTCAAGTCACTGAGATACTTCAGATAATGGACCTTCGCCTGCAAGGCGGTCAGCTGGAAGAGAGAGGAAACAAGAGATATAGGCTGAAGTTTAAATGAGGCATTTAACTGGGGTGCAACGTCATCTTTTATTTTGAAACCGAACTGGCCACTAGGTGGTAGTCAAGAGTCTGTTCACATGTAGTGCAAAGCAAAGAGGACGAGATAGAGAGAGAGGAAAAAAGGAAGCGGCAGCACGCTCTACCTTTTTACCAGGCGGCACCAGGTTCTGGTTAGTTTTGAGGATGTGAGTGAGGGCTTTTTTGATGTTCTTCTCTTTCATGCTAGAGAGCACAGCAGGAGGCAGGAACAATGCCAGACCCCACTCCTTCCTGCAGATGCACAATTCATATAGATTAGAGAAGGTCAGTCGGGCACTATGATAAACGGCCGAGTCATCATTCTCCGCCAGCGATCAATTTACTTCACCCAGAAGTGGTGCATTGATTCACTGACGGGGTACAATCAAAATCATTCACTAACCAGCAGGGATGTATCTTCTGGCACTGAAGTAGAACAATAATAGTGGGATCGTTATTGTTTTATTGTTTAACAGCATTCTGGACTCAGTAGTATCCTCTACACCTGGGAACAAATGACTTCCAGCCCACATGGCAAAATGTGAAATCCAGTCTACTTACTCAATGTACTTGAGGGACACTTTCTGGGACTGCTTGGTATTGATGGTTAGAATATACATTTGCAGGGCAGCCAGATGGAGGGCCGTGTCGTATTTCAGCTCTGACCCAAATCTCTCCAACACCACATCGTTACAGCTCTGGAGGAGCCGGAGAAGGAGAGGAAAGGAGGAGGTTACACTGGAGCTACTCTTCTTGTCAAGAAACTCAAGACAACGCTCTTACAGCAACCATGCGTTTGTTTTAGTCATTGTTATAGAGTAAATCTAGAGTAAGTCCTGGTCCTGAATTGTTTTCAGATTAACATATTTAAAAAAAACTTTCATCCTAAACTATACTGTTTGTTTTATCTGCACCTGCTGATATTCACCTGAACATAGAGGTACTCAAATGCTACTGCGTCTCTCCTCAGCAGGTCCACAGGATCCTTTGGGACAAAAGTGATGCGGAAAAAGCACTTCATCTTGTGTGACCCTGGCCTCTGTGTCACCTAGACCACAAGTCAGAAGATAAGGTGGCACCCATTAGTCAAATGTCTTCTTACACATCATTACAAATAAAACAATTTCCGAATAAACAAGGACAGTACATGACATGCAACATAAAACATGGGATCTCTCAGGAGTAATATAGAATATTGATTCATCGCTTTCTTGCTGAGTTTGATGACAAGTTAAAGATAAAATCATCCAACGAGTTGGCATTTAAATAACAACACCTTTGTTACATAAATTGTTGAGTTGTATTACATTATCATAAATGTTTCAAACAATGCTTACACCCAAAGAAATCCATAATTTAATTCAAAGTAAAATGCGTGCATTTCATTTGCTCGCCTGTTGCTATAATTTCCAGGGAAACATCAAATGAGGGAATCAGTGAACATGAACAAAAACAAAACTTTAAAGGAGACACATTATGCTTATTTTTTCCTAGTTTTATTTTGTTTTACTACAAGAATAGGTTTACATGCTGTAATGCTCAAAAAACACACCAGTTTTCTCCTACTGTCCCCCCTCTGTCTGATCTTTTACATGCACGAGAACATATATAACACTCTGAGGGAAAGGAACACCATGAAGAAGCATCATAGGTCTCCTTTCAAACATAACCTAGTCCAAGAACATCAGACATATTTTCATCAGCAATGGTGGTTATTTAATAACAAAGACAACAGCTCCCATGATCTCATGTTATTTCATGAAATCATCAAACTGTGTGTTTTGTTTTATTGTTTTGATTGAGGGAGGCAGCCGTAATGACATGCTGTGTTTAAATATGTAGCTGGAGGCAGGAGACGGGTAGCCTAGCCTAGCACAAAGACGGAGAACAGGGAGAAACAGCTAGGCTGGCTCTGATCCACCTAACAGCACATCTAAAGATCACAAATTGAAGGAGCTGTATGTAACAATTAGTAGTAATTTACATGTATTAATAACTTTTTCATTGGTCATATGTGAGTCATACCTTCCCCTTCTCTCTCAGTTGACTATAATAGCCTGTGGACGGTTTGTATAGGATGTGACGCTATGCACGTTCTCCAGTGCCTCGTCTCAGTGCCTCTCTCAGAAAGCAACAGCAGCTAATGCTTCACAGAGCCCCTTAAAGTGTAGAAACAAGAAGTAGTGGTTTTCTTAAGGGACTATTTCAAGGACCCTCTCGACGTTTGGCAAGAAAGCAAATATTTCCCCAAAACTATTCCATTAAAATCTTTCATGTATAACCTGTTGTACCGATAACTACAGTCTTGCTCCTGTTCGACTATTATGAATACAAAAATACGTTACTGTACCCTGAAGACAAGGGTGTTATCCTCCGTCTGTTCTGCCATGAAGTCTATTATTTAACTCTTTCCTGTTTAGCGACGCCCCAGAGAGCTGTCTCACCTGAGTAAGCATCTCCTGCTCATGCAGGAGCATGAGTTTGCTGGCGGTTCCCTCAGCTCTTTGCTCCAGCATCAGAGAGAAGTGCTCGATGCTCTTAATGGATAGCTTTTCTTGCAGGGTCAAGATGACATCCTTTCACACGGACAAAGTTGTGGTTAATACAAACTGAGAAGCGTGCAGATGCAGCAGCCTGCTCACGCTCGGCTCAGCGCCGTGACCATAAATCATTTTCACGGCCGAACACACACACAAAAACGTGACTAATACCGAACATGCAATCTGAATTTCAACTAAGAAAGGGAATGCGTAGTGCTGACCAAGCATTTCCCACGCCACAGTTAATTAACTTTAAAATGATTTTGTATGAATCATAATCTAAATTCAGATGAGGCCAGAGTGGAGAGAGTAGTTCATAATGTACAGTGCAGCTGTGAGCAACATTCAACATTTAAACTGAACATCACTTTAGATTACGCAACCGCATTTCATAGCATGGCAAAGTTCTTTCATGGCACCTACCTTAATGGATGTGTTGCTGTCGAATTTAAATGATTTAGTCTGCCCGTTCTCCAGGTACACCTTCAGAACATTTGGCATAAAAAGCAGAGAGTTGTCCTTCACCGTTTCCTGAGGATGGGAAGAGAGGTATTGATCAACAAATCTGTTTTTTTTTCCTAATCGAAAGGTGTTTATATACTGTTGTTAAAATGCACTGGAGTTGGGTTGGAAAATTCGGCAATTAGAGGACCCCTGGTAGAAAATGATTGCGCATTCAAGAGCTCAAGATGAAAGTGGAAGACACTTGTCTGCTTTCCTGCTGGGATGATAGGACTGATACCACTCTCATGTCTGTACTGTAATTATGAAGCTGCAGCCAGGAGACGCTTAGCTTAGCATAGAGTCATTTTTACACACAGACAATATATAACATGTGAATTAGTGACATTTTAAAGGTGCTGGTCGGCAGATTGTTTTTCCTGCTTCCAGTCTTGAAGCTAAGATAAGATCTCCTGACTGCAGCTCACGGCAGATACGGATACTATACGGTATTGATTTTCTTATCAAACTCAAGGTTCAAGCTGCAAGGTTCAAGGTGTTTTATTTGTCATTATAAATCACAGGGTTGCCTTAAAAAGTTTCCAAAGTCCTCCATGCTACACAAGGATGGAACATAATATACATTTATTCAGGCAGTAAACATAAACTATATGTAAACAAGTATACACCCAGGAAATAATTCTGTTGTGCATTGTCAAGTAAATTAATGTATTTCCCAAAAAGTAAAACGATGTATTTAAACGTGAATGGGACTTATACTGTGCTGCAGGAATCAGTCCTAAAGCCTGTCTCAAAGTCAATGGATTTTTTAAATTTTGGTTAAATATCTGAAATAAGGTCTGTTGTTAACACAAGCTGACACAAGATATTTGCATGATTGTTCTACGACATAAAATGCATCAGTAAATACCCCGATTGTGAATTTCGAGGTGTTTTATGTATCTTTTAAAAAGGCAGTTGCTAACAAGTGGCTAAATGAGGACACAGAGGTTGTCGGGGACATTAGACGTCATTATGTCGAACACAGAGACTCATCTACTCACCCGTCAAAACCGACTGCAAACTCTTCTGTTTCAAACTTTCCAACTTCTGAACTGATCAATTTAAATACTATAATGCTCTTGTTGATTCAAACAACAGCGGTAGTGTGACATGAACACAGTGGAAGGGGGAGATGGATGTTATCAACACCACCTTTAAAGTAGAGCGTGTATAGTATCATGTAGTAGGATGCTTAGTGGGGATGTTGTGAAGTCATGCGACGTTTACACTTGGCTTTTTCCTTAAGCCTTTTAAAAATCATAAAAGTGCTGTTCATCTGTGACGATCATCTCGCTGAACAAAAGAATCATAAACTTCTGTTTGAGCGTATTTTCTGCTTTAATCCAAAATCCAATTTACAAATCCCATTGGCCTTTTGTCAAGTGAACCAGCCTCCAAAGCCTCAAAAAATGAGTCATCCTTGCCACTCTTTACTCTGATTCCTTTTTACCTTTTCATCCCATTTCTGTGGCATCTTTTGAGCAAAAGCAGTTGTGAAAGTAATACAAAGTAACACAATGAAGCATCTTTCTCAGTAATCACTGTCTGGTATTATGTGTGATGCTGTCCTTCTTGCTCAGAGGATTTGACTCCCTGATAGTCTTTTAAATTTGTGGTTGCTCTCTAAAAAACCTCTTCTCCTCTGTGTGACACATCCGACAAATCAGGGAAGCTCTCTCTGTGAGAGGCACGCGCTCTCTATTTCATCCCAGCGATGGTAGTGTGATGAAAAGAAATAAGCAGAGGAGGTGTATCTCGTGCGTGTCTTCATTTTACAGTTAGGGATTTCTAATATTTTCTCTCTTCTCTGTGCCAGCTTTTATAGTTCAAGACTGCTGCTGCCTCTCGCTCAGAACCTCGATGTGTACTCAATGAATCAGTGTCCAGTGTGACTTACGGGGACCTGGCCATTGATGATGACCTCCTCAGCGAAGCGCACTTTAACAGGGTTAGTCTTTAACTTGGCCTTTTTGGCTGCGCTGATGAATGCCGATTTGGGCGACTTTTGAAGGGAAAGAAGGAGAGAGAGAGAGAGAGAGAGAGAGAGGGAGAAAAAAAAAGACACTTTAAAGGACAATCAGTTAGAGTAAAGATGAGGCATGCATGTTTTCAGCTCCACACAATTCAAGGACATGTTCCCTTTTTAAAACATGGCAACATCCCATGTCTCCACTCCGTGCTGATGCAATTGAGTCGGCTCAGTGTAAAGGCACAAGAGGGAGGACACCCTCACTGCCGGTGTGTCACTGGGGCTGCAAAGAAAACAAATAGTAAATGGAAGCAATTACAGGCTGGATTATAAGACCGGCTTGGCCCTCTGAGCACTGTAGAATAATACTCCCATGTTTTTTCTGCAAATCACATCCTTATTCAAGTTAAGCCAGTTGTTAAGTGGCTGTTTTTTAAAGACCCAACAATCATCATGCTGAGCCTCTGAAGCACAAAATGATTAATGAAATGCACGATGAATGGATGTATTCACTCAGTGCATTTTCGCATTTTAGGAAGTGTTATGCTATAAAACTCTTGAATTATGCATAATAACACATTTATTTTGTTTTCAAGGTGCAGATACTTTATTAAATGCGTTTAAAACGTTTTTAACCAAATTTAAGATTCTTATTCAAGCACAATTATAGAGGTATATAGTTTATATCAGATAGGAGATTTAATTTTTATGTATTACTATGGTTATTAGAGTGAGTTAGGTTAACGTGCATTGTGACAACAGGTAAGTGTAAGTCTAAAGTAAGAGACAGTATTAGGTTCAGCATCAGGTTTAAAGATTAGTAACATCAGAAATTTGAACTTTCACAAGGAAGATATTGACTCAATTTGACAAAGAGAAATAAAAAGATGGATAAATGAAATTAAATGAAAGGTCTGTAGCAATCAAGACCTCACAAATTCAACTTTAAGACTATGTAATGACCATTAAGGCCTCGTAATTCTAGAAGACTTAAGACATTTTAAATGAGACACATTCTGCAAATTTTCAGGTTCATAATTTTATCCTGGGTTACTACTAGAATAGATTTACATGCTTTAATGTTTTAGCTCCTGTCTCTTTAAGGCCCCTCCTCCTGAATACCTACTCTCCTCTGATTGGTCGGCTCACACATGCCTGACTCAGCACCACTAACAACAACAGAGCATCTGCGCTAAATAAATTCTTACGTGCCAATTTAGCTTCAAGGCATAAATTATGCAAATGTGTGACATGGTGACGTAGTGTGATGTCACAAAGTCACAGAATTAAAGGTGGGACTTCTGACGAGGCCTTTCAAGAGCAGTGTTTTCTGTGTGAGAGAAGAGATTCTGGTGGTGTGGACTTTTCTAACTTTCATGATCTTTGACATGCACAAAAATGTATATAACACACTGAAAGAAAGGGGAAAAAACAAACATAATAGGTCTCTTTAAGACTTAATAGACCTGCAGACATCCTGGTTTTCTGTGAGCATGCATCGGTGATTTGTCTATTTTTGGAGGGGATTCAAGCATAATTCCATTCCCACCGACTGATTATGTGAGCTGTAAACAAAGGCTGAATATATGCTCATGGCACTGTGTCCACCACCATCTGGTGCTCTGTTACTGGTGGTAAATGTTGATGTGGCAGGCTCATCTGAGGTCTTGCGAGAATCTGACGCTACAACACGAGAAGCCCGGGAAAGACTGCAGCCATTGGACTCCATTTGAGTTAGCGGGGCTCTAACACTCTGATATAGTGCCAGCACAAACATATGGCATGATTAATGACTTGCTTTCATGGAGTCGACAAAAAAGATCAGCTCCACAAACACACAAAGGGCCTATTGGGATGAGCTCGATTTCATTCATAGAGGATGGAGAAAACTTACTGGGTACGGCTGAACAACGGTCAACAATATGGACTCCTTGCAGCTCCTGCAAGACACAAAAATATTTTTGAATGATTAAAGATTAATTTTCAAATCAAATACAAAAAAAGAAAAGAACTAAAAATACTGTGGTGAGGGAAATCTGGAAATATGTCTTGTTATTTTTGAGACACCGTAGTGGACGGTAGCAGGAGGAACATTGTGTCCCAGCGATGCTCCTGGCGGCCCTGTCTTGCCTCCATGGTGCAGAGTTTTTTACTGCAGAGACTGAGCTCATTCAAGGCCACAGGAGCGGTGAAGGAGTGGCCACATGGGCACTTTTCCCTGTGCTAATGTACTGTTTACAGACTGCCGCACAGGTCATATGAGGACCAAACGCTCACAGCCAGCCACTCAGCTGTGTCAGTGATATTAATCAAATGAGACGCATGAAGAAACATCAACACCAGCATACAGCTAAGTCACGGTGAACGGAGCAGGTGGCTACAAAAATACCCACCTAAAATAGACGGTTTCGTAACAACATAGGGAACAAAAACACAAAAATATTAAAACAAAAATAAATGAATACAAAAAATAAAGTGAGGGACTAGTTCCAGTGCTTAAAGTATTCAGCGCCCTTGGAAATGTTATGTATTATTGTTTAACAGCACCGAATCATGGGGGATGTAAAGGTGCACTACGTCGTTTTGGAAACTCAGAGAGGTAACATTCAAATAAAATATGACATGCCTTTATCAAATAAACATGTATATATCAAATATTTATTTGATATATTTCCATAACTCAGAGGACAATAAATGCCCCAGGACGCTGTTTGAAGATAGAACGGTCGATACTTGGAAGGTTCCTGCAAATATAAGCAAAGTAAAACAGTATGAAGTTTGTTTATTCAGTTTATTCAAATGTGAATGAGTGATGACAGATTTCTTTTCCCCAAAAAAACTACACAGTGCACCTTTAATGTGCCTTTTTTGACACTCACATTTTCTTGTACTGGTGATCTTAAACTTATATTCACGTTTAACTATATATTTTGAACATTAGTATAGCAGCAAACAACTATTTGATATGTAAAGATAGAGTATGTATGTATCTTGATTCATATTTAATCAGCACAACCATATTCAGCTAATTGTCAGGCTCATAATTTTTTTTTGGGTCACTACTAGAACAGGTTAACATGCTTTAATGCTCAAAAAACACATCAGTTTTCACATACTGTCCATTGCTTCAGCTCTGTTTATTCCCTGAAATGCTCTGTTTTAGCTCCTGTCTCTTTAAGGCCCTCCCTCTAGAATACCTAGTATACCTTCTTTGATTGGTCACTTCACACACGCCTGAGCTAGCACTGCTCATACCATGAGAACAGCTCAATTCTCACCAAACTGGCTGATATGGCATAAATTACGCAAATGTGTGACTCCGTGATATAGTGTGATGTCACAAAGTCATGGAATTAAAGGTGGGACTAACGACGACGCGTTTCAGGAGCCGTGTTTTCTGTGGGAGAGAGGAGCTTCTGTTGGACACAAGAACGTATATAAAGCACTGAAAGAGAGGAAACGAGTGAAAAAGCACAATGGGTCTCCTTTAATTTAACACTTTCAACAGTGTGTATTTTTAATTTTTTCCCCGAACTTTATAAAGTGAAAGACACGCTTTTGTTCTTGTCTGATATGCTGGTGCGATATCTAGAGGCACTGAACAATGTATATTATACCTTTATACAATTATGTGACTGAATTATGTGATTTTGTATTTGTAATTAACATCATTTTGTACGGATCAATCAATCAATCAATCAAGTCTTTTTTTGTCGATCGGTGTCAAAAAAGCCACATTAAAACGACTTTGATTCCATGTTGTAAGACGATAAAACATAACAGCCTCCAGGGAGTGTGAATCATTTTTATAGCGCTGCACAATTATAGACAACAGGTTTAACAGCAGGCAAATGGCATCTCACCTTAGTGTGTTGTCATACCTGACAAGGTCAATAACCCTCTCCCTGGGTGCTGAACTGACTGGCTCATCATTAATCATGATGATCTCGTCCCCTGGGATCAGCTTGCCTTCTGATGGGCCCCCTGCCGACACACAATAAACAAGAGTTAAGTGGGACAAACTGCGCACAGTCGTGCCATTTTTCTTGATGTTCTTGCTTTCCTGTCTTTTAGCTCAAGGCTCTAATGAATGCTTACTCACTGAGTGCTGTTAAAATCAATGAATCATCGACGTAAGCCACTGAGTGAGCGGGCTTCCCTCTCTCCTTCCTGGCTACATTTGAGGTGGGTTTCACCTCCTTCGGGGATTGTGTTAATAATGGCCATGGACAGACTGAGTCACCGTTGTACGTACGATAGCTCACCGTACAGCTGTGCCACTTTACCTGGTGTTACTGAGCGGACCACCACGGGTTTCTCACTGCCGGCCACAAATCCAAAGCCAAGCACTGGGTCTCGTCTCATCTCCACCTTCCGGGGCGCTGGTGGCACAAACTTGTCCCCTTCCAGACGGACCTCCTCCAGGGAGCTGCTCTGGGAGACGTGGCTGCAAGAGGAAAGACACAAACAATATTTCCTGTTTCTGCCATCCCTGCTGGATGATTTTGTTTCAGTATGAAACGCTGGTCTTGTGTTGCAAAACCAGCATCAGTGCTTCCAGGACAATTTTACATTTTCACAAATTTCCATGGAAAATGTAAATGTCTTCAGTCGCAACCGATTGATTTGATTTTGAGTAAATTGTCGGAGACATGAAAAGAAGTATGTAGTCACTGCATCAAAAATTACTAGTTGATCAATCAATTAGTTAAACAGCAGATCACAAATGTGTTCAGCAGCTTTTGGGATTTTACTGACATATTGGATTTGTTCCAAGTGAGTAATTGTACATTGAAAAAGGCTTGAAAGTAGCGATTGAGACCATAAACTCACTAGGAAACTGATCACCGTGCTAATAAATCAAATGAGAATTAGGGTCATTTTCCCGTAAGCTTACATACAATCAGTTTTCCTTTTGGAACCGGGGATAGCCCCCTGCTGAAGGAATGGCTTAGAAGGAATGCTGGTTTAATGCACTTCCCTGGGAGCTCTATCCATATTATACAATCTTTGGTTTTTGCTGCTTGTCTGTGTTTTTTTGTCATGTAAATTGAATATCTTTGGATTTTGGACTCTTGGTCAGACAAATAAGGACATTTGAAGAATTTGTGTTGGATATTTCCGACAATAAATGTTATCAGTTCTTCATTTTAACCTATAGAGGTTTGTGTAAAATCTTATCATAATTGTCATATGAATTAGCTAAATCAAAAAATGTGTTTTATGAGGTCACAGTGACTTTGACCTCTGACTTCTGGCCACTACATTCTAACCAGTCATAGTGGAAATTTGTACCTAATTAAAAGAAATTCCCTAAATGCATTCGTTGAAATATGGCGTCCACAAAAATGGGACACCATGAGGTCACGGTTACCTCTGACCTCGGACGGACGTAAGCACGTACATACGGACGGTGCCTCCTGCCACGCCGCCGAAGGCATTACAGCAGGTGAATGTTAGTTGCAGTGCTGATTTCAAAATATGAACGCAGATCATCGTGAAGAAACGGTGACAAGTGATGCTCAGACTGGTGAAAGCTGTTAAAAAAAAATGCCAGTAAAGGTGGCAGTAATAAATGTAACTGCTAACTGTGTAGAGAGTCTAAATCCTTAAAATGTCTGGAGACAAGATGCCAGAAGATATTGTTTTGAAATAAGGAGCGAGGCTGCAGAAATAGAACATGTGGGCGATGGTAATCAAGCTCCAATGTTTGTATTCTCACATTGCAGCTATCCACTGTGTGTTTCACCGAGAGGCAGTTACAGGTTTCTGTAGTACTCGCACTGTTATATGTGTCACAGAATAGGCTAATGAAGATGCAGGGCAGGTATGCTGTGGAGTGTCATGCTGTTGAAACCTCCCGAATGCCCGAGATTTAAGATTTGCCATCTCGATGACAGTGGGAACCTGCCCTCGATAGCTGGCAGCAAACCTACACGGAACAGTTTGAACCTAATTCACCCTGATCTACGCGGTTTCCTTCGTCCTGGCGATGCAGTTATTCTTGCTTTAGACATGCAAGAAACTGTATGTAGCTCTCACATATCGTGTGATCTTCATGAGTTTATACAGTGTCTCTCCACTCTCTCCGACTGCAAAAGCAGCAGCAGAGGCAGCACCGTATGGTGCCAACAGTGTTGGTTAATTAAAGCCGTGGGCAGACAGTGTGTAATTCACAGTTATTCTTGACACATGTACTGTTCACCACTAAATACTAACAATTAATCTTTCACAGCACAAAGACACAGTGAGATCTGTCAATCGCAAATCCAATACTATGAAAAAAAAAGAACAAGGGCGACAAGATGTTCAAAGCGAGGTGATTGTCAGCTGATATTTTCGAGGAGGATTCAGCGATTCTTTCCCAGAGCTGCAAACCAGAAAAAACCTCAACATGTGGTCTGTCATTAGGATGTAAAATGGAGCCGCTACACAGACGGAAGATAAAGGGGGGGTGGAAAGAATGTCTGTATCGGATTTTTTGAACCTCTATGTGAACTGAAAGTGAACCCGCTCTTCTGTGATGCCCTCACGTTCACCTTTACAGACTTAGAATAGAGATTTTAAAGGCATACATCAGATGTTCAGCCCTCACCGGTCTGTAAACATTGACTTTACAAGCCAGTCCTAGTAAAACGGGGTCGTTATTGTTGGGCCACAGCTAAAGCTACAATGATCTATCGGAGATAAAAACACGTTTTGTCGTCTCCTTTCAGCCCAAAAGGTCCAAACATTTTGAGGGCTGGTGTTCTCTTTCATTTGAGGAACAATTACTGCACCGTCCTCGTGAAGGTTTCTCTAAACGAAGACGTTTTAAATACACCCGACTGCTTCCTTTTACAAGGACGATGCTGTTATCCCTCCTCCCACTCTCTTGTTTTGCTCTGTATCCTTTTGTCATGTAAAAGGGAGGAAAATTGAGTTAGAGACCTTTGTGGCAGTCATACAACTGCTGTAAGACTAAACTTGTGCATTGCTCAGAAAGTAGCAAAAAACACCTTCATGGAAGAGCTTGTCTTTTTTTTATCAGAGGGAAATGTGTCTGTGTGTTGTTCCAGAAACCAGCAGCTAATGGGCAAAATGTGGTGCGCATGCACCTGCTGGTAATTAAACAAATGGCACTAAAGTATTGTGTTACTGATTATACTGAAATGATAATACAAGCTGATATATTACAAACTGCGAGGCTATTATGCAGAGGCAATAATACGTGTATTAAGATGATATCCTCTTTGTTTCAATTAAAAATTACATAACCACAAGTCATCCACTGAGTTGAGAAACACATTTATATCGAGGTGTAATGAGAAGATAAAGTCGGCATCCTCTCTCTTTCTCTTTCCTGCATACAAATGTAGGTAAAGTGCAAAGCAGCAAGTGTGTACTGTTGAGCAAACCTTTCTTAAGAACCACATTCAAACTACAATTACACAGATTTAAACTGGGACGCTCAATATGCTTCGATTACTTTTATTTTTTTACTGTACACGAAGCAGTCTTAGTCCTTGCTAATTGTGCGCTGATATTGTTAAAGTAGGTAAGGGAAGGCTTTTAAAAATGGCCACCAAGCAGCTAAAGGCAAAACACATTAACTGCCTTTCAAGTGTTTTAATTACTGGATCTACGAGTCACAAAATGTGGGCGATTTGCCCAAATAACGTTGTGTATCATCACAACAACAGCTCACGAAATGCTTAATCATTCTAACACCAACACAAGTACACACTGATTGATAGATTCAAATACACGCACACCCATTGTGTTCACTTAAAACTAAAAGGTCAATAAAACATTACATACTTAATTAATAGGTCTCTGGTTTCTGTGTGGTCCAGTGGTATGGGCAGGCAGAGAGCCCGGCGATGGTATGTGTAAAGCCCGCAGTAACAAAACTGAAAAGGTGGAGGTGGAATTAAAAATAATGAGGTGAGTGGGTTGTCCCTGTGCCATACCTGAGGTGATCTACAGAGAAACACTAAATCTTAAAAGTAAGAAAATCTGTGCTTTGTTACTATATTTTTCTGTCTGTTTTATGATGTATTATCTAAAATGACTGCGTAGTACCACGAGAGTGTGGAACGCTATCAGCATGTACGGACTCAATAAATGATCAAAGGCGTTATCGATTACATTCAGCCACTAAAAGTTTCGTAACATCTCCCCTCTTCCATTGCATTCACATTACGATGCTGCTGTTGATTGAATCATTTGCCCCAGTGGTCGTCAGTTTGTGCACTAGCCAACATTGCTAACGTGCTAGCTTGAGTTAATTAACAATAATGTTGCTAACACTGGCTAATAATAACGTTGCTAATGCTAAGTAGCTAACATTAGGGCGGTACGTTATGCTGGGTGAATACCGTGGAACTGAGACTGTTGATCCCTGACAAAACACAGATACCACGAGATACCAACAGAGTTATACTATTGGCTGACAAACTGTCAGAATATTTACACAGAGATGAAAAAACAATAATTTTGGACCCAACAAAGATTTTACATGTATTAATTCACAATCACAATAATGACGTTTAAATAAAAACCAGGCATTATTTTACTAACTTAAGTATTTAAGGCCCTGTATTATATATGTAATTTTGTCTCTTATATATGTAAATTTGTGTGTTTTTTCACTTTATATTATTTTTCTCATATAACGTCTATATAGCATTATAGGGATTTTCCACATAATATAGGAAAGTAGGCAAAATTTTCATAACACACCCAGTCCGAAAATGTGGGACAGTGTAAACACACATAGAAGTGGTGCGTATGATATCAATATCGAGTAGATTATTAATAAGTTCAGTTTTTGTATAATTTAGAAAGTGTTTTCTTAATATATCTGTAAAATATAATAAATAACCACTCATGTTAGTAACTAGTAACTATTTTAGCGGCACACTCGAGCCTCCATACAAAAGAGTCAGATAGCGTTTATCTTTTATCTCTGTTTCTCCCACAATGTCTTTAAAATTAATAAGGTTTATTGTAATGCCTCTTAAAGTGACACGTTTTGTTCTCAACCTCGTCACGCCAACAATAAAAACAAGGAATTTGTTTAATAGTATTTTGACAGTCATTATGCAGCAGCTCAGAGCGACAACAATGACTGCATGGTGAGCTCTTTCGCTTCACATTTCCCCCCGAACACGTTTACTTCTGTTATTCTGCGTCAGTTTTTATTTTCTCGACTCAACAGATTGTGCACTGATCAAAACCATATGGACCTGTGCATTCAGGAAGAGCGCTGTCTCCTCCCCTCCAAGGCCACCTGCTAAACATGGCTGGATTCCCATTGTGCAGACAGCCATGCATCTAATGGCCCCTAATCATACTCATTAGCTGCGAGTGTAGCACCACAACGCTCTGCACGGCAATCAGAAGGCGCACTGTGAGCTATAAGGTTAACAAGATGAAGGAAAACGAGCGGGGAGACTGTCACTGTTCAAAGACTATTTTCATGAGGCACATTTTGGAGGAGAAAAAAAAAGTGGCTTGAGCTCATTACTAAAAGCAATATCCTGCTACTCTCACTGTGAATTTGCTCTGACACGGCTCACAGTTTGTTGGTGCTGAGGCAGTTATATTTGTCCTGTTTTTCAAATTATGCAATCACAGCCAGTGTGTATTGGCATAATGTTTTTTTGTTTTTTTTCTGCTGTGTCACTCCTCCTTTTAGGGGACTGGCAACTGTGAATTTTCTAAAACCTCCCATATGGAACCCAACTTTGTGTATTAAATGTGACAAATGCTTTGATTAGGTAGATTAAAGTGAGTAAGTTTGCCACCCGGTCCCATTTCAGTCTCTGGTGAATCTGTCATTTTGAGGAATCCGTTGAAGGATCCTCCGTTACACAGCCGCAGCACTCTCCGAACTACATCACATCTATGTTAAATACCGTGAGTCACACTGTAAATATTAAATGACTACTGCCTTATTCATGTGCTCCCGTCACGCAGGCTAGACATGTGTTCCACCGAGAGATACGACAATTTAGCATCGCCCCCCCCGCCGTAGCCATGACAAACTCAGATGGCCACGGACAATCACAGACACGGACATTTGTTTATTCATGAGTGTTACTCAAATGTAAAAAGAAAAAGAAGAAGAAGAACAAGCTAAAGCTGGAACCATAACAGCCTCCGTGATCTGCCTCATCCAGGCACACTCTGCATCCAGGCACTTTCACTGCTCCTCACTTCTTATATAACTCCTCTGACATCACGCTTCTCATGCTATAACCCATGTGTGACAAGTGCCTCACCTCACACTCCACAAAGCATGCACACACGCCGATCTTCTCACGTTACAAAGATGCGCCCAGGATGCAAAAAACTACGGTGCATGTCTTTTAATTGCAATGAATATTTGGATTGGAAGAAGTGACAACACTGTGAGCAAATAAAAGGAGCACAGATGCTGCAAAATCGGTCAGAATGTGGCATGCACAGGGGGGTTCATAAATGCAGCAATATTTTTAGATCTAGTAGGAATTCACGTTTGCACGTCTCCGGTGTGTGCAAAACAGAGCAAAGATCAGCCGCATCAACGGCACAGATGAAGCAAGCGACACGCTCACTTGTTGGAACGTGTGCACACAAACACATAAAGAGCCAGTAGAGAGTTTTTCTTTTTACCTGCCTGCGCAGATATCCGCAAGTGCCAATTACCGAGGATCAATTATGGCACTGCAACCCCGGCATCCTCTGAGGGACGTGCAGACTCTCGGATTTAAAAAACAAAGTCCCCGCGCAGGTGAATTTCTTCATCGGCGGCGGCAACCGCATCGCGCACACACACTCTCCAAAGCCCTCTCCTTGCGCTCTGCGAGGCGGCACGAGGAGTGCGGTGGGTGCGTGAGAGTGCGAGCGAGAGTGAGAGGAGGCAGGGGCAGAGTGTGCGCAGCAGTGGAGGGAACGGAGAATCAGTATTCCGAATGCACAGATGGAGACAGTGTGGAGGCAGTGACGTGGCTGGAATAATCACAGGTTGGCAGAGCATCTGAAACATCTGGGACAGCAGAGAGCTCCCCCTCTGTTTCTTTAAACACAGGGCACTTACTTGATGTAGCAGTCACGCCCCTCTCTACTGGTGCCCATGTCCCAGCCATTGGGGGGCCCCTGCGAGGCGCTCCAGGTCCCTGACGGGGGCGGCCAGCCGGAGGATTTGGTCCTGTGGCTGCAAGAGATTTTCAGCATAAATCAACTTTATATCGTCATGTGTAGTTTCATTCAAAGGATCTTCCTGCACAGCACCTGTAGTATCAAGCTGCGAGGATATCTGGAGATCTAGTTAGTCTAATCTTTCATAAAAAAACAAAGCCTGTCATAGGAAATAATAATAGACATAGCTGATGTGAAGCGATTCAACCCGAGTGATAAGAGAGACGATTCCAGCGTGACAAACAATGTTCCAGAGCCACACAGTTCACTCAGTGAATACAAATCAAATTAATTACATAAGCTAGACACACAGGCGGAGTTGTCATGCCTCACTCTTACGCTTTGAGAGCCATGAAATTGCTTTTATTTCTAGATGTCAGCACGTTCTTTAGTAAAAAAAGAAAGCCCAGAGGAACTCTCTTATAAAGTGGTTATTCGATTTGCATAATGCCGTGAAGATCCGATGAAGTTTATCACAGAACACAACCAGCTGTAACCATCTTTTCACAAAAAAGAAATAAAAAACAATTATTGTAGGCTTTTGTATGCAAAACGGCGGCTGGCTAAATCTCGATTTCAGCTGATTTTTTTCTGATTTCACCAACAAAAACACAATTCTGCACGCTACAAGTGCTACAAGTTGGCAGTGTGCAGGTATTCAGAGGCACCGTAATTGGTTAAAATGTTTTCATCTCTCGTTTTGTCTGCACCCCACCACCGCCGCCACACCACCATCCCCCCATCCTTGTCCTCCCTTTATCTCTGTCTTTGTGTCTGCACACTGGTGATGCTATGAAAGCGGTGGCAGTAAGTTATGTCACTTCAAAGGCTCGTCTGCCGTGTAACAGGGCTCTTCGCATTCATTATTCAAAGCTCCTCTTTCTTCCCCTCTAAATGTTTCCCCAGTTACTGTACCGGCGATAATAAATTGTGCGCAGGGTGTGTGCCTGTATCTGTGTGGGTCTTTGGCGTGGGCGTGCCTGTGAGCACAGTCTGTGTTGGCGCACGTGCCCATTTCATGAGATACGGATAAAAATACCGTCGACACGAGCCGAGAGAAAGAAAACTGTTGCAAAGCGAGAGTTGGCAACACGACGAAGCACAATCCTAGGGTCACTTCAGCTAATTAACAAAACACACCTACTACGACTGGGTGCGTTGAACCATAATTAATTCATAGAAGAGTCCTTACTGTAGCTGAACGTGCCGTTTTTTTTTTCTTTTTTGTGCGCTACTTTTGAAGCCGACACAGGAAGCGGTGTGATTTCTTTCCCGATACAGCGCCGCGTTTGGGGGATATTAGCGTTTCCACACAGATATGGATTTATCTGACCCACAGCACATTAGCCGGGAGCAGGCCTCCAGTACGGTGTATATTTAGAACACATTTCCTGAAGCTCAAATGATGTGCGTGGACAAAACTGGATACTGTCTGACACTCCCAGAGCCATGTTCACCTCATCGATGAGTCCTACTTGTTAGCCTACATTTCAGCTTCTGGGATAGCAGCCATGTGAAAGGGGCACTATGTAGTTTTGGAGAAGACATTTTTTTAATATTTACAATATTATTGAGGTTATAATACGAACTCAGAAATATTTATTTTTCCATAACTGAATAAACAAGCTGTTCTCAGAGGAAAATAAGGTCCCCAGAACACTATTCGAAGTGAGAAAGGTGGCAGGGTCCGCCACATATAAACAAAGTACACCAGTATCACTTTGTTTATTCAGTTTATTCAGCCACAAAAACAAAGACAGATGTGTATTTAGTTTGCTTAGGCGTAAAATTAAATAATAAGATCAGTCAGTGAAGATCTTTTGCTTCTGATTAAAAGTTAATCCACAAAACTACATACTGCACCTTTAACACGAGCAGAATGACACGTCTGAGTCGAGAGATCCAACGTATAAAAAGTCAATGAACTGTAGCCAGTGGTGTTCTCGCAGGATTAGACTTTAGCAATGATGCGTTTGACACTTTCCGAGTGTCTGCAACACAACAAAGCGCATTGTACTCACAGTTTCAGACGCTCAGCCCCTCAGAATGTGTTCCTGAGCTGACAAATTCTTCCACAAAATCCACTTTCTGTCCCTCAGCCACAGTGTCTCTGCATTAACGCCACAGTCATGGATACTGCGATCTTTGATTTCTTTTGTCTGCAGGTGGGAGGTGCATTATGCCGTCGAGTTGCAGCACTTCACAGAGAGGGCTGAAAAGGTTCAGCCGCACTGGTGGACAGTGAAACTGATCCTCCTCAGCCGGCATTAATAAATGATGCCTGCACAGTCACATCGGACTAAGTAATCGAGCGCCAAGTGGGCAAGCCATGCTGCACAATTCATGAACAGGTTACCCAAGAGTCAGAGCCAGGACAATTAGACAGAAGGAGCTGGAATTCTCTCAGGACAAATTGCACCAAAACAACAAAACGCACGGCAAATTGTCCGTGTTTATCCTCAGATTCAGTTTACGTTACTATTGAGGAGCAAACAAAAAGTCATCTTTAACAGACATTACAAGGAAAATGACTCATAGCTTGTACAAATCAATAAAGTACAATGGAACTATGAAAGCCTTTGCAACCACAGCAAATAAACACCAGGGTTTTTATCATCACGAGGTGAAGACTAAAACACTATTTTGTTTGGAAAGACTTCATTTTGTGAATCTTATGAAGATTAAAAGTGGCAAAAGTCTGTCATGCAACTTTGTCATTCATAATTTGGAAGATATTATTCCAGTTGTCCTGCCTGAGAGATGAGTAAAAGATCGCTTTTCAGTCCCTCATAAAACTTGCATGAACAACGTGACCCTCGCTTTATCACAGCCGTTCACTTTCGCTCTCATCTCTCTGAGCGCCAGCTGGTTGTGACGAAGCACTCCGCCGCGCTCCGAGGCCTGAGATCCTGTTAGTGTTGGGAGTAACTCTGCATTATGGACAAGGCGCAGCTAAGAGGAGCGCATTCCAACACAGACGCTCAAGTTAGTTTGAATAATTTACAGCAACAATCTGCATGCGGGCCGGCTACATGAGACCACACTCTGGTGCCACGCGCCCGCCATTACGCATATTGAGAAGTTAAGTAGTGTGTTTCTTCACTCGGCAAGTGATCTTCTCTGCATCTGCTCGCGATCTTGCTTACATTTTCTGCACATGCACATCGCCCCGAAGGTGAAACTCAAAAGCTTTCCCAGCATGCACTGGCTGAGAGAAAAAAGGAAGCATCCGGGACCGGCCCAGAGAGGCTTATTAATCTCCATTTTTCCTTTGCATACGCCATCGTCAATTAGGCAGTCACATTATTCTCCTCCGGCGCAGCCAGTTCAGTTTGTGATTGAACGCAAGATCAAGTCTCATCAGATCGACTGTGCAGTTAATGTCTTACGTACATTTCGACAGCATACATTAAATGCGGGTACACACAGACATACACTTGTGACAATCATGTTGCTGCAGCTACGTTCTTTAAAGAAAGAACTAGAATGGCGCTCAGTAGAGCGCACACCTCCACCGAATGCCCAACAATCCCCTTTCAGTCAATCAAGACTAATGCAAAATCAGACAAAACGTATTTAAATCTGCAGGACCTGGATTTTTATTTGGGATTGCATCATATTGTTTTGTTCAAATTGTACTCATTGTAATACTTTGCACTGTTGTACTGTTGTTGTTGTACTAAATTCAGATTTTAAAATAACTAAGTAGATACTTGTAATTAGTTACATCCACCCCTGCGTTTAATGCAAAGTTTTTCTATGTGTTGAGTCAATGTGAATAAAATAGTCTGAATAAATCTGGTCAATGCAAACATATACGTGAACCTTATGTCTTTATTCAGTTATTACGTACACAGGTGGGGGAGCATTCTACATAAACATAATGAGCTTTTCAAGTGTTTATTATTCTATTATTGTACATTAAAGTAATGCATTTCAAGTTGGTTATTCTGTCACCTGTAATAAATCACATGAGTAGTTATTTAATGAATTGATGGCTCAACATGACTGAAAAAGCCTTTTAATTGAACTCGTGTAATATAATCAGATTAATAATTAGGTATCACTTTCCAGGACGCACATGTCAATAACACATTATGCTGCATTATTGACGTACTCATATAGCAATGTATCAGAATGTGTAATGATCTGTGTAATCATGGCACTCATGAATATTCATAATGATTTATAACAATAATGATGAGTCATTGTGACGCTGGTGTCTACATTGCATTATAAACACATGTATGAAGTGTCACAGTAGTAGTAGTTTACAGCATTATGTAATGACTTGTAAGGTCATATATCAATTCTCTATAATTGCTGGTCACTCACCGTTGAAAGAAGTCACTGTTGTAATACATAACAACAACAGGGAAGTAATTAAATCCCTGTTGTAGGCAGACGAGATCCATTAAAAACCTGTTATAAATTACTGACTTAATAAGTGTTCATTGTTTGCTTTATGAAACGCAAGCGCAGCATGCAAAACGCTGTAAAATGTATTTTTTAACAGGTATACAATGAATGGGTTACTCCTATTTTGCACAATTTTGTTGTTTCTATTACATTATAGACATTGCAGTAATAATGAGTTATGATTATTGGTGTTACAGGTGCATTATAGAGCGTTATTAGTATGTTCATGATGTCTTAGATTGCATCGTAAACACGGGCCTCCAAAAAAGTGTTACCAGGGAGGAAAGTCAGGCACGTATTTCTCCTGAGTGTTTCTTGAATCCACTGCACGCTGTGGATCTGAAATCACCTCCACTCCGCTGCCATCACCAATCACTGAACACATACATACCAGACTCTCTACAAAGTCGGGTCAAAACAAACGCTATTTCCTCCCCCTCCCTGAGTGACAGGAGGTGAAGTGCTGCGAGCGTGACTCGAGATGCGCGGCGAATAGGTGGTGACGCCGCTTGCTCTGCGCTCTCGAATTAAACAGAGACACTTATGCGGAGCGAGACCACTAATGTGATTCTGTTTGGATATGAAATCTGCCGAGAGACAGATGAGATGACCATCTCCTGGGAGGAGGCCCGGGGAGCGGAGCGGAGAAGTGGCTCAGACAGAGAGGAACCGCTCTGATTAAAGGCCCTGTTCCTCCACTGCCTCCATTCTGTTCAGGGCACAAACCTTTTGTTTCAGAAAACAGCTGCCCTCCGCTTGACTTCTGAAACCACCGCCACGGCTCTAATCCTTTGGCCAACGTGGCGGCACAGCAGAACATATCTGCTACTTATTTCACACAATATGTGGATTTCATGTTGCTGTTCTCGCTTATTCGGTGACACGCCAGTCAGAGTTTCTATCCACCTCGGACAAGAAAAACGCCAGGTTTTTTTCCTGACGTGCGAGAAACAGCTTGCAAACAAAGATGAAATGGCATCGGCAAAACCAACGTGTGTGAAATCTTCTGCACAGTAACACTTCAGAATGAGAGTGTCTGTTTTCCAGCTGAATATTGTATTTCTGTGTTTGTCTTTGGAAGCACTGATATTGTTGCCATGGGAAACTGTGCTATCCTGAGCTGCTCTCTGGTGCCTCTATATAGAAAGGTTTTTTGGTTAGTTAATCTCCTCTGGGTGGGAATAAAACTGCATCTGGGAAACAGGCCACCCACTACGATTCCTCCTGCTATTTCACCGCGAGTGAGTGAGCGAGTGAGTGACCGAGTGAGTCTCAGGTCTACCTGTCAAACAGCGAAACAAAAAGACGGCCCCGCATCAGCCTGGAATCTACTCTTCACATTAGACTACGAAAAGATGGACACAAAAATAAAGACATCTGTGTTTTCATGAGTCGTTCTCCCGAGGCGTGCGTTGCACTGCATGCAAAAAACACACTGACCAAATATAGTGGTGAACTTAGCCTGCGGGCACTCAGACTTGAATTCTCCTGCACCTCATTGTGCTGCTCGCTGCTTTTATGCTAAAAGCTCTAAAGGACAGAACAAAATAAATGGTTGCCTGAGACCTCGTCCACCGCGCAGCCAGCTGGCTTCCATTCCCGACCCTCAGCCATTTCTGGTCCACTCCACCCCCCGAGAGCTTCTCATTTGCACGACTGACAGATCTTTTGGTCTTTGTGTACTCTGATGTACATTTAGGCTAATCAATTTGTGTCCAGACCAGTGATTTCCTGTGCAAAAACTTTGCAGTCAAAACATCCTGGACAATGGCCCACATAATGGATTTTTAAAAAAATGTTTTGTAAGAAACAGCCAGGAGTCAAGTCACGCAAGTCCAACTTAATTTGCTTTAACTGTCTTCCATATTATTCATGTGGAGGGAAAAAAATCACGCCAACGCCATCCACATAAACAAATCCACTCGCACATTAAATGAATGCATCCATCTGTTATATAAGAACGACTAAAAATATCGCACACTAACAAATAAACTGAGCGCTTTTTTAAAGCGTGCCATGCGAGCGCGCCCCGCATTCACCTACACACATTTTAGCAGCCCCGCCGAGTCAGGCAATCACAGCGATTGAGTGATAATTGACACTTTCCACGTTGAAACGTGAAGCTCATGCTCATTATCTCCACTGCACCGTTGCTAACACCCCATTCATAACACCCACGGGGTGTATTAAAAGTGTAACAGCGCCTCCGGCTAAGTTAAGCCAGAGTTCGACATTGAGAGATCAAAACAGAGCGGCTTAAACTCCTTTGGTCAAACTTGCTTTTTAAGATACAGGAAGACAAGAGCGTGACAGCGCTTCGAGTAACGGAACATGAAACGTGTGGAAAGGTTTGTTAGATTTAAACTCAACAAAGAATGGGAGCGAAATGAAAGCAAGGGCGTGCTTTTGTTGCTGACAGCAGACACATCTGGGGGCGTCGCGAGGCAGGAGGAAGAGACAACGGGGGGGGGCACTCTCTCTCTTGTACTGTAAGCCTGCACATACATACATACATACATACATACATACAGTGTGGCCTCCTCTGTAAATTGCTCTATCAACCTTAGCACAACAGCATCCTGCTGACTTAAACTCTGGCTGGCAGCCGAGCGGGAGGAAACAAAACAGAAAAAAAGCCAGTGTAGCAGTGGTAACTCCTAATCAGGGATAGCACTGTGTGGCGTTATTAACAGTGACAGGATGCAGTGACGTCGGTGTCCCACTGGGAGCCGCATCATAAATGCTGCCACGGAGGGATGCTAAGTGGGAAACAACGGTGCTATCATCCGATGTAAAATCCCTGCTACTAAACCTGCGAGCTCTACTGTGGGAATGAAACATGATGTTAAATGCTGTCATTTTTCCTCCATCATAATTATCAGATCTATTAAGAAAGTGATAAAAAATGTGTCATGTGCAGTCTGTTGATGACTCATACGTGAAATTAAATGGCCCTCCCTGTGACACATAACAGCCCTCTGATTTTATATCTCACATTTATGATCAGCTGTTCCCACCGCTAGTGGTCTGTGGTGTCTCTGATGGAGCCAAATCCCCTAGGAGGATTACTGTCCACTGGGGCAGATCAACTCAATCTAGCAGACCCATGGGTGCATAAGGTGAGCTGTCAGCGCTGGCGGTGAATGAATTCCTCGTGACTGTTGGTCTGACGTACACTTCAAATATCACGGACTTGCCATCAGTTTCTATTTTCACTTCTCTGTCACACAGAAATGACGACAATAAGAGAATAAAAGAGTAAGAAACGGTTTGTTTTATTTCTGTTCTATTGTTTTAATTGTAAACCAGCAAGGTTTTAACTGCTCTACATCATCTTTAAGTGTAATGCTCTGCCTGTTCTGGCCACAGGTATGTGAACTTGACCACTTAGTCAGTATTAAAATCACCACTGATATTTAATGGCTGTAATGACCAGGGATAGCTCATGCACAATTATCTAGATAAAGATGTTTCTATTAAACTCCCACAAATGACTTACAACTCTCATATGAATTGGTAACCATCACCCGTGGTAACTGGAGTGAAATGCAGTCGATTTTCCAGAACATTCATGCTTTCATGGCATCACAAAACACACTAAGCAACAGACCACGAACACCGTCCGCAATCTAAGGAATTTGCGAACTTACATCCATACAGTTTGGGTACACGAGCCGCATCGGCTCCCGCATCCACCCCCACTCCCCATCCACCGCACTTGCTCATTCTCTTCACATCATACATGACTGCACAACTTGCTCTCTTGAGCAATCAATAACTCAGCATTTTTAATGGCCCCCGGTCCACGCGTGATCGCCGTGTTGCTCCCCGAATCTGTACGAGAGTACATGACACAACCTACGAGGAGAATGAACTGGCACATTTAACACAGACAAGCAAAACAGCAGCAGCATCCAGCGGACTCACCCTGACAGCTTTGGCATCTTCACAAAGCTGAACACATCCATGTGTGCTGCAGACTGCAGTCAAGGCTACAAATTTAACATCTACTTCACTCCGGCTCCATTGTCCCACACTGTCTTTGGCGGCGAGGAATAAATAATTCAGGAAAAAAAAAAAGTGGAGCTCCCACAAGTCAGGTGGAGAGATTAGTCCTGTTGTCTGGGCTTCTGCATGGCTGAGTGATTGCTGTGTCCTCGCCTCAGCAGCGCAAATCCACAGCCCATGGAAAAGGATCTGGCAGAGCAGCTTCCCCCGGTTACATCCTTCAAAGCATGCCTCTGTTAGCTGCGTTAAGCCACCTTCATTTAATTTCCATCGCGGTGGAATGATGTGCGGGAGCCGCACAGTAACAACAGCTTTGGAAAGAGAGGCAGAGAGAGCCAGGGGCAGAGGGAGAGAGAGGGGAGGGACAGGGGTGGCGGCGGCGGTGGGAGATGAGAGTGGAAGAGAGAGGAATGTGAGAGGATGTTGTGTGTGTGTGTGTGTGCGTATGGCAGCGAGGGCCACGAGAATCACCACTGAAGGATGCAGCCAGCATCCAAGAATTCCCCAAAGGCTCGCCTCATCAATCCTCAAGCCGCGAGGTGTGTTTTTCCAGAGAGCGGGAACAGGTTGAAAAGGATGAGAGAGATGAAATGACAAGGACACACACACGCGCACACACACAACACTGCATGATGTGCTCATAATGTGAGTGCAACAGAGGAGCAGCTGTGGGGACAGGAGGACCTAATGTGTCCCCTCCCCAGCTGAGGTCTCTGCCTCACAGCTGCACATTAGGATGCCCATACTGTACACTGCGTTTGTTTTGACCTTTCCAAACAGTTCAGCTGTGAAATGCTTTGCTCTCAATGAGGCCGTTCATTTTACGAGAGGGCCCTCCGAACATTTCAGCAGTCAGCCCGACACAAACAAACAGACACGGAGCCGAGATGCGAGAAGATCAGGATTGTAGAGCTCCATTGTGGAGAAGAAGAGGTGGGTTTGTGTGATTAATCAATGCCCAGAGGGGAGAAGATGAAGGCTGTTGTGATTCACGGCGCTTCGTGTTAACAAATGCTTCGAGCGTCTCATTTTCGTCTCTGATATTCCTTTAGATCAAAACACATCTCCGTGAATTTTCATATCTCGCTCCGTCTCGTTCAAGATGCGCAGCGATTCCAGCGTCTCTTTGGGCATTTCTATTTCACGTCAGGTTGCGAATGCTGACGAATTGAGCGGGAGGGGAGAGGACTGCAATTTTAGAAAACCAGCTATGGGATAACATCACATTTCGGTCCGGATGAAGAATCACCACGCGATCATTTTTCCCAAACAGGAAGAGCCACCCTTCATAAATCAAGCACCGCAGACGAGGCGCCCCTGTACCTCCGTCGAAAAAACCACCGAGAGCCAATTAGCCTCGTCTCTGATCCGGAGAGGCTTGATACTTCTTCATGTGGCGCAGACAGTTTTGATAAAAAGGAACTTCTCGAGGAAAATGCAATTTTACTCTCTCATCCTGATCGCCTGAAACCGACATCGAACAGATCCTATAAAAAGCATCCGCTTCACTTCGATGTGCTTGAACACAGCATCAACAAGTCAATAAAGTCTGAAAAACCTGCTTAACACTCATTTATACCACAGTGTTGTCAAAATTAACTTAAAGGGTAAAAAGGGGACCTTCCCCCGTACCTAATTATATTCCGCTGGAATCTCCACAGGGAGCTTGACAGAATAATAAACCCTGCGATCGATAAAAACGTCAGGTAGTAATGGATAAATAAATTCAAAAACGTAGGATGCAAATTGAGGAATTTTTCGAGCCACGATTTGTTAGTGCCTCCACAGTCAAGTAGCAGGCATCCTATATTAAAATGCCACAACTTGTAAGGCTCTGCAGGGTGAGTCAATGTGCCTTTGCTGAGAGTGATACATGCAATAAAGAATGTTGTCACTTCCACTCAGGCTCAGATTTGTTTGCTGCAACAGAAAAGATGCAACTAGAGACTGTTGATGAGTAGAAATACAATTTTTACCTAAAAAAAACTCTGAATCTGTGAAAAGTGTATCAGTATGTTAATCCAATACCGAAAAACAGTTTAGCTGACGATACAGCTCAAACAGTCTTTCTCTCTCTCTCTTTTTTTTTTTTGTCGAGCACACACGCGACATCAAGCACGCACTGATGAGCGAGGAGAACATGTCTGTCTGCTTGCGTCAAATGCCACCGCCGTGTCCTGTGGCGGGAGGATTGAAGAGACTCAGCGTATTCTGGACACTCATGTTTGCCCATTTGGGCTCGCGGCCCAGCGGGCAACATGAGTGGCAGAGGATATTAGGGTCAGACAGAAGCGTGATCCAAGGAGACTACGGCTGAAGCTCTGACCGATAAAACCCCGCTGCCCTGCTGATCCCTAACCCTCCTCTCTATCTGTGTCCCTTTTTAAAACAGCTGATTTCAGTCATTCTGGCACACTTGGCCACTTTAAGCCCAGCAGTGCTCGAAAGGATCACATTGCTCGCCTTTGAAAACCTAAAATAAGCAGAGCATAACCATGTTGGATAGGTAGGGCATGGAAAGGGCACTATGTAGTTCTGGAGAAGAAATATGAAGAAACATCTTGACAATATTAATGAGGTATTAATACAAACTCAGAACTATTCGTGTTAATTTGAATAACTGAATAAACAGGAACAAGACGAAGAACAAGACGAAGAACAAGAACCCTGTTTGAAGCTAGAAAGGTGGCAGGGTCCGCCAAATATAAATAAAGTAAAACGGTATGAACTTGTGTTGTCCTTTAAGGTCAGTTTGTTTATTTAATTTATTCAATCATGAAAACAAGGACAGTTTGTTGTTTTAGTTTGTTTGTCACTTTCTTTTCTGATGAGAATTTCTTCCCCAAAAACTACATAGTGCACCTTTAATGTCTGTTACAAAAGCATCAGAACACAAGATTATATCAGGAAATGCCCATATATGGACTAAGACTTACTCTTCCATGTGTAGGTCATTGTTTACAGCCCAATTAGCAAATTGAGATGCGAGAATGGAGTTGAAGGACGACTCTTATTGATCTGCACATGAAGGCAGCTACATTTTTGAAAAGCTAATAAAAAAATTAAGACATTATCAGACAATAGCCGAGGTGTTCGATGTTTGTTTATTTAGTTTGTTAAATCATCGTAAATCAGTCACTTTCTTTTCTGATGGAAATTTCTTCCCCCGAAAACTACATAGTGCACCTTTAATGTCTGTTAAACAAGCATCAGAACACAAGATTTTTTCAGGAAATGTCCATACAATGGGACTGTGAGAAGATGTTTACATATAGCGTGCAGCCTGAGCAGCATTATACCCTCCAGTGTGAGTTCAGTGACATTGTAGCTTTTACCTCCCACTGATCCCAGTTTAGCATTAGCAGCCCTGACCTCGACCAGATGTGTGTCAGCGGCCACAACATCGAGCCGCCCTCAGAGGCCACACTTAACCAGCGTTTCTGTTTGTTTGTGTGTCCTTCTCAGTATTCATCCTGCCTGCGAGCCACCCCGGTACCTCAACTTTCCCCGTCTGTTAGCGCCACGCAAATTATGCCGGCGCCACGGCTGATTTATTCAGTGAATTAAACAGCTTTTAAGAGGGAATTTAAAGATCTGAATGCTGTTTTGCCATGAATATTCAGTGGTGTGACTAATTGGGATAAGAAGTGAAGTGTTACCTGGCTGAGTTATGCTACGCTTTGAAAAAGATTATGGATTCGGTTTGCCAGTTTCATTACACCTGCCGATAAAGTTCAAAGTAATACTGGGAGGCTGTAGCCTATTCTGTGCGGAGTGAATACGAGTACATAATGGGGATACTGCCGAGATGCTTGACACCTACATGTACTGTGTGCTGCAAACATGCAAGTTTTTTAAAACATGTGGGTAGTTGTCAGGTCATATTTGGTACATAGATCTATCTTCTACATGCACTTCTACTCAGGGTTGTGGCAGGACAAAACCTCTGGACAGAAGACCATATACTGTACACAATGGACGTTCACCAGCTCATCACAGCTCTACAAACATGTCTAACTAACTTAGATCCAATCAGGAAACCCATTATCTATTGTCTGACAACAATTTAGCCTCTGACCGCAACGGCCAGTGTTTCAGCGCTTGTGGTTGTGTAAGATTTCCCAGCCCAGTCATGGGGAAAAAAAGTTCCACATTTCTACAAACTCAAGTCTAAACATGTAATTTGTATCATATCAACATTTATACAATATATGTCATATCACGTTTGTGTTAAATATGTATGAGCTGACTTTCAGGTCGGCGGGTGAAGGTGATCGTGGTTGCGAAACAGCCAGGTGAGATGGCTGCCAACCCAGAGGCCACTGTTGAACCGTGTTTCAACATGTGCAACCATTAAACTACTGGGTACATTTAAAAAAAAAAAAAAAACACCTTAGGACATTTTCCAGGCATTTGTGGCAACAGGACCAAGTTAGCCAAAACGTGATGTTTTCCTAGCCGTAACCACGTGTTGACTATGAGCACAGCGTTGTCACATTATTAAACTAAAGTCTACTTGTGGATTACTTGACTTTTGCATTTGCCTGCATTGCGTCTTGAGATAGTGAGATTCCTTCTATGAACCTCCGGGGGTTTTCTGAATCTCCTCTGCACATACTGCCTGTTGTTTTGTTGCTGTGTTTCTTCTGCTTTGTTTTACTCTTCATTACGAATAAATAAATAAAATGAGAAACGAATCATCTTTTCCGTGGGGGTTTGCAGAAAAGTACATTGGCAACATTTATTTTGGTGAGTGGGTTGGATATCTGGGCTAAGACTTACTCTTCCACGTGTAGGTCATTGTTTACAGCCCAATTAGCAAACTGAGGTGCGAGAATGGAGGTGAGGGACGACTCTTATTGATCTGCACATGAATGCAGCTATATTTTTGAAAAGCTAATGAAAAAGCTAAGACATTATCGGACAATAGCCGATGTGTTCTATGACTGGATTTCCACCCATGTGCTCTTCTTTTTTTCTTCATAGGGACTATTTTTCCCTGCATGCAACCAAAGCCCGATCGAACGTGACTGGTCAATACTACTTGGACTACAAGCTGACAAGAAATGGAAACCAGAACGCTTCGGATAGTCTTGGCCCTTGCCTCAATTTCTGCATTCCTATGTATGTATCTTTCTATAGAACTGAATCTTTACCTCAGCGCCCTCAGAGTTATTGCAGTGGGGCCACAAATTATTCAAATTAAATGTGTCTGAAAATAAACATTAACATAAATCCAACATAATATTAGCAAAATTTCCGCAACATTGATGGTAGGCTACCCATTACGTGTGCAACCATGTAAGCAAGGCAACCAAAACCATACACCAAATAAGTTTGCAGCGCCTATACACAAGCCAATTATCTGTATTACTATCCCAAGCATATCAACATTCTGGTGAGACACAATGGATTGTTTTGTACCTTAACGAACAAGAGACTAACATTAGCCATGCTCCAACTGCTGCCGACTTGCTGCAGAGAGCGGCCTATAGTGCCCCTCTCAACATTATTGTAGGTCCAGTTTAATATTCAACAGAATCTTTCTCTCTATCAGCTCAGAGTCCTTGGACTGAAAAACCTGGATTACATGTATCAGTTTCAGCTGTGCTTACCCTATTCAGAAAATGCATCTGCGAAAAAAGCCAATCAACCCGAGCTGTTATAGCAACGCTATCAGTGCGTCATTCCCCTGAACATCTTCAGCATAATCATATGTCTTTGTGGAAAACTCTGTGTAACCATACACTGGTTCCAGCACTGTCACTCAGGTGTGGAGATTTGAAAGGAAGAGTTCTCGAGAAAGCTGTAAACACCAATCATTTTCAAGGGTGGCTGTGGATCTCAAAGGAAAACCTTGGCAGTCCCACAGGAACATACGATAAAACATCGTCACTGAGAAGCGGCGGGCAAATAATA
Organism: Lagodon rhomboides; assembly: GCA_039737535.1. NCBI lineage: Eukaryota > Metazoa > Chordata > Actinopteri > Spariformes > Sparidae > Lagodon > Lagodon rhomboides. Next base: position 15,978,072 of record CM077790.1, read on the forward strand.
GGTCGGGTAGGGTGTGACCTTCAGGCAGCAATCTGCATCACAATTCAAGCAGAATTGAATTAGCATTAATTCTCATCAAAATGACCCGTGTGAGGCTGAGGTGAAAAGCTAAACTATGGTCTGAACACTCAAAGCTCTCTATACAATAACCAGCATCAGTGCACTCCTCCTCGGAGATATGACCACTGTGAGTAATCAGATCTGACTGCATTTTAAAGTAAGCACAGAACATCCACAGCACACTACTCACTGAATGACAGTGAAGATGCCGAGTTCATTGTCGTCTGGGTCCATTGCTGATGACAAGTCTTTAATGCAGTGCTTGTTTCTGTTTTTCCTGTCCAGGCCTTTCAAGCCTCTCTCTCTGATGTGTGTTCCCGTCCTACCTCCCGACTCCAAAGTTTCTTCCTGCTTGATTTGGACTCTCCATAGGCAACTGAGCTTGTCTGACTAAGCCATTCAGTTATGATTACATACAGTGCCCCCTGTCCAAGTGAGTGGCCGGTGCCCTGGGGGAGGAGACCGAGCTTGTCGCTTCTGCCTCAGTAATGAAATAACATCACATTCCGGGCCAGTGCATCAGAAAACACAAGAGGGATCAATGCCGAACAGCTGGACTCCAATGAGTTGCTGTGCTGGTCGAGGCTGCCTCAGTGAGCAAGGCTCTCATGGAAAACATGTTCTGTTTTGCTGAAATTTCACCTGCGGTGTTTTCATATTTCAGCTTGATTCCACCGGTCGTAGCAGGAGAGGTAAACAGGAACTGTCGCAAGCGTCGCTGTTTTATCTCGACGGTATTATTTACAACATTTCAGCAACCGACCAAACTGCTGCATTTGAAATATTAATCTGATCCCTGTACGAGGCATTTGGAAATGGCATGTGTTTTATCATCCACGAGAGCTTAAAAAATTAAGCTTCCGCCGTAACCCCACTCTATCACTGTCTGACTGCCAACTGTCACCCTTAACGGAGCCAAACATTAATCCCGTATAAACCACACAATTAGATCTTAACCTAAATTTAACACAGTGGCACCAGGTAGTATCTTACTGTTTGTATTTTTTTTTTACACATCTACTGTCAAATAAAGCATCTTGTCATTTTGTATGTTTATCCAAGTAAATACAATCTTTTTTTAATATCTCTCTGTGTTTTCTAGGGCACTTTCGCATACAGCCATGGCATTTTCACATCATGACAGTTCACGCTGGATTATGCCATGCAGACTCTCTCATGCATGAATGGCATACACAGTCTTCCATTAGTTATGAACTGAGGCACGTGTCTTTGCCTCTGCAAGCAAACAGAGCTGCTTGCATAAGACGTCTCATGCCATGTACACACAGCAGTCGGTGACGACTGAAAGTTTAGCTTCCTATGTAACGACGCGACAGGGAAAACAAAAGTCCGACTGCGTCTTTCACGAAGTCATTTCCTCGTCATACATGTGCAGCGCCATGCTGGTGTTTATGTAATTTCCGCACACACGTTGCCTCTTTATGCGTGTCCATGGCCATATGGCCACAATGGAGCGCTGTGTGAGTTGAAAGCAGACTATAGCAGACCTTTCTGGGAGATAAATGCTGCACATGAATCCATCCAATCATGTGGCCTTAACACCCGCCCCTGGGCCACAGCACGCTGCATCAGTGGCCTGTTTTTTCCGTGACACACAGGCCACACCACTTAGAGTGTGGACAGGGGACGTTGGGAGCGCAATAACCCTGCACTGTGTACACGACTGAGAATCACATTTTAGCGTGTTGTCTCCGGGTCACAACAGTGTTTTAAGACTGTGATGATAGGCAGTGTGTGTTCTGAGACTCGTATGATTTAATGTGCTGCTCCCTGTGTGTGGGCGGACGGCTCATTTGTTCCCTTAGAACAATGTGGAGCTGCATGCTCCTTCTGCGAATCACTCTGGCGGATTGTGTGATGGCAACACACAACTTTGTGATTAATTAGTAAAACACACTTAAGGGCACATGAAACAAAAACATCCCGGTGCTGTAAAATGACTAATAAATGACAGTTTCGACTAAAAAGCAAAAGCAAGAAGCTGGAGTTGCCTCCACATGCGGAAGATGCAAGTTCATTTTCAGCCCATCAAAGCAGATTTGTGAGTCACATAACAACGGCAAGGAAGTGACTTCTTCATTACTTTATGGAGCAGAACAAACAGAAGATGCAGTCATTTGCATAAAATGATGAGAGTCGCTCCATGCAGAACAGGAAAACTCACATTAATATAATAAGAGCTACTGCTTGGCCCTCGCTAAAGGTTACAGTTGTGTTTGTAAAAGCTGTGCACTGCATTCATTCCAGTAATGTGATTTATACTATTTGGCAACAAATCTAGAATTGGGATAATTATCTTTTTTTGCCATCACAGAAGAATGCCAAATAGGTCATTAATCACAATTAATTATACAAGTTGGAAACCCATTAACGAAGTTTGGCTGAAGCCGCCGCTCTCATTAAAGTCTGAAAGGTTTTCTTGCTGCTTAAGTCAAACTCTGACATTAAGAGGGCACTATGTCATTCAGGAGAAGAAATTCAAACTCGGAATTCTAATATTTACAATATTAATGAGGTAATAATACAAACTAAGAAATGTTTATTTCTTCCATAACTGAATAAACAAGTCTCTCAGAGGATAAATAAGGTCCCCAGAACACGGTTTGAAGCTGGGAAGGTGGCTGGGTCCGCCACATATAAACAAAGTAAAACAAGTATGAAACTGTGTTGTCCTTTAAGGTCAGTTTGTTCATTCAGTCATGAAAACAAGGAGAGTTTGTTTGTTTACTTTGATTAGGCATTAAAAAAAAAACGCCAATGAATAAAACATCCTCCCCAAAACCACATACATCACCTTTAAAGTGCACTGAAACTGAATATTCATAATTATTCATAACTCATAATTCATAATGATATTTTCTCAAATGTCAGTAAAATAGAACACAAATAACCCCGACGGGCATGAAAACAACTCCCCTGATAAGCTGTTAGATATACTCATACCATAGACAGGAAGTACACAAAAGTCAATCACAGTCAACGAGATAGGCAGGATATCACGTTCCTCAAATCAGATAGTCACTCTCGTGTCAACACACTACAGAAGCTCCTCCCCGCTTGCCTGGGAGGATAGGATTCACAGCGTCCAGCAATTATCTGTAATGTGGGAGAAAAATCGATGCGCCCCATGGAAAGATGCTAAGGTCACCAACCCGACGCTGTCACTTGAATCAGAGGCGCTGCGATCGCTGCAGGCCGGGCTCCAAGCCTATCAAGCCGGCATCTGCGAGAACAACCGCGTCATTTGTAATGCCATGGATTACGATCATTATTAGCATGACGATGTGGAAGATAATTGGGTTTTTTTGCGTGTTATCATGGTAGAATGGAGAATCATCACGGATGCCATCTATTCATCATCATCAACTATTAGTGCGGATGAAAACTGTTATTTCAAGTAGGGATCATTTAGCGGAGCATAGTTAGGCTGAATTTGATCAGTTTTATATCTTTCTTTCAAACTATTTCATTTCATGTAGCTATAGTTTAGTTTTACTCAAATACCAACTAAATGGCTTTCATTTGCATTTGTATGACCTTAAAGGACAACACAATTTAATACTGATTCACTTTGTTTGTATTTGGCGGACCCTGCCACCTTTCTAGCTTCAAACAGTGTTCTGGGGACCTTAATTTAACTCTGAGAACAGCTTTTTTATTCAGCTATGGGGAAAAAAACATTTCTGAGTTTGTATTATCACCCCATTAAGTTTGAATTTCTTCTCAAAATTTACACAGTGCCGATTTAAGGCAGAATTCACAATCTACACTCTACCGATGCAGTTACAGACAAGGCTTCTTAAAACCAGCTCCTGTGAGATATAATACAGACTGGTGTTTCAAACCTTTCATAAATGACTCATCACTCTCTGTAGTCATCATCATTCTGAAATTTCTGGGGAACAAAAGAGAGAAAAAGTGAAACAGCCTTGACTCACCACTGCTGCTCTTGATTTTCCAAACTGCTGCTAACGCAAATTTCACTTTGGCCTGTAATGTCAACTTCCATGTCTTCTCTCTCAGGTAGAAACCCACAACCGTAGCTAATGGAGGGCGAACTTCGAGTGTGCCCTCTCTGAGGGTGAGAAGATCCCGGCAGAGCTGGAAGGGGAGGGGAGGCCTCCCTGAAACATTGATAGTCTGGTGTAAATTCTATTAACGGCAAGGAGATATTCAGAAGGATGAAAAATCAATACCTTGTGGCCAGTAATGTTGGAAGGACCGGGCTGAGAGGAAACGTGAGATGGCATGGCCTTGCCCTGACGCGGAGGCTGCTTCTGTAAGTGGTTAATCGAGTGCTTGTCTGACATCAAGATTGCATTTTCCTCTCACCATTACTCCCATTTTCCCCCTTCACTGTGGAGAAGATGTGCTATCGAATGTAAGAGATGGTAATCGGAGTAATAATAGCAGGCACCAATCTGATGCAGCCACACTCTGCTAAAGGGTTTTGTCTAAACATCTCAGTTTTCAGAAGACAAATGCTCTGTTTTTCACTTCTGCACCAAATGCATCAATACACCAGGGTGGAATGCACATGAGCCTGTCATGCGTTTGATTCTTAGACTGTATAATCTCCTGGAAATGCTGTCTGTGATGACTCACTGAGTTAAAATGTTGCTTCTTTGCTGATTTAAAGTGAAACCGACCGTTTTGCTGAGAGCCTAAATAAAGAAAAGGAGACATAAAGGAAAATGGTGCAATTCAATTGCATCTCCCGCCTACACGACAGACTTCTTTTTTGTAAACCCCCCCATATACAGCTGTAATTTGACACACAAGCACGCCATTTATTTTCGAATCTTATTGGGGTTGTTGCTCGATAGCTGCACTCTAATGGAAGAGAAATAGGTGTCATAAACAGTCTGGCAAGCCCAACATTTCCAAAGGTGCCGTTTCACTCTCTTTTGGTGGCCCACCAGGAGGGATTCTCTCTTGAATGTGTATAATTAAAGGTTCATAACAGTATGATGCCATGGGCTGCTCACACTAAACCTGTGCATGACAGCGCGCCAGCACAGACAAGTGACAGGAAGGAGGCACTGCAGCGGATCGGGGCTGAACTAAGCCAGGCTATTTATGCAAAGTTTCTTCAGCATACCTTCAGGATATTATACTGAAGCCGTACATCAGTTTGCCTTTAAGAGTGTCCTTAAATTTAGAATGGCTGCAGACTGAATCAGAAACAAAGCAAGATCTTTATTTTGTATGTACAGGCTTAATATGATGCCTGTGGTTAAAAATTACCTTCATAAAGTTGAATTTGTTCTGTTTTTGGTCAAACAAATGTTGACAAAATCTGTTTTGAGGTGCATATTAACAGCACTGATGTTCAAGGTTGAAGGTTGTAATTGCGTCATCCTTCAAACACACAGGAGAAGATTACAAATAATTACTATACATATGTATATGTGCATGTGAATTCACACCGTTATGGAAGCTCATTTCTGCAAGTAAAAAAACACATTATGATAAGTACACCCATGGTTAATCATAATTATTAGGTAAAAAGTAATTACTGAGATTAAATAGGATAAATGAGATAAAAGGCCAAAACTGTGACATAAGAAAGGCTTAATAATTAAAGTCAAAATTACAAGATACATGTTGACTTTTGTATCTCATAATTTTCATTGCGATCAGTTTTCTGTCACAGTAAATAAACTGAACACAAGATAAGATAATATCAGCCTCACAATGGTGGAATTTGCTACAACTGCATTGAAATGCATTGGATTGTACAGGTATTGCTTTCAATGTGTCTAAATCTGATATCAGTAATAGAAGAGCACCACAGGAGCTCAGAAAGCAGGTTTACTATGTGGCAATTGGGTTTGTGGCAATAAGATTAATTGTGATTTTGTTTGGGAATATGAGACTACTAAAGCACAATATCCTGTCACGTGAGAAGGGCTTTAAGGTGGATTCTGCTACCTGATGTTGAGACCCAGGTCTTGAGGAGAGGCCCTATGTTAAAAACCCTACATCTTATGCTACATGTACTTTTCAAGACACACAAATTATGTCTGATCAAATTACAACAAAGCAAACCTGGGGCTGTAATATGCTTGCATATCAATACCGTTCACAGTGCACAGGGACGGGGGTTCAACAGGAGGTTAATAAGAGCCCAGTGACTCATTTTTGCTCCAAGGCCCCCAAGCTGCTTAATCTGGTCATGGCAACAACCCAGGTAAATTCTCCAAATCAGTCATTAGTAGGCTGCAACACATCCTGCCTGCACTCAGTTAATGCTCGGAAGCAATGAGGGTGCACTACTGCCATCTAGTGGCTTGTTTTCAGTTGGTCACAAAGGGCGGATACTTTCTCTCGGCTCAAACAATCGATCGTCAGCTACACATAAATACAGAGTCATTGTTTTCCATTAAATGTCCTTCAGACAGTAAGTCCTGAAGTACATGATGTGGCAAGTCCCCAGTGTTTAGAAATGATCTTAAATACTGTATGTGCATGATTGATATTAGGTTTCTCAAAGAAATATTGTCACCTGACGGCATTACTGCAGACAAACATCTGGGTCATCATATTCTCATCACATAGAGAAGTTTCTACAAGAGAATCTAAATGCTACACCAGAGCTTCTATCCAATAATCTAATGGCACTTAGGAACTGACCTAATAAATCACTAGGAAAAACGATCTCCCACATACATCCCCAGGAACCTGTATGGTTCCAGTGAGACAACGCTCTTAACAGCTTCTCTGCCAGCAGGCTGCACATTATCCTGCTCATTATATTCCTATTGTATAACTCTGCTCTGCACAGCAGAGTGCCTCTTGAAAAGCTGTTCAGCTGGTCAAGAGCGCAATTATCATTCACAAATATGAATAACTATTCACAAACATACTACATGGCATGGCCTGTGTGGGCTAAACATTTATTCTGGCAATCTTTGCACCATTAGTGGATGTGAGCTCACAAAGCTGCACTTATACCACTGAGAAATGACATAACGGGAAGTCTGATGAGAATCTGCGAGGAGTCTTACTCCAAACCTCGTCACCACCACCAGTACCACCAAATAAGTGGATCAAACGCAGAGCCGTCGCCTTATCACCACTTCCCCTGTCTGTTGGGTGGACTCTGGTATCTGATGAATCCTTATCGGGGCCATACAGTGCTGGTTCACATGTCATGTTATCACACAGGTCCCTTCCCCAGGGCTCCCACAGGAAGAGTCTGTTCCCAGGGCACTACATGCCAAGTATCTCAGCCGCCTACGGTGAGGGAAAACTGCAGTGTGGTCAAGAGAAGGACTGTGAGCTTAGGCAAGGTCTGTCCAATGTTTCTGTCACTGTGAGGGTCCGTAAAACAAAGTGAGAGCCACATCAGAAGATTTCAATGTCTATTCACGTTGTCTATAACTTGTTTTCTAATCCTGCTGGTCTCTGAGAGTTACCGACATAATTTTGTTGTATGCTTACAACAGTGTTGTAAAAAGCACCCAAAAGTCATACTTAAGTGAAAGTAAATAAATCATGTATAACATGTATATCATCAAAAACATTTCTTTGGTAAGAGTCAAAGTCAACCATATGATTAGTACTGAAAAGTTAAAAGTAGTAAAAGTATCTGATATTAAAGGTACTTAAAGGTGTTATGTGTAAGAATTGTAGTTTAAAACATTTAGAAATTTAAACCAAAAGTATCAACAGAATGTGAAGAAATAACAGTTTTGATATGATGTTGAAGACGTCTTTGTATTGCGTTGCAGAGATATCTACTTTAGTCAGCCTGCTGACCAGTTAGCCAATGGCTAGTTTGTATTTCATGAGGTGGAAGTCTGTTCACCAGAAGTATCAGACACGCCCCCTCTGCTCCGAGCTGCAGTTAGCAGCAGTTAGCGGTGACTCTGGTGACATCTGCCTTTGTTTGGAGTATGAATTCAATAGGTGTCCAGTTCTTAAATATTACACCTCTAAGCATCAAAAGTACAAGTGGAGGTAAATTATATATTTATTTAGGTCAACAGATTATCAGCCTGGCCGATTATCGGATCTGATATTCAGGATTTTTCTGATTATCCGATTTATTTATTTTTAATCCGATTTAAAACAAAATGTAGTGGAGAGGAGGTATAAGTAGCAGAAAATGGAAATACTCAAGTAAAGAACAAGCACCTCAGTACTCAAGTAAATGTACTTGGTTACATTCCACTGGCCTTCAATGATAGTGTCTTCTGTCTTATGTGTCATATACATACATACATACATACATACATACATACATACATACATACATATATATATATGTATATAGAGAGAGATCTGAAAGGTTGTTTACAGTGTTTAGTTTTGTGCATAAAAGGATACTGCTGCATAACTACCCGACTTTCTGCATGTTTCTGTTTCTGTTTCTGTTTTGTTTTGTTTTGTTTTTTTTGTTCACAAACTGCATGAGTCACATTAAAAGCTTAATTATCTTTGTGTTGGCACTGGTGTGCATACTAATTCACATTTTTTAATTTGAACAGCAGGACTAAGCCAAACAAGCACAGCCAGGCATGAATACAATAATTTTGCCCTAATTCCTCTATGCTTAATTGTTTGTTTTGGTGTTTCAGGGGAAACTACTTTCCATTTCGTTCTCTTTTTCCCTTTTTCTTTTTTTATTGTTATTAAAACGATGAAAGGAGGAAGTACTGAGTCAGAGTATGTGGGAGGAGGAGGGGGGTGACCAGGGACTCCAGGCGCGTATTTCATAATCTCCAGCATGGTGACGCGCTGCTGGGGACCTGCTGCCGCTGCTGCTGCTGCTGCTGTGAAGCGCTGCTGCTCCCCCGCTCCGCTTGGACCTGTAGCAGAGATATGAGTCTCCTCTCCGCTTCTTTGACAGCAAAGTTGACCGGCTGAGAGGAGACATGTCCGCTCAAGGATTGTTAAGCAGTGTTTTCTCCTGCTCGCTGAGCCCCAAAACGATCTCCAAGCGGAGACTGAGGCAGACCAGGAGCCTGGACACGGCGCTGATGCGACATTATGGCACCGACGCCGTGGAGACGTCGTATAAGGTCAGTGAAGTTGCTGTCAGAAACCGAGAGTTGGTCCACTGGAGATCTGGATTTGCCTTGCTGCTTCCTAATGATGTGTAGGTATAAGTTCGGGTCGCAGACTGTGATGATGAGTGACAGGATTTTTGATGCTGATCACTTATGATGAAAATGGGATTTTTCACAGACTGCGTGCAAAGTGTCCAAAAAACTTGGCTTAAGATGTGATTCAGATTTTTTTTTTTTTACGTTTATTGCTGTTAAATTGTATTTTCTCATCGCATTACGAAGATCTACTGACAAGAATTAAAAGCTCGAGAGCGCGCGGCTCAGCGCTGTACGGTGTGTCCGAATTCCGGAAGTAGTTGGAATTCCCTAAAGGATGATGCAGTCATGGTCTCTATGTTTCTGTGATCTGGACGAACACATCACGAAACTACCATAATGTAAATGTGCATGCTATTGTCATATTTATACTCTCAAATGGGACACACAAAAAATCAAAAGGAAATCGTTTTCTTCCAATATTGCAACATCAGGTCGTCTATGACAAATAGGCTACGACAGACAAAGTGTCTTTGGGTGTGATGATTGTAGTTTTGCAGCTGCGTCACTGGACACCAAAAAGTGATTCAACTCATGCCTTTTCATGACATGATGTCAGCAGACGCTTGTCCTGACTTGCTGAAGAGCTGTGACTGGAAAAGTTTTGCCACATTTGGCAAGTGTGTGGTAAGACACAGACACACACACCCACACGCACGCAAAAACGGATTACTTTCCAACATCAGAATACAGACTTTTAAGGTGAAGTTGTGGAAAAACTGTGGAAGAGGCTGCGATGGGTGTCGATTTATCCGTTTCCTGTGCAGTAAAGCTTCCAGCCTGACAATCGTCCAAACGTGGCAAGCTTTAATGTGATGGAAGTGTACAAAATGATCAGATTTAGGCATTGTGAAGGTATGCATTGCCTTAAGAATAGGTCAGTTACTCTGGAATAAAAGAAAATTAAAATTAAATCCCCAATTTACCTTCGTAAAGTAAACAGTTCCCTAAACAGTTTTCTCTTTAACTCAGCTTCCATTCGAAGTGGGTCTTTTACATGTCCTTTGTTCTTTAGAAATGCAAATAGCAAAGAAAAATATATTGATTGATGTATATAGGCTGCTGTAGCCCCAAAGATTATGTATGACCACTACACTTCACTACATAAATCAGTAATAGCAGTATATATATATATATATATATATATATATATATATATATATATATATATATATATATATATATATATATATATGTACAACTTCACCTTAAAAGCCTGTATTCAGAGCTGCTGTAAAGTAACCTCTGTATTTGTGTATATATATATATATATATATATATATATATATATATCTCCAAAGTCCTAGTCTTGGTCAGAGCTGCTGTAAATCACCTCCGTACTGTATCCAGTCAAACTGTCCTCTACCTTAAACACTAGGAGCTAATTAGCTAATGGTAGCTAGCTTTAGCTAAGGTGATATTACTCAGGCGATATGCCACCCCCTATGATTTTGGAGCTACTTTTGAATTTTGGACATATTCTTCAAATTACACCTTTAAGGCCTGGACATGGTTGTTGTCTTCATGGCGAGGTGCCTTGCTATGTCACGTGATTAGCAGAAAGAAAGGAAAAATGTATAAAGACATGTTCCGATGTCCATCTCTTCTTGATTTATAGCATGCAGCAGTGTCAAATGATCATAACTTGAGCCACTGTCTACTGCTGCACTTAGGTTGGTCCTCATGGTAACACTGTTTGTTTAGTATAATGGAAACGTATTGCAGACGTGACACTATAATAGGCTTGTAATGAATACCAGGTATCTGCTCTCTCTTCCAGCCATCAACAATAACCCAGATCCTACAGCCAGAGCTCTTAGAAATGTAATCACAGTAAATCTGAATGAAGCTGATTAATATTGGAGACAGCTCTGTGTCAGAAAGGATATTTAAAGTGATTTATGACTTTGGGGAGTACTTGCTGCTGCCAGCTACATAGCTGCACTACAGCCACTTTTTGCCAAGCATTGTAAAGTTGGAAAATGTTACCTCCACTGCTGATAGGAACCTTGGACACATCGTCAGTAATTGACATTTTTATTAAGTATGAATCCTCTACAAATACAAGACCTTTTGGAGTATTTGTACACAGTACAGCTCTGCTATTGCATTTCTAGAGCTCCGGCACGCCATTGAGAAGAACTCCAGCCGTTTGAGCTCAGGTTTGAGGTGCGAGATCCTTCCTGGAGACTCACATGACCACGCTGTCAGCTTAAACTAAGTCCCTTACTGTATGCAAACGTCACTCCGAGTCCGTAATGAAAGTCACATTTTCTGGCCGTGCAAATACCCAACCAGGGGTTCATCCAAGGACAATAGTATCTAAGATACAGTCGCAACAACATGAGTGAAGTCAGACTGACGAGCTTTCTCCCTTTGGACAAAACACTGCTGCACCTCCACCCAATAAGCCCCAGCTCTACAAGACTTTCCTTTTATGAGATGTACTATATGTCAGCCCGTCTGAGCATCTTGTAAAAATAAAAAGGTTACTGTATTTAGATTCGTGCATTCCATCCACTGTATATTTATCGCGCTTAAGAGTGAATCACATAGGCAACCATTCACACAACACATACCTGGTGCCACAGCCTGCTGAGTCTATAATCAATGGATATCAATCAATGCTATGTGTTTGGTCATATGTGTCATAAATAAATGTATAGCAGTAACCTACATATAGTAGCATGATCCTGGCATGGAAACGCATCCTGCCCCTTGTTTAAAAAGCAGTGTCAGAGTGGTATGTTTGATCTATGCTGTAAGTGACCTTTGCGTTTTCCATAGGTTGAACGTCCCAGCGCTCTGTTAGAGGTGTACTCACTCAGGGTGTCAGTAGGCTGAGCTGTGATGGAAAGCAGAGACATCTGGTTTACATGAAGAAAGCCTCCTCAACTTTTATTTCTCACAGTGCAGCAGCATGACCTGATGCTTGGCTGCAGTCCCTCAGGCACATACTTCTTCCCACGGGAGACTGTCCGTTTGCGTGGCATGGAGCTAAACCTGCTGGCTTGAAAGCGCGGCGCCCGTTGCATCCAGTCTGTGTCTGATGAAACAAGAGCAAACAGTGGGTTAGATTTAAACAATCACTGACTTCACATCAGTTCAATTAAATCTCACTCTCAAGTATAGTTATGTAACTGACAGACTGTAGGATCTTGTAAGTGAAAGGGTGATCTCAGAATCAATAGCTAGATACCTGCACTGATTAACCAAACGGTTAGCCCCGCTATAACTCCAGTCAGAATGTGTTGGCATACTATGGTGTAAAATTTAGTTCGTCTTGCTTTATAAATTCACCTAAAATATGAAAATTCAGTCATCAGCTACTCACCCCAACACCGATGGAACGCTGGGTCAGGATCTACTTCTCCTCGCACTAAACTTGCCATCAAATAAGATCAGTGTGTTTACTGGAGAACGTTGTTTACTGGAGAACGTTGTTTTAGGCACAACGATGCAGTGGACACGCTGAATTGAGGGAGAGGACACAGAGGGAAAGTTTTATGAGGTTGGATCATTATGGATTAGTTTGGTTTTGGAGGGGAAGGTTACAGAAACAGACATGCAAGTTCCAAACGGGCTTTTAAGGCAGCTTTAACTGTACACTAAAGTTCATTTTGGGGGCACTTCCCTAGCAGCTCGCAAAAACCTTTGATATGCATCTTTTTTCTATACACCTCTGCTCGCCATATAGCATTATTGTCGTGGATGTCTTTGAATATCGTGACAGAACGCATGACCGCCTCACTGCAGGTCAGTTACTGTTCAATATACCTGTGGTGGATCCCTTCTCTGTGACACATTTAGGATTCATTTAAACTGATCTCGTTGTTATTGGACCAGCCTCTGGATATGAAGACCTTGTAAGATCTTGGAACATATTGCCTTTTGGTTAAACCTTTTACGCCAAAACCTGACTTATTAACTGTCATTCAACGTCTGATTTTTTTTCTTCGTTCTGTTTTGCCCACATTGAATCTTGTCTTTGGACAAAGGGTGATTTTGAAAGGGCCTCAGGCAGCGTGTGATGTAATCTTCATTTATTTAATAAGCCTTGAGTGAAATACCTTTTGTAAGTCACTCTAAACAGCCAGATCAGATATGCAACTGTAAAAAAAGCGAAGGCCTGATCTCCACTCGCTCCACTCAGGATTCTCTTGGAGAGATAGTAAATTGCAGAAGCTAACAAAGCCTTTAGAGGGAGCCATTTGTCATTCTGTTGTAGGAATGTTGTGACCAAATAAGGGCCATTTATCACCGGGACAAAGATAAAGGGGTTGACACTTGGTAGTATTTGAAGATGTGTGCTAGCATCTTGAATTCAGGCACAATTCTTCACATTGTAAGATTTATAAGTATGATAAGTTTGATCCAGGTGACCAGAGAAAATCTCATTTTTCATTTGTCACTTTTGAATATTTATCCCACATCATTAACAAGCATGCAGTTTTAAATGTACATCCTTATTTCAAATGCTAGTGAGCAAAGCTGCAACCTTAGTTCTGAAATACTAGCTGTATTACATTTTAAACATTTTGGTGGAATCATTTAATGCAGAGAAAGAGAAGTGTGAGAGCGCTGAGCTGATGGCGTGTTAAGATGGAATGTCAACTGCATGCCTTGAAGCACTGTGGAGGACATACTGCCAGAGGCAGGAAGAGAAAACTTGTCTCTGTTACAAAGCCACTTAAATCTCACAAAAAGGAATTAACTCGTTTAAGTGCGTCAAGAAATACGTTCTGGTTATATCCAGCTTCTTTTAAGTAAATGTTAGATGTGGAGACTCATCGAATCGAGCCGTGTTCAGTATTTTTACTAGCCTTCTCTTAATGCTACTAAAGCTGGAGGTTAAAAAAGCAACAACAATGTTGAAAGCAAGACTCCAATTAAAGTTTATAAGGGCAGATAATAATACAAATATTTTTTTACTGAAGCACTGGAAACCTTCATGAGACACTCAACCTTTCGACTGAAAAGCACGCCAGTGAACTTTTCAATGCTACGAGGTAAATCTAAGTGCATAAGTGATTTCCGACTAATTGGACACATGGGATTTGACTGCTGTTTTGACTGCCCTTTTGAAACAGTAAGTTAATGGAGCCTCGCCTTGTAGCTGCACAAAAGTGGAAAAAACGTTATTATTGGCCTAATTGCCGTCGACAGGACGGACATTTAATCCCATCTGCAGGCTCATGAAGCTGGTGGTCTGCTGACTCTGCTCCATTATGACATAATATGACAATGTGATTTTAGGCCCCGGGCAGCTCCTGCTCCAGCTGCTGCACCAGAGTGTTCTCATGTGCTCTTGATATGTATTAAAACTAATGTAGTCACCTAAAATGATGAATAGAAATTGTAATTACTCATCTTGTTCAATTCCTTACTCATCTTGTTCAATTCCTGATCTATATATACACTGTATTAAGAGCAGATAAACTCATTTTTGGCGTATGCAATAAATGGATTAGACTTAACTGAGCACAGGGATCCTCAGCTATATGTGCTTTAATGCATGCTGATATTAGTTTACAGGTACAAGTCTGTATTTCTGTTTTGAGACTTCTTCAGTATTGAGTTTTACTGTTTTATTACTAGAGAAACTGTTCAAGTGCTCTTAAAGGATTTCCAGATTTAGAGTATTTGGATCACCTTCATAATGTTTTGTTTGTGCCTGACATGCTGCTTCCTGTTTATCAGGACCCTACTTAGCACTGACAAACTCATTCCAGCACAAAAAGCAAAAAACAGAAAGGCACAGAAAAGGCTAAAGCCACTCTGACACATTGATATATTAGCATCTGTTTTATCTCTGCTAGCTGTGCTGCCAAGACCTCTGAATCATATAAAGATAGTAAAGTCCAAAATCATTTCGAGTTGACCAGACACATAAAGAGTCACAGCACATCAGAAAAAGTAACCTGAGTAAAAACAGTTGTATTTTTTCTTTCTCAATAACATTCCATCAATTTGTTAGCACAGATGGCTGTGTGTTGAAGTTACACGTAGCTCTTAGCTACCAGCAGTAACATTAGCGAGTATTTTCTCACTTAATGTCAGCAACAGTTATGTTTTTATTTCTCCAGGTTTTAAGTGAGCCAAATCTATGACATCTGCTAATAGAGTGGTGTAGCGATGACGTATTTCTGACGTTAGCATCGTCCTGATTCTCTCGACAAAGAGCTTCGGGGATCATTGAATTGGATTTTTAGTACATCGCCAAAATAAAATCTCTGTGGCAAACACACGTTGATGATACATGTTTTGTTCAGCAATTTAACAGCTTCTTATGGCAAATATATACATATTTGCCATGAGAAGCTGTTAAATAAGATCCCAGGTATATATATATATATATATATATATATATAGTTTGTGTTATTACCCCATTAATACTGTAAGTATTACAGTTCTGAGTTCGAATTTCTTCTAAAAAAAACCCAAAAAACTACATAGTGCCCCTTTAAACTCCAACGCTGTATGAATGTACAGTTTAAGGTGCTATATCTTAGTCAGCTGGCCTTGTTTTCAGTGGTTCGTGTAAGGTTACCTCACTTTCAGGAGAGGAGGGGGGGCTCAACCGTTCCCTCCGTGCTGCCCCTCCCAGTCCATTCATCAGTGTCATTCATGAGGCTCGCGTCTCTCACCGGGATGTAAATCAGCCGTTGAACGTGCTCAACGTCTGAGTGCCGGCCGTGTGAGTGAGACCTGGACCTGGCTTCAGCTGAGGGGCAGCATGTGGATTGTATCTACGTGGGTTCGTCTCTCCAGGAGTCAGATGGCGTCGGTTTATTCAGCTTTTAGCTTTAAGGTGGTCGTCTAAAAAGTTTGAGTGTCGTCATGTGGCACCCCCCAGTCGAGCGACGCATCACCTATCTGGTGAGTAACGTTAAGTTAACGTTAGTTGCCGTTAGTTTATCTCATTAACCTCAACTTTAGCAGTCCAAATATTGCATTTATCGTTTTTTTGTGAAGGAACCCCGTTGTCAAAAATAGGTCATAGGGGTGGAGGAAGCAATTGCAGGTAGACTGAAACGTAATGACGTTAACGCGGGACATGTTATGTCACGTTATGCTAGCAGCCAGACTTTTCTGAAGTGCTGAAACATCCTTAAGGGCGCAGGGGGAGCAAACGTCCCACGTTGCATTCAAGTGTCGTGTCAGCTCATTAAAATAGTACTAACATTACTGAGCTATTCTGTGTTTCCCACTCATGCGTGTCCCCTTCCTCCCACTCCTCATGTACACTTAGCAAGGGTCAACATCATTTAAGTGGGCTTCTTATAAGTCCAGACCTCCAAGGACCTTTAGTTAATTATAGAGACTTGCTAATTGACATTAGCAAAGGGGGGGATAGTGGATATCCGGCTACCCTTGCATCTCAAACAGCGTGGAGTTTACTCTGTTGAGCACATCTATGTATTTATTTACTCTAAGAATAACAGGATGTGAGTAATTGAATGAGTTTTTGTGCTGGCGCTGGTCGTTTTCCAATTTCAAAGGACAGGCCAGTGTTGTTTTGGTTTGTCAACACTGTTATACTTGTAGAAATTACAAGACTAAGGGTGTGCAATGTCCGCAATTAAATGCAATTTTTAAACAACCGAGCAGAATTTAGCCTACTGAGGGACTCTAAAACAAAATAATATGGACGGAGTGTAGGGACCCCTGTGGAAACTCTTCCCACAATGCTCCATTCAACAGCTTCCTGAGTACTGAGGAATATTCATCACCCCGCCGCATTTAGTTAAGAGGGGTCGATTCGGTGTAATCTGAATGTGCAATCTCGCTTTTTTTGTATGAACTACCTTGCATGTTTCCTCTCTTTGTATTCCAGGGAGCGATAACAAAAGCTCTTGTGTTTCAAGACTTTGAATCACACTGCACAGCCAAAACAGGGAGAGGGTTGAGATAAATTAAGTCATTCGATAAATTGATGATTCAATTCGGTTTTCTTGCTAGAAGTGTTGCAACATTATAGAAATAGGCGAAACAATCTGTAAAGGAACATTTTAAATCTAATCACTTTCAAACAAAACTGTTTTTTTTTTTCAGGAGGAGGAAAAACAACAATGATTCAAAGCACAGTGAGGCTTCTTTCTGTGAACTCAGATGACTCATCTGAAAATCTGTAAATTCCTTATATCAGATTATAAAGCAATGGCTTCAAGAGGTCAGTGCGTTAACAAACAGCAGATTCATCCAACTTTAACAATGGCTGCTTCTGTAGAAACAAAAATAACGAGAAGTTATGTTAGAAAAAGAAGAGTATTGACTTCACAAGCACAAGAAGTCATTTGTTTATTTTTTTATTATTCACTCATCGAATAAGAGTTATTCACTCATCGAATAAGAGTAAGAAGATTTAGTGGGTAAGAGTTCAATACTGCACCCAAGTGACACTCAAGTTGTATCATGTCTGGACATGATACAACCAAACCCCTGATTATGGAATAGCTGAAGGTGTATTGCATCGAAATGCAGTACACAGTACTTTGATATTCCAGAGTAGTTAGGTTCGATTTGAGGACGTCACACCGCTTACCAAGAATCAACCAGAATCTGTGTGGGAATCCAACTGACTCTCACATCAGAGAGGGAGAAACGTTCTACTCGCATATAATCACACAAGAGGAACGTCATCAAACCTGACTGTAATTTGCTGTTGTACATTTGTACCAATCCACAGTTACCATGCTTAATTGATGTAACTGAAATGTTGTTGTTTACAAGGGATAATGTCAGAGCCATATTCTCTGGTGGATATTCTTTTTCCGGGTAACCATGAATCAGGACAATCATGAAATCATCACACAGATTACTTGGAAAAGCTGTCCAGCTCGCTGACGCACAGTTCTATATTGGTTTCCTGATTCATTCTAAATTGCCGAAGCCTGTCACCATGGCTGAAGACATGGTTGCACTTTGTATCCCCCACAAAAACAAGTTGGAATCGGATTTGTGTAAATAATGTTGATTCCAGACTAAAAAACAACAGGGAGATAAGGTTACCACTCTGTTTTTATCCTTTCTTTAAGCAGGTAGAGCTCATGATTTATGATTACTAATTTAAGAGTCTTTGAATGGTTGTTTTTTTTACAAAAAAAGATGTGTGTCCTATTAGTGATGCAATAAAAATATTTATTTCTTAACAAAATGTGAGGTTAAAGTGATTCCGGTACATTTTAGTGCAATTATAATGTTAAAGTTTTAAGAATATTTCGATGATTATCGGGATAATGTCATGACGAGGAGTTATGCTGGACAAGATAATTGTGACATGACATTTTCATATCGCCCCATGCCTAACTGCGACACACATGAGAAAATTTAGTTATAGCAGAGCTCACATTTCAGAGTGGAAATGGAAAGCCAAAAATGTACAAATATCTATTACATGTTACTTTATTACAGCGTCAGTACTTCCAACAGGATCCTGACTGGGACCAGTCAGGATCCTGTTGGAGTGATGACTGTCATTCCAGTGACCTGATTAGTCAGTGGTCGGGCCGTTTACAGGTTTTGGATCTAATCCCCAGAGGTTAACCCGCTGTTAGCTGTGCAGCGTACGTAGGGGACCATAATCAAAGTGAATCCGCCTACAGGAATACAGGAATGTGTACTCAAAATTAAAAGTGTGCTACTGTAGCACGGTCCTAATTCTCATTTAATGGGAGTGAGCCACTTTAGTGTAAGCCTTATCCCGATAATGAGTTACTAAGCCTCTTTGGAACATGGCTCGTATGATTGGCTCAACTGTACCGGATCAAAGCACTGTAATCTCCAGCATGAAGATGCTCAAAGGTTGGGGATTTCAGATCAGATTATTTGCCCCGTCATCGGTGCAGTACTAAAACTTCAGAATGGTTTACTATTGGAGTATTGTTTAGGGCACATTCTGATTGATTCCACATATATTTTGATGATGGCTTATTCAGAAATCGGTGGAGTGTGCACACAAATTATATGCAGCGTCGTGCACTTTATTGAGGGAAGGAGGGGTCGAATAAAGAGGTATTTCACATTTAAGAGCTCATTGTGAAGTGTTTTTGCTTTATTATGCATTCAGCATATTTGACACTTGTAAAATAAGATAATCTACATGATCGGTATTCCTGCTGCTTTCTCTGGAAAGACAACGCGTCCCAGCTTCCAGAAGTCCTGCCAGACGGTATTACTAATGTCAACAACTCATAGTTCTCGCTTGTGCAAACAGAAAAACACATTTGTGCTGGATTACACAGAACATACAGTACAAATGCTGCATCCTGGCATCAAGAAGATAAGCCCATATAGAGATCTCTGGAAACAGGCTGTGTTTGCAGTGTTAGCTGTCAGTATTTGTCATGGGAAAGTAACTGCAGATGATTAATGTTCCAGATGGCAGGTGAAGCGAAGGTATCTGTCAGGCATGCTGAGGGTCTGAACAGGGTATGATTGGTCACAAGTGTTTGATGGCAATGATTGATGTATCTGGCGTGTGTGTGTGTCCCCAGGGTGACTTCACCTGGAGCAGCGTGTCAGGACGTAGCGTTGGCCTGAAGCCCGTCCCCCTGCAAAGCCTCTCAGAGTTGGAGAGGGCTCGTCTCCAGGACGTGGCCTTCAGAAGACTCCTGCGGGATCACGACCTGGGCTGCCACATCACCATCCCTAAATGTATTAAAGCATACAACACACACACACAAACACACACACACACACACACGGTAATAGCCCACCCCTTATCTGTCCCAAGCAAAAGCGTGTCATGGCGTGTCTTGCAGAACAGCAAAATAGCAGAGAATGTTTCTCTTTCTGTTAGTTAATACATGCAAGGAGTTATTTTCCTTCTTATGTAACGATGTAATGCTCATGATTGCTTGCAATAAAATGTGAGTGTTAAATTTATATCATGGTGGGAGATTGCCTTTAAAGGGGCACTATGTAGTTTTGGAGAAGAAATCCAAACTCAGAATTTGAATATTTAAATATTAATGAAGTATTAATGCAAGCTCATAGATATTCATTTTTTTCCATAACTGTATTCAAGCTGTTGTCAGAGGAAAATAAGGTATGAAGGTGGCAGGGTCCGCCAAATATAAACAAAGTGAACAGTATTAAATTGTGTTGAATTGTGTTAAATTGGCATGAATAAATCAATCAGTGAAGATCTTTCTATTCTGATTAAAATGTCCTCCTAAAACTACAAGGTGCCCCTTTAAACATCCTGCTTGACGAAACAAACCTCCACGTCTTTGTCTTGACACATTATGAGAAGTTTGCCAAGCTCTTTTTAAACTTGCCGTCATTGAGGAAATGAGCCTAAGAATATCAAGTGGCGCGAGTGAGAGCACGAGCATATTAACGAGTGTTCTCATATTGAATTGTGACCCCTCCGCCTCTTTTCAGATGGCCACAAGCACAAGAAGTCACTCAGGCGGAAGTTGGATTCGTTATCTAAGGAGAAGAGCAGAGACAAAGGTAAAATGAGATGTGCTGGATATACTCTTTTCAGTAGGGGGAATGGTAGCGCTCCCTCCTGCAAACTGTCTTCAGATAAAAAATTCATGACACTCAGTGATATTTTCGTTACTCTCTTTCCAAAACCAGTGAAGATAAACAATTGTTTTTTAGGTCTGTGAGAGAGCCAGTGAGACCTGTCAGACTTTTATCCCCCTTTGGTTTCTAGGCTAGTCAGCCTCTGACACTCGAAAAAAAAGATACTCCTTGATACTTTCGGGTGAAGCTGTGTAGACTCACTCAAGCAGACGTTCTCAGCTGTTTATGCCCGTGGAGCTCTGAGTGATCGGAATCTACAGTACAGTAAAGAAGTCTCAGAGGGAGCTGTGATCTTCGACTGCCGCGCCCGCCGCAACAATGTGGCAGGAAAGTGATGTTCTCTGTCAGACGGGGCAGTCGAGGGAAATAACAAAAACAATCTTAAGTGGTGGCTCATTCATTACAGCCTATCCTCCAGCCCGGCCAGCCCCCTCTTTCCTCTTCTACCCCTTCTGTTTACAAAGGCACTTCACAAAGTATGCACTCCCTGGCTGTGAATATTGAGTGTGCACTGCAGAGAGCTGTTCTTGGCATTTCTCTTGTCATATTTATTTAGAGCAGTATTTATTTAAAAGCTTATAAAGAATGAATGGAAACACAGTTTTGTGCGGAAAATACAGGATCCAGAGGGTGAAATGTATAAAATGCTGATGTGACAGGCACATATTAGGAGTAATTCAACATCTCCCAGTTCACTTGGGGCCAAAGTGACGAACTTAAAGTTTCCCTGTCTTGCCTTTTTAACTACTACAGAGAATTCGCCCCAGGCGTTTGGCATACCGCTGTCACAGGTCATATCCAATGACCGCACACACAAGCAGCGGCACGATCCCCTGCGGGAGGGGCACAGTGACCCCACTGAATTGATGCTATCCTTCCTCCACCTCAACTCCAGCTTCAAAAGGGCCAACAAGGAGCTCTCCAGCAGCAACTCGTCCCTGAGCTCCACATCTGAGACCCCTAATGATTCACCTCTGCCCAGCACGCTAGACGTGGCCCCACGGACGCGCAGGAGGGTGAGGCATTTCTGAAAACAAGCTGTCGCAGAGCGACAGGAAATCTGTCTAATTACTCTTGCACACGAGATCTCTCTGGGAATTTGTGACAATTTTTTTGGGATGTTCGCTCAGTGGGCGGACGATGCAGCCACATTTTATCACTCACTGTACGGTTGTCACCCATCTGCTTGACAGGGCGGAGTATCTGTGGACTGCATCACTGACCTTGATGATAACCAGTCTCGGCTCTTGGAGGCCCTCCAGCTGTCTATGCCAGTAGAGGCAGCTGGCAACAGGGAGAAGCGTCATGACAAAAAGCTCAGCCTCAACCCAATTTACAGACAGGTGCCCAGGGTGGTGGGTCTCTGCTGCCAGCACCTTGAAAAACACGGTACGCATTATTAAAGTAACAATATATGAGAATGGTGCAAATTGTTTACATGTCATGCCATAGTCCAGCATTTCACTGTGGAAATTTGTGTTTGAGGCTGATAATGAGCCACAATATCGGCACTAAGAGAGCATCTTCATCTTTGTTCAGGCCTACAGACGGTTGGAATTTTCCGTGTCGGGAGTTCCAAGAAGAGAGTGCGACAGGTACGATGATTTCAGCTGGGTTAGCTTTAAAGGATAAGTGCATCCCAAAATGAAAATGCAGTCTCTATCTACTCAACCTCATGCTGATGAAGAATCGGGTAGAGTTTGGAAGTCCACAAAACATTTCTGGAGCTTCACAGCAAAACAGCGTCGCAGCATTCTCTGTGGTTGAGTAAAAAATGACTGAAATTGGATTTTTGAGAAGAACTTGTCCTTTAACACACCTCTGCACTTGAATATATTGTATTGACTATGAGAATCATTTTTATTCATGTCACTGTCACGATAATTCATCCAGCTACGCAAGGAGTTCGACCAGGGATGGGAGGTACATTTGGACGAGGAGCACAGCGTCCATGATGTAGCCGCCTTGCTGAAAGAGTTCCTCAGAGACATGCCGGACCCTCTGCTGACAAGAGAGCTCTACACGTCCTTCATCAACACAATATGTGAGGAGCACACAAACATACGCAGGAGCCAGAAATAACAAGTCACCATGCTTTGGTTGTTGTTTTAGTTGTGTGGTGTTTTATTTTACTGACATCATGTGGTGGCCTTTTTTTTTTTGTCTGCAGTGCTGGATTATTCAGACCAAGAGAGCGCCCTGCAGCTCCTGATATTTTTGCTTCCTCCCTGTAACAGCGACACGCTGCAACGCCTCCTCTCCTTGCTCTCCACAGTGGCTGCACATGCTGAAGACAGCCTGGACAATGAGGGACAGGAGGTAAAGAAACTGTGCATGCCCTGTTTTCATAGCAGTGTTATCGAGGCCACCTGTTTCATCTCTCCTGGTTTGTCACACGTTTCGACACTTGTTGATTCGAACCGTCACGTACAAAGAAATATTAAAGAAACGAGCAACTCTCGCAGAATAATCCTGAAAAAACGTAAATGAACTGTTTACAAGTTTAATGCGATTGTGATGAATTCCAGCAGCTATCAGAGGGCAGTAAGACAGATGTTTGGTGCATCTGCAGCCTCTAATTTGAAGAAAGCGCTTTGCCAAAGCACAGCAAATTATGCATAATGATCCTTTGTGGGTATCATGATTAAATGATGCACAGTCAACATGAATCACCCTGCTGCACATAAACTGCACAAATGGTTTGCCTCTACATGCATCATACGGTTTGGTCCTAATTTACTCCCCCAGTTAATGTGTTGCAGAGAATAAGAGGAGTAAGGAAGTGTTTTATGGTTAGAAACAGTTTATCTCAACATCTACATATTTGTGCCGACAGGCAACAGTAATTTTTTTCTACTCCATGAAGCCATTGTGCGTCAACAGCATCGTGATTGGAATACCTGGTTAAATGGGCAATATGGAAGGAATTTTAGGTGAAAACATGAGGAAAAGTTCTAAAATTATCAACAGAATGTGAAGAAATAACAGTTTTGACATACTGATGTCTACTATGTGCAGTGATATCTACTGAAGTTAGCATGCTAACCAGCTCCTGTGCTAGTTTTGTACACACCAACACTCCCCTGGTGCCAGAGCTCCCGGTCTGAACCACTAGCTGCGTGGCTAACTGAGCTAACTAGCTAACAGCAGCTACAGTTAGCTGCAAGTTACTCCGGTGATATGCTGCCCTCTATTTGTTTTAAGTATGAATTTGACAGGTGGCCAAGTCTAAAATATTGCACGTTTAATAAATATGAGATTAGAAATGTGACCACACCATCCTCTCTCTTTGAAAGTCAAATCACCTTTTTATAGTGGACATAAAATTAGTCTTTGTGATTTTTTTTTGTTTTCCATGAGACCAAAGTTGGTGTTTGATGATAATTTTTTTTTTTTACATTAATCTTACTTTTTGACTAATTGTTACATCAGAGATTGTTTCCCACGGATATAAAACAAGTTTCTTCTTGGCATTGTTCCTCGCGCATACATACTGTAAAGGTGAAGAGGTCTTCTTGGTCCCTCTGAACAAAGGAAGGCAGAGCCAGCCTTATTGATGGTGGCAGGCATGTGTTCGTTGCACATTCCCAACATTTTCCTGGGTGCCCACGAGGGTCTGTCTTCAACAAAAGACTCTCACTCTTAATACTATAATTACTCTATGCGTGTAATAGTTTTCGTTCCTGTGAGTGAGCACATGGGGAGATGAAAAGAAAAATCAGAGGAATTTGGCTGCGTAGTTAACTTTAATATAACTCATTTCAGTATAGAAAACATTTCTTGTGGGGTCAAATTTGGGTTATTGAAGGTAATAATTTGGGTGTGATGTAAGAGGTTTACAAGGTTGTTTTGACTTGAGGATTATTGCTTAGAAATAAAATATATTTTAAAGGAGACTTGCCTATTTTCAGGCTCTTAGTTTTATTTTGGGTTACTACTAGAATAGGTTTAGTTGTTTTAATGCTAAAAAAAAACACAATTTTGATCATACTATTCAGTGCTGCAGCTCTGCATTCCCCTCTGAAACCCTCTGTTTGACTCCTGTCTCTTTAAGGCCCCTCTCCTGAATGCCCAGTCTGCTCTGATTGGTCAGCTCACACATGCCTCACCCAGCACCATTAACAACAACAGAGCACCTGTGTTAAATCAATCCCTCTAGCCGCTGAGCATGAATTATGCAAAAGTGTGACCCTGTGACTTCGTGTGATGTCACAATGTCACAGATTTAAAGACGGACCTACTGACGAGACATTTGAGGAGCAGTGTTTCTGTCCGCTGGTGTGGACTTTGACCTTACGAAAAGCATAATCGGTGTCCTGACAGGGTTGCTGAAGGGCTTGCATTACTGTGGCTGAAGAAATGATGGATTTCTGTCTTCTGTCTCCTGTAGATGACGGGAAACAAGATGACACCACTTAATTTAGCCACCATCTTTGGACCGAACCTCTTACACAAGCAGAAGAACTCAGACAAAGAGTTTGCCGTCCAGAGTTTCGCCCGTGCAGAGGAGAGCTCAGCCATCATCAGCGTGGTCGAAAGGATGATCAATACTTGTGGTACATTATTCATGGTAAGCCTTCCTCACTGCACTGTCTGCACAGTTAAACAATCTGAAGGTCTTTGTCAGATCTCCCTTTAGCCAACAAAGTGTTTACTTCTTATGCCTAATGGAGTGGAGCAGCCTAATAAAATATTAACATAACTTTAAAGCTTTTGAGAAGGACTACGCTTGTACACACAAACAAAGTAGCATCTCAGTAAAACACTGAAATCCATGCAGTTTGTTTGTCTCTCCTGAACCCTGTGAAATTCAGTTTGGTGAACACTCATTTTAAAATGAGAGGCCTCACTGGAGAGGTTAATAAGTGTCATTGGCGCCTTCTGTTTTGTTTATAGGCGATGATTGGGAGTTAGGGCAAGATCCTCGTCTCCATTATGTTTCTCCGCTTTCCGCCACAAACTTAAGTGCAGATGCAGTTAATTGGAGTATCTGAAAATGATCTGTTCGAGAAGCCAGAGGGCAGAAAAAAAGCCCAGCAGACATTTGCTCTGCATCATTAGCTCTGCTTTTCTAAACTGCTGTTAATTATTTTTGCCTCACAGCATAGAAACAACATGCTACAGCATATTGCATCACAGGCACTGTGAAAACACTGGTGACATAAAATTGTTTGTTTAAAGGAGCAAATCAGGCAAGGTAAACATTATGAAGAAAGACGAGATGTTTCTATGCAGGAGAGGCATGTCATTAATGTTATTGTTTGCTTCAGTTCAAGTGTGATTGAGTATTAAAGGTGCAGAGAAATTAAAGGGCAGCGGCACCAATTTTACACATTAAAGTGTATTCACAGGTTCTTTCTTCACATACGCAGTAGTACTCCCAAACTTTAATGTGTAGAATTGGTGGAGTTGCCCTTTAAGGTAACACAGCATACAATTTGACAAGTTTTTTTTTATTATGCTCTGATTCCGTTCAGGTTCCTGCTGACCTGCAGAATGAGGTGCTGATGAGTTTGCTAGAAACTGATCCCGATGTCGTAGATTACTTACTGCGGAGGAAGGCTTCTCAACACTTGTGAGTTTCTGCCTCTTGTCTCCTTGTGTGTGTGTGTGTGTGTGTGTGAGAGAGAGAGCTGTCTCTCTGCCTCCAAATGATCAAGAATACATCTTGTCTGATTACCCCTTTGGGATATTTATTATATACATCATAATTAACGTGTCTTCTGTGTGTCTGCAGAGACCCAGACCCTCTCCGAGCGGAGGAGTCCTTCTCTCTTACTGACAGACGCTTATCCAACGACTCCATCAAAGCATCTAGTGGAGAGGTGTCTCCTTATGACAACAACTCCCCAGTCCTGTCAGATGGACTGCTGTATAAATTCCCAGAGGACAGCAGTCCGATGTCAGACAGGATCCCCAGACTGTCTAAGCAGCACAAAGTCAGTGGCCATTCTAAAGACGGATCTGGCAGCACCTCTCCTACGCTTTCCACAGACAAAGGTAAACTAAATAAATTGCAACGTGAACTTTAGTATTATAAGTTAAAAAATTAAATAAATAGTTTGACACGATCACGCTTATTTGCTTTTTAGATGAGGCGTTTGATACCACACTCACATCTGTAGGGTGAGTATGTAAGTGGAGCGAGCCGCCAGGTAGTTTAGCTTAGCATAAACACTGGAAACAAGGGGGAGCCGTAAGCCTTTGTCCAAAGGTACCTTTGGACAGAGCCAGGCCAGCTGTTTTCCCTTTGTTCCCAGTCTTTGTGCAAAGCTAAGCTAACCGTCTGCTGGCTATAGCCTCATATTAACCGTATGGACATGAGTGATATCGATTTTCTCATTTAATTCTCAGCAAGAACACAAGATTCCTAAAACAATTTCATAATTAAAAGTAGCAATCAAATAATGTAACTATTTCTTGAACCTCTTCTTCAATAATCATCTTAAAGACAAAACAACCTCTGATAATTTATGTATGTTGTTTTAATAGACGGCAGACTTATTTTCTGTTAGCAATTTTACTCATATCACATTTTGATAATTATAATAATAATTAAGCCAAATGAAGTAATCGTCTTTTCGCTTTTGTCCCTGTTAGAGGCCTCAAATGATCCTTTCTGGGACACCTGGCAGGAACTGCTCAGCAAGGATTTTACTGGCCGTCACATCACCGGTAATAGATTCCTCTGTACGTGTTGCTGCAGATGGTCTCGAGATATTTAATGATTGCCGGATGTTAATGAGCGCTTTCTCCCAGGCTCCCTCGGAGACGTGTCGGAATGTGAGTCGTACGGATCATCAGAGGGACTGAGCAGTCACCAAGGTAACAACAAGCTGCCTGTCAGGCCAACACAAACCTCATTGGGCGTGCTGGAAGTCAGGCCACACCTCCCGGTGACTCGCAGCAGCAGTGGCCCTCACGACCAGAGAGGACAGACACAACCGCAATCATCATTACATCAGCGACTGAGCGACCAATCGGGAGCCATCAGCTCGGACAACTTAGCGGGAAGGACAGGACACCCTGTATGTCCATTAATTAAGGTCAGGACGCATGGTTTGATTCCTCCTTATTACTCCGGACAGCTGAGGGAGACCCATATTTCTCACTCCACACCCTCCCTCTTCACGTACAAGCCTGACCCTCAAACCCCACAGCAGGCCCAGACTGTAGACACAGCAGATGGGCCCGGAGAAGCAAAGGGCCCCGGTGCACCGGACTGGCAGACAGAGAGGTGGCATATCTGGCAGATACTGTCAAAAGACAATGGAGACAAACTGCCTGAAACCCTGGTGTGATGCACCATTTATACCTGTATGAACTAAACTGATCACTTAAAGAGAACAGGGTCATTCTGCCATCACGCACTGTGTCTTGAATGTGTTGTCATTTTGCTGGAGTGTTCAACTGTACATATATGAATTTTGTTGTACATGTTAACATGATATAAAATGATTGTTTTATCTGATTTTTGTACTTTTTTGTAGTTTATTTTAACGTGTTATAGCCTTGAGATAAACACAAACATCTACAACTGTATTTAGACTTGAATGGTATAATTAGACTTGAATGATATATTAATGCTTTATTTGACACCATGAAGGTTTTCTAATGCTGAATGTAAAACTATAAACATTGTTTATGTTGTGATTTGGCTTAAATTTGCGATACTATGACGTGTACTGCTGGTGCTTTAATGTTGAGTTTTGTTACAGGCTCATGTTACAATCTACGTAGCTATGGAAATACCGCAGATATGTTCATATTACTACCCACGTTTTTTTTCCAGAACACAAAACTGGAGGATATGTTTTGTATAAGGCTTATTCCTCTATTTTAAGTAAAGGTAGATTTTACTGAATTTCTGCACTCACTTTCTGTTTAGACACACCCCTACTTTTTGAGAAAGGGTTGTTAAGCACCATTATTTACAGACATTTACTGGATATTATTTGTGAATTTACATTCTTTGTAATTTACTGTACAGCAACTGTCAATGCCTTTTCTAGTTAAACTGCGATTAGATTGATCCCGAAAAATGATGAAAAACAAATCTCATCCTGTCCTGTCTGATACATGTTTGAGATTAGTAAACTGTATACAAATTGTAAATGGAGGAGAGTTGCGGTATGAATTTGAATCAGGTCCGTGGTGAGACACGAGTGCTCAAAGTGTAAGAAAAGTAAAATAACCTGCAGTTAATTGGTATTTTTTTGGCTTTGGGATTCAGTAAGATCCCTCTCTCCAGCTCAAATAGGTGCTGTGGACAAAGGTTACCGCATCCAGGGGTGCCATGTGGTTACGGCAGGATGTGTCACTTGCGAGACTTTACTGAATCTATCAATAATATACAGTAGTATTGCAAAATATACAGCATAAATGTAAACTACAACAACAACAAAAAAAAAACACTATACAAGTTAATTCTGTATGACTGAGACCATCTTTTGGGGGGTGAGTTGCATAAATAAACATCAAGACAAATTTCTACATGATTTGTTGTTGCAATTACTGGTAGCTTTTTGCACACTTTTAGCATTATGTATTAACCTGTATAAAAGATTTGTATGTTTTTAAAAGCAGTGATGGAATGTAGTCAGTACAGTACATTTACCAAAGCACTGTACTTGAGTATTTTCATTTTCTGCCACTTTATACTCCCACTACTACATTTTTAAGTTAATTTATTTCATTGGCAATTGAAAAAATGATTCCGATAATGAGACATGCTGAATACAGGATCCAATGATTAACCAGGCTGAAAATTTGTCAACACAGCAGATGCACAAATAATGAAAATGTATACTTTACTTTTGTTTTTACTTTTTATACTTAAATACACTTATTGCCAGAAAATTACTTTGATATTTAAGCACATTTAATATTATATATTTTAAGACTATCTACATGGGTGAGTTTCACTTTCACCAAAGTAATATTTTAACATGATATCTTTACTTTTACTCAATTTTACTTTTTTCCACATCCTTTTAACACCTCTCGCAGTGAAATATGTTAGCACAGTTGTAGAAAATAAATATAAAAGTCAGCGGGGTGCATATGAAACTCTTGTAAGGAGCATTGTTTTCTGGTGCCAGGTGGCAGTCTCACTTGACACCTTTCCCTAGGAGTTCATTCAGGACTCGGCATGATGTTCAAATCCAATGGCTCCTCAATTATTTTCTATACGGCAGTTCAGAAACCAGTGAAACAGTTACCTGATGTGGCCACAAGGGGGCAGCATAAGACCAGGGAATGATTGTTTGCCTCCTCAAGATCTAAAAAACATCTACTGATTAAATGTCATTCCTGTTGAACTCATTTTTTCCCCACTATGTTTAAGATGGTGATTTCATGTGTTGTGGATGATGGCTCTATTCTATGTTTTAAAATAGATAATTTTACACTCTCTTGTTTTGTTAGGCCTAGAGAGTGCATTTTCTTTTATCAACCGTAATCTTGCTGTATGAGAATGAAAATAAGAGATCTGAGCTGATCGCATTTTGCCATAAGATAAACTATTAAGGTACTGGAATTGCAAGAAGTACTCAAAATAAGTGTGCAGTTCTGCAGGAAATGGAAACCACTGAAATCTGGTGCAGATTAAACATGGCTGATAAAAATCTGGAAACGCATATTTGAGGATACAGCTGTATGATTAGTTGCTAAGTGATGGATCTTATCGAGATAACTGAGATTGTGTAATTCAATAGACTGCGTTGTGAATGTGTGTTTTAAAGTGAGCAATCTGATTATGTTTTGAGAATAAATGTCCCCGCCCTGATAATAAAGTCCTCCAAGGGGGATTTCCTCAACACAAAGATTTGTGGTTCAGCTTTCTCGGCCATATCCGTCTCCGCGGCTGTGTGAGCCGAGCTGCGTTTGGCCACGGCACAGTCCCAATTCTGACTGTGTCCAAAGAGACAGAGCAGGATGTCTGGATGTGTTTTACACAGAATCCCTACAATGTGCCTAAGCTTTTGTATCTGCACCACAACTGTGGCCGTCGGCATTAAGACTATCCCGTTTAATGTCCTGGCTTTTGGACAACAAATAGCCTTCTTCTCCCTTCATCTGTGACCTACCTCCTGAAAGCGAACAATCAAGATCCGATATTTAATTTCACGTCTTATCTTTGCAGCACTGATGGATGTAAGTTGATCCTCTGGCAGAGAGCTGCAACTGTTCCCATCAGGGGGTCCATCCTGCCTGAGTCCGCTGACTGGCATCAGGAGCAGCTGCAGGGAGGACGGAGGAAGGTCACAACCGAAATGAGGCTGAATGTCCAGAAACAAGAGAGCCCCAGCCCTGGTGCTTCAAGGGCGAGACTGATACACAAATCTCTACAGAAGAGAAATAGAGCTCGGTGGAGCTCATTAAGGTGTCGGTTATTGCACAAAAACACTTGGAAATCAAAAGCTACAAAGCCTCAGTCCATTTTTTTGTCCTTTCAGAAACAAACCCTGGACTACTTACCATACTGCTGTACACTGACTGCTTGTCAATAACATCTTAAAGGATGACTTACCCACAGGGTTTACCCTCCATGCTTATGAATGATTTTCTTTATTAATAATTTTTTTATTTAAAGGCAGAGTTCATCCAAAAATCAAAAATAAATATGCCTGCTCTTTCCTGCAGTGCTATTTATCCCCCAAGATTGGTTTGGTGTGAATTTCTGAGTTTTGCGGATATCGACCGTAGAGGTGTCTGCCTCGCCTCCCTCGCCTAATGAAACTAGATGACCTGTGATGCTCACAGCGCTCAAAACATAAATTTGAAAAAACAACAACAACAGCAATGGCTCTGTCCACAAATCATGACCCAGTAACTCAAAATAAGAGACGTTGTTGTGAGCATTTTTTTTTTTTGTAGGAGCTGCTTTCTTTTTTACAGAACTACACCCCTCACAAAATAGCACCGCATAGAAGGAAACGTCCATCTGCTCGTGGACAAGAGGCTAGCTAACGGAGCTAAATAGGGCTAGGATGACGCCAGTAATGCTGATCGTAGCTGTCATGAGCACGTTTCCTTCTGCATGGTTATAGGGAAGAAAGAAAACGGTCAGTGGTGTCCTCCTTTGGCACTGGCTAGCTTAGTTAGCGAGCCTGCTCACAGCAAGGCCTGTTAACTTAAGTGACCAGGTCATTATTTCTGGAGAGAGACACTGCTGTTGAGTTTTCAAGTTTTTTTGTGCTTTGAGCACCACAAGCTTTGTGTGATTGCAATCTAGTTCCATTATATTCAAGAGAAGTCCGACGTCTCTCCAGCCGATATCTCCAAAATTTCGACAAGTCACACCAAAGAAATCTATTTCTATTTTGGAAGTCTCCCTTTAACTTTGTAGAAAATCAGGGAGTGTACCTTTAGGATAATTCCTGCCATCGATCCCTGTTAAAGTGCTGCATTAACATTTTCAAGAAGTTAAGACAAGAAGTCATTTTGTGCTGATTTATGCCTCCACTTGTCCCCCCATTGTGTCTGAAAATGTATTTTCGATGCCTTTGGTGAGGAGGGACAGTATACAGCAATGAACACAATGCCTGTCATTTCACTGATGGAAAAAATGTGCAATACAATAGTCAGCAAACTATTAATGAATGCAAGAGCGACAAAAGTCAATAATAGAGACTTGTAGGAGTCGCGGTCACGGCTGGGTAATGAAGTTTGTTTTGAGAGGAACAAAAGTTAAAGATTAAAGGATTAGTGGTGATTAAGCCGCTTGGCTCAGTCCAGTTCAACACTTTAAAGACAAAAATGGGGAGTTTTAGATATCGAGTGTCTCACTGGTTCGAAAAACTTGAAGCCATTTCAGACCGGATCTGAATTTTGAGCAGCACTCCGCTCTCTTCTTTCGAGTGGGTTGTTTGAAGTGGCGCCTTCTCGTTAGATTTCTTTAATTTTGAATTTAATTTCAAGGCTTCCCAAATTGATTTATTTATGTTTGGAGATTATCAGACCAGTTTACTGAGAAGCATCTTCTCCGCTCGCCTGTTTTCTGCAATCTCTGTGAAGCAACACCAGAGCTGCGTTTGTGCAGCCCACAAAAATATAATTTCATTTCGTCCCATCTGCTCTGCTTCGTATGCTCCGGTTGGGATAAATTTGATAAATATTTCTCATTTTGAAGGCCGTGTTTAATTTGTTCTTTTTGATGTTTGAATGATCGGTGTGCACGCCGGCTGTGAAATACACTACGTTAGTGGGTGCACATGTGGTGATCCTGAATGCACCGTGGCTTTTTTTTTTTTAGCGAGCGTATCGCCAAATGTGTTTTCCCCCTTCTCTCCTTGAATCCACACGCAGTTCAGTTGGGATGCAGGCTGTGTATCGGGTGGGACGGGGGATCAAGCTGGGTCAACCTCAATATGTCAGTTCTTTGGCAGGCAGGCGTGCGAATGATTCACTGTTTAAATTGTGTTAGCAGCACACTTCGGGACAGCCACCCAAAAGGCCGTTTCCAACAGTCAGCCTTCAAACTTGTGCAACAGACAGAGAGTTATGTAGCTGACTCCCATGCAACATCAGGATTTAGAGCATCCAGATGTTTGCCTACGGAGTCGAAATCGAGTGTGTTTTATGGGACAGCTATGAACACATCCGTATCTTACTTGATATTATTATTATCATCTTTATTTATTCTTTTATTGCTGACAGCCTGGTTGAGCCTGTCACTAAGTCATTTAGGAGTCACTTAGCATTACTTCTGAGACGTCTGTGAAATATGTGTTTCACGTCCCGTTGGGAGAAGGCTGTCGAGTTTAAATCTGTCTATTTTGCGACGGATAAGACACAGCACGATCATGTGAAATGAGACGAAAGGGTGGAGGCTAATATTGTAACATCGACGCCCGTGCAAGTCTCTGCTGATTTATACATTTTGTTGCACAACACAGGCGATCATTACCAGCAAATGTTCGAGTTGTTCGTTTCTTGGAGAGAAGCTGGCAGTGCTCGGCACGCTGTAGGCTACGTTTGTGCACTGATTGCAACAGAAGCTGCTGCTTGGAGACCGAAGTCGACACGTAGCATTAAATCAAGCCTCAAACATATAATCACACTTTTTTCGCGCATCAAAGAAAGTGCCAGCGGTTAATAAGCAAGCAGAGGATCGACCTGGGTAATTATCATAGTGACTCCAAAAAAATGGATCAACTCTAAGAGTCTCAATGCAAACACGCAAACACCTCTGTAAAATGACTGCGTGCCCGTGAAGGAAGAAAGGCTTTAATCAGCACCTTTAAGATTTCACACTATTGTCCTGAAAAAGACACCGAGCAGCGTTAGATGTTCTCTGAACTTTCTCCTCACTGTGTCCTCCAGTTTCCTGCCGGCAGGTTTCTCCTTCGAGCTGTCTCGGTTTATTCTTTATTCCCTTTGCTCCCAACAACCAGATATGGTTTCAAAAACATACTGATTTCCCTAAAGTGCTGTCTCATACTTACCCCCCCCTATCAACACATGATACAGATTACAGCTCTCTGATTTGCAGGTCATAGTGGAGATGTGTTATTAATTTTTGCTTGCTGTAGTCAGCATGAGCAAAAACCAACAGGGCCGCAGCAACCACCGCGAAAGCCTTCCAACACTAGAAAACCACATGATTTCAACTTTGTAGGTCCCCATATGCAAGTTTAAAGCCTTTTCTCTTTGTCTGATATTGAAGTACTTCTGGTTTCTCAGATGTTCGTACGCCACTCTATCCCTCTCTCCAGTTCAAGTATCAGAGAACACGCTGAAGACACTAAAAATACACACATTAACTTATTTTATTTAAGTTATCTTAAAGCAGCATTATGTAGTAATTGGCAATTTGTGCAATTTGGCACCCCCCACAGTTTCTGAGTGCAACACCGCCGTCATAAACACAAATCCCAGGTTTCTAACAATTTGTCAGATGTAATGTAGGTGCCAACTACAAACAAAACTCATTACATCATAACAGCATTATGTGTTTAAAACTTGTATGTTGAAGTAAACATGTGTGTAACGCTGTGTTCCTACCCTCTCACTGAAGTCACATAGTGCAGAAAACAAGTGATGGGGGGGTGGAGAGGCTGAGACAGAGACACCATTCACCCTGTTACAAGACACAGACCATCAACATGAATTTGAGGGTGTTATTGTAAAGAAAAAAGGTCCATAATGTTGCTTTAAACAAAAATGTTACCTACTTCAGTCCCATTTCATTTGATCAAACCTAATCCATTATCAAACAAAACATGCAAAAAATCTGCTATATCCAGATTTCTATTCGGATCCACACATAATAATTCGTATCCCTTTCCATTTTTTCCTGAGAAATGTTGGAAAAGGTTCCTAGATCTGATCCTAGATCCTGATCCCATCCTCCATCCAAATTTAGTGATGCAAAATTGCTCTCTTGGATGCCCCTATGGTAGATGAAATATAATACATTGCCCTCAGGGCTGCCCCTCCAGTGGACAAAAAGTGCTGAAGTGCCATATTTTTATTCTAACAATAAAAACTCAACTTAAACGAGCAAACCCACTTAGGAAACTGAAACTAAAGTGAATTGAAACAACTTGTTCTGAAGCTGCAGTACGCTCGTTTCTCGGATGTTTGTTTCTCTTTGAGTCTCACAATGAAGAAAAAAAAAAACAGGCAAAACACAGTGTTTAAAAAATTCCTCTGTAATAACACCATCCGATTTTAAGATGTTTACAAGTTCATTTTCAGGTTTAAGGATTTGAAAGCTGTCTTTCTTTGTTCTGAGTGAACATTTAGGCTGTTACTGAGTAACTGAGTAGCTGATAAAGAGTATTGACTTTCTGACAGAGAGTTCAGTTATGAAGTCGACATAATACAAACAGGTTCGGCCTGTTTTTACACGAAGTCAGAACACAGCCTCGAGTGTGTTTTGATTTGTCAATTGTCGTTATTATTTGAAAGCCGACTGAATATCATTATTTGCATTTCTGGCACCAGACGCATGAAATTAGTTTCCACAAGAAGTGAGCGCACACTTCAGATTTTCTAAGTGACTTTTGAGTGGCTCTGTGGCCTTGTGGGGTTTTGCTGAAGCTTTCCCTCTGTTCCCATAAGACCACAGCACCAACAATCCCCGCAGCACATTTGTTGTGATCTTCAAAGCTAATGATCTGAAAATGTTCCACAGTTTCGTCACTCTCAGCAGTGACGGCCTCAATTCTGAGTGAGAGCTGGATAAAACAAAATGTCACGCACAAAGCAGCGCTGTTTGTGAAGCCTACATCATTCTGTCAGTCTGTTTTAGCCGGGAAAATCAATACTAACACTCTCCTGAACACATATATGAGACTCTTTGCCCCCTGTGGCACATGAGTTGATGCCACGAGGAATGTGGCTGCTCAGATTTCTGCTGAGGTGGATTTTGGTGTTTGGCTTTACTGGAAATTTGCTTAAGTCATCAAACTCCATATACTCAAATGAATCATACTGTAAAGGTGTAATCATCCCACCTAAACAGGTGTGTAAAAAGTCCCTCTAATCCCCGGAGTTTTTTCCCTTCCTGGCAGAGCCCGGCATCTTGAAAGCTGCAGTAAACTCTCTGAACATAAAAGCTGGGAGGCTGCATGTGGGCGCCACCTTTTCCCTTAAATAATTTAGACTGTATGAAGGCTCGAAATACAATCCAAACTACTCCTAAATTAGAATAAATGAACTCAATCCATGCTGATCTGTCCTAATAGGCAAGTTAACAGTTGGCAGTCCCAGTTTTCCAACAGTCCTTTCAGGCCAGATCAGATCAATCCAATGGAAAGACTCGGCTCAATTTCAAACATTTCCCTTAAGTTCCAATTACCCCTCAACCTTCAGACTTTCAGCAAGATGGAGTAAGACTCAAACTCGTTCCGCTCCAGCCAAAATGAGTTTTAATACAAGCCCAGCAACCTCTTATAAAGTCTGCACTGAATGGGCAAGTAAGGAGTGATTCAGGAGATGGCAAAGGCAGAATTGAAACAGTTAATATATCTGCTTCATTCAGTTCAGCTCAGTTATCAGCTTTGTTAAATCAAGACTGTCATCATTTAGACGAACAGTCATCCTTATGACTCTTAATAATGATCCTAATGTGGCAATTTGGTGCAGAATGGGAAAAAGTCCAAACAAAAAGCTACCTGGGGGATTGCTCCCCAGGTAATGCCGTTAAGAACCTTAAGTTTTGTTTTGTTTTTTTTCCAGTTAGGCACACACACACTCGCTACTGACACAAGACGGATGAGTCTGCACAAGAATGTGTTTGAAATAATTAAACGAAATCAAACAGGCAGTGTCTGGAGCTGTGTGGGAGGAAATATTAACAGTCAAATGAACGAATGGTGACAAGTTAGAAAGAAACCAATAAGGGGAATAAAAACAGTGATTTATTATAATTAGTGATGCACCATAAATTTTGGCAAAATCAGATAAATTACGGTCTACATTTAAGCCTTTCTTACTCTCAGATGTGCATAAAATAAAGGCAAGGAACTGTTCCTTAAAGGTGCAATGCGTGAGAATTGACTATTTGTCAAATTGAAACTCAAAACAAATAGAGGGCAGCATTTTACCAGAGTAACAGCTGACTGCTACTAACCGTAGCTGCTGTTAGCCAGTTAGCTCAGTTAGCCATTCAGTTAGCAGTTCAAGTAGGGCTCAGGGACTAGAGGAGTGTTACCATTTACAAACAGGGGCTAGCTAGTTAGCATGCTAACTTCTGTAGGTATCTCTGCAACCCAATAGATAGATATCATAATGTCAAAACTGCTATTTCTTCACATTCTGTTGATCATTTTAGTTGATTTTTGGACGCTTTCAACTTAAAGTTTTACATAACGGCCCTTTAAAATTCGAAAATGTGAAATGATCAACTATCTTATCAGTTTCGGTCATGAGAAGCAGGTAATTATTAGTAAATATTTGTGAACAGAAATACATATCTTGCATACCTAGTTACAATTATCACTAAATAAAGGCCTTAATACAGTATCTAAAACTGTCTGTCCAACATAAACTATGCAAAACTGGGTGAACTGAGCTGAGGCCGAAACGGGTGCTACCCCTCACCTCAGAGTCAACACAGCAACCTGCACGACAAAAATGGCGCTGCAGTGCTTTTAATAACATACATAAAGTCATTAGTCATGGGTGCCTAACCTCCCAACAATATGGTAGTCTGCTTAACCAAAAGAGAGCTTATCCAAAAATAATCTCAAAAAGAGGTAAACAACATAGTTGGCTGAATGATACAGGTAAAAATAATGACAAGCAAAACAAACCATAAGGCCAAACCAAACGATAAGGAGTGAAACAGCGGCAGGTGAACACACAAAGGAAAAACAGGAATTATCAAAGCTCACCACGCTGCATATTAAATGATAGGTTTGAACGTTGTGGCTCACCACCTCTGGTACGGGCCATTAGACAGGATCACTCAAAAAAGGTGGGCAGGATAACCGTGGGGTTCCAACACACAATATGTCAGCCAACACATCAGATCAAAGCTTAAACAGAAGGCAGTTGGCAATACTGTGCAAAAAGGCTCATTTGAACTACATTCCTGTAACACACAACACGACCAGCTCCAACAGAGAGAGAGGACACGAGCCAAAGAGTGAGCAAAGGCCAGCAGGTGCCTCATATAATCTGGCCCTGATGAAGGAATTGATGGAGGGAGTAGTCAGGCCCGGAGCTGCACTCACCAACACAAGAAATGATGCCGCATTTACCTGCACTCGGAGAGCATTCCCTGCCACATTAAAGGCGCGAGCGAACAGTCTTTTTTGCTGTGACCTGAAAGTATCTAAGTGGCAGCCATGATAAGAGCTGGCTGAATTCTCTTATGCTTCATTCCAGTCAGAGTTGGAGGTCGGAATTTCCCAGCTGAAATGTCAAAATTCCAAATGAAACAGAGGAGGAAGAATGATGCATGAGGTAACAGATTCCATTATACATTTTATTTCACAGCACATTAAATGTTTGTTTTCCGGGTTGTCTGGACCACAGACGTTGATGTTGTTAAGGGGAGGTACCCCAGTGCTTCCTGTCTGATCTCTTTTTGCATGGGATACATTGGACCAATCTTTATGAAAGGAAATTAGATAATGCCATCCTGCATCCTTAAAACCACTGACAGGCAATGTGAGTAACATTGATCATCTTGCTACATTGCAATGACCTGCCGGGAAACCTGGGGTCCTGGCATTCATGCGGACGCCACTTGACATGCACTTCTCAATGGCAGCAACACCCTCAGCAGGACAGTGCACCCTGACACACCACAAAAACCTCTCAGGAACGGCTCGAGGTGTCTACCTGGCCTCCAAACTCCCCAGATCCCAATCTGGTCAACTGTCTGTAGTATGTGCTGGATCAGGTTGATCCATGAAGGCCCCACCCCCCAACGTACCGGACTCAAAGGATTCACTACAAACATCCCTGACACCCCAAGCGGTGTAATGACCATGCCTTGATGGGTCAGAGGTGGGGAAGCTACACAACATTAAGCAGGCAGTTCTAATGATGCAGCTGATCGGTGTCGTGTGAGTGCAGTCAGATTAACACCTGTTCCTACGTCTTTTCAATTTCTCCATCGCATCTTCCATCGACTTCACATTGTTTCCCATGGAGGCCAAGGGAGAGAAACTTGGACTATTCGACTGCCATCTAAGTCTGAGAACTCCGCCCAGTTCCTGTACCTGAGTCAGCACCGACTTCAACCTTTGCCACTTCGGCCCAGTCATCTCCGTGTACTCCACCCCTGCCTCTGCCCACACAACACTCTCAAAAACCCAAAGTCAGCAGTGGTGCTTTGATGTAATTTCCCAAGTATAGCCTCACAGAGCTGCAAACATGTCTCTGCAGGCTATTTGTCTTTTGGACGGGAACTTTTTGCCTTTGTTTGATAGCGGACAGTACAGATGCATACATTAAACAACCGGAGGAGATGATGACATGCAACAAAGGCCCCTAGTTGGAATGAATTTCTGAAGTATACGTCTTAACCATTAGGCTATCATGGCCCCCTTAAACCTGAGGTAATATGAAATGAAACTATAGTGATGAACAGTCCTCAGCCAGGGATTTAGCTGCACTGTGTAGCTACCTTGCTATGATTGCTTCCAGCATGGTTCACTCTGCTCTGTCATCCAGTAATGTATAGGTAGGAACGACTTTTCTTGAGCTCCAGTGTGGTTTTTACTTTCTCTGTCCTATTGAGTCCCAGCTTTCCGATTTCTCCCCAAGTGGCCTTTTCAATTTCCACATCTTTCCAATCCATTTTGCAGTTTTGTTTTCAGTGCAAGGCCTGGCTATTGCTTGGCCAGACGCCGACACGAACCGCTCTGTTTTTCTCCTTGCAGTTTTTTGGTGCAGTGACCATTATGATGCCCGACAGCATCTTTTTCTTTTTTTTTCTTTTACATGTATGCGGTCTGAATGTTAATCTTTAGTCACTGTCTATAATTCCGGGTTGAAAAGGGGAAATTCCTCAAGGCAAGGTTAGATCTCGCTGAAATTCTCTGTAACCTTGGCTTTTTTTTCTTTCCCACTTGAGGGATGTACTCCCAATTCCTCAAATATGATCTCATTATTGCAAGTATGGAATTGTGTTTTCAGACTGACTCATCTATCTCGCAGGATGAATTCTCATTAGGGTGGAGAAAACCAATTCTCTCTTGCTTAATAGCAAGCATTTTTTCTTTGCTGCTCTCTGCCTGCTGGCTGCTGTGGATCCTTGAACTTGAGCTTTATTTGTCTCTGCTTGGTAACTCCAGGAAGCTGCCTGTAGTGGCAAAGAAAAGCCCTTTATTCCTATTATCTGATGCTGTCTTACAGAATATCAGTACCAGGTCCAACCTTTGACACTTTTTCACCCATTTTCTTTTCTTTTTACCAACAAGAAATATGAAAAGCTACTCATTAACAGGGACAGCGCTGGTGATACTGCTACAAGAAATTATTTTTATGGTAATGCATGGGGATAATGAATGCCTTCCCCTATTAGTGCCAGCTTGCGCAAGGGTTAAGTACTCTTCTCAGGAGCTTTCCATGCTCCTGTGTGAACCTGCAGAGCAGATGAGAAGCAGTATGTCAGTGAAATATGTGTGTGTGCACACACCCCAACGAAGGGGAGTGTACATGCAGACAGAAACACCTTCAAACTCCTGTCTCCTGTCTGTTTCACCTCAGGGGAAGCACCAGCTGCCCACCAGTCACGCTCTGCGTTAGCCTAGTGTTTATTCACCAGGGGAGAGACACATACCATGGCAGCCATGGGGAAGCAGGTAAGATCTGATAAAGAAACGTTTAGTGGCAATTGGGTTAGGGGAGTTTAATTGGCGCCAGGTCTTAAATTTTGTTGCAGGGTCGCAGTGCTGATTGTCTCAGACTGAGCAGTGGGGGAGCAGTTGAGGGAACCACTGGCACTTTGTGTTGACTCAGAAAAAGCTAACCCTAACCCTAAAAACGACCACACTTTTGTTATATATTTTGTTGAGTTGTGTGTGTGTGTGTGTGTGTGTGTGTGTGTGTGTGTGTGTGTGTGTGTGTGTGTGTTTCCAACAATGTTCCAACCCGGAGAAATCCACAAGTTTACTCAAGGTAATGATGCGTTTCATGTGGTCGCCTGTTGTCACCTCTGGGGCGGAGAAATTAGGTTGGTTAGGTTCACATCAGATCGTTTATTGGTGTCTACATCAACAGTGCAGCGATTTCGACGGCAGGAACATCGGTGTTTATCTGCGCCAAACAGCCAGTTTACTCTGCTGTACATTAGCAGTAGGTTAACGTTAGTAAGCGACGGCACACGCCGAGGGATGTGTGTGTCTGTGTGGTTAAATTCAGGACAACTCTCAGCTCATTCATCACTCACAGGAGACTTTGGTACTCGCTCTTCTTTCCCCCTCTCCTCTCTGTAAGGTTACATTCACAAAGTAAAAATACATTTCCCCCTCCAGTTGGATGTCAACATTACAGAACATCAACACCAAAAAATGGAGGTCAGCTCCACAGATCTCTGCTGCAGTCAGGTTGATCAACAGGAGTGAAGATAATTCAACTTTTCAATCCCAAAAGTTGATGGCAGGAACATTTGTGTTTCTTTGCTTTACTCATGCAGTGTTTATCTGCCCCTAACAGCCAGTTTACTTTATTGTACATTTGCCGTAAGCTAACATGAGCGAGCGATGGCGAGTGACCTGACGAGAGTGAGCAACACCAAGGGTGTCCGAAAACAGAGGTCAGCTCCTTAGATCGCTGCTGTAGTCAGGCTGATTAACAGGAGTGAAGATAAATCCACTTTTAATTCCAAAAGTTAAAAAGTATTCTCTGAGCTCTACTCCTGTCGGTAAATGGTTCCAGCTCAGAGCAGAACCTGAAGTGCCTCCAGGCGTTTATTCTCCAGAGGGTCTGAACCTGATCCTGAATCTCTAAGCAGCTGAGCAACAACTCTTGTCTTGTTTCCCAGCACTCTGCAAACATCTTTTGTTTTGTTGGAATAGAGACGCCCCCTAGCAGCAGAAGTTACATATTGTACGTTTAATCCTATATGCATACATGTCCTGCAAAAGTCTTTTTGATATAGATTTTAATAATAAATCAATCACTGTGTGTTGATTCCTTTCATGCTGTAGTCTGCACAGCAAGGAGAATATTAGAGACGCACATGCATGGAGCCCCAGGAGAGAGCAAGAAGAAGCACTATGCTTTAAACACATGTGTGTCTCAATAAGAATTTCAATTTCAAAAAAAGTAGCTGGAAATCGTCCCTCAACAGCAAGCTCAATCTTGTTTGCACATGCATCACATCTGCTGTCGAATATCAGCTAAAACAAGTGCTGGCAAATTAGCAAACTGGCAAGAATGTTACATTTCCTGTGTACGGGGAACAGATTGTTGTCATACTTGCCTTGTCCAAGACTTTTAGTTTTGTGTATTTTTGCAAGAAAGCTTATGATTTTCAATGTGCACCTCTACTCTCCTCCCAACTTTTGTTTTGGTGAGAGCTAAAGCGATGGCATGTTGTTCTAAGAGCGAACAGAAGTGTGCCAAATAACTGTGGATAGGGAACTCTGGTGAATTAATTTTTGGTTTGCAGTACTTTTCTTCCATGCAGGCATCTGGTTCTGCTCTGAACCGCCCTCCTTCTTTCTCCTTTAGAGACTGAAAGTAAAGTCTCCTTTTTGCCTATCAATCTTTTGTGCCTTTGGTATTGATTTGTGCTCATCCGACCGTCCTTTTTCTCCAGCTGCTGATGTTTCCGTCAGCAGCTGCGAGTTCTCTTGGCCTGCTTGTTGCGACAGAGCGAGAGCTGATATGTCATTGTCCGAGCCAGTAACTATGTATGGAAATGAGTGTGCGTGTGGTATCCGATGAAGAGTATTATTTTATCAGCAAAGGTTTAATAAATTTTAAACTCCAGAGAATGTGCTCCACAGGCCAAAATCGAGGAATGCATCCCACACTGTCTTGAAGGAATGCTTTGTTGACATATCGATGAAGTGAGGATATTTTCTAAGTCCTCTCTGAGCCAAGATTCACAGCAAAAGCAGAACACTGATCAGTTTGACTGTCTCATAACCTTTTCATCTGCAATGGAGCTTGAATAAACGTGCTTTTCACACTGGTGGTAATCAGTGATAGCGCCGACTGTAACAGTGACAACACTGTCAAAGGTGTCTCACCCTGAGCAGAGAGTTTAGAGAACATCCCCTCGGCCCTCGGCTCGGATGCGGCTGACCCAGATCCCACCAGCTGGGCTCCTGCCTCTGGCTCTGACTTTGTCTCCTTGGACACACGAAGGCAGCACACACAACAGATGTTCAGACCTCCTCCAGCAGTTCTTTTTGTAGGAGGTCTGAGTGAACTGTGTAGTGACTCGATTTCTCCCACTGCATGATGAAGGAATAATACAGGTGTCGAGGTAAAATTTTTTATGTCCTACTGTACACGTAAGAGCTGCAGTGCATGTTACACTGTACTTGAAAAAAAGGAAAAAAAGACGGCATTCAGGAGCTGCCGTCAGCAGATGAGAGAGTGGCCGAAAGCTTCACCAGCACCATCTCTGATAAGATAAGCGCCGTGTTGCTGAAAGATGTGGAAGATTCTTGATAAAGACGTGGCACTAGTTTTCTACAGTACATCTCTCAGAAGCTGGAAGCAATTACAGACCTCTCCGAGCAGTGAAGTATGTAGCAGGCGTTCACCGCACCCTTTCTGAAGGAGGATTTTTTTCTTTTTTTTTTTCAGGAAAAAATAAAAGCCAAGATTTTCAGGCTGCGCGGCTGTGGTGTGGACTGAACATAACACATGACCTTACTTTCCCAAAACTCCTTCATTGTTTCATTTCAGTGAGAAAAGGCCAGACAGCACAGTGTTGCTTTCAAACCACAAAGTTAAACTTGTTTCCTTGGTGAGGGATATCTGAATGTTTCCTTTGGCCTTCTTTTTTTAACCTTTTTGTCAACAATTCTGAAGTGTTATGAAGTGTTCGAGTTTGGCAAAAAGGTGAAGGTCCCGATGCAGAAACTGAGGTAGGCAGTCAGAAACAAAAAGCTAGCTGTAATTTTTTGAAGCTAGGATCCAAAAGCTTCACAAAAAGGCAGGCAAAAGAGAATCCCAAAAAACAAAGAATACAAAATGAAGAACAAGATTCAGGAAGTGCCGGGGGAACAAAAGCTGGAACACTGAGGACAGCAGAGGAGCAAACATCGATAACCTGACACCAGGAGGAAAAATTAAACACAGGTGAACAGGAAAACGACGGGAAAAGGACAAAGACAGGAAGTGTA
Source organism: Lagodon rhomboides (assembly GCA_039737535.1). Lineage (NCBI taxonomy): Eukaryota > Metazoa > Chordata > Actinopteri > Spariformes > Sparidae > Lagodon > Lagodon rhomboides. Next base: position 16,022,578 of record CM077790.1, read on the forward strand.
AAGCAAAACTTGACACATGAGGAGAGAACCTACAAAAAATGCAGGACATAATAGGATATAAAAACCCTGAACCACTAACAATGAAGGAAATGTTGATTTCATAATGAAATGGATAGAAAATTGACACCATCAGCATCTATAAACCCGGCTTTCACCATGCTGTTCTGTCTACTACCAGGCACAAAATCTCCTTTGAGAATAAAGGCTGACGGGTTGTTCAGCTTGGCATGCAGCCTGGCACCATGCTCACCCATCTACATCAAAGGAGCAATTTGTATGATGGGGCCAGAATTTATTTTTAGATATTGAAAAAAATGAACTGTGTTGACATCATGTCAAAGACTTTCTGCTGAGGTCTGCATGCTAATCAGCTAGCCCGGTCTGTCCTGTCTCATAATAGTACTTTGTACTGGTAAGTGGCGAGTAAAACATCCAGTTCTATCAATTAGTAGGCAGAAAGAATGAAAGTATTGAATCGTCTCGAGTCCCAGTGGTGAGAGGAAACACATCGACAAGAGAACAGACTTCGCCACAACACGTTCACCAGTTTATTCCAGTTATTCCACCATTACCTGGGGCTAGCAACCAGGGAAAACAATGCCTCTTCCCACTTTAGTTGCATAATAGCAGACACGCTTCCTTTTAGTCATAATGTGCCCTTCATTTTTGCAAGACAAATTGAGCCTGGCGGGCAGAACAAAGCCAGGTTTATAGGCAACCAAACTAAACATGGATGGTGTTATTTTTACATTTTTTTTATTTTATTTTTTTCACAGCTGTTACACTGTGCAATCACAAATTACTTCAGAATAAGCAGAAGGAACAAAGTTGCCTTTTGTCAGTTTAAGAGACCTAAACTGAGCAGTTTTCCCCGAAGCATCAGTACTCTGTTTATACTAGTCTTTTATGCGAAATTCAATCGCACCATTAAAGATCACAGCTTTTTTTTTTCACGTTTGCTCCATCATATCAGAGAGGACAACTAGGCTGACAATTGATATGTTGTTGGCAAACCCATTAACACAGCACCAACAGAGCTATAGCATACTAAAGAGGAAAAAAATCAATTCCAGGTCAGTGCTCACAACAGTCCTATACGTTCTGCCAGCTAATCATAAACCCCCGTGCAAATACATGGAGACACTGGCTGATGTGACATGCATGCAGCAGATACTCTACACTCTTCAGCTTCCGCCCAGCTCGGCTGATGAATAGCGTAAAGGTTATCTCCTCATTTGCACCAAAATAACACGTCGGAAAGTTAAAGAGAAAAGGGGGAGGAGGTGTTAATTGGTGTTGGTGTTCATTTATTCGGGTTGGTGTTTGGATCGGTTGTGTGTTGCTTAGTTATGGGCAGTATGCCTCGGGGATGAAAGCAATTAAAATCCTGAACCTTTGCCACGATGAGGACAGGATACGCTTTCATCTTATTGTTTATTGGCAAAACGAGGAGTGGCTGTTTTGGACTGTCCTAGTTAGGAGAACAATCACGGCTGCTTAGATCGGTGTTCGCACTCAAAAAGACAATCTCAGTGCCAAAGCATGTGCTAACTCAATTAGACATGTGCACTCCGACTTTAATTACTGTAGTTTCTGAGGGCTTAATGGCAAACATAACGCGATATTCTGCTTTTGTGTCGCCTCGTTTTTGGTCTGTGACGTGACGAGTGCCGTTTAGCGAGCAGCAGAACAACATTTATTGTGAGGATGTATGGAGCTGTGTATTAAATGCAGCCATGCAGCAGAGCCCTGGAGACTGATCCCATCTGTTCGGGCCCTGCTTGTTTAGTCAGAAACTCATCAAAATGGGGTCCCCGAGGTTCATGCCCCCCCCCCCCTTTTGTCTCTCCATTTGCTACATCTTTGTGTTATTGCTGTGAGGGTGGGGAGCCAGGGGGCGAGAGCGCAACCCCAATGGGGAAGGGGTGGGGGTTGATGGGCCACAGCATTAATGGAGACAGTATCCATGAAATGGCCCAGTGGAAGTGACGCTTCCTGGGCATGTTTTACGCTCGCATGAGCATACGGCTGGGGCTGTGGCAGGGTGGGGAGCTTAAGCAATGAGGGAGGGAGTGTGGAAAGAGACAAGTCGGGATGCTACTGTATGTTTTGTTTAGTCCCTCGTCCATGTGCTACTGAAATAGGAGGCTGAGCCGTCAATCGGAATTGCATCTTCTTCTTCTCTTTTAGAGGATCGCCCTGGACATAAGCATGTAAGTCAGGCTAACTTTCTTTCTTTTTGGCTGCTGAAATCTGATGGAAAAGTTGTCATGATTTGCTTTAGTGAAGTTGACAAGGACAAAGACTCTTGACCAGTGTGAAAGACTTCCCTCACACGTTCGTCTCTGCATATATTTGGACACGTTAGATTTCTGGATTTCTTTGTTCAGTGCAAAATGAGTTTGCACTTGCCAGTGAGCACCAAGGTGAAGCATAACCTTGTAACATGATGATGCAGCTCAAACAAATGCCTCCTCCTGCAAGGTCCCCGAGAGAAATCCTGTGTCTTTTTTTACCCACCAAAACTTTCATGTAACATCAGATTTCACAGCCCATTTTGTTCCAACTTTCTTATCTGCTCCTTCAGGAGGGCTTTTCTGGCCCTTTTCAGTTCTTTTTCCAATTAATACAGCTTGATGTGCCAGCCGCCACCAAGAGAAGCGCCTCGGGCGGCAAATGGCCTTATTTAGTGGGGATGAATATTCATTTGTTTTGAATAATTATTTTCGACAGTGCTGTTACTTATTGATAAGAGAATATATGTACAGTATAATGCGGCGTGTTTTCTGGTAATAATTTTACAAGGATTACACCGAGAACGTCCGCATCTTGATTGCCACTTATACAAACACATGAACAAAAAAAAATATATAATTGTTATTGTCAGCATCCCAACCTCTGGACTGGATTAAATTGTGGCTCTGAGTCCTGTTTTATCAAATCGCTATAATGGAACAGTTTCTCTTTTGTTGAAGCAGATTTATTATGACATGTTAGACGTCGAATATGTATGTTTAAAGGGGCACTATGTAGTTTTGCAGCGGAAATTCAAACTCAGAATTTTAATAATTAGAATATTAATGAGGTGATAATACAAACTCATAAAACATTTTTTTCCAATAACTGATTAAACAAGCTATTCTCAGAGAAATAAATAAGGTCCCCAGAACACCGCTTGAAGCTAGAAAGGTGGCAGGGTCCGCCACATATAAACAAAGTCAAGCAGTATTAAACTGTTGTCCTTTAATTCAGCTTGTTTATTCAGTTTATTCAGTCATGAAAACAAAGGTAGTTCCCTCTGATTAAAAATTATTCCCCCAAACGACGTATCGCACCTTTAAACAACATCATCACACTTGTTTTGATTTGTGGAAGTTAAACTGCTCCTGAGGAAGAAATGAAAACGACGTGTGTTTTCGTTTTCAGGGCCGAGAGCCGCAGAAACTTTACGCGCCTGCCTCGATCGAGGGTCGGTTCAGGGTTTCCAGTGGGCGAGGTGGGAACAGTTGCTCAAACCGCAGCCCAGACGAGTTGTCTTTTTTCGGGGATGGTTAAAACAGACACAGACATTTTTCCACTTAATGTTTACGACAGTTCAAGAAAGGGGAGCGACTTTGGATCGACCCTGGAGTGGCAAACCATTCTCACCTTTAAAAAGCGGCTGGCCTCAGATGGCAGCGTGACTCTGCAGTCCATGTAAATGTCTCCGGTTTTATGGTGTTTCATCGCATTGAAACGAAATGAAGTGGCGATCTCATTACTTTCACAGACAATTTATGGACACACAGCAGCAATGTGTGGCCTTGGGCTGAGGCAATAACACTGTCTTGTAGACTTTCGTGCTGTTGTAAATTACTGGAGAGGTTGCACACATCTGAGGAGTGATGAGAGAATAATTTAGCGCCGCACAGGAAATGGATGTGTGCTGCGCTGTTTACAAATCCATTAGTGGAATCACAGTGGAAGTCATGCTTAATCCGCCCATTGTTTCTCCTTTCTTGAGTTTAGTCGTGGTCACTGGGAGCAGAGTGACCCATCTCAGGAAGCCTTTCCCCTGCTAACAGTGTCTTTACACACTTCTTTTCCCTTAACAAAATGCAGCAGACTTCAGATTGGCATGGGATGTTGGAGGGAAGTGGAGAGTGACAGACAGCGGTAGGCTTGACTGAGAGACAAACAAGCTGTGGAGAGAGAGCTGAAGGTTTGCCAGTGAAAAGATTAGAGTGGCATTTGGCTCAAAGCGCCAAGATGCATCGTTGCTCTTGCCACACGGCCATGGCAACGGAAGCTTTATGCCTTCCTCCCAGTCCCCCCCACTGGGTGACCAGACTGCACCAAAGACTCACTTAAAGATCTTGTGATTCCTCAACATTCAGCTCGTTTGTCATGTACGTAAACCCATGAATAGACATTTGCTATGTCAACTTTGATTAGTCATTTCCATTCATTTTCTCTCCTTTGAACGACATGTAAATGAGCGAGTTGCATAAAAGTCTATTATAATTGTGCACGTAACCTCAGCTGAGCATCTCTCCAGGCCCCATCCATCCCAGTGCTCCCCGCTTGTCATGCAGGGCCACCTCTGTTCCCCGGTGACCAATCAGGAGTGCCTCCTTGGCGGCTAAAAAGCAACCCCCCCGCCACCTCCTCCTCCTCTCACCACCTCATCATCAGTTGTGATTGACAGCCTCCCACAGGAAGGGAGGGGGGTTATTTACCTCCTTATGTTCTCATGGGACTAAGTTAATGATCCCAGCCAACAAAATAATACAAAGAGGGAAAAAGCCTGAGAAGTCGGCAGCCTGGTTGAACCATTTGGAGCTGTTTCGGCTTCCTTTAGAGAGGATTAGAGAAGAAGAGGCTGTGTGTGAGGAGAATTTCAGAGATAGCGGTGAGACAGACGAAGCCGCAGAGCCCCAGACAGAAAGTAGGAGCTAAAAAAGGAGGCTTCTGAGGAAAGTGTGTGTTTTTTTTTAGCAATATCTCTTCATGGGCTTTATTTCTGGATTCATGTGTCACCTGGACTATGGACTGTCTGGTCCACTGGTTGACTGACTAATAGGCTGAGAGGTAAGGGATCATCTCTACTTTTAGTGGTCCAAAGTCCCATTTAAGTTACTTTTAGACTTTAAAGTGAGGCTTTGGGGAAGTTTTGCCATGCTAAAAAATACATGCTTTGCAGTATTCTGCCTGCTTTTTTATCTATGTGTTTGAAATGTGGCAAATTATTTTTTGATTTACGGAAAAGTGAAGATCACCACACCTTTCACGATTTATCATCTTGTGATCTTCACTTTTCCGTAAATGTAGTTTCTGGGTAAGACATTTGAATCAGAAGAAAAAAGATTTTCATTGACTGAACAAATTAAATAAACAAACTCTCTTTGTTTTCATGACTGAATAAACAAACTGACCTTAAAGGACAACACAATTTCATACTTTGTTTATATGTGATGGACCCTGCCACCTTTCTAGCTTCAAACAGTGTTCTGGGACTTTATTTTCCTCTGAGAACAGCTTGTTTATTCTGACTTTGCAGTTTTACCTCATTAATATTAAATTCTGACTTTGACTTCCTTCTCCAAAACTGCATAATGCCCCTTTTAATGGTGATGTTGCAGCTTTGTTTTTGTTTTTTTTGTCTATTTTTGCAACTGAATTAAATTATTTTTATGCTTTCCACACTTACTGCTGTAACCACTGCATATGCATTAGGTCTCATTGCGGTTATCACTATATTAAATTGTTTATATGACTGTAAAGTCATTATCAGTCCTGAACACACCTTCAAATCTAACTTGTTTTCATTGCTCTCACATTTCTTTCCATATTTTATTGAACCCTGCAGGCTGAACTGAAACACGAGGAGTCCTGGCAGGGCTTTTTTGGATCGCTACTAATCCAAATCAATCCATGCCGTATGTGCTGCGGTTTCACCGCATAACACAAACATTTGCTTTAAACAGAGATACCCTATTAAAAAACACCGACTTGATGTCGCTGACAAGGTCGTCCGAGGTAATGGCCTCTCACTAAATACCTCAAAAACCTCGCCAGTCAAACAGCGAGCGTGGGCTCGTGTCCAGAGCTGAGAGACTGATCAAACTTTATGTGATCGGCATCACTGTTTGGATGCCAGTCGCCTCAGCCAGCACATGTTTGTGTTGGGAACATTTTCCACGCAGCCAAAAGACTGGTGCCAAACAATCTGAGACAACTTTCAACACGATCTGTCGCAACCACAGCGCATTCCTGTGTGTTTCCATTTCAGTGTGTTCACATGGAAAAACAAAAGGGTGTGTGTGATCGCTCCGAGAAAATAAGGTTTGCTGAATGTAACGTGGCTTGTTTGATCGCCATCTGCGTTATAGAACACGCTTGTTGTGTGTGCAAAACATGGTCTGTTGATACATTTTTTGCTCATCTGTGCGTTTGTGTTGGGCCACTGTCTCTGACACAAAGCATCACTGTCATTTCTGGGGAGCATGCACATCATTGATTCCTGTTTACTTATGCACTATTTCATCTGGCTGTATTGAATCTTGCCTTAAGCATGAAACACATTTCCAGCTGCGCTAATCCAGGCTGACTTTGTTGAGGATAAATATAACAGCGTGCAGTTCACATTTTGCCTGAATGCGGCTGACAATTACTTATAAATGTCACCATACCAATTATGCAAAAAATCAAGACAGAACGTGTAATTAATGCACTGGATGCTGCTTTGAGGGTGATGTTTATTTGATGATGATAAAAACAAAGCTTTTTGGGAGCTATGGCAACGCCCCATGCTACTGATAGCCCTGAGTGATACACCAAGCCAGCTCAAGTCCTGCCCCTTTCACGTGATTGGCCAGGCGAACAATTTGCAGCCCACTGTGCGTACATGGGATAGGTACAGTCCTCAGTGAGAGGAGAGAAAAGGGTGGAAAAGTTTCGATCCTCCTGCTGCTTTCCAGTAGAGAACAGGGTTGGAGGGTCACAACTAAGACTGAGTCACTCCACTCAAAGTTCAGACTCAGCACTGGATCAGCTTTGGCACAGCCCAAAACATCAAAACTGACAGACTTTAAAGGTGGCTTTTTTCCCCCCTCTCTTGCCTGTTCATGGATGTAATCATGTGGCGGGTAAGTCAGAAGGTCATTCTTAACTCTGAAGTCTGTATTTCATGTTACTGAGTGAGCCTCTGTGTTTTTGCTACCAAAACATTGAGTCATCATATGCTTCCAAGCCTCCAGGGCAGGGCTGTGTGTGCGAAAGGCTGAGGCTGTTTGGCCTTGTTGTGTTCACAGATTCCTTCATGTTCAGAACTGTGGATAATACATGAGAGATAAGATGACTAAGTGAGAAGGCCGAGGGGGTTTCTGTGATTAAAAAGCGTCAAAAGAGAGTGGGAGTTGCCAGAGAAGGTTTCCAGTGTCAAAAGCGGCTATTCAGTGTGGAGCTTTCCTGAAATGTGTGCATCTGAGCTGGCTCTATGTGAAAGAACATAATACGAGTTGCAAGAGTGTAGGCTGTTCTTTTCACCTTTCTCTGAATCACCATAAAAGTTTTTCACTACTTTCATTGAGGGAGATAGACTCAGCCTTTTCATCCACAATCTGGCAACCTCCTGACCTACAAAAAATACCAATTTAAAACAATGATAAGATAAAAGAAACAGACTTTCCTCCTCTGGCAGTGCATCTGGACACAGTTTGCGACAGGCCCACGTGCGTGACGTGCACGAGAGTCACTTCTACGTGAGGCTAATGAAGAGTGAAACTGGGACATCGCAGTTGGGTCTTTGGTTTCCCCTATTAATTAGTAACTTAGCTCGTTCCTGGGAGATGGAATGTTAGACATCTTCCCACCAGAGCGCGCCTGCCTTTGATCGCCAGCGTGACAAATAGATATCAAGCTGTCACCATGGCAACACGTGCGGAGGTCTTTATGAAGGGAGACAGCGCTGGGGTAAGGTCATAGGGACAGATTTGTGATTGTTAGTATTCACATGTTATTATAATCTGGTTTATTTAGAGAATTGCCGTTAATCGTTAAAGGGACACTATGTAGTTTTGGGGAAGAAACTCAAAATGTCTATATTTCCAGTATTAATGAAGTAATAATACATACTGGGAAATATTTATGTTTGCCATGACTGGATAAACAAGCTGTTGTCAGAGCAAAATAAGGTCCCCAGAACACTGTTTGAAGCTTGAAAGGTGGCAGGGTCCGCCAAATATAAACAATGTAAAATTTGAAATTGTGTTGTCCTTTTAGATCAGTTTGTTTATTTAGTGTGTGTTAGTCAATGGAGATCTTTCTCTTCTGATTAAAATGTCTTTCTCAAAACTACATAGTGCACCTTTAATGGCAATTCTATATATCTTATTGTTTTTTTCCTCTTTAAGTGAAATTAGGATCTATGTTGTGGTGCACCTTTTCCTGTAATGCCAGGGTCGGTTAAGATCGGCGGAGTGATATGAACGATTGTGAAGCGGCGCATCACCTTGGTCGGTGACGAGGTTACAGAGAGGAAGTTGTCCCCGTGTTTTTCTTACGCAGTATTCTCTGAGTGATGTGGATTATCTTTCACGTTAAAACTGTAAACATGTCTCCATGTAAATTTGGTGACATGTTTTAAGTGGAGAAAGGTGTCCTCTCCTCTGAGTGATGAGGTAAGATACGCGCTGCAGTTCATACATCCGCCGCACGATGTCGCTCTTTGACCGTCTTCCCCAGCAACACAAAACAACACAACACTTTTTTTGCGTCACGTCCACAAAATGCTAAAAAACTCACACGTTAGGACGGATAACTACGTCTTAAAAGTGTGTGCATGTAGATGTGAACGAGATACTTACTTCTTATTTAGTTTTAAGCTCAGTGAGACATCTCTTCTTCTAAGCAGCCTCATGCCTGGAAAGTCACATTCCGTAAAGTTCCTGTGGTTGTGGGACGGATACAGTCTTTTTTTTTTTCTTTTTTTCTTTTTCCCGCCGATGCCACCTGCCAAGCCGCGGCGAGGAAATGAGACTTGGTACAACTTCAGGACGGCCTGAAGCAGCACAGTCAGAGACATGTGAGAAATAACTGACCTTTACACCTCTATTTCCACTCCTGAGTCTGTAAGAAGCTCATTAGCTCCAAACATTATCTGCATTATTGATTCTTAGCGCCATTTCCTCATCTGGTGCTCCATTATAAAACATCCTGCTCACTCACGAAGGAAGCTGGAGCCTCTCTTAATGGAGTCATCTTTTACTTTCATAACAGTTTTGTGTCCATGCAAAGAAAGAAAGAAAGAAAAAAAGCTTATAGCAGTCACACCTTTCCTGTATTTGACAGATGAGTTTTTAATTCAGTAGCCTCGGTGTTCAGCTGTGTAATTAAATCGCCCCTCCTCAATAAATAACAGTAAGAAAGGGTGTTGGTGAGGGCCAGGCTCCATGCAGCTAATCTCAGTAAAGTGTGCGGCTGCAGAGCAGGTAGATTTGTCAGTCTAATCAGCTGGCTTGTGCTGCTCCAGCTGTAAATCACATTAGGCCTGAGTGGGCCGCTGCTGAGCCGGCTGCTTTAGGGAGCAGCAACAGGCCACACATTGGTCACAGCCACGCTGTGAAGACAGGATTACAGATAAATATGTTAGGTGTCTGCCCCAGGAAAGAAGACAAAGAGCAATCACACTCCTTCAGTGGCTCTGAATACATGGTTAAGAGCCATCATTAAAGGTGATAAAGGACCATAACAAAAAGGATTAGAAAGTGCTTGAGCAGGTAATTGTCGTCCTATCGGAGACATTGTAATTGTTTCATCTCTAAATGATCCATTGCTTTCATAATCAAATAAACCCTAAATGTTAAGTCGGTGCTCGAGTTCATCACTTGACAAAGCGCCACGCAGTTAAGTGTGCATGAGTCACAGCTGTCATACCTGCCACATACACAGCGTGAAGGGACAGTTCAACACAAAACGAAAATGAATATTTTTCCTCTTACCTGTAGTCGGTGTGAGGTGCAGAGTTTTGGAGGTATTAATAGTACAGACAGCTGCCTTCTCTTGAATTTATTAAAGCCAGATGCGATTTGGCTTAGGATGCCCGAAGCACCTAAAAAACACTTTTGAGAAATCGTTTCAGAAATCATGACCCGGTTACTCAAGATAATCCACAGACCTCATAGTGAGCAGTTTCATGTAAGAACTATTTTCTTTCTGTATCACTGCTCTGAAGAAAGTGTTCATCTGCTCATGGACGAGAAGCTAGTTAACTACGATAACTAAGCTAGCTCATTACAGTTCAGCTGAGGAGGACGCCGTTGATGTTTACCAAGCAGCTAGGAAAAGCGCCAGGCTTTGACGCAAACTTTCGTTGTGGCCAAACCGCGTAATAACAGCGTCATGTGACGCACTGGGGCTGATAAAGACTTTTTCCCATAAGCTAACATTGTGAAAGAAGCTGCTGTGAAACGGTGGATAGTTTTTTTTTTTAGCTTCACAAATCCCGCAAAATGACTCGTTCGACTGTCATAGGTTAAACCATTTGATCCAATGAAATTGGGAAAGTCTAGAAGAGCTGCAAGATTAAATCTTTTATTTCTATTTGAGTTAGCCAGGCACTAAACTGCAAGTTGGCTGGTTGAGTCAGCTGAAGTCTCTAGTGTTCACGCTCTATGGGCCACACCATGAGGAAGATCAGGGTAATTTTGCCATTTTGGCCTCATGTGCCACTGAGTAGCATCCATGAGAATGAGCAGGGCTTCGCCTCCAACGCTGTGTCCACATTTTAATGTAACATCATTGGCCTCTCTCCCCTGAGTAGAATCATGCTTCCTTCTGCGCGGTGGTACGCTTGGCGGACGTATTTTGGTAGAAAGAAAATAGTTCCTACGTGACACTGCTCACAACAAGGTATGCAGATTATCTTGTGTAACCCTAGTCATGATTTCCAGAAAGAGATAAATGTATTTTTTTGTCGCTTTGAGCACCACAGGTCGAGTGCCATCTAGTTCCATTATATTCCAAAGAAGGCAGACATCTCTATGCATATCCCTACTAGCACTACAGATAAGAGGACAAATGTGTGTTTTTGAGTTTGGGGTGAACTTTCGCTTTAAGCAAATCTTCTGTGCATCGCATAATCTGCAAAACTACAATAAAATATGACTCAAGTTTTTGCTCTGAAAGAAAGAAAATAACACAGATTTTTCCTCAGACTATTTGCCAACAACAGATAATATTTAGATATAACACTGATTTTATGATAGTTTTATTTAAGATACTAGACTGTGGTTGTTTTTACTATGTCATAGCTTTTGTGATTTTCTTGTCTTAAACGCTGCTTTACAGTTCAGAGCTTATCTGCAGTAATTCAACTATGATTCTCTTTTTCATCATATCAGATCTTTGGGGGGGTTTTAATAATTCTTTTGTAGCTTCTCAATGCAAAAATGTCACAAAATCACCAAAAATAGCCCTGAAGGTAATAAATCTTTGCCTACACAGAGCCTTGCATATAAAATGTTGCATTGCGTGGACGTTCATGCTGTTTATGAGAAAAAGCAGCGCTACACTGATCATTTAAGTGTGTAAATGTGGCAGAGCAAACGGAAAAGGGGAAGAATAAACAGAAGTTTGATCTCATGGTACTAAATTCCATCCCAGATGGGGGACGCCATGGGAGACCCGGGGAATGCCAGTCACATTCCCCTGTGCATCTCCCAAGCAGTGTAGCTCACACCCACCGCTTTGTCTGAACTTTAGCTCGTCTTTAATATCTACAGTGTGTATCCGTCGCTCAGAGAGGATAGTCACTCTGGGGACCCCTTTGAATGACAGGAGAATTCGAATGGAGCACGACGGGGGTGTGTCTGGAAATAGAGGCACATGGTAAGCAGATGGTACCTCGGTGATTCCCACATGAGGGCCAACTGGGACAGACTTGGATGTGACAGATGATGTCTCGTAGTGTCTGTCTTCATTTGTAGTCTTGTCTGTCAGAGAGAATGCTTAGTGTCTTTTTATTTTCGCCGTCAGGTGGTTGAAAGAGGATTTTAGAGGACTGTTTAACTTCATTTTACCGTCATGAAGCTGTATGGTTTTCTGAATTGTGGCCCTGATGGGGAAACACGCTCTGATGTAATTTTTTCGGATGCTGTGGGAATCGCAGACCTCGGTCCCTTGTTACAAATGGATCCTGCTGCCTCTCAGGCGGCCTTTCAGCTGTGTTTGTGTCTTCAGCTTCTCTCTTTGAATCCCCAGTGGCATAGCCAAGAAAAAGTCCCAATTCTCAGCATTGTGCTGCTAGAAAGCAGAAGGGACGGTCACACAAGAAGGAAACCTGAAACTCATCCTGATGCTTTGAATCTGTGAATGGGCAGCAGGGCTGAGAGGACACTAACCTGCCTGTGAGGACGTGGTCTGGGGCTGTACACAATCCTGTGCCTCGCTCTCTCTTTCTCGCCCTCTCTCTCTCTCACACACACACACTCATGAACACACACTCTCTCTCTCTCTCTCTCTCTCTCTCTCTCGCTGTTGTCTGCTCTCTCTCTCTTCTTCCAGTACTGGCCAGCGCTCCAGCTGTAGGTGGAGCTGGCTTTCCTGGAATTGTCGGGCAACTTTTCCTGTTGTGCTTGCTACCTCTTGCTCAATCTCTTTCCTTAATGACAGCTCCGCTGCAGGACTACTGGGGCTGCGACGACTTGTGCCATCTGGATGCCACATCTCGACAGCATGCTTGGGTTTTTATGGCTGGTGCACTTGTTGTCATAAATATGTTTTCATGATTTAGGTCAGAAGTTTTCCTTCAGCAGAAATGTCTCGGCAGTGCAAAGTGGGGCGAAATCCATCGGTGGGTAAAGTAAAACTGTGTATGAATGGGAGAGCTTTCAGGAGTGCATAATGTACTCGGGGCTGTGATGCAGTTTGCGGTGGCTCTTTGCCACAGTGTTGTTTTACAAGGTTCCTGTAACTTCGGGGTATTTTATACCAAAGGCGATGACATCAGAGGATTAGCGTCTTTGCATTGTGTTTTGTCATACAAAGCCCTTTTATTCATTTTGTATTTAGGACAGCCTGGTCGAAGTAATGACTCGACCTATTTGGCGAGACCTGTGCCTGTGCGAGTACAGTGGTTGTGTTGTAGCTGGTAGATTCGCCAAAAGTGATGTGTGTTTAGATAAAAACATGACAAACAACTGGATACAATACTGGACGATTTAGTAGTTCCATGTGCCACAGGTTGGTTACTCTGTTGAGATGAGTTGAGTTTTTGGCTACTTATTTATGCATGATTTAGTTAATAATAAGTTTAGACACATTGAGAAAGTCGGAAATTTTAAAGAGAACATGCCAATAAATGATAAAATCCAAACTTTAAAACAATGTCTGCGCAAAAAGCCTTGATGTTTCTGATTAAGACCGCGTGTTTGCATAGTGAAGAGGTCGTCTTTGATAACTTTTAGACACCTGCATTCGTCGCTTTGTCTGTAAAGAACAAAATAGCAGCGAAACAAAGGCCCACAGATGCATCACAGCCGTCACCAGAGACAAGTGCAACAATCGCCTCTTGTCTTATACAGTAGAGTGGGATGGCTCAATGTCTGTGAAGATTTGAATAGAATGGAAAGAACAAACCCAGGTCTGTAGCTCCGAGGTAATTGCTGTATCCTCACAACTTCAAAAGGCTACTTGTGTGCCCGACTGTCCTGATAATGAGCTTTTGCCTTCTTCACACATAATGAGTGGAGGTAGGGAGTTCACATAAGAGCGACGCTGTGAGCACAGTGTGTCCACTCGCAGCTGGGGTGTCTGACTGGCCGGGAACAAAGGCTTAGTGTCTGTGATAGTGTGGAGCCCCAGCCATCAGCAAGCAGGCCAATAGACTTCTGCTTGGCTGAGCTGTCAGTCCTCGCTGGCCTGCTGGCCGGCGGACTACAGTAAAGAGAGGAACACATGGGGACAGGCTAGACTATTCCTGAGCCAAATTAAAATGAGACCTTGCTGCATTCTCTGAGTCGTAAGTTCAGCCAAATGGACCATACAGAAATCTGATATGTGTGTAATATGCAGAAGCATGTTGGTTTATTTACATATATGAAGACTGTATCATTTCTGACACATAGAGTAATATCTATATTCACGTTTTCAGATTCAGTTTGGAATGGAAATCAAATGAAGCTCAAGATGGGAATGGAAATTTTAGTTTTTATTGTCATAAGCACTTTATTCACTTCTTCCCAAGTAAACTTCATGTCCAAACCTGGAAATAATATTAATTAATCGATTAAGCGTTAGTTTAATTGAATATAAAGCTTCAACTAATGATTATTTCCCTGATTAATCAATGCGTTACTTGGTCCTGAAAATTGTGAAAAATGTGGATCAGCGTTTCCCAAAACTCAAGATGCCTTCCTCAAATCTCTTGTTTTGTCCACTAATATTCACGATTAATGAGCTGTAATCAGAAATAATTTGAATTTTTTACTCAAACCAAGTAATACATGATTAAAATAGTTGGCCGATAATTTAACAGTTGATAAGTAATCAATTAATCATTTGAGCTCTGTATTAAATGTCAGAAGGAAAAAAAAAGAAGAAGCCAAAAGTGATGTCTTTAAATACCGTATTCTGTGCACAAGCTGAAGCTGGAATGTTTGGTATATCTTTCTCTAAAAATAACTTCAGAGAATATTCTATCATTCTGCGTTGCAGATACAGCCCTCACTCTTTTCATAGCCGTCACCATTTTCTGACTCATTTCTGTCTCTTTGCAGATAGCTGATCAGCTTCCCTGGATTTCGCTGACGACCTCACTTTGTTTTGCCTGAAGATGGAAACACTGGAGTCGGAGCTGACCTGCCCAATTTGTCTGGAGCTCTTTGAGGACCCACTGCTCTTGCCCTGCGCTCACAGCCTTTGTTTCAACTGTGCCCATCGTATCCTGGTGTCACACTGCACGCCCAGCGAGCCAATTCAGTCCATCAGCGCCTTTCAGTGCCCCACCTGTCGCTATGTCATCACCCTCAACCAGAGGGGCTTAGAGGGACTCAAACGCAACGTTACATTACAGAACATCATCGACCGCTACCAGAAGGCTTCTCTCAGTGGACCTAACTCTCCTAACGAGACCCGGCGTGAGCGAGCCGTGTCCGACAGCGCAGCCATGACTTCTCCTGGCGACCGGGTGCAATGTCAGTTCTGTGAGCAGGACCCTCCACAGGACGCCGTGAAGACATGCGTCACCTGCGAGGTGTCATACTGCGACGAGTGTCTCAAGGCCACCCACCCCAACAAGAAGCCTTTCACGGGCCACCGTCTAATCGAGCCCTTGCTGGATTCCCATCTGCGTGGGCTCATGTGTCTGGAGCACGAGGACGAGAAGGTCAACATGTACTGTGTGACAGATGAACAGTTGATCTGTGCATTGTGTAAGCTTGTTGGCCGACACCGGGACCACCAAGTGGCAGCCCTCGGTGACCGATATGACAAACTCAAGGTAAGAAATGATGTATAGTCAGAGGAATGCTTCACAGAGTTGTGATGCACCGAAGAAAAACTGTCCCTTCTTATTTTAGCCCACACAATTTAAAGCTTATTTCTACTTTTGTTCAAAACCTCTTTTCAACCTGTACAGTACCAAAGTATCATAGTACACAAGCTATTGATACAGATTAGATTTCAATTTTGTACAAAAACAAAAGTGAGCTTGTGAGCCGCTTGATTTCAGTGGCGAGAAATCATCAGCAAATTTTAAAACTTTGTGATCGATTATGTTAAAGAAATGTCTATTTATTGCAAACCTGCCTCTTGGTTGGTGAAATACGCGGATCAATTTTTTTATTTCTCCAAGTTAGTAAAGAACGATGTTGAAAACATGCAGATAATGTTAGCAGGCTTCTAGATTATGGCGGTTAAAATGACCATCGTGTAACATTACGCTACGACGTCGAGTAAACTGTCTTTTTGTTGGTCAACAGTAAACAAGGTGATTTCGGCACTCGGCACAACACTTTATGCATTTCAAATCACTCATTAACCTCGTAGTTTTGAACCAGAACCTACATTATTGAATCAAGTAGTATTGTAGATACCCCTGTTAACTAGTATGTGTGACTTCTTGCCCCAGCAGCTGGTGATCACAGATCTAAACTCAATCTTTGAGTTGTGCTTATCTATAACTCTCGCTGCTTGCTGAAAGCTAAACTTAATGTGATTCGATAAAAGATTTGTAACTAATAGCGCTGAACAGTTAATTGTAATGGCAATAAAATGGCAATATGACTGTTGCGTTATCGAAATAGCAGGAGCTGCAGTTTTTTTTTTATTAATAGTAAAATCTGTCACAACATACCTTTATAAATGAAGCATATTCTCCAGACTTAAGGGAACAGATTAGAGATGTTTCAATGCAATTTTTCCCTCACAATACCAATTCAGATACCTGAACTTTGCGTGATGGCTGACATGAGTACCATTATGATACCAGTTCATAAAAAATTAATATATATTAGGCATTTTTTTTAACAGACGTACACTACTAATCCTGTATTAATGTTATGTTAGGGATGTGCTTAAAGTTACACAAGAAGTCCGCAAAACATTTCTGGAGCTTCGCAACAAAACAGTGTTGCAGCATCCCCCTAAACTCCTGAAGTAGACGGGAAGATGTGAAAAGCTCATCGAGTGTAATCCAAGACTCTGCAAGCCCCAAGATCCCAAATTGATTTGAAAAGATGTTATTTACACCCTTTTTTATGCCGAAATCTTCACTGTAGCTGCAGAGCTAAAAGTGTTAGCACACACCCTGTCTGAAGTGGTTGCACAAGCTCAACTGCACATACAGGGTGTAAATATTGTATTTTTAAAAATCATTCTAGAGATACTATTGGGACTTCTGCTGACTTGGATTACACCTGATAAGCTGTATGGAGCCATTTTATGTTTTTTTTTTTTTATCCCAGTTGTTAAGGAGCTGCAACGCTGCTTTACTGTGAAGCTCCAGAAATGTCTGGTGGACTACTTCACCTCACTTTCCATCGGCATGGGCATGGGCAGTTAATGACTGAATTTCCATTTTTGGGTGAACTCATTCTTTAAGGAAATCTAGAGTGACATTTCACACACACTATACTGTAAACTCTCTTAAATAAACAATATAAAACACTTAGCTATACTCTGATACCTCTAAAATGACTTCCTTTTACAATAATGTGTGTATGCTGATATTCTATATATTTCTTATTGTCAGCAAATCCCCCGAAAAGACCCAAACCAAACATTTCAACAAGTCTGTGAAGCCAATTCTCAATGAAGCTTATTCCTCCTTGCCATAGACCTTCATGGTTTACCAAAAACACATCAATGAGACGCACCGTTGCACTTGGCGACATGTTCCCTCGTTGGTATGAACATGGGCACTGTTATTTATTTCGAGTCAGTCTTACTTAAACTGTAAATACTCGCTGAAAAGTCCCAGAACAACACAGTATTTATATCTGTTTGAGAAACAAAACAGTGCCCACTTGTTTAAAGAAGGTATCTTGAAAGTATTTTTATCATGACTTTATGCTAAGGATGTTCAGTATGAGCTCTGTGCTTGATTTTGGTCTCAACACTGGATTTATTTCGAGTGAAATATGTAGAAAACTGCCAGCTGTATCCTTGAAACCAAATGAATCATAAGCTTTACACAACTAATCTAAATGGAGTGAGGAAGAGGCTGTCTCCCTCTCCGTGCTTAAATAGAATGACACCCAATGCAAAGACTGCTTTCACTATTTTAGGTTAAGTGGAACTGCTCACTTTCAGCAGATGGGCTCTTATCAATAAGGCATGAGACGAAGCTGTTAGCTGGAGCGTCTAAAAAGGTGGCTCTGTATTCTTTCCTTTTATAAACATGAATCAGCTTCTATCATCAGAGTGAGATTTTGGCTTAGCGAGGTCACAGTGTCGGTTTCTATCTCGTCTCAGGCAACCTCACGGGATCATTTAATAGTCCACGTCAAGGCAATTGTGGAGCTTTATTGTGAAGCCTCTGACACGGAAATAGCAAGTTAGCTTTGACCTACTGTGTGTAACTACGTTTAGGAAAAAGTAAGTTATCTCAAATCGTCACTATTTAAGCTAAGGAACTTATTCTATTGAGCTTTGAGTTCACCCTAGAGTGTATCCTGAGAATAGCCTTTCATCCACTGCATGAAATAAAAATGAAGCCCTGCTTTGTTGTTCACCAACACTGACAGTGTCCATGCATGACTCACAAAGACAGGGTTTACTGTATCACAGGTAACACTGGAAACCCTTTTGTGCCCGACCCTCTCTTTCACAATGCTTAGTCATAGCAGATGTGGATGCAAGCAGTTTTGCAAAGATGGCTCCGAGGACCAGTCTTAACTTGTCTCCTTTGTTTGATCATGCTGTCGTTGTGCAGAAATCTCCTGGCCGCTTTCTCTGTGTGGGGCGTGATCGTTCACACCAGGAGGCCGACCAGGTGATCAGCATCATTTCTTTGATTCCACATTCAGGGAGAGATTTAGTTATGGAAAAAAAAAACAAAACCTAAACCTCTCTGAGGCTTTTCCAGGGATTTATCCTTTGAAAAACAACAGAATGAGAGTGAAATATATTCAGCAACAGGCCAGCCACATGGTAATGAGACATGTAGTAAATTATAGTATTCAGTTTTGTGTCTTCATTATTCTGTGCAGTAGCTTATGTGCCGTTCTTTCTCTTTTAACAAGCACAATCTCAGAATCGACAGCAGAGTGTTGGGCTTGAGATGAAGCGAGTCCTTTATCTTCTTAAAGACTTGCTCACTATGATCTGTTTTTTCCTCTTTTGATGTCATTTTACAATTGGATACATTCTACCAGTACATGTTTTTGTTGACCTCATACTGCGTACACGTAGATGCATTGTTAGAACTGACACAGGAAACAGCAATTCCCATCTTAGAGAGAAATTGTTTTTTTTTCTCCTGGCACAGAGGAAAGGACCCAGGTGGCGCGCAGCTGAGCTTGTTCATAGTTGCCGTTTTTTCCAAACACATGTTTACAGTCAAAGTGCCTCCCATTTCTCAGAAATTCCCACACAAAGGGATATTGTGACATTGTAATGGCTGAGTGTGTGTGGATGTGTGCACAAACATGTATAATGTAGTAATTTCTTCAGTCTGGCATTGTGTGACCTGATCCGGCTCTGGCATCGTATCTGTTAGTATCTATCCATCATTTATCTTAATTTATTCTTTTTTATGGTCAGAGGAGTGGCCGGAGCATATCCCAACATGCAGCGGAGGCAAGGGAGGATAACTGTGTGCCCATTGCATGCTCAGGAAAAACCTCAGGTTGCCAGTCTGTCGCAGGGCTTATGTGTAAACAGACAAAAACACTCACAGGCCATTTTGAGTTTGAAGTGAATTTGAGTCAAATGGCTCTAAGCTGTGGGAAGAAACTTATGTAAACACAGAAAGAACAAGCACATTTCCCAACAAAAGACACCAAGAGTGAAACTCAGACCTCAAACCTTCCTATAAAGAGGTGCTCATCAAAACCCCCCCTACTATCAGTTGAAGTAAAAAAAAAAAGATAGAGTCATGTCAAATAAAAACATCCTTGCTTGAAATAAATTTTAAAAATACTATATTGATGTACTGTATCATGTGTAGGTTGTCCTGGGCTCCAGGGTGTTACTAGTATGGTTGCACATGCACCCAAAAAAACATTTTCATTAGGTGCTCCTTGTTTCTCTCCAGAGTTCACTACATTTAAACATGATTAAGTTAGTCTGGCCGCGCTGTGGTTAGCGCTGTTGCCTGGCTGGGGCAGGGCCTTTCTTTGCGGAATTTGCATCTTCTCCCCTCGTCTGCCTGGGTTCTCTCTCCAGGTGCTCCGGCTTCCTCCCACAATCCGAAGACATGCAAAAAAAGTTAGGTTCATCGGTTACTAAATTGTCTGTAGGCATGAATGGTTGTTTGTCCCTATATGTCAGCCCTGTCATGAACTGGCGACTTATTCCGGGTGTACCCCACCGTCGCCCAATGTCAGCTGGGATCGGCCCCAGCCCCCCACCGTGACCCTGAAAAGGATCAGCGGTTTCAGATAATGGATAAATTAAATATCTGCCAAACTTCCATATTTTAGGTTGGAGTTGATTCATTCGTTTGAGTTTGTCATACACTTTGAAACTTTATTTTTAAAGCATTGAGGTCATCACAATTTCTTAAGTGCGCTGATGATATAAATGAAGCAAAACATTTATCTTCAAATGTATTCCTGTTTAACTAATTTAAAAAATGTGGTAAGACACAATATTTTAATATGACTTTTTATTAAAACAATCCTGCAATTCATGTTCATGAAAAAAATCCGGCAGCACAACACATAACAATGTTAATAAAATGGTAATAGTGGGATAAAAAAAGACTCCAGTAACACCACTTCATAACTCAAAGGTAATTACCATATCATAATGCTCAAACCATGTTCATTGGTAATACTGGACAGATTACATGTTGAATGCTGTGATTTATCACCTTGAAAAGCTTAATTATAATAATCCTGAGTCAGAGCTGCAACATGGTATCGCTAAATTATTACCTCTTTATTATTAAAGTATTACATCACTATTACCATGTTATTATCAAGCTGTAAAGTGCTACCAGAAGTCCAGAAGTGCTAACAGGCGCCTGGTATGTACTTCATCCTGCAGGATCAGCACATCCTCAACTATGAAAGTTCCTCTTCATCTGCTATAATTGCCCTATTATGAAAATGTTCAAAATAGGTAATAGGTCAGTAGACCTGCTGTACAGTGTATGGCTAACCTGTTTAACAGAATCCAGCCTCTGCATTGTTTCCTCTTGGAAGGCTAAATTTGTAAAACCGGTTTGGAACCTGCTTTCACTCCCACACTGACTGATCTATCTAAACAAACCAGATTTGAAAGTATGACCAGATGAGAGTACACAGTAGGGCTGCAACTAATGATTATTTTCATTGGTCGATTTTGTTTTTCAGTTAATTGATCGGTTCTTTGGTCTCCTAAAATGTCAGAAAATGGCAAAAAAAATAAAAATAAATATTGATTAGTGTTTCCCAAAGCCCAGAATGACGTCATCAAATGTCTTTGGTTTGTTTAGAATGCAAAGATAAGTCAGTTGACCGTCATAGGGAAGTAAACAAACCAGAAAATACATTTAAGGAGCTGGAATCAGAGATTTTTAACATTTTTTCTTAATAAGATAATCAAACTGAATGATTAATTGATAATAATAGATCGTCCAAATTTTTGTGATTTATTTAATAGTTAACTAATAATCATTGCAGCTCTAATACAATGCAAGTCTGACTATTTAGTATGTCTTTAATGTACATAGAACATACTAATTAGGTCTTTAATGAAATGAATTTACTTAACAGTCAGTAAATACTACTGAGTAACTGACTGAGTTTAAAGAGTTCATTTGCACAGTAGAAAAGCCCTCCGACAAAGTAAAAAATCCCAGACCTGTAATAGGACCGGTGTAGTTCACAGGATGAAGTGACAAACTCTGACAATGGATCCGATTTCTAATGTTGACACAGGATAAAACTCCGAGACCTGACAGTGACCTGTCAGGACTGCGAGAGGAAGGAAGGCAGACTGGCCAAAGTAAAGGTGCGGGACCAGAAGCGTTCACGTACAAAAGGAAGCTGCTATTCTTTCCTCTCATCAACTTTAAATGATTCTGGGAAAGAGATTTCCATTAGAGAGAGCTGCCTGAACACATGAGGGGTATTAATGCTGCAGGAGAAGCCACATTTTAGGCTGATTTAGAAGTACAGCGCACAGAAAGGTCAGCAGATATATTTGGCTGTATCAGTTTGATTAATATGTTAATGTTTCATGCATCCATTTTAAAAGTTTTGTACTCACCTCAGCCGTACCTGCAGCCCAGAATCTGAAACGGCTTTCATCACTTTCCTTCTCCATATAAATAAATAATACCTGTGAGAGTGGTGAAATAAAGCCTCGGCTATTTCAGTACACAGTGACGCACCTACCTTATGAAATCATAATGTGAAACATCCAACCTGAAAGAGGTCCACCGACAATTTGCTAAAAGCCTTGCATCTTACAGGCCTTTTGTTGTCCGTTTGTTCTCTTCCTCTGACCATTTTCAGTGGTTTATTTTTGATCAAGTGAATCCAGGCACGACGCTCACTGTTATATTTCTGGTATTTGTGAAACTTTTTTCGAAGGGGCGAGTTTGTGCTTTCAACGTATGGAGAAGAATTGAATGTTAAATCCGCCCTGGATTATTCACCATTCACCTTCAGCTTCCGTTTCTCTGTCCACAGTCTCTGTCCAACAAACATGATAAACACCATGATATAAAATATAGAAGAAAACACAAATAATACATGTAAAAGTAAACCCATTCACAATGTTGACCTCCCAAACATTATTGATATCTATTTTTCTGAAAACAAGGTTATATTTCAAGGGATAGTACAGTTTCAAGGCTGTGTCAGTATTGTTTTTTCACCATTATAGTACAGATCCATCGTACGAAAGAGTATCGTTGCAGGTAAAAACAATAATAAACTACATGGAAACACACTATGCAGAGAAAAAACTCAGACTTTCCGAGATTTAGCTTGTACGAATTTAAGAGAACAATTCTTTGAAATCAAAGTGGTAAATTTCGGAGAAAGAAAACAATAATATTCTCAGAGACTTTAAAGTCACAAATTAGTGAGAAAAAGATTATCACAATATTACAGGTGCAAACCCGAATTTGCGTGGAAAAAACACAGATTTACAAGTAAAAAACTAAATATTATAAAGTCATATAAAGTGATACATCTATGTGAGAAAAAAAGTCTTCACTTCACAGATTGGATCCAACTCCTCACACCACAGACCCGTACTGCTTGCCATGTACTATACCTGCAGTGGATGACCTAATTAAATCATGTTTTGCAATAAAGAAATATGTGTGATTTTCCACTCACATAATGTCCATTGTTAAGACTTGTAATTATACATTCAAACAAGCATTTTTCCGTTTTTATCCGGTTCATTGAAAAACATAGGCTTCCTACAGCCTCGTACAAGACGAATAATTAATAATTTGTCATAGCTGGGTGCAAGTGTGTGTATTTAACCCTTCTGTCAATCAATTTACACCTCTGTTTTCAATTTTATCGCTACAACACTTTTGTTTGAATTTAAGTAATGGATAGCACGCTTAAATCTCATTACACGTTAATCTTTTATTTAAGGACAGTTAACACTTTCTATCAGTAGATATTTTGTACTACCGCAGTACGCCGTCATCATGCTACCCAATTACAGTTAGAGATTAAGTTTGAAACATAAGCCTTTGATCTGAGTCAGTGATTAACACAGCCGGGGTTTACTTGTCCAAATCACTGGCAGATGCTCTGCTAAGCTCCGTGGCCTCAGCAGGCAGTATGATGGGATCTCTGGCACACTGGGAGACTCGAGGCTCCACACTCATCAGAGCTCAAAAATGTGGCCAGTCATATCCAGAGGCAGCCTTGTGTGTCCTCTCCTGTGCCCATTACACCCGGGCCAGACATGCTCCTTAGGTTCCCATTCAACCCACTCCCCTCCAACATTTATTCAGCTGTTTACAGTGGGATGCGGGGGGTCAGTGTGCAACGAAATAACTCATTTTCAATTTCGCTTTGCAGCAAGCCTTGGATTCCAACCTAGGCAGTCTAATCAAGAGGACCAGTGATTTGGAAAGTCTGATGGGCAAACTTATCCAAACCTGCCAACATGTGGAGGTGAGGTTGTTTATCTGTTCCCTTTCAGGTGCGGGCTCCTCGCATCTGTGGCATTTCATGGGCAACAACTCATTAAATTATTAACACAGTGATGAATTACTGTATCTGTGAGTTGCTTTTCATCATGTCAACAAGATAAAGTGCTCATTAGTCTATAGATCAATCATGTCTGTAATACGCATACAATTTGCTGCAAAATCTAGTAGTGTAGACTAGATGTGAATGCATGGACTTGGAAATAAACATGGTTTAATGGTATTTTGTTGCATTTATAATATATAGCAGGGTTTTTTTTTTAAGACTATGGGCTACCCGTCAGACAAAGCTTGGGAAAAGGCGCCCTCTTATCCCCCTTCGTTTACTTTCCTAGTTTTGCTCAATTCCTGGATCCCTAAAGGATCATAATTATGTAATTTGAGCCCATAGACACTTAACTGTTCAGCCAAGACTGTCTAATAGTGCTGTTTTACATAACGGGACTACACCAAATGCATTAAAAAATCGGTATCAGGTATTACTCATTCATGAAGATCTAGGTTAGACACTTTATCGAGTGAATACTTCTAACATTAACATTGCTTAGCCCACTAAACTAACACTTCTAAAGCCTTGAATGTGTTACAGGTGCATCAGTTATTATCATACTTTGTTACTTACGTCAGATCCACCAAGCATCAGAAATATCACTAATCATCATTTCCCCAGTAACCTCCCCTGTGACCCATCAAGTGACCTCCACTCGTGGACATAAACACCAGGACTGGATAACAAAATCAGACATCACAATATTTTTGACCCCAATATTGATCTTCTGAAAATATTGTATGGATAAATACAATACAACGTTTTGTATTTGGCTCATTATCTCATTTCATTATGCATTTATAAATGGTCCTTGCTTGACATTTTAAAGAAGTCAGCAAGCAGTCTTGTTTTGATACATTTGAGTGTTACTGTCGTAAAGATGACTCATGACTGTGTGCCACAGGTTTATTAGATTTGTTGTGGTCATGCATGTGTTTGGAATAAGAAGACAAACAAACAAACTGCAAACAAGGTCAACTGTCTGCTGAACACGAGAAGGCAGAATTATCCTCTAATGTGGTTTTCCTGTCACATGGGGTTTATATCAAATTAACTGTGCTCACAGTAATGTATTTAAAAAAATATAATTCAATCAAATGTGCCTGCAGTTGTGCAGCAAAACATAAAAAAAGCAGATGAATTACAAAACACTGTTATCGACTGTCTCTTATCTATATTTCTGTCCTGTCTAGGTAAACGCATCGCGACAGGAAAACAAGCTGCTCGAGGAGTGTGACCTTCTGATTAATATCATACAGCAGCGGAGGCAAATCATAGCGACCAAGATAAAGGAGGGAAAGGTACTGTTTGTCACCTTTTGTTAGTCTTGATAACCTTTGTTTGTTTGTTTATCACCTTGTGCGCGTTGATAACCTTCCCACCCCACACAGCCGACAAGCCAGCTTACAACTCAACAGTGCATGCTGCTCTCATGAGAATACAGTGGTAGCAAATATTTGTTGTTGTTAAGTAAAAGCCTTATGTCTTCAAAATGTTCTTCGAAAAGGTGAAGCTCTCTAACTTCTGACAAAATCAATAATACATTTTTCTTCTTCCAGATGAGAAGTTTCATCCATAAGCAATAAATCACAAGCTTACTCAGTTCCATACAGTCAGGGTTTATCTGCTACAGCCTCACTCCCTGCGCACCTGCCATTACTTAAGTCATGTCACTAACTTTGTTTCTCTTCTCCACTTGTGCTTCTGTTACACAACATTTTATCATGCCCCAGATTAGACCCGGTTCGTTCCTCTAGTGTATTAATGTTACATTTGAGTCACTGAGCTCAGCATTCGATTTCCTAAAAATAAATGCCCAGTGATCTCTGAAAAACCTTGTTCATTCAACATCACTTACTGCTGCTCTGAAGATAATTCAGGAACCCTCAAAGATGCTTCTGATGATCAAGATGAAGAAATAAGGATACAAAATATGTTTAACCCATTTCCAAACTAGTAACTCCTTTCATAATCCAAACAAAGATGGTAGCCGGAACTGAAGGATGCTCTTGCTAAATCCTAATAAAAAAATGTTTTATCATTTATTTGGCAGATTTATTTATATGCTGTATATATGTGTGTGTTTTTGGACCTGCCAATGATGTCATTTTCTGAACCTACTATACTGTCCGAATTGTTCTAAAACTTGCCTTTATATTTATTATATCCACGTCACTGATGATTATTTATCAAAAATTGAATTGAATAAATATATTAACAGTCATTCCTATAATATTGTCCCATTATCGTTATTGAGGCATTTGGTCAAAAATATAGTAATTTTTGATTTTGTGGCCTAATCCTCACATTTATCAAGTGCTTTTGAGAAGATTTCAAAATATTGAGAAGATAAATAATGTGTATGGTGATGTAGCCTAAAGATTTCCTAATCAGGAAGTCAGGAAGTTTTAAAAAAAAAAAAAAAAAAAATCTTCTTCAAAAATGTAGATCTGTTGGATTGCGTCATGATTGCATCATGAGGCGTGTTTGCTGTTTCTTACTCGGTTCACTCCCAGTCTGGTCACCTAAATGATGATGTCTTTGGAGCTACTGACTAATCTTGGAAAATGTATCCATAATTACCATCGAAGCCACATAGTCTGGTTTTAAGTCCTCGACTACAAAAGCTTTTTCTTTTAAACTTTATACATGTTTGAGTTTTTCTGAGTGATTGTTTTGTTTCTGAAACCCCAATGGTTGTCATTTTTAGTTGACACACAGAAGGGAGTATGTCTTTCTTTGAACTCACATAAAACTTCCCAAATTGAGGCTGTCTTAGTTGACAGTGGTGAATTTCTAAATCGACTGCATTCTAGTAAACACGTTGCTTTGCCTAAAAGCTGTTTGCACTGAAATCCTCACCAGCCTGCAGAGTTTATTGTTACTGTGCTTTGTTTTTTAGTACTTTTGGCCCCATGTTCATACATTTGATGTGCATATGCTGTGCCCCTTGAATCGTTTCCCTTCCTTTTCCCCTGTTAGATGCCATTATAGAGGCAATGGCATGCTGTGTCAGAGTAAGATCAGCCCTGCTTCCTGTGATAGCCTCTCTGGAGGAGCACTCTTTCCTTCCTCGCCCTGTGCCTCCTGTCAGGTTCTGAGGCTGCTTCCAGCCACTAAGCCAACAAGGCACATAGGAGGGTCTGGTTACTATGGCAGTGTTATGAGGGATGTTTCATAAATACACCCTCAATGCCAGTATAGCTCGAAGAACAGGTTGAAGCTGGCAGTCTTGTGGGTATTAGACAACTCAAAAATCCAATTGTCAAAGGTGTAAATCGGATTTTCTTCAGCAGGATTTTGTAATTGGCAAGATCAAATCAAATCTAGCATCTGGCAGGGTGGTGCTTTGTACAATAGGTGGTGCATATTTATCAAGCTTTTCATTCATGAACATGCATTTTCTTTCTCGTGCCCAGGCTATGCGGCTAAGGAAACTAGCCCAGCAGATAGCCGGCTGCAAACAGTGCATCGAGAGGTCCTCCTCCCTCATCACTCAGGCCGATGTAGCTCTCAAAGAGACAGACCAGACTCGTTTCCTCCAAACGGCTAAAAGCATCTGTGAGAGGCGAGTGAGCAACTGTGAACAAACAACTGATATGGTGTATAAAACTGTCACCATCTAATCATGTACTTCTTTATTACAGAGTGTCAATGGCGACAGCATCCTCTCAAATCCTGTTACCAGAAATTAACTTGAATGACACCTTTGATACTTTTGCTTTGGATTTCACGAGAGAGAAGAAAATGTTAGAAAGCTTGGATTACCTCACAGGTGAGTGGTGGTTTTACAGGTTAAACACACCATATTGCATTGTGTTAATCTGTCTGTGTATACTGCCAGATGCAGGTCAGTGGCCAGAATAAAATGTTGGCATTATACGTTTCTGCAAACCACAGATGTGTATCTTTCAATGGTTTAATATCAACATTTCTAGAATATGTATCATATTACGTTCAGCTTACATGTATATGAGCTGACTTCCTTATTAGGAGGAGAACAGGATGGTGGTGGCCTGACAGCTAGACGAGGCAGCTGGTGGAGACCACCATTTGCTTCCTGTTTCAACTGAAAACCTGCATATTTTTAGCAAGATGTGGAGACATTTTCCAGTCTTCTTTGTGGCAACCGATCCTGGTATTTTGAAGTTACAGTGTGTAGGATTTAGGGTGATTTAGGAGGATCTAGAGTGGGTCCTTATGTAGTCCACTATGTTGCACCACCAGCCAGAATGGACAAACCAAACACTGGCTCTAGAGACGTCCTTTAGCATTTTTCGTGTTTTTATTACCTCCACCAAGGAGGTTATGTTTTCGCACGTGTCGGTTTGTTTGTTTCTTGGTTGTTTTGTGAGCAGGATTACACCAAAACTACTGGATGGATTTCCATGAAACTTGGATGGGGGATGGGTCTCGGCCCAGCATAGACCCCATCAACTTTTGGTGTGGATCTGGATAAAGGGATGGATCAAATATTTTATCTGTTATTTATTTTTTAACTTTGCATTTTTCAACATTTTTGTCATGCATAATGCATGGGTCTTGATAAAAAAAGAAATCAGGTGTATTTAAGAGGCTGGTGTCTATGAGTGAGTACATTTTGATGCACATTCAAATTAAAATCTGGATATAGTGGATTTAAATATGTTTTATTTTAAATTTAATTAGGCTTCATTCTAGTCAGCCTGTGTGGTGGAGGGCGAGGTGAGGGTTATTTCATTGGTTGCAATCTGCAAACTAAATCCCACACACTGGACCTTTAAGCCAAAATAGTTATTTTTCTAATCCCAACCAATTCCTTTTATAACCTAAACCTAACCAGATGTCAAGCAAAGCGTTGTCAGAACACACATGTGCAAATTAGAATGTAAAGAAACAAGAAGTTTCGACATGTCAGCAGTTTGCAGAAATGTAACATCAACATTTTATTCTGGGGGTTAAATTCGTCAGATGAAGACTTTTTTTCACATGCACTCTAATTCTTTTCAAGCAGACAGTGCATCTGAAATTGTCCTCACCTTATCCTTCAATTATACATTAATATAATTTAAAGGCTTCAGCATGGATAGAATATATTTCAAGTATATGCTTGTTAGCAAGTGGCAGATAACAGAAAAGCACACAAACAGTTGAGCTTTATTTTCCGCTGAATGAAACAGGTTTGATTGTTTATGCTCAGCCGCCCGTTGTGCAGCGTGAATTTAACTCGGCAAGGGGCCTGTAGCTGTAATAGCAGGAGGAATTGTAACCCTGCTTAATTACACTCGTCAGGATAAAAACAACACAAATGGATGGGGCTTTATGCCACCACTGGTCTCTGCAACATATTGTGTTTTTTTTGTTTTGTTTTGTTATTTAATGTTATTTGCTTTCATTACTGACTGAGAACCGCATCTGTCTTTTGTTTTGGGATTGCAGCACCAAATCCACCAGCAATCCGTGAGGAATTATGCACAGCTTCATACGACACGATCACAGTTCACTGGACAACAGACGATGAATTCTCTGTTGTATCATATGAACTTCAGTACGCCATCTTCACCAGCCAATCTAACGTTGTCAGTAAGTCTATATGCAGCTGTCTAGTGGGAGTACGGCATTATGTTTGGGGTGGGGAAACATGACAATGATGCAGGGATTTGAAAGGGATTTCAATGGAGGACTTTAAATTGCTTTGGGGCTATGTTACAATATCCAAACATAATAGCCGCAGCAGAGGGGAGCTCTGGTCTGGCTCTTATGGGTAATGAGATGTTAGCAAAATACACTGCAGTGTCTAGGAAGGGATATGGGGGAAAAAATAACATCTCAGTCGGAGCGGATTTACATCCAGATGCACATCATAAGCTCGATATTATCTCGGGGTTGGAGTGAGCAGCAGGCTGTTTGAATTGATTACTCTAACAAGGTCACAACATGCTCGATCAAGCAATTTATTCTCATCTGCCTCAGTGCTCAGGCACACTTGTGCACACTTATTAAATGAGTCAAAATAGCAGCTATAGATTGAAACACTGCATACAATTATGCTGTATTGTGTCTCTTCTTGGCTCCAAATGCCAAGTGAGCGTTTGTGACTCAAGATGATGTTCTTTGTCAGTGATTCTCTGTCTGTCTGGGCTGCAGGTCTGTGTAACTCTGCTGACAGCTGGATGATTGTACCAAACATCAAGCAGAATCACTACACTGTGCACGGGCTCCAGTGTGGCACCAAGTACATTTTCATTGTGAAGGCCATAAACCAGGCGGGAAACCGCAGCAGTGAACCAGGGAAACTCAAGACTAACAGTATGTCAACTTTAGCAACTGCACAGAATTGATTCTAAAATTATAATCCAGGAATATTGTCACGCATTTTAGAAAACAACATATTCTTTTATTTTTCTCTTTCTTTAAGGTCAGCCATTCAAGTTGGACCCAAAATCAGCTCACCGGAAGCTCAGGGTGTCCCATGACAATCTGACAGTAGAGAGGGACGAGACGTCTTCCAAGAAGAGCCACAGTCAGGACCGCTTCTCCAGCCACAGCAGCTACGGTGTCACAGGGAACGTCTACATCGACAGCGGCCGCCATTACTGGGAAGCTCTTATAGGAGGAAGCACATGGTAAGTATATATTTTCAGCATGGCTCTGAGGATGGCAGTGTATTTTTGTTGTTTGTACTGTTACTTTGGTCCAGAGTGAAATATCTCAATGGATGTGGTATTATTATAGTGTTGGATAGATTGCCACGAAGTTGTGTACATGGCAAGAATCTGCACACTGTATTTGTGACAACATTTTGATCAGTTAGATCTTCTTCAGTCAACCAAAGAAGAACAGTACACAGAAAAATGATAACATTTTAATCAGCCTCAGCTGTACTTGACTGCTTTTCATTTTTTTCCCTGTCCTTCAGTGTGTTATTTAGGTTCTTGTGAATGACAGAGGTATTGAAAGTTAAAAAGGTCAAAGTACACGCCAACAGGAGCTCCTCTCTCCCACAGAAAACACTTTTCTTGAAATGCCTCGTCAGTAGGCCTTTAATTCTGTGACTTCTTGACATCACATGAAGTCACCATGTCACACATTTGCATAATTTACGCCTAGTTGCTAGTTTGGCTCGTAAGAATCAACACCATTGTATATGAGAGTTACAATGCTAGAGATCTGCTGGTATTTAAGAAATCTAATTGTTTTTTATTCTCCTGTTTATTCTCCTGTGGACTTGCAGGTTTGCAGTGGGCATTTCATACAAGTCAGCACCAAAACATGAGTGGGTCGGCAAAAACTCTGCGTCCTGGGTGCTGTCTCGATGCAACAACTCGTGGGTGGTGCGTCACAACTGCAAGGAGATGCCCATTGAGCCATCGCCCCACCTGCGGCGTCTCGGAATACTGTTGGACTATGACTCTGGATATCTGTCTTTCTACGACGCTGTCGGCTCTCAGCACTTGTATACGTTTGACATTGCCTTTGCTCAGCCAGTCTGCCCTGTGTTTAACGTGTGGAACAGGTGTTTAACAGTCCTCACCGGGCTGCCCATCCCTGATCACTTAGAGGGAACGGACTACAACAACTGACGAGACCTGTTTTAATGGACTTTGTTTGTTGACCCAAAAAGAGACCAGACTGCACCTTTACTGTGATGCCCACGTACTGTTGTCAAAATGAAACAGTAAGTGAACGACATGCAATAAATTGCCCAGGTGGTATTTCTAATCAGGCTTTGGATGAAATCAATTGGATTTATTGAAGAAATTATTTACAAGCATCAGTTGATGTTTTTCTTTGCTTTGCACATTTATGTACATTACACTGCTGGATGGTTTAAAGGGTTTGCTTTCAGTTTGAGATATTTTCCACTAGGCTTCATATTTTGTTATAACTTCTAAATTCATATTTCAGTCTTTGCCAGTCATGCTAACTTTAAGTGACAAGCGGACTCTATGACTTTAATGTTTTTGGAAGGTTGCATTATAGGTTATTTTAAATGTTTTTGAAGATTTTTTTTAAATCATAGCACTTTGAGAAATTGTCACTATAAATGTATTTTCAAGCCACTTGTACCATAATGCAAATGTTTCCTGTTTTGTAAAGGAAAAGCACTTGAATAGATCCAGTAACAATAGTTAACAACAGTTTCACTTCAATCAGTCACTTCAGCAATGTTCAAATATTTATTATCTGTAAAATGCTTGAGTATAGTTCAGCATTATGGGATTATTCATCTCCTCATTGTAGCAAGAGCTCATCACCATTATCACATTTAAGTTTAACTCTGACAAGATGTAATAAAAATGTTGTCTTTTGATTATCCGCGTGACTCGTCGTCTTTATTTTTAAGATGCACTGCTGGTCAAAAATGTGTCTCAGTGAGATAATAATTTAATACACTGCACACTTGTTTACACTCATTTATACTTGATCTCTAATTAAAGCTTGAACACGCTCTCACAACACCACAGTGAAAGGAAAACACCACCAGCACAGAGGAAAGTGTTGCTTTACAGGACTCGCTCTGACCCACGCTGAGCCAAAATACAACCTCTGACAAGATCCGTTCTGACATCCCTTTTTGTTCTGGAGTAACGTGGCTTGAATTCTGCAGCATCTCCTTTCAACTAAAGTAGACAAGAGCAAAAAAGAGAGAAAAAAAATCTGAACTCTGTTTGACCTCCCTGTGAGACACCCTGCAGACAGAGCTGTAATACGTGAACAAGACCTCCACCATGTAATGCCACCGGGACTTCAGTGGATTTTGAGACGTGTACTTTCTTGTGTGTGAAGAAAAATGTGGGAGCCTTTTGTGTAATATTTAATTGCTACATATTTCTGGTTTTGCCTTTAAGTTCTTTCTTGTAGGGAATACAACAAAAAATAGAAAAGCACCCAGGGATTACCTCCGCAGTCGAACAGTCCCCTTTAATTCAATCAAGCCTAATCTAATATCAAACTCGACAGCCCTGCATCACTCTAAATTTTAAAACCACCCATAACTGCTTCATTATAAGCTCACCAGAACAACAGCCAACAACAATAACTACAACCACCAGGACAACAAAGCAATGCAGATGGAATCATAATCCTCATTGTGTGAAGAATAATACATTTTCATTAGGCTCTGCATCAAGTTGTACTCACTCACAGATATGCCTGCTTTTCTTAAGCGAGATCCATGCACCAAGGACATCATGGTTTCTCCTGTGTCCTCTGTCTGCTGGTTTGTTGGTTTGTCAGCAGGATTACACAAAAACTACTGAAAGGATTTCCACGAAATTTGGCTGGAGGATGGGCCTCGGCCCAGAACAGACCCTACTGACTTATGTTGCAGATCCGGATAAAGGGACTGATCCAGGAATTTATTTCTCTCTTTCCTCAACATTATGAGATCTTAAAAAATATAGTACAAAACAAAATGACATTTCTGTTTTGTACCAAAACACACAGGATTTTGAAGAAAAGATGATGTAACTATAAATGTTTTTCAACAACAAAGGAGATGCAATTGCACGGTGTTTCTAATGATTTCATCACTTGCAGTTTATAGACACAAAAAACTGAGAACATATACACATTCTCAGCAAAGACACTATTTCCTTTTTCTTTGTGCTGTATCTTCAGCCTGCCTTAAAAGAGACGAGAGACATAATAGAGTTGGCAGACATGACATTTAAGGCTCTGTATGTCGGGGGGATAAGAAACATTGTCTTTGTGTGACTGCGACACTAGAAAAGTCTCATCAAATGCTTTACTCTGAGTGAGTACTTAGAGCAAAGAAACTAATTTACAGGCATAATGAAAAAGAAGTGAAAATCTCCCTTTGAAGGATTAAAACTGTGCCCCAGGGCTCCACCTGCTGGATCTGTACCTTCTGTGATGAATGATTATGGCGCCAGAGGCCATATCTGTCCCACCCAGAAAATCCAATGTATCACGTTGGTCTATTAGTCATGTGGTGTTAGCTTTGCAATAATGATATTGTGGGATTCAGCTGTCATCCGGGTGATGTGTGAGGCAAATTTAGTTCAAGTAAAAATAAAGAATAAAAAGCACTTTTTGAGGAATAATCAAAATAAGACTTATGTTAAGTAAGTCAAGACACATGGGTGTTATACGTTATTATGACACAGGTGTGTTCATGCACATCTATCTTTTATTCATGTACTTATTTAGTAGCATTTAAACCTATGGTAAATATATAAATCTATTCATGCATGAAAAGTTAATTAGGAAGTGACTGATTTGATTTGAATGTGTCATAACATAGGCAAGACACACTTGTCCTAACAGTCGCAGGAAAGAAAAGACAAGACACAACGAAAACCACGATTCAATACAACAATACAACGACACTTGGACATATCTGAATAAAAATATAACATTTGATAAAAAAATAAATATATATAAAGAGAAACCAAACAACGTATTGAGGACAGGACAAAAACATTAACCAGACAGACAAAAAGCAGTTTGTGTGTTAAAATGAACCGATTCACGACAGAATAACTGTGAAAAGCAGTCTAATTAAACTATCTTTGAGTTTATTTACGTTCGTGTGAAATGTTTCTGAAACTGGATCAGCCGCGTCACTAAGCCCCGCCCACACTCCCGGAACAGGAAGTACCTGCGCGTCCTGCTGCTGCTGCTGACGTTGGTGCTAATACAAAGTGGCGATGGCGTTCACAGACCAGTCCCTTCAGGACCCGACAGATAAAGAAACCTGGGAGAAACTGTCGTTATGGGACCGCCGCACCGACGCCTTCGCTCCGCTCACGGAGAAACAAATGGACTCTGTCCTGGAGCTGCGAGCCGCCGCCGAGACGCTCTCTGTCCCGTCAGAGGTGAGATGTCACTCAATAGCCAGACCGCTAACGGTAGTTAGCTAGCGAGCTAACAGGGATGCTAACTTACTTTTTTAACGTCAAGTGGGGTTATTTGAACCACGTAGCTTCCTCTGTATGACCTCAGTTTACCTCCCTGTAATATAAACTGTACATTAAAGTCAACATAGCACATAATGTTACCTTATAGGCTAACTAGCACTAGCTCTCCGCCACGTCAACCCGTCCAACTAGCTTCATATGAAGACTTGATATGTTCAAAACAGTGAGGCTTACTTTCCTTGCAGCTTCCTATTGAGGACTTGTGCAGCCTTTCGTCGCGGTCCTTGCAGTCCCCCTTCACAGCGACTGTGCCCGCCTCAACAGAGGACGTCCTGCTCAAGGGTTTCCAGATGCTTGACATGGAGAATGACAGGATAGAAACAGCACAACAGGTGACTTGGCTCTGACAGCAGTAAACAGTACTGTAGCCAGGCAGACATACTATATCACAGTAAGATGCATGTTTTTAATACAATGCCAATTTGTGTTGCAGTTTTTTTCCTGGTTTGCCAAGTTGCAGGCAAACATGGACCAGGATGACAGCGTAAAGTACAGGTGCATACATTTTAAATTACTTTACCCCACGCCTTCACCATGCTGTCTTACTGATGTTTGTACTTGTTAACACCGGTGGTCTTCAGAGTTTTGTGCCCCTGTTACACCAAAGGCAAGCCCAAATCTCAAGGCACACCTGTATTCAAATCCTTACAGTAAATCCTCTATAAAATGTTATCTGATCACTTTGTAGGGTAGAGGTTTATTTTTGATAGATAGATAGATAGATAGATAGATAGATAGATAGATAACTTTATTAATCCCCGAGGGGAAATTCAGTCATCATAGCAGCAGGTACATTCAGTACAAATACAATTGAAAATTAAAAATACAAAATAAAAACAGGAAATAAGGGCAAATATAGAGGCAATAAAAAGAAACGATAAAGAACTATATACAATATGCAACAAAAACAATAGAATAGAGCGTTCCTAACAATAGAATACTATATACAATAAAATGCTTAGTAGTTATGAGATAAAATACAATAAAAATATTGAGTTAGATAAAATTAAATGTTGAGGTAAGTGGAACTAAGGTGCAAGAGAAAAGAGAAAAGGTGCAGGTTTATGTACAGATGCAGAAGCGCAGTAGTTATGTGTGTGTTTTGTGTTTTGTTATGTGAGCGTTGTATAGTCTGATGGCACCAGGTAGGAATGATTTCCTGTGCCGTTCCCTAAGGCAGCGGGTTTGAATGAGTCTGCTGCTGAAGCTGTTCTTGAGCTTGTCCAGAGTTTTGTGGAGTCAGAAATCAGAAACAACCGACCACATTTTAATGACAAGCAAACACAGTGTGCGCTACATTAAAATGCTTGTTTATCTCACACACCACATCCACGCACCCAGAAGACTCCACTCTACACATCATATACTAGCGTGGTTTCAGTCAGACATCTGAATTGCTGCCCATAAGTTGAATGAATCGTTTAATAGAAACCACAGACAAAATCATGCACATACCTTAAATAGATAGCTGTCTACTCGCTTCCTCTTGTGGTACAATTATCCATACACTGGTGCCAAATATTAGATTTTTTTATTAAAACATGTAGGTGCTCTAAAAAGATTACCCTGACAATTTGACTTACCATATTGCAAAGAATTTAGTCAGCCATAGTTGTATTCTTCCTTTAAACATTTAACAACAGAACTTTTCTGCTTTCTTGCAGTTCGGCCTTTTGCTAGTTTATGGCTGAACGATTAAGTGAATTAATACCTAATTCCTTCGCTTTGCCTTTTAGGAGGTATTTTTACTTCTTCAGTTAGACAGATATTTTGATTTATCATTAGATAATTGTCATGTAGTGTATTGACTATTGTAAAATTGCTGTACTGTCATACTGTTGTTATCATATGCAACATATCTTGAATTGTATTGTACTCTGTGATACCCACTACTTGAAACTTGTTTCAGGATATCCAAAAGGAAAATGGAGATTATTTATTATTACGAATCAGAGTTAAATTGTAGATGTAAATGTTAAAAAAGCTTACCATACATACACAAGCATATGAAAGCAAATCATAAGCCAATGGAGAACTTTCAAGTTGGATTTTGAAAGTGGCCACAGTTGTGACAGATCTCAGGTCTTCAGTGTGTGTGCGCCACAGAGGAGGACCAAAGTTACAAGCAAGGCAGAAATCTTCTGCGTTACTGCTAAGCTGAAATTATTGATGTCACAGCTGCTCTTTTGCTTTTGAAAGCTGGTGCACATCTGGTGTTACATCCCTGTTTAATGTTTGGTCAGCAGTGTGACATGCTTCAAAGTTGAACTCATAAAGAACAATCCATCAAATTGTCAGTGTTCATCAAGCAATCAGTCAGTCAATCAACCTTTACTTAAACACAAGAGATCACTGAGGGGTGATCCTCTTTTACAATAACATTGTAAAGGCAGCCTAATAAAAAGCATAAAAAAACAATTGTTTTATATTGGTCAATTAGATAAAAAGTAAAATGATTAATATTTGAAATACCATTCAGACCCATTAAAGCCCTTAAACTTAATTTGATAGATATAATTAGATAATTGAATGTAAAAAAAAATGTTATAGTCACAATTAAAATAAATTAATGTAAATATTTAAAAACAATTACAAGTAGAACACTGTGCAAACCAATTGGTAGCTTCACTGCATTATCTTGTCTTTGGGTAAACAAACAATTTGTCTACTTTCCCATCAGGAAAACCAGAGATGATCTGAACTGCTACCAGGAACAGTGTGATGCTATTCTGAAAGATGTCAGTGCTGCTCTTGAACACTTGGACTCCCTTCAGAAACAGTATCTGTTTGTGTCCAATAAGACCGGCACCCTGCATGATTCCTGTGAACGGCTCTTGAAAGAGCAGGTAAGCTGCACGCTGTGTTATCCATCCATCAACCCAAGTAACATATTAAGCATATCACTGAGACTTGATCAGTCGAGAATGTTTAAATTCTTGTTTCACTGAATGTATTTTTCTCACATGGACGTTACTCCTACACTAAGAAATCTCAGAATTAGCTTTAATGTCTGTGTGGTGTAATCTCTAGGGCCGTTCTGAATTAGGAAACTGTGTATAAACATCTTTGATAACACCCAAAGGAGTCACTGGAGATTGGAGAGTGGAAATACTATCTAGTTCAGGACAGCATGACACAGATAAAAGCTTGTCTGATTATAAAATCACTAGCAAGCATTCTGCAGGCCAAAAAAATCACTCTGCTGCTCATTCTTTATGTTATGTGGCATATTTAAAATCTTATAGACGGTGCAGTTTTTCGTTCTTTTTTTATGCAGATAGCTACTAACATTCACAAATATATGTAGATTGGACCATCCGAGGAAGGCTTTGGAACTGAAAAATGTGAAATGAAACTGTCTTGTCATATTGTGTCAACTGTGGTTTGTTGTTTTCTCTCTTTTGCAGTCAGAGCTTGTTGACCTGGCAGAGAGCATACAGCAGAAACTGTCATATTTTAACGAGCTAGAAAACATAAACACGGTAGGATGGGTTTTATTGTTGTCTTCATCTTGGAATATGCATTGTTATTCATGAGCTTATCAGATATTAACCAAAATTATTGTGATTGAAGATCAGCAATTATTGTGAAGAACCTTGTAAGCTACAGTTCCTGTGTAATTATTTCTGAAAAGTTTCATAAAACGAACTTGAAACTGAGTTTCACCTTCTAAACCTTTCAAATGTGAAAGTAAAATCTGCGAAAGTGGTTTAATAGATTTTACTTTGGATTGGTTTCAAAGTCAGAGCAACACATTTCTGGCAATGATGACTTTGCCAACTGAAAGAAATGTTTTGATTACAAAAACCAAGAGGAGGAGGAGGATTATAATTGTTTATGTTTGGAATCATTTCAAACCAAGCTTTTCTCTTTGTCTTTGCAGAAACTGAACTCACCGACCTTGTCTGTAAATAGCGAAGGCTTTATACCGATGCTGTCGAAATTGGATGACTGCATCGAATATGTTTCTTCACATGTAAGTAGTTTGCACTCTCCACACAGTTTCAGTTCTGTATGTACAGATCTCATTTTAGCACCAGTGATTGAATAATTTAACACGTAATCATGTTTTTCAGTAGTTAATGTGTTTGGATGCCTTCTGTGTAATTAATGCGTATTTATGCCATGCAAGATCTAAATAAGATACTGTTGACTTGTGCTACCCTTGTGCTATGATCTGTTCTATTTTATCACAATTAAAGCTGTCTAACACTTGCTTCTTTTGATTGCTTGCAGCCCAATTTCAAGGACTATCCAGTTTATTTGGCCAAGTTTAAACAGTGTCTTTCAAAAGCTATGCACTTCATGAAGATCCACATCGTAAACACTATGCAGAATCTAACAAGCCAGTTAACAAAAAGGGTAAGGAAAGTCACATTCCCTCCCTCCTACACAGTCAATGAGGACAGATAGAGGCATCGATACTGTATGTGCAGTCCATGATCAATTATTTATCTATCTTTCTCTCCCAGGATCCGATGGGCTTAACCAATGCGGACAATGCCTTCACACTTTACTATGTAAAGTTTAGAGCAGTTGCACCCAAAGTTAGAGTGAGTATATCATGTTTAATTACTAACTGAAGTTATGCAAATACTATTTTCTGTAATGCATTTTTTTTCTTTCAGTCATTGATTGAACAGATAGAGCAACGAGCAGAGAAGATTCCAGAGTGAGTATCAGCACTTTTCCCTCTTTAGCACGATAAATTATCAGCCTGACATTGTGAAAATGTTCTACTTTTTTCACATATGCAGTAGAACTCCCCAAGACCTGTAAACACACTAGCAAATGAAGTATATAAAATAACTTGGTTAGTCAAATTGGTGATGTTACCCCTTTGAATGAACTCATCCCTCCTTATATCGATGTGAGCAGATACCATCAACTCCTAGAGGAAATCCATCAGTGCTACCTTGACCAGAGGGAGCAGCTCCTCAGTCCGAGCATTACATCCACCATTACTGACCTGACCAACCAAAACAGCAAAGACCACTGCGCTCTGGTAAGACACGACCTGTTCTAAGCAGAGCTGCCCTTAGAATACAGTGAGGTGACATTTGAGCTTGCAGAGAACGGACATCGAGCTCCCTCTGGGATATTTTCTGGAGTGGTTGGTGCAGACATAAAGCTGTGCACATGATAAATGGGTGTAATCTGAGATTGTGTACAGCGGGCGTCCAAAGCTTACCCCTGTTTTGCTCACAAGTGAATTGCTGCTCAGAGTGCTGTTTTTATGCTCTGTCATACCTCATCTATAAAGCAGTGACTTCTGTGCTGTTCTCCTCCAGCGCGCAAAATTGTATCTGACCTAAAGGTTGGCACAATAATTCACGGTAAAATATTTTATTCTAGTTTGATATTTCAGAAATAACCGATCCAGTTTTGCCACCTGGACAGCGTGTGTATTCTGACGCTGTGTTGGCATTTAATAACACTTCACTAATTGGCTTGATGGGGATCCTGTAATTAAAGGTCAGAAATTCATGCAACAAACGTCGTCACAGAGGCACCATCTATCTGCGATTTTTTCTTTTAATGAAACTGCATCTCGTTAATGATTGCTGTAATGGGTGCCTCTATGCTTTATGTGGGAGGATGTGTTTGCTCGTTTGAAGTGGGGCCAAAGCAAAGTATTGGAAGGCACTGCAGCGGGTGATCATTATGTGTATTTGTACAGGTTCGCAGTGGCTGTGCCTTCATGGTCCACGTGTGCCAGGATGAACACCAACTGTACAATGAGTTCTTCTCTAAACCCACGCTTAAACTAGAGTGAGTATCACCTGCTTCACTCGTAAAATAAGCACTGAACACACAGAGACACACACACACACACACAGACACAGGCAGTGTGTTTGCTTAAGGCATGACACTTCAATATGCATTTCAAGTTTCACTTAATATGTTAAGTGTTTGAATTACCAGCTTAAACAGCTTGGGTAGACAACTCGTATCATGATTTAAGAGCGTTTTTTTTGCATAATTATTTTTAGGCTTTACTTTATCCCTTAACTTGAAGCTTGAAATGAGCATAAAGTGTAATTTTAGACTCCCCTCAGTTGTACAAAGCAATTTAATGGTGTTTAATCTCTGACAGCGAGCTGCTCGAGAAGTTATGCGTGTCCCTGTATGATGTCCTCCGGCCTCTCATCATCCACATCATCCACCTGGAGACCCTGTCGGAGCTCTGCAGTATCCTCAAGAATGAGATGCTCGAAGACCATGTTCATAACAACGGTAAAGTGGAGCCTTTTGTTCTCATCAAAGCTTCTCACTTGTCACATGGTGTGTTAGATTTTGAGTTACTGAATATCAGTTGTGCAAAAAAAAAAAAAAAAAATCCAATTTATTAACTCTCTAAAAAGATCTGCGTTTTCAAATTGGGATGTTTTCTCTTAATTTGGAATGTCCTCTGAATCTCTCCAGTTGCATGGGGGTTTACTGTGTGAACAGGACTACTTCCTGGTCTGTTTCTCCCGTTTACCGGCCTCGGGGCTAAGCTAAATTCACTGGTTGCTGGGTTGTTAATCCAACATTTAAGGGAGGATTTTTCTGAAGATTGCACAGTACCTTTCCTTTTTGGTTCTTATTCACTTCTCACCCCGCTGTTGAGATTTTACTTTAATATACATTAACTTTATACTCAACAGCCTGAAGGGACTTTTACCAGATGTATTTGTTAACAACAAAGTGTTGGACCAGAGGGCAGAGTTTGTCGTGATTTTGCTTTCGGTTCGACTGTAAATCGGCCTCTTGTGTGCTTTTATGTAGCGGCTCAGTTGGGGGCCTTTGATGCAGTGGTGAAGCAGATGCTGGAGGATGTCCAGGAGAGGCTGGTCTACAGGACTCACATTTACATCCAGACTGATATCACGGGCTACAACCCAGCTCCGGGGGATCTGGCCTATCCCGAGAAACTGGAGATGATGGAGGCAAGTTTTGTGTGCTGAAAGGGATGTGGTGTTTACAGCATCAACATTTTTTTGATCTAAGTAATAAATGTTTTCATCAGTTGTTAATGAATTGATTATTTGGATTAAAGGTTAAGTCTATAAAATGCCAATAACAGGGAAGAATGCCCATCAACAGGTCCCAGAGTGTAAGATAATGTTTCTTAAAATGTGTCTGTCAGACCAAACAAGCATCTGCAGGTTTGTGAATACTGTTCATGGTTCAACTTGAATTATTTGTTAATTGAAGCCCTGTAAGGACATTTGGCTTGTGAATATCTGCACATGACGTTAAAGGTGCATTATGTAGAAATTTTAGTTTAAAACATTACAAACAAAACATCATAACCCAAATAAACATCACCAGAATGTGAAGCAGTATTGATGATATATCAAAGACATCAATGTGTTTAGTTGCAGAAAGCTACTGAAATTTACATGGAACCAGCTGCCACCGTCCTGCTTTCTTTCAAAGTACCACTCTGAGCTCCCAGTTTGGACAGCTAGCTGCATGGCTAACTGAGCTAAGTTAGCAGCAGTTAGAAGTTACTCTTGTGATGTATTGCCCCCCTACTTGTTTGGAGTATGATTTTGAGAGGGGGCAAATTCTTTCATATTACACCTTTTAGTGTGCCTTCGACTGTGGACGGATTTCTTTCTGCAAAATTAACTACGTTTTATGTCAAACTTTTACAGATATTTAGACTTTCTATTGAGGCAATGGAAAAGAAAGTGACTCTGCAACATTTTTTGTCTAGAGGTCTTTGAGAAGTCTAAGTTAAATTATGCAAAAGTAAAGCTTTGGGCTCAGTCTTTGGTCTTGTGAATATCTGAAATCTTGTGAAACAGTGATGAGCCTTAACTTATATTTAACTACTTTAAAATGTGTTACATTTTCTAACAATGAAGTCTCCCTGATGTTTGTCCTCCATATATTATTTAGATGATTATTTGGCTTTCCATTCTTCCTAAGACTTTGCAAGTTGACTTTTA
This sequence comes from Lagodon rhomboides, assembly GCA_039737535.1. Classification (NCBI taxonomy): domain Eukaryota; kingdom Metazoa; phylum Chordata; class Actinopteri; order Spariformes; family Sparidae; genus Lagodon; species Lagodon rhomboides. Next base: position 16,065,310 of record CM077790.1, read on the forward strand.
TTTTCTATTGATTTATTCTTAAATAACCTGTTGTTAAATTATATAGAAACAATGTGACCCTCCAGAATCTCAAAGTTTCTGTCTGCTTTTCTTTTTATTGTCACCAATAGAGAATTGCTCAGAGCTTGAAGGAAGAGCAGATGAAGCAGATGTCTCAGGAGTCCGTGTTTTCTGATGTTCAGCTTGAGGATCCTGATGGTAGAAGAAACAGTAATGCTGGGAATGTGGAAGCATCAAGCCTACAGACGTCGATCTCTCCTGCTGATCTGCATGGCATGTGGTACCCTACTGTCAGACGAACGCTGGTCTGTCTGTCCAAACTCTACAGATGTATAGACGTGAGTCTTCAATTTCTGTTTCTCTGGTTTATGTTTTTTTACCCTAAAATATGGCAGGATATGTTGTAGATAGTTCTTTCCACTTTTGCATCTCTTACTCTTGTGTGTCTTACTGTGATTTGGTCTTTTTCCAGAGAGCAGTCTTCCAGGGTTTATCTCAAGAGGCCTTATCTGCCTGCATCCAGTCCCTGCTTAAAGCTTCAGATATCATCCTTAAAAACAAGGTTGGCACACATGGTTGAAAATAGCCTATGGTTTTGTATTTGTTGTATATTTTTTCAACTTTTTCATTATTATCAAAAAGCAGGAAATGAGCCTTTTTTTGACCTGATAAATAAGATCAGTTTCCTGTAAGATAAGATGTGCTCTGTTATTCAAAGTCATTCCTGCTACAGGATAGTTAACTAAAGCAGCTGGGATGTCATTTAAGGTTTATTTTAATGGCTGCTTTATTATGCTCTACAGAGTGTTCAGCAGACCATTCTTTATTTATGGGCCCCTCTCACCTTCAGATTTGCTGTCTATCTGTGCTAACTGGCCCGTTTCAACCTAACACTTGAAATTAAAGCAGCAGCATCAATCCTCAGAGGACGTGTTCCCACCCCGTTTTGATGATGTCTTTTTCCAATGTTTTAGTCGCTCGCTGAGCAATAAATGGTTTCAGCTTCCTTTTTTGTCACAGTAATACGTCCCTCTCCAGCTATGGTTAATCAGCAGTTATTAATTAGACATATTCCCTTATCGTCTTGGAGCCCGTGCTTTCTATGTTCGCTGTGGCTTGGCTAGTCAGCAGATGCCCTTTTTGTATTGGCAGCCTGCAGTGTGGATTTAACAGTGTGCTATCACTTTCCGTAGACGCAAATAGATGGGCAACTATTCCTGATCAAGCACCTGCTGATAATGCGTGAACAGATTGCCCCGTTTCACACCGACTTCGCCATCAAGGAAATCTCACTGGACCTGAAGAAAACGCGAGGTAACATAATTAAAGGTGGTGGGAGCATTGGTGTTCAGCTCCATAAAGCCAGTCATTACATTCTCATGCTCATTAAGCAACTTGTGCCTATCACATGCACCAGTGGCAACAATTAATGTGGAAATTACAGTGTAATCCAACACCATAATGTACATTAACTGATGGCTCATAGGGCAGATTTGCCCCTCCTATCACCCTCATCTCAGTCAAGGTCATATTAAATTTGTAGCACTAGAGGGCACTCTAATTCTACACAGCTCAGATTTAATCTCTTTGTGCTCAGATGCTGCCTTCAAAATCCTGAACCCTAAGGCTGTTCCCAATTTCTTCCGACTTAACAGTCACAACGCCATACTTGAATTCCTGTTGGAGGTAGTGTTTTCTATTTTTTTTTTGCCTGTTTTATTAAATATACCATATACATTATATACTTTGATAGCAGCCTGCCTTAAGGGAAATGTCACTTCAGTGCTAAACCCTTTGTCTCTGTGGCCCCCAGGGAACACCGGAGATAAAGGAGCACTACATTGACTCTAAGAAGGACGTGGACCGACACCTGAAGTTCAGCTGTGAGCAGTTCATCCAGCAGCAGACTCAGATCTTTGTGGGGAACCTTGAGGAGTTTCTCAACAAGGTAAGTGCTGGAGCAAAGGCAGACTTAGCCCCAGGCAGCAACAGCTCATCCTGACCTCCATTTGTTTTGTTTTGTTTTTTCAGCTTTCACCTTTTTTTTAAAAAACCTTTTAAAAATAATTTGCTTTTCACTGATCACTGAAGGTCTCAGTAGTTTACTCCAGATGAGATGTCTGGTTTTCATCTCGGACATGTAATTATGTTGCTAGGTGTTAGTGTGCGTACGCATGTGATTTGATGTTTTATTGTGTTCTGAATGCTGTAATTGTGCGGCAATAATTAGTTGCTGTTTTCTTTCTATTCGTCTCACTCATTGTTTTATTATCATTCAAGTAAATATTATTCTTTGTCTAATTAAAGACTCAGTTGAATTGCTTTTATTCTTCCGCTTGTTTTGCACTGCATACAGTAACACCATCCCAATTTTATAATTATAATTTTCAAATTATAATGTTTTGTTTTGACTGTCTGCACTCAGGTTGCAGCTCTTAAAACAATGGCTATCCAAGGTGGTCCCACATACAGTCTGTCTCAGCAACCTTGGGCACAGCCAGGTAAGATTTGTCTCTCGAAACGCCACTGGCATCATACTGTAATTCATCAAATCGTGTATAGCGAATGCTAGAGGGCATGTCAGTGTGTTTTTTCTCTTTTTCCTCAGTACTTTCTTTTCCTCTTTTCAGCAAAGATCAACGATATTGTGATGGCTACCTACCGGGTGATGAAGAGCAAGCTGCCAAGCACTTTACAGAGCATGTCCTTGTACTTAGCCAACAGAGACACAGAGTTCATCCTTTTCAAGCCTGTCCGGGTGGGTGGCAGAAACGCTTGTTAGTCGCATGCACTGCATGAGGCAATTTCTTTTCAAGTCATTGTTAAAGCTCACAGAATTCTTCTTACAGTATTTACAAAGCAGGGATGCCATGTGTTTGCACTCAAAGGTCCAATTAGTAATTATGATAATAAGTCACTGGAGTTAATGTCTGTCACTCGATTTCAGGGAGATGTACAGTACAATCCTGAGATTTAATTCTAGTCTTTGGCTTTGAGATTGTGCCTTTAGCTATAAATTATCTCTATGATTGAACTCTAATAGAGAAATCTTTGTGCTGCCTGTGTACTGTTCATCAAGGTGCCAGGTGTAGCTGAATGAGAGCGAAACAAAATTCTAGTGGTTGACATGGAAACAAGATAGCAAGGGGACGTAGGCCAAATGGAAATGTAGTATTAATTTCCCCCCAGCACTCAGTAATAGGATGGCTTTTTTCCACAGACTAACATCCAGCAGGTATTCCAAAGACTGCACGCCTTGCTTCAGGAGGAGTACAGCGGAGAAGACCTTCAAATCATCGCATGCCCATCTACGGAGCAGGTACAGCACAGCAAGGATTAGCACAGCCCAAAGGCGCCTGACATAGTTTTAATAATGCCGCCGCAACATCCAAAACTGCTGAGAGCCACTTCAGCACGGAAAACGCTTGATAACGAACGCCGGCTAAGTCACGGTGAGCACTCATCGTTTTTTTTTACGACTCTCTTTCAGATTAACCTGCTGCTGTCTGTGAATAAGTAATGTCTGAGTTCAGCGTTCGGCGATGATGGGGAGCACCCTCTGGATAGCAATGAGATGTTGCAACTCCAGCCATGACCAGGAGCTGCGAGGCTGAGTAGGCGAGTTGACCGGAGAACCGTACCTGAGCTGTGAGCTGAACCAGGAGCGCTGCACTGACAGCAAAAAAAAAAAAAAAATCCTGCACAAGGCCAAAGATTCTCTGACAGAAGCTCCAGTAGCGTCAAGTATTTTGATGTTCAGGTAATAACCAACAGGGAAGTGGAGAGGGTGTTATTTTTGGGTACTGACTTGATCATTTTGTTTGACTCAAATTGAAGGTGGTGTTGTGGTTAGGGGCGTTTCATGTAGGAGAAATCCATTTTGACAAGGGTGGGTTTGTGATCAGAGTTGCATCTCTCGTACACCAAATTGTTTTGAATCAAAATAATTTGCGCACTATGTGAGGGTGAGAGGAGGGGGCGAAATGTATTAAGAGTGCTCAGACAACGACACTCCGGGAGGCACTAAAGCGTTGTTCGTCAGCCAGGTAGCTAATGGCCAGCAAAGAGGCTCGCATTCAGATGCCCAGACTCCCTCGTTGGGTTTGGGAGGATAACAAGAGAAACATGCTGCAAAATATTTTAAGTCATATATTTTAAAATGTAACATTTGGTAAAACTCAACGGTGGCCTGATGTGCTTCATAACAATCAGGTCCAACAGGTTTCCCCCTCATAGCAAAAATCCACACAGCTGTTCTTCATTTGTCAGATGTTTTCTTAAAGGTCCAGTTTGAAGGATTTTAGTGGCATCAAGCAGTGAGCTTGCCACTTCTAGTGCGTTCATGTGGCGTTGGAAAAATCCGAAATATTTCTGACGGGGAAAATTCATGTGAACGCCCCCTCAAGTTGGAGCAGCAACTTGGAAAGTCGGAGAATATTTTGGGACAGGAGACGCCAAGTTGACTTCACATGACACTAAAACATGGACGATGAAAGTAAACATTGTGTTAATGACAAGATGCATATTTGTGAAATGTATTACATGGCTTTCATGATCTGTTTAATTTGCCTTCCTGGCCTTCAAATAACTGTAAACAGCTGTCATTGTGTTGTTTGTTAAAATGCAAAATATCGTCCATTTTGCTCCCACATTCTGACTTAACGAGACATGAACACAATTAACTTGGAAGAACGACCTCCCAAGTCAGGAAGTGGGACTGTCCGAGGAGCAAACAAATGCAAATATGTAAAAAGAAATACATGAAATCTTATGTTTTATACATTTCCTTTTTTATAAATGGGTTGATTAATACTGATATACTTTTGGATTGTTGACCTTGGCAGTTTTGCACTGTATACTGTATGATTTATGGGTGTGTTTCCTAGTAAGAAAAAGTGACAGGACAATGTCAATGTAACCTTTGCTTTGGTGTGTCCCCTGTAAAATGATCTGTACAGTTCTTCTATTTATTAACATTCTGATTAAAACAAAGGTTAATGACGTCCTTTTGGTTTTATTTCTCTAAAGCACTTTGTCGCTGATTTAAATTCTCGGAACGCTACGGTACGAGTCACTTCACACAAATGAGAAACTGCCATTCAAGGGCATGGTCGGCTTTAGGGGGTCTTCTTGGCAGACTGTTGCTGCTCCATTGGCAGCCGCCGTCTTTCCATCTGTGAGATGAGGCTTTGCCGGGGCTTGACCTTCCGCGGACTGACAGTCTTTTGATAGGTGATGAGGGACTGGATGTTCTGGAATAGGACATTGATCTCTGCACTCTTCTGCTGCAGATGCCTCTGAAGCATGTCAGGCCCCGACAGCGTTAGACCTTTGCCTTGATTCGGCTATGACAGCGAGGAAATATAAAGTGAAGCAGAATGAGTGATTCTGGCCTGTTGGGTCTGCTCTTCACTTGTATTCCTGCTAGCACTACAAATGATTATTAATATCACCAGCCACACTAACTTACTTTCGGCTTTGCCCTGACATGAAGCTCTGACGGTGTGCGCCAGAGGTGAAGTGATGCAGATGTGCTCCTGGGACTGGATGCGGATGTTGAGGTTAGGGCTCAGCGTCGGGCCGAGGGGGTTGGTAGAGCTTAGCATGAACGTGACGCTTAGTGTCCAGTCAGCTCCAGTGTTTCTTCAAATCCCCTGTGTCCCTGCAGTAGGTGCCTCCCCATGGAGTCAGATTCACCCTAATAAAGAGAAGCAGCGTGTGAACAAAAAAAGCCCCTCAGGGGTTTCATTGTATCACCCAGACAGGTTGTTATTTCTGTCTGCTGCCAGTTTTATCAATAATTAAACCAAACCTGAAATGCTTCTACAGAGAGAGAGCTCCTGATAATTAAATAGGTTTTAATTACAAAGCAATGTGCTGGTTTAATACTTATATTTAGGAATTATTCAACAACCAATCCTACCAAATACAGCCATTGTTGGGAAAGCAGGTGCCCCGTCCTTCGCTGGTGAAAACTGCCTGAACCTCAGGCTCCTGATGTTTGTCTTCCAGGACCACCACGGAACACCAGTCGGCTCATTGGACAGCAGACACGAGAATGCCAAGCCCTTCCTGATGGATAGCTTTTTAAAAATATGATTAAGGTGAAATATCAAACATGCAGTATTTATGATATGTCAGTTAGATTCTCTTTAAAGGATACCACACCCGCCCGGTTCCATCTGGAAAAATCAAAAGAAATGTTTGACCGTTGTTGTAGTGTTTGACCAGCGGCGCTGTCCTCTGTTCAGCCAAATGGATTGAATAATTAATATTGGCTTCTGTGCTCTCAGATGTAGGCATGACGGGGTTTCAACACATGACAATACCTCCTGCCCGCCACGTTTCCCATTTAAAAGGGAAAGTGTTTTCAGAGTCCGTGATCTCTATTTCAGGGAATAAAACTGCCTTCTTAGAAGCTTCATCTGAGGGTCCATTGTGTAGGGAGGTAGATACTTCTTGTTCGGGTCCTGTAATGTAGTTAAAGGTGTCTCGGCATGGATGAACACAAGTAAAACATGGTTAAATTTAATCTGTCTGTAGATATGTCTGTGCTAGATGGTGTGTATGGGTGTGTGTAACCTGCTTTAGGGGTCTGACGATCTGAGCTCCTTTTAAACTCCAAACCTTTCAACCTGCTGCGTGTCGTGGAAATTGTAGCTTCAGAGATTCAATGGCATGGAAATCTAATTTAAAAACCATTTAATGGTTGAGGCCAATAATGGACAAGAGCGATCCTGACCTTTGATCTCTCCGCATCGCTGGGTCTCGATCAGTCACGTTTTCTTTTTTCTTTTTTTCCAGTGATAACCCCCGCACCGTTCAGCAAGATCTCTGACGACTTCAGTGCCTTCTCAAAGGAGAACAACTGACACAAAGAGAGAGAAGAAGGCTAAATTCTACATTATGACTGGAAGTGTGGAATTGCTATTTATTAATAGTGTCAGTATTCTAACTCATCAATTAGGTAAGAAGATAGTTGTTAAATCTAACCATTACTGAACACAATGTTAACAATAGAATACCACATCATTTGTAACATTGAGATCTCACTGAATGCCAGTGGTCTTCACAAATTCAGACAAAATTCAAGTGTCCATTATTCAGAAATAAATATAAGTGGCTCTACCAGTCAAATTCTGATCAGAGTGAAGTAAAATAGTCATGTTGCTCAAACTGGGTTAGTGAAATTCAATCCAATTCATCAGTGTGAGAGATGACATGATGAGGTATCTGGAGACATGCCATGAAATAACGTCTCTAGATATATTCTTTAATGGTGTGAAAGAATGAACTTAAAACTTGAACCACTGATTGAACAACTAGTAGCTGTGAAGCTGAACTGTACAGCTGTGGCTTGAACTAAACATTAACATGCTGAGATACTGATGTTCAGCAGGTGTAAGTATGTCAGTTTGCCAATTAGCACAAATCACAATGTTAATACTGGGGTGAGAAGTCATGGCTGGTTATTAACTTTTACATATTTTTCTTCATGATTAAAAAAGAAAAATGCTTGAGTGGGGTCAACTAGGGCAGTACAGATATGTGATGTGGCCTCAACCACAAATGTCAACCTCAAAACAGTAAAGAGAAAACTCAGGGTAGGCTTCATCCTCTGGAGATCATGAACGAAAATTTCATGGCGGTCATCCAATAGCCTAGTTGTTGAGGCAATTCAGTCTCGACCAAAGTAGCTGACTGACCGACATTTATCCTTGTGCACAAATGATGTAGCAAAAAATACTTTTCAGTACTAATAGTTCAACGGTCTTTAAAAACGCGCTGTTTGAAATTAGTACCTGGGAATTCCACGACCTGATTTCAGATGTCTTTAGCTGTAATATCTATAAATTTGGCTGAATGTCTCAGATAGATGAGGTTTGAATCATCATGGCTTCCATGATCATCTCAGCTCCAAGCTTCACACATTGAAGCTGGATGCAACTCTTCATTCACAAACGGCAAAATGAGCAAATTCACACTTTGAGTTCCGTCAGTTCTTATTTAACATGAGCGCCTCCCCATACTAGTAACAGTGCTGGATGCTACACACTCACTCTCTCACCTCCTCTGACTCTCTCGGGTCCTCTTGGGTCAGTCTCTTGGGTCAGTCTCTTGGCTATCCTATCACTGGTCGCTGGGGACTCCTGCTGCTGCTGCTGCTGCCAGCGCTCGCAGCAAATGTTCAGCGCAGTCTGCGGGGACGCCTCTGATGAGTCTGATTCACTCGGGGTTGGAATCGTGGTGGGATAGACACATTTCTTCACACATCTCTCTTCCTTAAAAAGACACCAACACGTATACGGCATCCAAATATTACAGTTAATGAGCTATTCATGAGGCATGTTATCGTCTGGCATGTTTTAAAACAAGCAGCAGCAGAAGCGCACACAGGCAAGCTTGGATACGAGACAAATACGGACTAATTGCATGTTCCCTGAATGAATTCATATTCATAAGAGAAGAGAGGAGAGGAAAGGAGCAGTACAAAAGTGGCATTTTTCCTCCACACCTTGTCCAGATTACTTAAAGACACTTCAGTTTCTCCTTGGCAGGCTGCGGGAGTTTGGGGAGTTTCCATGCTGAGCGAATCCAACACTTCATTATCTGGGGATATCTCCAACTCAGACTTCATGTTTTTAGGGAAACGCTCTGAGGAGAGAAAAAACAAAGACACTTCATAATTTATTAAATTCTTTGAGGTCTTTAACTTGTGCTTCATGAATAAGTCAAAACCATGTCTCCAGACACCATGTCATATCATCTTTCCTTCACAAGATAAAACTTACACTGTGACAAGGACGGGGAACGCAATGCAAACTCAAATCCACTATTTCTCCGCCGATTATAAAATTATCTCTAAAAAAAAACCCCACAAAAAGGCCTTATATATGCAAATTGCATCTATGCACCGTTTGTCTACAGTTCCTCTACAAAGTGCATTTCAAATGTTGGTTTAATGACAATGAGATATTCCGTCAAGTTCAAAGAATCCTCTCCTGCTCTGCAAAGCTTTCACTTTGTCAAGGACATCGACACTGCGGCTGAGAGAGAGGAAGGTTTTACAAGTTAGACGACTTCAGTGTGGGTTTGTCATTGGAAACCATTTTCTGGGTTTTTTGAGTTCACCCCAAAGTCAAAAATACATATTTTTTCCATCTAGATTGTTTCCAAGTTGCCGAATTTTGGAGATATCGGCAGCAGAGATGTCTGCCTTTCCTGGAATATAAGCAGAACTAGACGGCCAAAAATACGCATTTGCAAACTCAAAAGCAGAGTCTCCTCTCGAAACAAATCCTGACCCAGTTACTTAAGATAATCTACAGACTTTGTTGTGAGCGTGGAGGAGCTATTTACCTTCGGCTGAACTACAGAGCCAATCACAGTGTTTGTTTACATCATGCACTAAAATACAATTAAATTATTATTTTTTTCATGATGGTATTTTTGCAGACATTATATTAATCTGCATGAATCTAATGTTCTTCAATCCTGCTCTTCGGGGCTCCCTGTCCTGCATGTTTTTAGATGTGTCCCGGCTCCAACCCACCTGATTCAGGTGATCAGCTCGTCATCATGCTCTGCTAATGCCTGACTACAACCCATTCATCTGAGGTTCAGGTGTGTCGGAGCAGGATATCAGGGACACTTACAGTGAAATGCATGTTTTACGCTTTCATACCTCATTAATAACAACACTTTGTCTAATGTAAGTTCTCAGGCCTAATTTACCTTTTAGGCCCAAGACTAAAGCAAACGACAGCTTGAGTTTACCCCAGAAGCTCGAACCAACTGTTAGAATTCTTACACAGAGAGAAACAAAACAATCATTTTGGACCCGACAGATGTTTTCGAAGTATTAATTTACACGCATGATAATGATTTTAAGGAACAGAGATACTTTTACACTGCCTCTTTCTACAAACTCTGTGGATGTATGTTATTTTATTTTATTTAAATGATTTGTCTGCACAAAAATGGTACCAATATGACCTTTAAATGTGTGTTTTTGGCGCTTGGAGCAACACAAGCTGAATGCCATCCACTGCAGTTCCATTATATTTGAGAGAAGACGGGCTGCCAATATCTCCAAACAGGAGACGGCTCACACCAGAACAATCAATATGTATAAAAAGCGCCACAGGTAATTTTAGGGTGAACTGTCCCTTTAACGCACTCACCTGCACAGATGTCAACCCCAGAGTCTCGTGAGGGGCTTGTGATGTTTGACTTGGTATTTATGGTCTGCAAACGCAAAGAAAACACTTCTTAGACGTTTGCAGCCGACCAACGTCAGAGATTCCTAGCTGACATGAGATGTGACAGCTCCCCTGCAACAACAGTACCAAGTGTTCGGGGAGCATACAGTTCATTTTTGGAGGTTTTGAATCAGATGAGTGTGTTTGAATAATTTTTTTTTTTTGTTGTCGTTGATATTTTGCTTTCTGTCTTGGATGTGAATTAGTTGCACTGCTTAGTAGTCTCTGTCACGTTACGCCATTTCTCCCAAACCTCTGTTTAATTGTCCAGGATTTCTTTACTTGGTTCAGGATTTCGTGGTGGAATCCGTCCCTGCTGATCTACCTGGTGAGTCAAGTATTTGCGTCTGCGTCTCTGTGATGTCCTCGGCTCGCTGCGGCACGGACGCGAGCAGAGAAACCTCAAATGAATTAAATAAAAAGAAGAAAAGAAAAAAAACAACATTTTGAATCAGATACAGAAAGCGGTCAAACGGAGACGGCATGTTTTGCTCCTCTCGTACCATAGCAACCGCAGCACAATGGGCAACTGTTTCTATGGCTGACACGTTCACAGGAACGGGAGAGAAAAGTCTGCCGAGGTTCTTTCAAATCCACCTCTTCTTTTATTTGATGTTTTTTTCTTAAGTTCTGTCTCACTGTTGCATTCAGTTATTTGACTCATAACATTACACTGTTAAGCTAGAGCTCATCTTTTTTATCTACGGCGTATTAAAAAGTTGCTTTATGTTTTTTATATAGATCTACCTTAAATGTATTTTTTGTTTTTATTTTTAACTGCAACGCTACATTTCTATTTCAATTCATTTGAAGTCATTTGTACTTTCATATATATTCAGTGCTCGGTTAGTTGTTGTTTTTTTTTATTTCACACTTGCTTTGGCTGTGTAAACATCTGCTTTTAATGCCAATATAACCCGTTAGAATTAAAATATTCCTCAGTCTTTTCAGCCCCTATTATGATCTATAAAAGTGTCAGACATTAATGTCCCTGTCGGCAGGGTCGTAGCCAGGATATTAATAACACCGAGGTCATGAGCCCTAGCCCCGTGGGGGCTCAGGGGCATGTCCCCCCCGAGAACATTTCGAAGACTATCGTGTAAAATCTGGGCATTTTGAGAGTAACAATCATCACTTAGGAAATGATGTCAGTGCCAACTTTTAGCTGAGAATTGGACCAGAATCCAGCGCAAGATATGTCACAAACATGGACGATTTTGCAGCCTACAGTTTTTGTTTGTTTGTTTTGTGTTTTTGCTCATGGGTGCAGGGTAGCTGGGCAGGGACGGAACAAAAGTACTTGGTTGCTACCTCAGAAAGATGTGCTGGAATTTCTTTGACTTGGAAAATTAGAACATGTCTCACAGGCTGAAGGAAGCTGTGCACAATTGCTACACAGGCATTATAGAGAATGTCTCTCAATGAAAAACACAACTATGCACAATATGTCCCATTATTTGCAATAAGATAAAAATAAGAGCTGTTTTTAATTACTGATCAATATATTATAATGTTAAATGAGGGTTAGTTTTAGCTGTTGTTCCTTCGATTTAACATTTTTAAGCAGTTTACAGTATGCATTAAAAGATGGAGAGAAAAAAAGAAAGAGGACATGACCTCGGTGTCCTCAGTGGTAGCTGCCGGTCTGCCTGTGGGCTGGTTTTCTTTACACAGCAGTAAAAAGTCAACACATTACATTGTACGCAAACACAGCGCAAGATCCCCATCGCCTCCACTGTTACCACCGATCATGGAGGTGATCGTTCGTGTAATAAAAGCCTGTGGCAGATGGAAAGAAAGGACAATCTGTGCGTTAGTGCTACCTTTGGGAAGACCCTCCGCCCTGATGGCTGCATCTATTATTCAATGTGTGAGGGATGTCGAGGGTCCAAAACAATAGTCTTCGCCCTCGAGGTGGCCCCTCACTTCATGCAGGCGCTGAAGGTCATCGAGGAAAACGCCGGTAATCTTACGGCACAGCGTGACGAGCTTTACCTGCAGCGATGTGCCCGCGATTTTTCTTGTCCTTTTTCTTTTTCAAAAACTCTGAACGGTTACTGCCGACGCTGAAAATGTTGCGCTCGGGCAACACCACACTCCAGAGGAGGCGAGGGAAAAGGGAGTGAAAGAGAATATTCATGTCACAGTGGTGCGTTTGTGCCATCTGCAATTTCCATAAAAATCTACAGTGCGAGTGTAAATCAGCCATATACCCACATCCAGTGACTGTACGAGCTCAATAATTTAGAGGTCTGGGAATAACACTAATTAACAGGCCATATATAGTAACTAGATTATGGAAATAAATCATTACAGTAGTCAGCAATTGACTAGAAGTCTAGACTAGCTGTAGTGGATCAGAAATGATGTTGCCATCGGCTACAAGTAGATTGAGAACGCATTTAAACGAAGATCAGACAAACATACAAGAAGTATAAAGTATATTTGGTCTACAAAAAACAATCTTTTTTCTTTTTTTTTTTCCAGTAAGGGGTGCTACTAACTGTCATGCTCCTGTCATTTCAGTCTCATTTAATGTGTTGTCTGGATGTGCTGTCTTTTGCTCTGTTTCTGTCCCTGTGCTCCTCACCAGCCTGCATCTCCTTCATTAGTCCAGCCCTGTTCCCGCCGTTCTTCTTCTGTGGTTCCTCCACGCATATCCCCTTTCCTGTGTTTCTCCACCTCTCTCCACCTGCACCGAATCCCCTGTTAATTTAGTTTATATTCGCTTCCGGTTATTAGTTCAGTTTGTGGAGTTTCCCTGTTCCTGCCGTGATCCTGAATCAAACTTCATCCACTGGATATTCCCGCCTGCTGTCCACCTTGCCTGCTCTCACCGAAAGCCGTGCCTGCGACATGAAAAGAAGGCGCAATCAGTGGAGAAGAAAACAACCCATTACATGTTTCGCTTCAGACGACGCTGGATCCGTACAGCCTCACACAACAAAGCACGCAATTTAGCGTTTGCAAAAACACGATGTCGTGTTTATTTCCTAAATAATTCAAATGACCGAACACAACCTGAACATCCAATTAAAAAAAAACAACATGAACTCACGCAGTTTTATTCAATACCCAAAGGAAGTCTTATTATTAATGTTACAGTACATTAGCATAAGTTGCATGGGGCTGGATGAGCAGGTATTATTACTATTTGGTGTTTGTCAGTAGCTTTATTTCATATATATGCCAAATAGTTTTGTAGTCTGGGAAAGGCGGCGTCCCGACTGAGAAAATAGGTATGTGATCATTTAGGGAGACGTGGGGAGGGATTACATGGACGATGGGCTTCTAAAATACGTGTGTTTATGGTTTATTGTCTATTCTCTGTATGTACAACATGTTTTTCCATAAGAAAAACCAATGACAAGAACAAGCTGACATAACAGCTCCGATGTTGGGAAGAACTTCTTGCTGGAACTGCCTCTTGGAAAGTCGGAGATCTCAGTCAGCTCTTTGGGCATTTATTGGATTTCGCACATTTTTCAGTCATCTTTCAATTCTGGACTTCGGCTATACTCTTTCATGAAAACAATTTCAATATCAATTTAGCGCTGCATACATCACAGCAGCTCTCGGAAGGCACAACACGAATACTGCATATATGGCCCAATCACAGACAGCCTACACTTCCTCCCTGATGTTTTTTATTTCCTGCTGCTATGTTCCAAGCTGATCTTAATGCTTTCTGAGAGGTCCGCATTGCCAAACCATTTGACCCAATCTTCCATAAATCTCTTTCTATTAAGCTCAAGCTCTGTACAGTCGGAATGTCACAGCAAACGACTATAAGCACCAGTTTAGGCGGATATAAGGCTGTAAAGTGTGACACAGCCATAAATGATATCAGCCTTGGCCAATTCTCTGTATTTCTCTCTTAATTTACACGAGTTCTTATATTTTCGGAGGCGACTTCTCCTTTTCCCTTTGTCTGCTCAGCCGCTGCAACTGGATAATGAAACTGTAAGGGAGAGTGAATCTCTGAACTCTTCATTTGGATGTATCTCTCCAGAACGCCTTCGCCGCGGCTTGTCGTGACTCTCTCAATAAATGAGCTGTGTTAAAAGAAAAATTACATTACATTCTTTTTAAAAAAAATCTTTGGTCACACTTTTTATGAAAGTCTTTGTAATAAGCTTTAGTTAGGAGGTCACAAGGTCCTTATAGGGTGCTTATTTAAATAAATAAAATTAAATGAGTGTCAATAATAGTTAATAATATACAGTCCCTGACAAAAGTCTTGTCGCTTATCCAAGTTGTAGAAACAACAAATAATAACTTGACTTGTAGTTGATCAGTTGGAATCAGAAATGGCTTATATGAAAGGCAAATGCCTCTAGATTATGCTTATTATACCAAAATAAAGTTGTGTATCATTCATTGAGTTTTATCATTTAATTAGGACAGAAAGGTCAGATTTTGCTTGGACAAAAGTCTTGTCGTGTCTTTAAACGAGTCAACCAATAACAGATTAGAGCTCCACCTGTGACAAATACTGTAACCAACACATTCCCAGGTGTGTATAAAAAGAACCCCAGCACACCAGACCTTCATATGAAGTGCAACCTGACCTCTGACAACATGCCAAAGGTTCAACCACAGACCAAAGTGCTGATCATCAAGAGCCTGAAGACCAAGTCTGCTGCTCAGGTGGCAGACATCTTTAATGTATCCAAACGTCAAATGGAGAGGATAAAAAAAAGATTTGAAGAAACTGGTGACATTCATGACAAGCCAAGGTCAGGCAGACCCCGCAAGACAACTGTTCGAGAAGACCGTTTGTTGCTTCGGCAGTCCAGGGCCAGCCCTTTTTCAACTGCAGCAGAGCTACATGGGAACTGGTCACCAGAAACCCCTGTATCTACAAGAACAGTTTGTTGAATTCTCTCACGCAGTGGTCTCCATGGCCGAATTACTGCTCACAAACCAGCATTAAACAGAAGACAACAAAAGAATTGTGTTGCATTTGCCAAGGCCCACAGTTTGTGGAAAGGATGGACAGTGGAAAAGTGGCAGAAGGTTGATTTTTCTGATGAATCATCCATTGAACTGCATCCCAATCGCCGCAAATACTGCAAAAGACCTGTTGGAACCCGCATGGACCCAAGATTCACCCAGAAAACAGTCAAGTTTGGTGGAGGAAAAATCATGGTTTGGGGTTACATCCAGTATGGGGGTGTGCAAGAGATCTGCAGAGTGGATGGCAACATCAACAGCCTGAAGTATCAAGAGATTCTTGCTACCAATTACATTCCAAACCAAAAGAGAGGGCAAATTCTTCAACAGGATGGCGCTCCTTCTCATACTTCAGCCTCCACCTCAGTTCCCAAAAGCGAAGAAGGTCAAGGTGCTCCAGGATTGGCCAGCCCAGTCACCAGACATGAACATTATTGAGCATGTCTGGGGTAAGATGAAGGAGGAGGCTTGGAAGATGAAACCAAAGAATCTTGATGAACTCTGGGAGTCCTGCAAGACTGCTTTCTTTGCCAGATGACTTCATCCATAACTTTATTTGAGTCATTGCCGAGACGTATGGATGCAGTCCTCCAAGCTCATGGGAGTCATACACGATATTAATTATTTTTCCCAAGGCACCATGACTTTATGTTCAGATGTTATTGTTGCATGTTTGTGTATTCAAAATGAAATATAATTTCTACCATACATTATTTTTGTATGCGACAAGACTTTTGTCCAAGCAAAATCTGACCTTTCTGTCCTAATTAAATGATAAAACTCAATGAATGATACACAACTTTATTTTGGTATGATAAGCATAATCTAGAGGCCTTTGCCTTTCATATAAACCATTTCTGATTCCAATTGATCAACTACAAGTCAAGTTATTATTTGTTGTTTCTACAACTTGGATAAGCGACAAGACTTTTGTCAGGGACTGTATATATGTATAAATTATATATATATATATGCAAATGAGTGCTTAATTGGATCTGTTTAGCAACAACAAAGCTTAGTACAGGCTCAACACTGACATAATAGGTAAGTTTCTCATTAATAGTGTTTGTTATGCTATTGTTAGACACTCAAAGCTGTTATTAATGATCTTGAAGCTGCTATTGGTAACATTCAGCCACTAAATGTGGTATTCTATCTCCCACGTTTACATTGCTAAGGCTAGCTAACATCAACATTGCCAACGCCAGCTGGCTAACATTAAAGTTTCTAACACTAGGTAACATCAGAGCCCGTCTACGGAGAGCCTTGGCACTTCCTATACGCCCCATTGTACCGATCTTGGTTGCAGTTCCATTAGACATCCACTGGGGGTGATCGCAGGCGAGTGCAGATTGAATGGGGGTCTATGGAGCTAGACGGCTAAATTATCTCTTTTCACCTGCTTGTCGTTGAAACATCGCAGATTTTATTGTAGATTCCGAGAGATCAATATAGATTATAGGTCAAAAGTCCTTATGTCCTTTCGATTTCTTACAGGTTGGGTAGTTGTTGGCCTGAACACGCTAGCATTCTGCTAATGAATGCTGATTGGTCAGTGACGGACTTGCGACTGATTACAACCAGCGACCCCCGCTTGACGGCATCTGAAGCTCAAGCAGAGCCCGTCTACGGACTAACTAACTAACTAAAACTCTCTGTAACTCGTGTATCAACTGATAGAGCCTTACCTCTAACAACAGCAGGTGTTTTCATTGCAGATGCCACGAGAAGAAAGGAAGCCATGATGCGAAAGTGCCGAAGTGATTCAGAAACTGCCGTAAAGCAGCACCTCTGACAGTATGAAATGTGACGTCATCGCATTTTTTGAACGGCTTTTTAGAATCGATAAGTGACCTTAAAAAATGCAATATTTAGCTGAGTGTATTATCTTAGCCCCCCTTTTGAATGCAACTTTCAAATTACTTGACAAAAAATTACATCGTGAGAAAAGTGTATTCTGAGGGTAAAACCCCATAGCCTCTCATTCATTCTGCACTCGCCTGCGAGCGCCCCGCGTGGACAGAGACTATTGCCGCAACCACTCCAGAAAACCGGAACTAAACAGCGAGTGCCAATTCTCTTCCTATTAGACATTCTCTGGTAACATTAACATTGCTTATGCTAGCTAGTGAACGTTAACTTTACTAATGCTAGCTAGCTGACGTTAACATTGCTAACGCTAGCTAGCTGACGTTAACATTGCTAACTCTAGCTAATGTTAACAGTGCTAACACTAGCTATCTAACTATTCCATTACTAACACTAGGTAACGTTAACATGGCTTAGGCTAGCTAACATTAACATTGCCAATGGTAGCTGGCTAACGTAAATGTTGGTAACGTTAACATTGCTAATGCTAGTTAGCTAATGTTAACATTGCTAACGCTGACTGGTGTTAGGGCAGTACAATATGTTGGGTGCATTCTGTATTGCTGCAACTACCAAAATGATGTGATACCATCAGTGTTAGTGTTGGCTCAGTTAGTTGTTGGAACGGAGTGTCAGAGTTCTTACATAGAGACAAACAAAACAATCATTTTGGACAAATTTTGAAAAATGATTAATTTGACAATCATAACAATGTTTTTTAAAGAGAAGAGATAGGCTACTTTTATTCTGCACCTTCCTGTAAACTTTGTAGATTTGTTATTTTATAAAATGATTTCTCTACATAAAATTGTTATCAGCATGACCTTTAAGCGTCTATAAACCGTAATCAAGTTTCTCATCAGTACTTACATGTCTTACAATTTCACAATGAACACGTTTGATATGCTTTTGTTAGCAGCTATACGCTTATTAATATTCTAGCATCTACCAACTTGTATGTCCCTTTTTACTTAACGCTTATTCTAAGGACCTCATTGTGAAGCTCCTACATTTATCATTTATAAAACAAAGAGAAATACTTGCTTTGATGGTGTATTATCATCACCCACCTTCAGCGTTGACCCCACGCTGTGAAGCACACAGTGTTTCTCTGATGTGCAAACGTGGCGTTCTCGTGACTGTATGCTCACGCTGATGTGTGGGCCCAGGGCAAAGGTTAGAGGCTTGAAGGGGAGCTTACATACACGCGGGTCAATAGACAGCCAATTCCAGCGCCTCCTCAAAGCTCCCGTCTCTCTGAGGCAGACACCTCCAACGGGGGTCAGATTAAACCTTCAGACACAACACAGAGATTAGCGCCACACCCGTTCTGACCTTTAGCCAGACAGCAGCAGGTTAATCAAAAAGCTTTCTCTGGTGTTCTTTACCTTTTGGTGGCCAAGATACAAAAGATACAGTTAAGACTGTTTTCTCACACCTAATAACATTTACATTAAATTCCTAATTGACAAATTAATGGAATAGTTTGACATTTTAGGGAATATGCTTATTCGGTTATTATTGATTAAGGCCATTCAAAATGGAAAAATTAACCGAAATGCAAATTATTCTGGCGGTGCCAGGCAGGCTCATTTGTTTAATGTGTATGAAGAAGAAGGTGTAAAAACGGCTACTTGATGTTTTATGGGTGTTGTTTGCTGCCACACCATTTCTTGTCAGTCTTGATGCTAAGCTAAGCTAACCGCCTGCTGGCAGTTGCCTCATGCGTACTGATATGAAAAAATACAATATGAGAGTGGTGTCGTCTAACTCTCCTCCAGAAAGCGAATTAACATGTTTCCCAAAATGCGGAGCAATTACTATAAGGCCCGATTTTTTGGGGGGTTTAAATTAGTATAATGGCAGTTATTATGGTGGAACAATTACCATATCATTCCACTGGGACGGTAGCATGTGGAGTAGCCTTTATTTGTGAAAATGCCTTTGATGCCGGGCGCTACGTCCTTGTCCTCCAAGATTATGTAAGTGAAGTCAGACGCTCCTGCGGAGGATATTATAATGGCTGCTTTCCCAGAAGGATAACTTTGTCTATTAAGGATCATTAACACTGTGCAAACCTTTTATCAAAGGGAACAAACGTGTACCCTCTCATTAAGTACTTTCACCTTGTCCTTGATCTTCCGCTTTGAGCGCTGCCTAAAAGGATACAAAACATTACCCGCTCCATCTGGACATAAGGTGAGAAAACATTTCTCACTTTTGTAGAACTTCTTCATCACTTCCTTTATCTGTGACATTAAAATAATCACGTTATTTATTACATTTCTGGTTAATACGCTGAAGATAAAGCGCTTCTTCGGGTTTATGAGATGTGACAGCTTGGCGCTAAGAGCAACAGCATACCTCTGGCTCTCCATCCTTCTCTTCCTGCGGTGAAAACATGCCAGCGGTGGTTTTTGATATCTATATTAGGGACGCGAGGCTCATCGTTGATGTAAGAAATCCTTTGTAACAACCTGGAGGTCTGAGCAGACGAAAAAAGAAAAACCTTTTATTGATTTTTGGCCATTGAGAAGCATAGAAGAATGCACTCTTCATATATTCATCATTTGTACTTGTGAACTTGTGTGTCTAGACGAGGGGCCCAAGGTTGCATACCTACAGAACTTTTTTATTGTTTAAGTTTTCTCTGGAGTTGCAAATGTCTCAACCTACAGAGCAGTATGTTATTTCCTGCACAACTGGGAGAAATGCACATAACAATGCCAAAACCTGAAGGGCATGCAGAATATCAAATTCAGATTGCGATGGAATGGAGCTCTATGATGGTCTACGGTGCAGTAAATCGATATCAGTGTAAATGTAACACAGTTCAGGTACATGTATGTCCTTCAGCAGCCATTTCCAAGATCCAAGCAATGTATAAAATAATTGCAGATTGGTCCAAAGACATGACGAGTGCATCTGCGCTCACATTCATCTTTCTATCCGGCTCCTTCTGCACCGCTCTCTCTCTCTCTCTCTCTCTCTCTCTGTCTCTCTCTCTTCCAGGGTTAAGCCCTCTGCTTTGTTTAGCTCACTCGCAACAAAAGAGCTGAGCAAAAGAAAGTGTCATTTCTTAACTCTACATTCTTCTGTTTCTGTTTCACTTCACACTGCTCCCTCGCATGAAAAGTCTGTCTGAACATTCATTTCGTCTAATGAATTTTCAATTTTCTTGCGAGGGGTAAACACGCCACGCTCATCTCCAAGTCTTCTTTCACTCTCCAGGAGTTCACTCTATGTGAAGGGGCTGACAGAGCTGCTGGCAACAGACACACCGAGCGAGATGCACATCGTGTTTCGATTCAACCTCTGGAACCTACGGAAAAAAGAAAAAGAAAAAAAAAAAAACAGATTCACAATCACCTCTCCACCTCTGATATTATAGCCTCCACTCGCTGCTATTACTGCTGGGGAAATGAAAAAGGCCATCACTGTCATTTCCAGGCACTATGGGCAATATAGATCCTGGAGTAAGTCAACGGTATCTTTGCAACAGTGGGAGTTTGTTTTGGCTCTGGCTTGTATGCTAAGAGACGAGGCAGCATCGCACAATATCATGTTCCTTCTCTGGCAACTTTTCATCCTCCATCCAAAAGTCATATTCATTCAAATTCATATTGAGCCCCTGTTCTTCCATGTCCCCCCTGCAGTGGCTCTATGCCCAACATCCAGTTTGAGAACCACTGATCTATGATATTATGAATATTAATACATCATCATTTATTTATTTCTTGATTATAATCTATTTTAACAATATGAATCTGGAAAATTAGCAACTAAAGCTGTCAGATACATGCAGTAAAGTAGAAGGACAAAATAGAATTAAACTGAATTACTACAAGTATATCGAAATTGAACATATTCGAACAGTACTTAAGTAAATATACTTAGTTACTTTCTGCCGCCGGATCTTGTGCTGTTTAAACAAAACTGACTTCAGCTGACTCGGCATAAATTACACATCTTGCTGGGAGCAACCGGGGCCACTGTCCACACTCAGCACCTCTGCCTGCAACCACCGCGGATCATCAATTTCCTTTTGAACCGCGCCACGGAGAAGTAATTGGGAAACTTGACAGATGTCGTGAGAGCCAAGAGGGGGCAGGAACAGGTGACCCCCCTCGCACCCGAACTGATGACATGGCTTACCTTGACAGCTGAAAGAGAGGCTCTGCTCCGCCCACTCCCAATCTGTCTGGGTCTGTGTGCTCACCAGAAGTAATGAATCTTCCATCCGGCGCGCGTGCCTCCATGAACTCTGGCGAGTCCGGACCGCTGAGGAGGACGGAGACAAAAAATGACAGCAGTGCTTTAACGGCAAAACTCTATTCATCTTTGGGACAAATTGGTGGAGTTTTGGCCTTGTGGGGGGCAGAGCAAACAACCTGAACAAGAGGGCCTGCGGCTGACATCGTTATCTCCTGAAGCTGTTTTGGCTGACGTGCTAGCAAACAGTCGTTTCGGTGTCATTGTTGGTCAACACAGCAGCTAGTACTTGTTGACTTCCTTATTTAGTTGCTAACCTTATCAGTCTGGATACGTTGTGCACAGTGAAGGTGAAAAGTAGGCTAGCTAACAAGATAAGAGGTTAACACTGAGGGGCATAATGCTTTGTAGTATCCCTGAAATAAAAATGGTGTCCAGTCTGCTGATTGATAACTGTAAGTAAACCAGTCTGAACAGGAACGCCTCCTAGTTCATGTTAACATTTGGTAAAGGTTGGACGAAACTGGTTGCGTTAGCCTCATGTTTGATTTCTCTTAAAACCAATGTCAAAGCCGAGCCTCAGACTAGTGTTTTGATTTTGATTTCATATTCACATCTTTATCCATCGGAGAGGTTCACTTTGACTCTTTCAACACAGCAATGGTGTCTTCAGCAAGCAATACACATAAATCAGACAGCGGTGGCAGTTTTTTTATATACTGTTTACATACATTATAAAAATGACTTTTTAAAGCTTTTGACCAGCCTCCAGTATGTTACTATGTGACCTTTAAAGAACAGCGCGGACCAAAGGCCAAGCATTACAAACTGTTTTAAGATCAGTTTTACAGCACCAATGGGAGAAATTCTGTCCCATTGGTCCCAAAAATTGGGAGTAATAGATAAAAAGAAAAGCATAGATGAGAGCTGTCTGTGTGCTGTGAGACTCGACTTGACTTGAGACCTCACTTGGTGACACAGTATTATTAAAAAATGCCGCTCTGAACATATTTTTAGAACGCTGTCATGAATAATTAATAACATAATGGCGATAGGCACAACAAGCTGCTGCCGTCACCTGAGTAAGTAAAACTCAAAATCCAAATAAGAGAACCCTATCATTAAAATGATCAATTAGTCTAAATCAATTAGTAGAGCAATTGCTTTTTTGTGTTTTCACTTTTATTTCTGTCAAACTGATGAGACTAAACAACGGATGTCATTCCACCAGTTTTAAACCACATGATGAAGAGTGCAGCTGCCACTGTGGGAGGAATTGGTGTTTAAAATATTTTTAAAATGTGTTTATAAGCTCCTGCAGATTAATGGCATTCTTAGCTTCTGATAAAAATGTCTGTCTCTATGAAATGACTGCAACATACCATCACCGGTATATAATGGCTCGTGTCTTGTCAAGACATCTCGGACCAGCTTGTCCTCACCAGATAAACAACCTTATAGGTCGACTTCAAAAGCAGTTTATTACGACCCATATTGTCATTTCTTGTTCGGTGGCGACCTCTACTGGCTGTAGTAAGTATTACAGGAGCAAAGGAGGAAGTTAGACAGAGTAGTAAAGGGCAGTAGAGTAAGAAAGTCCTTCAAGTTTAGTGTCAAACAAACAGGACTTTCACCCAAGAGACTGTTGTTTATATCCAGTGTGCAACCAAAAGTAAACTGTGAGCTATTTTGAACTTACTAATGAGGTGAAATTACATTATGTACATAATGTAAACGCAGTTACAATCATAACAAAGGATACAGAACAGCTATTTTCTATTTTGTATAAAATAGCTTTAAACTCAAATGTAATTCTACAACCCTGGTGTTGTAAAATCACTATAAAATGTACTTTTACCTTTCCTTTTTAACCTCAAACGTGAGTTTGTTTGCAGCTGAAGTTAGCCTACATAAGTAACCTAGTTATTTTAACCCAAACATGATGTTTTCCTAAACCTAACCAAGAAGTTTTCTTGCCTAAACCTAACCAAAGTGTAACTGTACAACAAAGGTTCGGTATGCCGGTCGCTGGTACGGAGTAACGGGAGTAACTGGCAATCTACCCAATTTTTCGTTAAGGTATCTATTTTATCCATTTTATAAACTGTAATGTATAATTATGTACAACAACAAAAAACAAAAGAGCAATAAAAGGGATCGGAATCCCACCATCGTAGTTTCACAAACAAGAGTTTGCAGAGGGCCCAAAAATGCTAGAAATAAGACACCACAGTATTAATCTTGAATGAATGTTCTTGTCATGTTTATAGGTCTTTCTACTGTAAATTAAATATGTTACTTATAGATTCTCTTTTATAGGCAATGCACTGAGACGTCCTGGTTCTCTCCAGTGGCCTATATGGGGAAAAATGCAGTTGTAACAATGCAGTGTGTGGAGACAGCCTGGCTGTGAACCGCCGTCATAGGTTTTTCTCAACCAACTCACTTTCCTCAATCGAGTCTTCTTGTTGAAGCGTGCCTGCACACAGTTTCCCAAGGTCATTTGTCGCTAGCGGAGCACAGATTTGAGTGTTCAGAAGAGAGCTCGAGCAGTTGTCTGGTACAATATTAACAATGGAATCTCTCTGGTCTTCACATGTCTCGTGCTCCTCCAGGCTTCTCGGGTTGTCACACAGCTGTCGAGGGGAGAAGTCACCTTCTTCAGGAATCTCAGGAGATGCAGCTGCAGTGTCTCTCTGCTGGGATGGAGACCGATATGACAGCAAAATCTCAAGAGGACACTCACTGAATATTTCACGGTTCCATTTGGATCATTTTTGTTATTGTTCAAGTGCAGTTTGCTGTCAGTCCTATAGTTATTCACATTGTTGTTCCCACTACTAAGCCCATGGCACACCAATCAAACATTCTCCGACAAACACAGATGTTTGTTTGGTGTGTGTCATGGCAGTCTGTCCTTGTTTGCAACTGTTTGGAGATTTTGGCAGGTTAAATCTGTGTTTATCTGTGTTTGATACACTGTAAAAAAATCACACAGGGATTTAAACGAATCGTTTTATTAAGTTAAAGGTGTAATAAATAACATTTAGCCACTAAAAGTGGCATTCCATCTCCCCCTTCCATTGCATTCATGTTACAACATCGCTAGTACGAATCATATCTGCCCCCTTAAGTGGTTGCCAGTTTGTGCACTAGCCAACGTTATTGATGCTGACTAATGTCGCTGTAGATCTCAGCCATTCTTATGTCTTTTTTTGTTTTTCTTCCACAAACTGGTAACTGCCACGACCGTTGATCGCTGATAAAACACAGATACCACGTGATACCAGCGGTGTTATACTATTGGCTCACAAGCGTTAGAAGCTGGAACCAATGTCAGAATTCTGACACAGAGGTTAAAACAATCATTTTGGACCTGATAAGCATTTTGCCCTAGCTAATGATGCTTATGCTTGCTAATGTTGCTAATGGTGCTAACGCTAGATAGCAAATGGAAACATTGCCAAAGCTAGCTAACGGTAATGTTGCTAATGCTTGCAAGCTAACATCAGCGCAGTACTGTGTGTTGGGCACATACTGTAGGAATCTGCCATTCTTAAGTTTTTTTCCACAAACTGGCAACTACCAAGACTGTTGATCACTGACAGAAAACAGGTACCATGTGATAACAATGGAGTAATATTATTGGCTCACAAACCTTAATACATTACATTGGCTCTCCGTCCATTACAGAATTCAGTTTAAAATCCTCTTAATCACCTATAAATCTCTCCATGGTCTAGCTCCACTCTATATTTCGGAACTCTTAACCCCCTACTCTGCACCGAGATCCCTCAGATCTGAAAACCACATGCTGTTAAGCGTCCCACGGTCTAGGCTCAAGACAAAGGGAGATCTTGCCTTTACTGTTTTAGCTCCAACACTGTGGAACAAGCTCCCCCTCAGTATCAGAACAGCTGAGTCTGTGTGTCATTTTAAAAAGCTTTTAAAAACCCACATGTACAGACTGCCATTTGTGCAATAATTCTAATGTTTTTAAACATATTTATTTTTGTTTCTATTATTTTATCTAATGCTTGTTCACTGTCATGAATGATGTTCTCTTATGTCTGTTTTAACTGTTGTATTGTCTTAATGATATTGTATTTTGTAAAGCACCCTGGTTTTGAAAGGTGCTATAGAAATAAAGTTTATTATTATTATTATTATTATTATTATTATTTATTAATAATAATAATAATAATAATAATAATAATAATAATAATAATACATCTACAGAGCTTTTAGACAATTTGTCTACATAAAAATGTAATCAATATGGACTTTTACATATATATGTTTTATTTATTTCAACTTGTATGAATGATGAGTTGTATGAATATATTGTGTAGAGTTCAATCGACTCATTGAAGTAAGTTTCTAAAGAAACATGACCAGCATGTTAGCAGACTTCCCAGCATACATTGTTTGAGGGATAAAACTCTCCTGAGACTCTTCTTTTTCATAGTCTGAAGAGAGCATGTGATGAGGGATATGCTGCGTCTTTGTCACACTGTAAGATAATTCAGGGATGTCAGTTTTCACAAAAACATTTGACATTTAACATTGTGAACAGCTATGAAGGTAATGATTGAATTCAGTCTTTACTGCTTTACACTTTTAAATCTAGTTACTGGGAGCGGTTTCACATATTGTCTTTTTACCAGTGCTGGAACAAAGTGACTTCAATAGGAGCAGCTGCAGCTTTTCTTTGGCTGAATTTAAGAACTGTCTCTCCAAACTGAGAAGAATGTTAAAGGAAATCAAATGCATTTGCAATATTCATCAGCATGACTGAAACGTTGTATTCAACCCAAAACCTGAATATTAAGGTTGCTGAACATTTAGTTTTTAAAACGTACATTTTAGAACTTACATTTTTAAGTTAAGTTTGCCATGATTCAAACAGACTATTACACAGACACTACTCATATAGTGTGCAGCTGGTGCATGCCTAGTGTTCATATTGCCTGCCTGCCAGTATGTTTCACATTTGGATGGTGACCTCATCATACGTGCGTAGGTAGTACTCACCTGTTGCCAAAGAGATTCTGTCCCTATAATTATCATTCTGACATAAAAGCGTCATTACCTTTTCAAATAGCCTGTAGTACTGTTTTTGTACGACTCGACATAAGATAATAAAACCAGATCTGTCTTCATCTACCAGCTCACAACGATGAAAACGCCCTCGTGATGTCTCAATCTTAAGATTTCCTTATTATGATACTTCCTATGTTTCTTGCATGTTGAAGAGTTTTTGGCACCTTTTAGACACAGTGGCTGAATATGCCCCCCCCCACAGTTTATAAGTGCAACACCACTGTGGTAAACACAGATGCCAGGTCTGTCACAGTTTTTCAGACTTAATGTAGGTGCTAACTACAAACAAAACACATTACATCATAACAATGTGATGTGTTGAAAACTTGCATGTTGAACTAAGCATGTGTGTAACGCTGTGATCCTACCCTCTCACTGAAGTTACACAGCGCAGAAACAAGTGATGGAGAGCTGAGTGGCTGAGACAGAGACACCATTCACCCTGTTACAAGACACTGAACCATCAACATGAATTCGAGGCTGTTATTTTAAGGTCAGAAAGTTACATACATTACATGTCCCTTTAAGTTTGGTCAACTGTTTTTGTTTGGAGTGGTTCCAACGTGCCATAGAGGCTCTGCGACTTTAGGCAAAAAAAAAAAAACCCAAAACAAAGCCATTATCTCTTCACTAGGATAGATATTTTATTTGTATAATTTGATTTTTTGCGGAGCTTTTATGTCAATCAAGACAACAGCTAGCTTCTTTAGTGAAAGAGAGGGGAACAATCGAAACATTATACCCCTACTGGGTCCTTTACAATGATGTCACTCCACCATCCTTTCATTGAGGATGATGCATCAAAGAAAGAAATTACAGTCACTACTGACAGATTTATGACTAAGGCTGACAACAGAGAACCTCAGTCTATAAAACCCTGATTTCCGTCTGCTGGGTTATAATATTAATAGCAGGCTGAGCAGCGGAGTAGTAGTAAAGCTGTGCTTTGTGTTGAAGGGACTCATTTCATGCACATTTTGCACATCTAAAGGTAAGCTGGCATAATTCTGTGTATCATATTGTATCAGTGCTGTTTATTTTATTGTTACTTTTGATCAGTAAATTGAATTAATCCCTCTCCTCACCTGAGCGCTTTGCTGCAAATCTCAAGGCTTTGACTCCGTGCTAAACATTTTTTACTCCCATTTTCAGTCCGGCGCCGACAAGAAAAACAACATTTCAGGGGCCCTTTGAGGAAATCATCGACAATGTGGACCATGGCTCTTGTTCTTTGTCTGGGAAATATTCTCATCAGCGGTGAGGCCGGCTATCAGCATTCAGAGCCATTCGCTGTAATTGAGCGCTCTGAAACGGCCTCCCCTGGTCTTTTAATACCAGAAAAACAGAAATCAAATAGCTCAATTCATCCACCCAGAGTAGCAGGACCAAAACCACCACACCCTCCTATGTGCTCGGAGTCGGCTGGAATCAGAGATGCCTTCAAATACGTCAATACTCTGGTCTCCCTTGTTGTGTTTGTTGTTGGGATCGTGGGGAATACAACCCTGCTGAAAATCATATATGTAAACAAAAGCATGAGGAGCGGACCAAACATTCTCATCGCGAGTCTGGCTATGGGGGATCTAATCCACATTGTGATAGACATCCCAATCAATGCATACAGGGTGAGTTATTCACCTCATGCCGAGAAAACAATGTAGCACCTCATTCTGTTCTCCTTTTTGCCCATTTTAAAATTTCAATCTCCCCTTGAATTGTTTCCGCTCATTGAAATTGTCCCCCTGTTTTTTTGCTCCAGCTCATGGCGGAAGATTGGCCATTCGGCGTGGTGCTGTGCAAACTTGTTCCATTCCTGCAGAAAACCTCCGTCGGAATTACTGTGCTGAGCTTATGTGCTCTGAGTGTTGACAGGTACGGAGATAAGCAGCACTGTCCTGCGCCCCGCAAGGAAATAGTGTTTGCCAGCCGGTATCTGTATTTCATCAAGCAGACAGATTTGTTTAGCATTAGCCCTTGAAATGTTCTTTAACTGAATAATTTATCATTGTTACAGACAAAAAGTCCCCCGAGCCATAACATTTTCCCATTGATTTCAGCAGATACCGAGCTGTAGTATCCTGGAATCGAATCAAAGGCATCGGAGTTTCAGCGTGGACAGCAATCGAAATAACTCTGATATGGGTTATTTCTATCCTGCTGGCTGTGCCTGAAGTTGTCGGCTTTGATATGATAACAATGGACTATAAAGACAAGCATCTGAGAATATGCCTGCTTCATCCCAGGCAAAGCACTCCGTTCATGCAGGTAATGCAACAGGACAAAACAAACAGAGCAACATGTGTTTTGTCTTTTCACAACTTACAACAGTAACTGTTGACAGGAAGTTGAATTAATAATGGCTCTGCTATTTTTCTACTAACTTCTTGTAGATGTCCTTGCAAGCCCATATATGCACAATGTGTGTGTCCGTGTGTGTGTGTCCGTGTGTGTTTTTAATATTATTTCATGCATGCTGTTACGTAGCAACTGCTGAACATCATGTCATCTGCAGCACCGCCTGACTGTAGGCCTCTTGTCACGTCTAATCAACAGTTTTATAAATCAGTGAAGGACTGGTGGCTGTTTGGCTTCTACTTTTGCATGCCACTGGCCTGGACCGCCGTCTTCTACACGCTCATGGCCAGGAAAATGCTGAGGAACACGGAGAACACGTTAAGCGACCACACCAAGCAGGTTAGCGGTCGGCGCCTTCGAGCATATTTTACAACTTGGTTTGCACATATTTTTACACATCACTTTACAGTAAGGTACACAGAAATGTGAGTAGTTAATGAATTGTTGATGAGTAATTCCTGAATAACTGTGATTAGAGGACTTTATAATGAGTAACGATGAGCTCCTAGAGAACAGGCCGGGAGATCCCTTATTAATGACTCATTAGGCGATGATTAGTTCATAGATATTTTAGAATCAACACACTGACAACTTTCTTCATGTGTTGTTTACGATTAACTATGAACCAGCTGCTGAGTGGCAGGGACAAGTAACGACTCATTAAATACTAATTACAGAATAATTAGTTACTCTTTTTATATAGATTTGGGTAAAGTCTAACATGATGATATACAGCATAAATTAAAGATTAAGTGATTAGTATGTAATGTGTCTATTGGGTAACTTCTATTACGTTTCATTTTACTCAAAGATGCAAAAAAAAAAAAATGATTAATTCATTAATTTATATTTAATGAGTCTGTTAAGTACTTACTCACATTCTTGTGTACCTTATTGTTAAATGTCACCCCAATTGTGGTCTGACATCAACTTGAATATCAATCACATCTTTCTTTTTTCAGAGAAGAGAAGTTGCAAAGACTGTCTTCTGCCTGGTGATCGTGTTTGCACTTTGCTGGCTGCCTCTTTACCTGAGCAGGCTCTTGAAATTGACCATATATGATGAGAGAGATCCTAATAGGTGTCAGCTACTGAGGTGAGCATAAAGAGGAAATAGATATATATTTTTATTGAGTTCTTTTGTCTGGTAAATACATAATGTTTGTCCTCCTTTTTCAGCGTCTTTCTTGTCCTGGATTATTTTGGCATTAATATGGCATCGCTCAACTCGTGCATCAACCCCATCGCATTGTACATAGTCAGCAAAAGATTTAAAAGATGTTTCAAGGTAAGAAATGCTGTCACACCCTTTTTGCTCGTCCAGTCGCGCGTATGTAGGGCGCTTTTCAATCTCAGACAAATGCGACGGGGGTGAAAACAGTGTGAACCACCGTCGGATGAGCTATCATATGTGTCATCAAGGACATATGGAGTCATGTCTGCAAAATGGCTAGAGAAAAAAAAGCAATGACCCGAGGGGATAATAAGTGAGAATGGTCTGGAAAAACATTGTCAGGAAAAAAAAAAAAGACAGACACTTGGCAATCTACCAGACAGTTTTCACTGAATCAGAGTGATGTCTTGTGAGGAGGAGGGAAACATAGCTTCAAGGCAATTTTCAAGGGAAAATATTTTAAAAGCCTTTATTGTATTAGAGGCACAGAAGGACATATCTAAAAACATGCTTTGATTTGTTTGGGCTGTCATCGGGTTTTATGCACACTACAGTGCATGAAGAAATGTTTTCCCTCCGTAATAATACTGCAAGGGGTGGAAGAAATATACAGATCCTTTGCTCGAGTAAAAGTACCAACATCAAACTGTAAAAATACTCTGTTACATTACATTAATAGACTGATGGTTTTTAGCCGTACTTGCATGAACTCTTGGTCCTTTGATTTATAACAAAACATCATATACTTAATTTGTGATGAAA
The DNA here is from genome assembly GCA_039737535.1 of Lagodon rhomboides. Lineage (NCBI taxonomy): Eukaryota > Metazoa > Chordata > Actinopteri > Spariformes > Sparidae > Lagodon > Lagodon rhomboides. The sequence continues at coordinate 16,096,003 of CM077790.1, forward strand.
CAGTTAATCAAACATGGGGTAGGAGTAGAAAGTGGCAGAGGAATAAAATATTCAATTTAAGTAGAAATACCTCAATATTGTACTGACTTCACCAGGAGTACGGCTGCATACGTGAAAAAGTAGTATGAAGCCTTTTGTGGCTGTATGTAATCTGATAGAGTTCCTCCAGTGATGTCACACAGTGGCTAAATTGCATTGTGGGTAATGTAGGTGCCAACAGTGTTATAGGTGCCAAACACTGTTGGACTCATCGTGGACAATTTAGAAAAACACATGATCAAAACTGATAAAGCAGAAGCAGCGATAAAACCTTCTCTGTTCCACTCATTCTTTTTCTTCTCCTTTTTCAAAACTGGGTTCCCACATTGCACACAATGCAATTTAGCCACTGGGTGAGTGATTGTCACTGGAGGCAGTTTATCAGATTACATGCAGCTTCCTCTGAAGGCACAAAAGGCTTTGTACTACTTTTTTTTTCACATATGGAGCGCTCACCAAGACTTGTGAACACACTTAAATGTGTAAAGTTGGTGGATTTACCCTTTAAGAAAAGAAGTTGAGTAAATGTGCTTCATGATATACCACCACTGAATACTGCAAATTATATGATAATCACATCCTTTTTTTTTAAATACTTTTTTCCTCCCTTTTAATATAAATTCTTTCTCTTTAATTAAAAGAACCCAAATGTAATATTGCTTTTGGCACGTTTCTCCACAGAGAAATTAAACAGAGCCGCTTCTTAAGACCGCATCCCACACATAAATAATGCTCATAACATGCCATTTTTTTCCTCCATGTGAAGCTGATGGGTTTGCCTCTGACCGAATGTCTTTGTGCGTGTGGTCCTCCAGGCATGCCTGTGCAGTCGGTGTCTTCCTCGTCAAGCTGTTACTCGTGACGAGGCTCAGTCTGTTTTGAAGTCCAGAATGCAGGATCAGGCCTCGGAGCAGAGCTGCAACATCAAAGCTCCCAAGCAGACTTCCACACCTCCACCTGAGCGCGAGAACACTTTACCGTGTTCACCAAACTCGTGTGCAAATCCTTTGTGAGAGTTCTTAAGTATTTCTGTGTTAAATATGTATATATATATATGTGTGGCTATCAGTGCAGCTCTATCAGGTTAAATACAATGTGAAATACCTTGTGACTAACATGCAGCTCTGTCTTTTGTACTGCTGTCGTCAGTTGAACATCTGCTTTGGCATGAGCAACCTGGAGTCAGACTGTTCAGACTATTTGCCCCTGGGGCTTGACTCACTCCCAACCATTACATCAGATTCTACCTAGTACCTATCCTGTATCATGCATCAACTCTTCAAATCACTGTTTTGGGCACGATGTTAACCTGGCAGCCATCAACAGAAATCTTGTCACGGCTTACTGCCTGCATGTATATTATTTTGATTCTGGATTCTGGAAAGACGCTTCCGTGCCGTAGGAAATCAAGCAAATGGGAATCCAGAATTATTACGGTGGGTTTTTATGGGGTTCGGTGTATTATTAGCACATAAAATGTGTGTTTTCATCTCTGTTAAGTTCCCCATACACAGCAGCCGAGGAGTTTACAGCGTTCCTTTCGTCCTCGAACCTTGAGAGAAACATATCAAATTGGTGCCACCAGTAGATCGCGTCTCCGTTGCTGAATGACTGATTGATGGTGGCCTATTTTTAATGCATTGTTAAATGTGTAATGCATGGAGACACTTTATAAAAGACCTGAGAGTGGCGAAGAAGGAAAACGAAGATGACAGAATGAGGTCAGGAGGAGAGAGGGTGGGAGGAGGGGGAGGGAGGGAGTGAAGGAGGGGGGGGGGGTTGTAGAGATGAGCACCTGATAGGTCTTCCTGTCACAGGACAAGGCAAGCACAAATAGAGCGCTGTTCTCCCAGCTAATGCTGTATCAGCCGGCGAAGCTGCCTCGATGCCGTGCGCTGGAATGCCTATTAAAAGTTTCTCTTGTCTGAGCAAAGAGCAGAGCACTCAACTGTTTGTAAGGACTCAGTCTGTTTGAATAAGAGCGTTCGAAAGCTTGAGATGTTCGCGATGCTTTTATAGAAAAAGAAATGAGTGATAAAGACACAGCTTCGTTATGTTCGAGCCTTTAATCTCTCCAGTAAAGCACAACGCCAGCTTGCATCTTATAGCAGTTTGCATTGTTTTGGGGCATGTGAGGGAACTTCTCAAATGTCCTTAATTATTTTGATATGTTGTTCTTAACAGTTGCAGATGTAACATTATTATGTCTGTCTGTTGGCCTCAGACATGAGCTCTGTCTTGTGATAGTTGTATGGCTGTAGAGTATGAATGGATGTATTCATGTATTGTATTTGGTATAATGTGCCTTGAAAATGAACATAAAGGAACTTAGGTAAGGAGTTCATCCTTGTGGGGGCTGATGAAGCCTCTGCTGTGTGTAAGTGTTTTGACTTTAGATTGACGTGTGGCACACAACAATGGCTGAAGTGTTTAAGAAGTCTTGTGTGTATCATGAGGCGGACGTGGAGGTGATTGGAATAATGCTTTATTGTTTTGGGTTATTACAAAGGATGAGGAGAGACGGCCTCTCTTCAGTCATCATCTACGCGCTGCTGATGTGTGACTCTTGCTCGCAAGCAATAAAGAACTTCTACAAAAGAAACGTTGTGTCCGACTCGGTGTTTTGACCAACTCCCATCTGCACCAGACAAGCGACTGATTTTGTATGTTGATGTACATGGAAAATCACCTTTGACGCGCATTTCTGTTTTTTTTTTTTTTTTTAATGAAATAATCTGATAAAAAAAAGACAAGATAAGACTTTTTAATTTGATATGAAACCACGTGAAAGCGGCAACTTTGTTTTATATCGTGACTTCTCCTTGTCAGCGGCACTGTACAAAGTGTTTGTCGCTCTAATAGCTCTTGGCACATCAAATAGAGCGCACACGGAAACGCTGGTTCCACATCGCATCAAACCAGCAGGCTGCCATCTTTATGCACCTAATCGATTATCCTTGCATCCTCCACGTATAAACGCTAGATTGAGCAGTTAGAATCAGGTTTGGGATGTATATTATGACAGATGAGCGAGAACCAATGTAATCCTTTCAGATGTCAGTGTGCACATTCAGAATCGTGTAAAACGCGCAAACATTTTAAGACCATCTTGTGTATTAAAGACAAATTGGAGGCATCTGACTCTAAATGTGTTTGTTTGTGATTAGAGATGCCAGAAATATGTTTCGATGCAACAGAGAAAGTAACATGCGCGCTTCAGCCCACGCAGTCATGTTATTGTTGCCCGCCGCGCGACACACTCGTGCGCCTCTCCCTGTTCTGACACAAGAAGCAGTGTCTCCTTGTCTCCGACGCTTTGACTGCTAGGTACAACAGTGTTGGACAGGAGATGAGAGTTCAATACGCTAATTAACGCTGGAGCCGGTCTTTCCTTTTTTAAATTTAGCATGACATTGTCCATGTATTTATTTTCTGCTGGATTCTTCTTCAGATTATGTGCTTAAGAAAAGACTTTTTAAAAAAAGAAAATTAGATTGCATTTTAATGGCACTTTTGATGGCTTTGATTTTTTATTCGTGCAATTAAAGCTGGGGTTGGTTAGATTGGATAAACCAGCAAGAGCGAGATACGTATCTAAATAAAGACATCCCACCCTCTCCCTTCAGGCCTCCGTCCAGGGCCACTCCTCTGGGCAATACCACACTTTTTAAATTCAATACAATGCCAGTACATAATCATTTTGTAAATGACAAGAGATCAAAGATCATTACACTTCAATCACATGACACGTAGCCTTGTTATGGCTTGAGATTTTGGTCATTTCCTGTTTCATTTTTAAGTTCTGTCCTCACGTGTCATGTTTTGCTGCCCTTCTTGCTCCTCACCTATTATTAATCACCCCGCGTGTATTTAAGTCCTCGTCTTCCTTTCTCGCTCTGTCAGTTCGCCTGTGCTGTTGGTCATGCGGCCACTGCTTCTGTTTCTGTTCTGTGTGCCTGTGTCAGTCCTGTTCCTTGGTTTGTACCCTTGCGTTTTGGATTTTGTATTGTTTGAGTATTGACTTTGGATTTTCGATCAGTGTGATATTAAAGCTCGCTTTTAGTTTCTACCTGCCTGTCTTGTGTTTGGGTCCCTTTTTGTTTAAACTTTAAGAAGCCTATTATTAAGTGAAAGTTAGAACTACAAACTGTATAACAACTGTCAAAAAAAAAAAAAACAAAAAAAAACCAAAAAAACAACAGAACTCATTACTATGATTAAAATGTGAAACATTGGAAGAATCTGAAGGTCGCTCCAAACAAGTGAGGGGCTGCATATCAACAGAGTTACCGTCTGCTGAGAGTCGGACAACAGTGTGCAGAGCTGGAGCCTTTTCACTTCTTACTGGAGGATTTATTTTTGACAAAACCAGAAGGTGGCTGTGTAAAAGTCAAACCAAGGTGGTTTTGCTGGTGAGTTTTTACTTTGTTTCTGTTGATTTTGAATGAGTTTTACAAGGAGGTAATGAGGCGATTGGCCTGCCCCTTGCTTGGTAAGGAAATATTTCCTTTCTTGAAAATCGGTTACTATTTGTGCTATTTGGTTATCGACTCGTCTGTCCCTTCCACTGTGGCTCACTTGTTCTTTGGGTAAGAGTTAGCTAGCTGCTGAACAGCAGGCTCAGGGGCTGTGTGCTGTGAGCACAGCACACCGATGTCATGGGTAACCACGTCCAGTTACCTCACGTCTCTCTCACATGTATGAAACCGCCTAACATTAGCTGTCAAAACACGACGGCTGTTTTTGACTGCGCTTTCTCTGCCATTCTCGTGTGACTAGCTCGCCTCAGCTAGCCTCGCGAGAGACACGAGTCATGCGGCACTGAGGCAGGTACAGGTAGACAGACAGGTGGCCTGTCCAATCATGTGATGGTTGGATGGGCCTGCAACAATTAGAGGAGCCAGATTTTTTTCTTTTTCAGAGCATTTGATTTTTTTTGATCGCTGTCTGGATGTTAAGAGATTTTCTACAAATATAACAACATGCTTCTAGAATAATTTATCAGCCGGTAGGTGACTTTATGGAAATCCGAGGTTTGCATGCCGCCGCAGCACACTCCATCAGGCCCTTCCGTCAAATACTAATTTGTGTCAAACGCTGTCAAATGCTCCAGTCTCCTTCGTCATTGTAAATGCCAGCAGATAATCAACAAATGGTGCAGTGCTATCATGTCCCCAGCAGTAAAAGCTCACAACTGCCAGATGACACTGACACAACCGCGCTCTGGTATTCAGAGACGGGTGACGTCAGTGTCAACATCGGCGAGAGCGGGTGTCTCAGACCTTTTTAGTAATCTCTCTACACACACTGCTCAGATAGGGCTCCCCACGGTGCTGCCCAGACTCCCCAGACTGTGGATTTAATTAAACAGTGTGAAATTAATTAATCAGTGGGGTGGCAGGTAAAAGGACTCCTCGCTGGAGCTGCTCACGCAACCAAGACAAGCATTTCATGTGCGCTGACAGTTATTAATTTGCTGTATATTTTCTACGAGTGTTTCTACGTAGAGATGCTGAAATTGTGGGAGATTAAAAAGCTTGGCATGGGAAAAAAGCCATGCAAATTATCAAAATAACAGCCCCCGAAAATCAAAGTGTAAACCTGTGTTTGATCTGTTCTATCAATTAATTAAAAATTTCAGTTCTGTATAATAATATGGTGCAAATTAGATGGAAATGAGATAAAATATTCATTTAGTTATCTGGGGAATCTGCCTGGAGGGCTTTTTAGTCTTCAGTCTGGCTCAAAATGCTGTCCATATGGCAATTATGTACAGTAGTGTTGCAGGAGGATTGGTCTGATGCCTACTGGCAGAGAGGAGCCTGCCTGTGACAAACTGCTGCTCGGATCTGATGTGAGTTGAGGGAGATAATGAGGCTGTTGTAAGCCTTAAGTATAGAACCTGCCCCCGGGGTGGCGTATCCAAGGGCTCAGGCTCCCTCATTGTTGCACGTGCAGCAGAGGATTAAAAACACATTTACTTTTTTCTCATAAACTTTGTCTGTACTTCCCACAACTCTTTGGACAACTTCTGCTTTCATGTGGCAAGCCTCTTGACATTGCTTTGTGGAGGAGCGTGATTTTTTTTTTTTTTTTTTTTTTACACGGTGTGTAGATGTGAAGTCTTGATTTGATTCTGCTTTGAGCTATCTATAGCTCCTTTTTTATGCACCCCACCAGAGGATGTGTATGTTCTGGGGTACAACCTAAGGTGACTGAAGTTTTGACAAATGCCACATTGTGATAGAGAATCTTTTTAATATTGATCCCAGTTGGCAGGGCTTTCAAGTTAGATTTGAGTGACAGGATTAAAGGTGCACTATGTAGTTTTAGGGGTGGGAATTTGAACCGGATGCAAAATATCTCCATTGACTTGATTTTCTACGCATAAACAAACTAAAAAACAAACTTGATTTGTTTCATGACCTTAAAGGACAACACAATTTCATACTGTTTTACTTTGTTAATATTTGGCGGACCCTGCCACCTTTTTAGTGTTATAGGGACCTTATTTTACTCTGACGACAGCTTGTTTATTCAGGTAATAATACATATTTCTGAATTTGTATTATTGATAGTTATACTGTAAATATTAAAATTATGAGTTTGAATTTCTTCTCCAAAACTACATAGTGCCCCTTTAAAACAAATGAGGTGGTATGATGTGTCGCTGGGTAGACAGCGTCCCCCGAGAGAGCCCACCTCTTGTGAGGACCTCTTGACATCCTCCCGCAGGTTGGAGGCCTCCGCCACACTTACTGTCACACATGCAGCCTGTCCCCGGAAAAAAACAATGGTGCAAATTCCAGCGCTGTGTCCAATTTAGACCTACACCGCACTACAGGTTTTTCTATTTGAGTGTAACAAGGACACCACGCAACCAAGTGCAATACACAGTAAAAAAAAATAAATAAATAAATAAAATCCCTGCAGTGTGTGCAGAGTAATTGAGTCACTGAGGACAATCGCTATAATGTTTCACGACCGAGAAAGTGTGACTAATGAAATGCAGGTAGGTCTGCAGACGTATTTACAGTTTTAACTAAGTGAAGTAAACAACTCAGACCTCCTCACACAATACCAGCAGGCATTTAATTAATGGCCATTTGGGGCTTGCATACTAAATAGGAGAGTGAGAGACTGAGAGAGAGAGAGAGAGAGAGAGAGAGAGAGAGAGAGAGAGAGAGAGAGAGAGAGCCATGCGGGCACAGCAGCCAATGGCAAAGAAACTTCTGAGAGACCTGCAAATAGCAGGCAGAGCCAGACTACTGGGCAGAGCTGCAAGTGGTCACTCAACCATGGGATTAAAAAGCATTTAAGCCTTGTACCAGCACCCCCCGTCCCCGTCCCCCCCTACGCCTTTCGTCCAGCTATGTTATTTCTGACCATTCAGGAGAACAGAGGAGACAAATGTTCAGAGCCCGGGTTGTTACTGCCGGTGCAAAACTGCGGGGTTACAGGCTTTTTCACCACGCCAGCATCTATAAGCGTACCGCAGTGCTTTCTTGCAGAAAAACATAATGAGCCGGGCTAAAAGGGTTTCTGTGTTCTGGTTAAGGTGCAAAATGGACTGTCACTACTGTTTATTTCATTCATGTCCCGATGTAATGGAAAACATGCAATCAAATGTAGGACACGTTTACTAGAGTGGTTCGCTTCGCACTCCTATTCACACTTCTAATGCCCCTCGGGCAACAACAGGCAAATTTATGACAGGGTATTGACGTATTTATAGGGGAGCTACAGTGAGTGCATGGGCTTGATTAGCGCAAATCAGTAGCACGGGATAAATCACCAGCTACCGCGTCCCAAATGTATTGTGCTGAGTGTTGGTGCCAAGAGGATGTCGGTGAAAAAGCTTTTGATTCGTTGGTCACCGGAGCACCGCCGCACCCCGCCTGACTGTGCTTGTTTTGATGGGCGATGATGAAAGCACAGGTGGATGCGAGAAAAGCTCCCCTCCCTCGGCTGCTGTGGACTCCTCCTCTGTGGTTTCCTATTAGCGTGGGAGAGGAGGTTTGCAGTCTGGCTGCTGGGCGCAGTGGGTCAGTGCTCACAAAGCTCTGTTTGTTCCCTGGCCTGCAGGGCTCCCAGGGTAAGCTTGGCTCCAGAGGGGAGACAAACAAAAAGGCACCACTGTCTCACACACAGAAGCTGCTCCCCAACACATTCGTCTTTTCTGCTCAATGGGGTACATTTCTCTTCTTAGGAGAGGAATGGCAAAAGGAAACAAGTTTTTTAGAAACAGGGCCTCGGGATAACAAAACTGCTGTTGTTCTGAGCTATGTATTTTTTCTTGGTTTAAATGCCATTTTGAGTTGTTGCTTGTGGTGATGTGTTTTTTTTTCTCCCTTTTCCTTTGTGTTTTTCATCTCCTTTTCTCTTGCTCAGACTCTGAGCCCTTTGTCTTGTGCTGCTGTATCAACATATTCCGAGTGAAACCCAAGGAAACCGCCACCAGCAACAGGCACATAACACATCGTATTTACATTTCAGCTGCAGTTGCTAACTTTAGAGATATTATATAAAGCCCCGTTGGACCGCGTCTGGTGCAACTAAGATACCAAAAAGGTGTCTCAATTAATTAATAATTCCAAGGTATCTCACGCGTCCATATGTCTGCTTGTGATTTTCTAAGGATGAAATAAAGTGCAGGGTGCTCTCACAGCTGCTGTCAGGTCAGACGTTCACTGTTGTGCTGCAATCTGCAGTCCAAGTATAACTCCATTATTGAGGGGACTTTAAAATCGGAGCTGTGTGACACACAGCGGGATGATTTAGTTTAATGACCATGGCAGTGACAGTGCTGTGATGGAAATTGGACTCCCCCTGCAAATTTACATCACTTGAGGGTACTTGGGGCTCTTTTAGCGGCTGCACTCCAGAGCACGAGCCATCAGGAGGTCCTGGATATGTCATGCTTGTCACCTTCCTTTAAGTGCATCTGCAGACGTGGGAGAGGGATTAATATTATATAGCCTACGGAAGCACAGAGGCCGTCTTATCAGCACTGCAGATGTGATAAGCACCTCTACCCCCACGAAAAAAAACCAGGAAAGATCTCCAAGCAAAGAGACAAGCATCTCTTTGTGTTGTTCCCTCACACTGCTTCAGAGTTTCCAATGCGGCTTTAGTGGCAGATATGGTGCAATTTCACATCTGTTGTAATTTGATGTGCCTGGATCACCCTCTGTGAAATCGTCTTGATCGCAACATGGCTCCTTTCAATTATTTAGAAAGTTGGCATATGGCTTTAGAGATAGTAATCTGATTTCTTTTGATTTTGAGGTATTGAGAATAGCTTACGCCACAAGCCCCAGTAACAGCTGCGCGGGGGAAGAAAAAAAAAGAAAAAAGCCCGTCTCTGTGATCATGTCATTTGGTAGCTTAGCATCGTCTCTCCGTTGGTTTCACAGAAGAAAAATATTGATTTATTTATTTAACAGAAAAATGTCACTTCTATGGAAATATTTTTCCATCATTGCCATAACACCCATCTGGCATTAGTCCACATCAATACAGATGTCAGTGTGCACAAATTGCATTGCCCTCAAACTGATTCTGAGCCGTGAATGGAAGTTATGGCAACCATTGCTGTCACTTCAGTTTTATCAGAAAAGCACCCCGTGGAACCATGGAAACAAGATGTGACACAAAAAAAACATCTACATCAAAGCCAGCATATACTGTAATTAGAATTTATTGAAGCCTACTCAGTCAGAAAAGGTACATGATCCGCTCAGCCTTTGGATTCAGTCCCATACCTTCCATTAAACACAGTACAGTGCATTAAGCCTGGGTATTACATGATGAAAAAAAAAACAAAAAAAAAAACGAATGGGCTCATTTGTGAGTCTGTTGCTGCGAACGGGAATATGCCATCTCTATGTGATCCAGTTTTACTGTATGAAAAAGAAATGGTGTGTGCATACAAAAAGAAAGGAGATGGAAAATATATTTGTCACATCAGAAATTCATGATATCCACTTCATGCTAACAGGCATAGCTCTCTGCTAGTCAAACTCAGAAAATAAATATCTGCATGCATAATAAAATAAGAGACCTCGGGGGTCTTTTGGAGGGGGAAAAAAAATGATGTGATTTCTCACAAGTATAGCGTGCTTTCTTACACAACACCCAAAATGCGTGCCACCCACCAGCGGCACGGCATGATGACGCGGCAGGCTACCTGGCACCCTCTGTAGTTGTAAGGCCAGGGCCAGTAGCCACGCAGAGGCTCGCAGATTCTCTGACAGTGGGTGTAGCCTCGCCGGCATTCTGAGCAGCAGATCCCCTGGTGGTCCAACATGGTGTCAAAGGTCATGGCGCCTTCCTCTCCGGCCGCTCCGCTGCGCTGCAGTTTGGAAGCAATGTTAATTTTCGGAGAGGATCTTCTTTTTTTTTCTCTCTAAATTTACACTCATTTGCAAGTCAGATGTTTTTCAAAAAAAAAAAAAAAAAGATCCTCTCATCCTTCCAAACATGTGACTATGCTTCTCGAAGGCACCATGAATTTTCATAACCGATGGGAATTTTCACTTCAGTTCATAAGTTCATCAATATGGAATGGCAGCTGTTACCCCTGTGACCTGTAATTATAGCAACTAATATGACACCCACTCAACAGCAACAGCAGCAGCAGCAGCAGCAGCAGTATACAGTAAACTCACAGCTGACTAAATCCAGGTTAACACTTCTATTTCTGTGAGAGCACATGTTTTAACAAGACTGGTTTGGGGTGTTATGCAGGAAAAGTGTTGACAAACAGAGAAACTTCACTTCATAATGTTACTTTGAGGGTTGCTTCGGGGCTCGGCGTATGCCTCTTGGTAGTTAATCAAAAATTCACAAGCTCTGGAGCTTGTTTATCATCAACAGCGTTGTCGCTGAAGTTGGCACTCACATGGTAGGGGTTTTCAGGATTGTACGCTGACCCCGCGGTGGACTGTCCTCCCTCCTCTTCCTCCACAGCTCTGGAGGTGCCCTCCTCGGCTTGACTCACCGGGTCCCTCTCCTCGGCAGCTGCCTCCAACTCCTCCATGTTAAACTGCCGTTTGGCTCGCTGTGTGTCTCTCTTCCTCCTCTCCCCATCTGTTACAGCAGCCACGAGAGGCAGGAGTATTGGGTCAACATCCACAAGGCGCCATACATGTCCTCAGAGCTCAATCCTACATAGCTGGGGCTGTCTCTCATGTCCTGAATTATTAAATTAGCAGCAGTGATTTCAGGCAGTCTTGAATATTTCAAGATCATTCTCTTTTGATACAAGAGCCGGAGCTGTTTTTGGTGTACGGCTCTAAATGGAGTGTATGTTCAAGATGTTCGAGTGTTTCGACAACTTCTCAGAATCAGGATTTTACAAGTGTGTCAGCAGATAAGCAGGGCAACCGAGTTATGAATAAACTATGAACGAATGGACAATAATTCAAGTAAAATAGACTTGTGCTGTAGTTCACAACCCTTTTTCTTCGATGTATCCAGCCCTGTCAGATTAAGTGAAGAATGCTGTCATTAGATAGACTATAAACTGGATGGTATCATTTCTTTAAAGGTGCATTTTGTAAGAGAAAGTAGATTTTTGAGGCTCATTCCCAAATCGTCAAAAACTGACGCTTTGGGATTGTAGGATGGGTTGACCACCATCCCAAAGCATCAGTTATTGATGAGTTGGGATTGAGAATCAAAAATCAACTTTTCTTCAATGAATCTTAGAAACTCATTATACACATGGTCTGTGATGATCCCTCTCTGCCTGCCTATGAACAATCTAATGTCTCAAGACTTTAAACTTTAGACATAACCTGGAAGTGAGGGGCAATATGTTCATTGAATCATTCAAAGAATTATGAAAATTGTGAACAGAATGTGAAGAAACAGCAGTTTTGACATTGTGATGTCTATGTTTTGTATCATAGAGGTATCTACTGAGGTTAGCATGCTAACTAGCTTGCCCCAGGCGCTCAAGTCCAGAAATCCTGTGCTAGCGGCATAAACACTAAAGTTATCCTGGTCCCTGAGCTCTCAGTCTGAACTTCTAGCCATGGCCAACTGAGCTAATAAGCTAACAACAGCCACAGTAAACAGCAGTTGGTGGTATTTGCTGATACACTGAACACAAGTATTGGTGTAATAAAGGTGTAACATGAAAGAATTGTCCACCTGTAGAATTCAAAATCAAACTAATGTAGCGAATCACCTGGAGTAATTGCTGATAGCTGCTGTTTGCTAGTTAGCTCAGTTAGCCATGTAGCTAGCGGTCCGGACTGGGAGCTCAGAGTGCCGGGGGAGTGTTGGTGCTGTTTACATCGTTAGCACTGGAGCTTTTTCTTCGCATTTTGGTGATACATTTTGTTCATTTTTAAATATTTCACATTGCAATTATTCATATCACACCTGTTAAAGGTTATGGATAAACGCTTGGGAAACAGTAAGCAGAACATTAGCTACTATTTAGTCGTCACTGTCACCTGCTATCTTTAAAGGAGCACTATGTAGTTTTGGGGAGGAAATTGTAATCAGATGAGAAAAATCTTAATTGGTTGATTTTTGTAATTGATATCAATAAAAAACTTTCCTCTAGGGATAACACAATTTTATACTGTCTTACTTTATATTTAGCTTCACACAGTGTTATGGGGACTGTATTTTCTGAAATACAAGTACCCCTGGTTTGGAATCACTTGAGTAGACCACACCCTTTGACAGCAGACTCCGTTTTGTAGATGGGGGTGAATCAATAATTGCCAGAAAGAAGAGAAGAAATCAACCTTTAGGATAGATAGGTTGGAGCCAGTAAATGGGAAGCTCCCCGCAAAGACCCAGAATTTTGCTGCTCAGGAAGCTGGTGTCCTTCAGTGGCTGCTCGGCTGCAACCCATATGAGGAGCTCCTCATCAAACCTCACTGGCATGGTTTCATCTGTCTGGCAGGAAGAAACAGATAATGTCCTTGAATCACTGAGAAATGACAGTGTTAAAAGCAAGCAGCAGATCCTCTGTAATTCCTTTTTTTTTTCTCCTTATTTTTTTTTTCAATTCTCAACGTTCGCTGTCAAGTAGTGTGCATATACCAGGTCAAACATCAACGAGGCTTTGTTGTGAGCTCCCATGTGTGGAAGGCTGGCTTTGATTTGGGATTTTATATAGCACTTGTCTCCTCCAAAGAAGCGGATTCCGGTTATTCCCTGCACCAAATCACAGAGATGCCATGTTTACACTCACAGCTTTGCTACTTTGCTAAGCACACACAAAGTCTCCGCAGAACTACCTCAGGAAGAGAGAACAAGGACAAACTCACTCACAATTTGAAAGTCATGAATCTCCACAGCCTCCTCAGCTCCACTCCCAGTCTTAAATCGCTCCAGGTTGTTGTCAGAATCAATTTCCACGGAACCGTCCCTCACCTCCCCATTGATGTTCATACTGTAACGAACATTATAAACCTGGCAGCAGAGTGGAACGTTAGAATGACTGATTAGTCGAGTTATGTAAATCGCACTGTGGCAGACACAATAGAAGTGAGACAGAGAAAAACAAGCTTCCCCTGCGCCCGTAATTGTCGGTGTTGCTTCTCCTGCAGAAATCCTGTGTAGTTTAAGCACACCGAGAATTGAGCAAAACACCACGGGGGATGCTTTTGCAGACCTTGAAAGGAATGTCTGCCCTACAGGTGAGCTCAATAAGACACAAATAAACATTACACTGCCTCATAGAAGACGGAGGAGAGCAGCAGCAGCAGCAATTTATTAAGTTTGCACGCATTGTAGGCAGAATTAGATGCAATTTCACGGCCTGAGTTGTGATGATGAATATGATTATTGATAGGATTAGAGGATTCTGTAATCTACTTTCCATTTCCCACCAAAAGCATCCTAAAGCCTCCCTGCTTTCACTCCACATATCTGCTGTTGAAAGGGCACCGCAGCGTAATCCTCAGTCAACACTTACGTTTTTATCGCTGGCTTTCCACAGGTAGAGAGCAGCCATGGATGCACACAGCATCAACACGGCGCCGACAATAAGGGCCACGGCTCCGAATCTCAGGAGGCGACTGACGGCAGCAGAGGTCGGCGCGCTTTGTTCCTGAACAAAGTTCACATTCAGACGATGCAAAGCAAGACACACTCGATGATAACCAGGGCGACTGATCACATTCCTGGAAACCTTTAAGAGTTTTATTCACGCATCATGGATGTCATTTATATTTCTAATCAAATAGTTTTTAAGCCCGTCTTACCGGAGGCGTGCAGCGTTCAAAACAGCCGGATCCATGAGTGGTATTTTGGACTTTTTCCATACCCTCTCTCATGATGTCCTCTATAATTCCTCCACTAATGCTGCTGCCTCTCTGTGGAGAATCAGGTTATCCAGCAGGAGGCTTTTTGACGCCTGAGTGTGAATGACGTACAGTCGATATAAATTCTTTGAGCTAAATTCTTCGTCTGAATGTTACCTGTAGGTCCAGGTTGTACCTATAGCAAGGTGGCCATCCTGCGGCACCAAACTAATACTTAAGACTTTTTAAGCAGCTCAGCAAAGATTGTCCTGGGTTGACGGCAGTGATGTAATGGTCGGGAGAAAGGTTATGAGCTGACCTTTCTGTCAGCGTCAGGAGAAAAACACCGAAGTGCTCTGCTGGAATGTGAATAACAATAAAGAAATTTGCCATTCCATGCAACTTTTACTCCATCTCAGAGGTAAATATTGTACTTTTTGCTCGACAACATTTTTCTCACACCTTTAATTACTGTGGTTGCAGAGGTGGCAAAAGTCCACACATTCTTTATTCAAGCAGAAGGACAGATACTTGTGTAAAAAAAGGCACCGGTAAAAAGTACAAGTACTGATTCAACGTCTAAAGTACATAAGTATAAAAGTAAAAAAAGTTTCCCTCTGAAGGGAATTTGGCCATTTCTGTGCAAAGCTAACTGAAGCTCGAGTCTAGACTATTAAGACTATTAAAGTTAAAGGTAGATTCAGTAGGATTTTGTCTGAGCTGTCCATAAATGCACCACTAAAGTATCGAGTCTGTTTTGAAAATGTATGGAGGAGAAAGTACAGATATTTGAGCTAAAATTTGGGGAGCAAGAGTAAAAAAGTTGTCAGAAAACTAAATACTCAAGTAAAGTACAGGTTTTCATACCCTTCCTCTGCATGAAAACCATGTTTCTCCGGATGTGTTGATTTTGAATGTTTGTGATAAACTTAATGACTAAGCGTTTCTTTATAAGCTGAGAAAATGATCCTACTTCTTCGGCTAAATAAACTATTTCAAACCCCTGATGGTTTAGCTGGAAAATGCATCATTTTTCTGACGTCATGAAAATTTGACTTTTTAGAGATACATGCCTCTCATAGATTTTATAGAATATGATTCATTGCAGGAGATTAAACTACTCAACAGTTTATACTGTAGGTAGTTAAAATGAGCCCGACCTTTAACATCTACAGCAGTAAAATTCAACACACACACAGTAAGGTTTTTCATGGAGGTTGTAGTGGAGTATTTCCACAGTGTGGTATCAGTACTATTAGTGAATCAAAGGATCTGAGTAGTTCTTTCACCACTGTTAGTACTTACAAATAAGCACTGTCATGATAAGTACACAAAAGTCATACTTGAGTAAAGGTCAAGATATGGTGGTAAAATACATCTTTGGTAATAATGAAAGTCACCCATATGAATTATACTCAGTAGTATCTGATATTAACTGGATCTAAGTATCAAAAGAACAAGTAAAAGCAAATTATCAATATATTTACAACATTACGTAACGTATATACTCTGTACTGCGGGTCAATGATAGTCAGATCTGATATTTAGCATTTGTCTGATTAGCATCCACGTTTCTTTTTTTTCAACTGCCGATGTAATTAATTAAAGATTTGCCACACTTTGGCTCTAATGCAGCTCGCAGTCTCATAGGTAACAAATAACCAAAGATATCACACAAATGTAGTGCAATACATGCACAAGTACATGTACACGTACAAGTATGAGTACAGGTACAATGTCTGCCTCCAAAATTTCGTGGAGTGGAAGTAGAAAGAAAATGGAAACACTCAAGTAAAGTACCAGTGCCTCAAAACTGTTTTAAGTAAAAGTACTTAGTTATACTGTGCATATTTTATTGCACAATGAGTTATTTAACTCTGATCATTTAAATACATTTGGCTGATCAAATACATTTTTTTGATGTGAGGTTTTGAATGCAGTGCTTCTCTCGCCACATGGCACTACTCACAAATAAGTCGGCCACGCTGTTCAGAGAACACTTGTACGTCTTTCTTTGAATCAGCCACCTCTAATGATTTGATGTCAATTACGATATGAGCGAGTATGAATAATGCAGATTTGCTCCAGTTCCTGGCTGGTTACAGGTGTCAGTGGGAGTGAACAGATTGCACTCCCTGTAGTCAAACTAGGTCTTTATCTTCCCGCGGTATGCTAAGGCAGCACTAACTTGCAAAACCACACGCTATCACAGACACACAGGCACACACGCGCACACACACACACTCACAGACGACAGACATAACTTCTGCTTAATTATGAGTTTTGTGATTTGACAACGGCGGAAAAGGTAGTCTCGTGGTCAAGGTTACTCTGTCCTTGCCGTAACTCAAAAAAGGAGAAAAACACAGTAAGAAAAGGGGATTCAAATGTGCAGTGCTGCTGTTGCTTGGAAACAGATTGAACCACATTTTTTGGATAATTGGTAAGCTGGGAAGGCAATCAGAAAAGGTGAGGGGATTCTTTGACCTTCGAGAAAAAATATGTAATTGTAAGAGCATTTGATCAGCGTGGCATTATTTGCATGCAAATCGAGGCGGCACAGTAACTACATTGTGTAGAATGAAAAAGTATGTGACACTGGCTTCCACTCGCCGTCAACGCGGCTGTGATCGTTGGAGGAGCACATTTTATTTACCGCGGCTTATAAGCCCTTTAAGGCAAATGAAATGCATTCAGTTGGCTAATTGGGGTTAGTCTGCGTGCTTTCTGAATGTCTCCTCAGGACAATAGGTTGTACTCTTACTATGAGATTACATTTGAGTCCTGCTAAGCCTCAAGATAGAAGAACAGTTTCCGCTTTTTTAACTCTTTATTTGTGCAACAATGTGACAAAACTCTACCACGAACATGGTAATCTTTCATGTTGATTGTTTTCCACAGCAGGGAGGCGCCTCGCGGCCCCATTGTCCATTGGTCATGCCCCTTAAATAGTAACACATGCTCTTGAAAATGTATAATAAAATTCTTCTTTACATTGAATCATTATGAAAAATATATTATTGATGTACAAAAATCTTGCATATTACACAATGATACAATGAACAGTCTTATATGAGCCAAAAAGACACGACATACTACAAAAACACGGCAACAACCCAACATAGAGTCAATTAAGATCAAAGAACTGTACAGTAGAAAGACAAATTCCATTTTTTTTGGAGCTTTAAGAGTTTGTGTACTCCGGGATGGAGATCTCATCCGTTTCCTGTATTCGGGCCGGCGTCGGCGGACCGACGAGAATGTAGTCAAACTCCTGGTGTTGGACTTTTTCGTACACACTTTGCAGGCCGTTGGTTTTAGGCAAGTGAGCCGGGTAGTAGTTTTCCCTCCTGGTGTCCCGGGGAAGTGAAGCTGTCTTGGAGAAAGTTGACAGATGCGGCCCACAGGCCATGCTCGTGTTGGGCCGCGTCGCTGAGGGGCTCCAGCACCGGTCCGAGTGTCCCAGCACCTTGCACTCGCTCGTGCACGCCCAGAGACCTGTGGGGGAAACGGTAGAGCTGTCAGGGCAGAGAACGGATGCATTTGCCGGATCACTTGGTCGAGGTTAAAAACAAAGTGATCCCAGGTAATCAGATTATTAATCGATCGAGAGAAAATGAATTGAATATTTTGAAAATTCGATGAACCATTGCTGGTTGCACCATCTTAAAGGTGCACTATGTAGTTTTGGGGAAGATATTTAAATCAGAAGAGATTCTCATTGACTGATTTTAGAATAAATAAACTCTGTTTTCATGAATAAACTGAATAAACAAACAACACAGTCTTACTTTGTTTATAGCTGGCGGACCCTGCCACCTTTCTAGCTTCAAACTGTGTTCTGGGGACCTTATTCATAATTCAGTAATGGAAAAAAAAATCTATATTTCTGAGTTTGTATCATTTCTTCATTAATATTGTAAATAATCAAATTCGGAGTTTGAATTTCTTCTGCAAAACTACACAGTGCCCCTTTAAATGTAAAGGTTTGTTGCTTTTCTTTGTCATCTATGATAGAAAACGAAGTGTTTTGGGGTTTTAGACTTGTCGGTTGGACAAAAAAAGCAATTTGAAGACATCAGTTTGGGCTTTTTGATCTGCATTAGCATCTTGTTGACTAAATGATTAATTGATGACTCGTGAAAAGTCACTGGCAGATGAATCGACAATGAAAACAATCTTTTGCTGCATTGTTGTAACTGGGTGCAATCTGCGTGGTGCATGTCTTGGATTAAAGTACAACCCACACTATAAGAAGGCGAGGATTTCATCTTCGCATCCTCTCATCTTCCCCTCCGAATTTCTTGTGGCTTTATTTCTGTTTTCGTGACACTCACTGTTCGTCGGCGGCGACTCTTTCTTGTGCACGTCCCCACTTATGTCGGAGTCGCTGTCATTGAAGTCGCTGTCCCCTTTTCCGCTGTCCTTGCCACTGATGTGGGGATCTCTGGCTGAGATGGTCGTGAATGAGTTGCCCTTCCATATCGTTATCGGCCTGACCGTCTCTTTCCCGTACCCTGGCAGCGTGGAGTAGCCCTGCGAAGACACAAACACATCCCACGCAGATTTTGAGTCAAGATGCCAAAAAAGACAAAAAAGCCAGCGTGAGAGACACTTTGAAAGAAAATAAAAATACTTGCCTTTAATTTGCCCTCCATCACTCTGCTGTTTGACTCAAAGATGCCTGCTGTCTGCCTGCCATCCTCGCAGGCTGCCTCTGTTGTGTTGCTGCTGGCCAATGGAGGCTTCTCTGGAAATGGATGGGCATCAAACACTTTGCCTTTGTGGTTGGCAATCAATGAATCGATGTGACCACTTTCCACTTGCTCCACACTCGGCGCGTCTTCTTTCTCCTCGTACCCCCCCTCCCTGGTCTCCTTTCTCCTGCGGTTGCAAATGGTCGTGATGAGGATGATAGCCAGCAGGAGGAGGGAGCAGCTCCCTGCCAGGACGATGATGATGGCTATGGACATGTCCCACTCAAAGAGCTCCTCGCTGCCATTTTGAGACGAGGAGGGCGCGCTGGGCAGGGCGCCTTCGATGAAGCTCAAGTGAATGACTGCTGTGGAGCTGAGCGAGGGGGACCCGTGGTCGCTGACCGCCACCGTGACTTTGACATTGTCTGCCAGATCATACGTCAGCTGCCGGCTCACGTGCACCTTCCCCGTGTCTTTGTTGACGGAGAAGCCCAGGTGTCCCCCCTCTGTGATTTTAAAGGACAGCTGTGCGTTTGCGCCCTCGTCAGCATCCGTAGCCTTTATCTGGGTTACCACATAACCCGCAGGTGCGTCTTTGGGCAGGAAAACCTCAGCAGATCCCTTGTAAAGCGGTGGCTCGATGATAGAAGGCTGGTTGTCATTCTGATCAACTATTTTTAGCCTGATGACAGCTGTGCTCTGCAGCTGTGGTGACCCCCCATCACTGGCTTGGATGTGTATGTCGAGCTGTTTCATCACTTCGTAATTAAAACTTCTCAGGGCGTATATGGAGCCAGACACCGAGTTCAGAGACACAAAGGTGTTCACCGGGGAGCCCATGATGAGGCTGTCCACCAGCCTGTACGTGATCTTGCCATTGTTGCCCAGGTCCGCGTCCGTGGCCTGCACCGTGGTGATGTAGGCCCCCGGGGCGTTGTTCTCCACCACTGAAACTTCAGTGACAGCTTTACTGAAGTGAGGGGCGTTGTCGTTCTCGTCGCTGAGCCTGATGGTGTACTGAGTGATCTTTCTCAGCGGGGGTGACCCAAAATCCTCAGCCATGACCGTCAAGTTGTACTCACTAATCCTCTCCCTGTCCAGCGCGGCCGCCGTCACGATCATGTAGCTGTCCTCGTACGCCTGGCGGAGTTTGAAATGGTCGTGGCCGTACAGCGTGCAGTGGACCTGGCTGTTCACCCCCGAGTCTCTGTCCAGGGTGCTGATCAGCGCCACCAGGCTGTCCTTGTCCGCCGCCTCGCTGATGTACGCGATGCCCGTGGTGATGGAGGTCATCGGGGTGATGCTGATTTCTGGGGCATTGTCATTCACGTCGGTGACGTGAATGATGATTTTGCACACGGAGGAGGTCGGGATGGGTCCCAGATCGGTCGCCTGCACGTCCAGCTCGTAGGTGCTTTTGTCCTCGAAGTCCACCGCGCTCCGGAGCGTCAGGCGGCCCGATCTGCTATCCACTTGGAAAAGTTCTCGGATCTCGGGAGAAACCTGTTTTCCGAAGCCGTAGACGACCTCCCCGTTCAAGCCCTCATCAGCATCAACTGCGTTCAGGTCCAGGATGACAGCGCCAACCGGTGCGTCCTCCGGCAAACTGACGGAGAAACTGTTCTGGTCAAAAACCGGACTGTTGTCGTTAAAGTCGGTCACTTTGATTGTGATCTTTGTTGACCCCGATCTAAATGGATTCCCGCCGTCTGTGGCCACCAGGTCCACAGTGTATGATGACTGAGTCTCCCTGTCTAGCTCCTTCATTAGCACCAATTCCGCATATTTAACCCCATCCGCTCTCAGGAGCACATCAATGGTGAAATGACTGTTGACAGAAATCTGATAGCTCTGGATGTAGTTTGACCCGACGTCTGCGTCCGCAGCCGGGTCCAAGGGGATCCGGGAGCCCACGGCCGCGTTCTCGGAGATCTCCACTATAGACTCCCTGTTTGGAAACTCCGGAGAGTTGTCGTTGATGTCCTTTATTTCCACCTCGACGTGAATCAATTTGTAGCGATCTTTGGAGAAATTCACCACGTCAAAAGTAATGAGACACTGTGGAGTGTGTCTGCAGATTCTCTCCCTGTCAATTCGCTCCCCGACAGCGAGCTCCCCGTCGCTTTCTCTCACCCTGATGAACGAAGCGTTGAATTGTTTCATCATCCTGAAATTGGTCTTGGAGGAATGAGACAGACTCAAGGACATGTCCTTGGCAAGGTTTCCGATGACTGTACCTGGTGCGCCCTCCTCATTGGTCTGGTATCGAATAGTATTTCCCTCGGACCGAGCCGGCGAGGCAAATAAAAACTGATGGATTGAGAATATTAAAATCCACCGGTGCCAATAAGTTGCAAACTGGCCCCGTATCATCTTCGTGGCGATCTTCCCCTCGGTAAGCAGCCTCATTGCGCGCCGAACAGATGAGAGCGGTTCACCTCTGGAGTGCTGAGCTCTCCATGCAGCTCGCGCGTTTATGAACTGAACTGTGGCTGGAAGTGAAAGTTACTTGCTCCTTGCGCGCAGCCAGTCAGATACGCTTGTTGCCTCGCCTTCAACACACAGCTCAAAATTCTGCAGTGGCGGGGTTTATACGGCTCCTCATGCTAATGAGACGAAGTGTGACCAATCCCTCGCTTTAGAATTAAAAATACCCCCTTATGAAAAAAAAAAGGAAAAAAAGAAAAAAAGAAGAAGCTCTAAGCCTGTTTTCAGAGTGAACACCGAGGGAAGTTGCAGAAAAGAAAAAAAAAAGAGCAGAATAGATATTCCATTGCTTGAAGATAGTTCCTGCTCTGTTTATCGTCTTACTGCAGCCATTACCGAGTGATGGTTTTATTTAGCAAGAGCCCATTTCTTCTCCTTTTGATGTTCGGTTTATTGTCCATGGAGCGAGTTAAGGTGCGTAAATGGGCGCGCGCGGGCAGCTGCGTGTGCGCGCGAGCGAGCGAGCGTGCGCACGCACTCTCTCAAGGCCAGCTCCATTGTCTCTTTTGGAGAGCTGAGCAGAGGCTTGGTTCAGGGGTGCATCTCATTTGAGAACGGCTTTTATTATCTGGAGACGCATTCAGCGAGAGAGCCTCCGCAACCTCTCCATCACCTCGTGCAGTTTTTTTAAAAAAAATTTTTTTTTATATTCTGGTTATCTGACATGTATAAAAAGATGAACAATGTTACACAGCCCGATTTGTGACTTGAATGGAAGAATGGCGCGTGAATAAAGGGATGCTTTCAATGGTTTACCTGAGAATATACTCTCATTTTTGAGGTTAAAGGATAAGTTCACCTAAAAATGAAAAATGCAGTCATTGTCTACTCAGCTCTCAGCCCCACTCCGATGGAAAGTCAGGCGAAGATTTAATCCACAGAACATTTCTGGAGCTCCACAGCTTCCCCCTAAACAACTGAAATAGACGGGGTCTTGTTTTAAAGAGTAAAGGAACAACCCCAAAATTGGCTCCTGACAGCTCGTCCAGTGTAATCCAAGTCTCCTGAAGCCCCGAGACCCCAAATTGAGTTTAAAATATATTGTTTTCACCGTAGCCCCGCAGTCGAACTAATGCACCCACTTCAGACTGGGCGCAGGCTAACGCTTTTAGCCCAGCAGCGACAGTGAAGACCTTTGTTTTTAAAAGGATAAAAATAAAGTGTTTTCAGTTTAAGTCAGGATCTCAGGGCTTCTGGAGACTTAATTACACAACAAAAGCTAAATAGAGCCTTTTTTATGTTTTCATTTTGTTTACTTTTCCCATCTACTTCAATTGTTTAGGAGAATGCTGCAACGCTGTTTTGCTGTGATGGTTCAGAAATCTTTTGTGGACTGCGACACTTCACCCAGCTTTCCTTCGGCATGACAGTGATGACAGAATTAACATTTTTGGGTGAACTTATTCTTATAAGAGCCTCGTCTAGCGTTTCCAAATCTTTCATCCTTCTCCTCTCCGGGTAATTGTCTCTGTACACAACTAGGTTGCACACTGAAATGACAGCTTGTATAGTCCCCCTCATGCTGCACACATACAGGTAATTAGATTTAGAGAAGAAAAAAAGAAGAAAATATATACAATTATTAATATACACTCACTCTAAAAATACTTCCTACGTCATGAATTTCCAATTGCGTCTGATTCAACTAACATTCAGTGCACTATGATGAGGATGAGCCATTCACTTTTGCACCTTTCCACGTGCAGTTTTAATAAGAACTACACTACACAAGCGCGCGCATATTATACACTTTTGTGTGCTTTTGGTTTGTGGCTGTTTGGGGCTATAAGCTCTTTAGTTCCAGCTGAGGGAAATCTTAACTCCAGAGCATTCAGTGATCTTTAAGACAATAGTGCGCCTCAAACTTTCTGGCAGTGATTTTTTTGCTTCAACATGACGGTGCCAACATTCAAAAAAGCTAAAAACCCATGAAGAAATGGTTTTCAAAGTTTGGTGCTGAAGAACTTGACTTGTCTGCACAGAGCCCCATCAAACATCTTTGGGTTGAATTGGATGGTGACTTTGAGCCAGGTCTCCAAACATCAGGAGCCAATCTCAGTAATGCTCCTGTGACTGAAAATGCAAATCCCTGTTTCAAGGATCCAGAAGATTGTAGATTCTTCCTAGCAGGGCAGAGGATGTTGTAACAGAACACCAAAGCTTATGGTTCATTAATGAATTGCTGATGTAATGTTGGGCTGTTCACATACTTTTGGCCATGTAGTACATATTCCAAAGTGCTAAAGTCGGGCACAGTACAATGTAGTGTTGTTGCAATACTGGAATTTCTTGCTTGGATACAATATCATGAAAAATACCAATATTCATTACCTTTTTCAATACCGCAAGGAAGAATTTACCACCACTGAGGGGAAACATTGAGGATTTTTATTCAAAGATACATATATGAAGCCTTTAACATGACATAGAGACACAACTTTACTTGGGTAGCAGCAGAGGTCAGCAGAATGACTGAAGTAAACTTTAGATATCACACTTTCTAGAAACATCTATTTTGTCACTTTAGATTAGTCACTTTATATTAGGCCTTAAAATAATCTGTGTCCGTGTGTGTGTGTGCGTGTGCGTGTGTTGTGTGTGTGTGTGTGTGTGTGTGTGTGTGTGTGTGTGTGTGTGTGTGTGTGTGTGTGACAGTCACTGTCAGAGAGAAGAGAGCAGGATGAGGACTGATTAGTAGTTACTGAGGAACGAGTAAGGAAAGAATCAGGAACGACTTGGGAACAGACTGATGGGATACAGGAGATACTACATTAATGAATCATTGGGTAATGATAAGTTAATTAATACCTGTGAATCATCATACTGACCACTTCCTTAATGAGTTGTTTCTAATCAACTATCAACTTCTCGCTGATTGGCAGGAAGTAGTGAGGACGCATGAATTACTAATGACTTAATCATTAGTTACTCTTTCTTATTTTGCACCTTCATGTTAGTGAGACATCACATTGATTAGTTACCCAATAGACTCCTTAAATACTAATAACTTACTCATTAGTTACTGTTTTTGTACCTTATTGTGAGTGTTACCTCAACATGTATCAAACACTAGTACAATGCCACCACGATCGATAACCTCAAAATTCCACCTCTGCATTGAGCCCACAGTTCTCTGGCTCATTTGAGTTCTGTGCTGGATTGCACACATGCTCCTGTTTTGTTGTGCAGGTCTAGTATGTCAACACTTGTTCAGCTTATTTCCCACATTCTTCGAAAAGTGACAGTGAAATGAAATCTGTGGGATCTGATTTGGTTTCCACCAACATATGTTTGCATGCCCATTCTTTCTTTTTAAATACTCTTTCCAACCTCTACTGGAGCTTATTAGATTTGATGGAGTGATTTTTTTTTCCCCCGCTATAATTATGTTTGTTGCACTTCTTTGTTCTGCTGCTGTGGAGACTGCACAGTACAGCAGAGAAACCCCGGAGTATAACTGTTCTACTACCCCAAATCTGGATGGAAATCACTTGTTCGGGGCCTCTGCTCACTATTCATCTCTGACTATTTACTTCTAACTCCTCCATCTACTGTGTATCTAAATGAGGTGTGGAAGGGAGCTGTTTAAGTTGACAGCTTGTGTGTGTTTTGCTGGGAATGATTCATTAGTCAGCCAGAGTCCACGGCGTGCTGCTGTTGAAGCGCAAACAATAATCTGATACAATAACGCTAACAATAGCAATAATAATCTGAAACATTGGGAAAAAGCCCACAGAGGCACATTGAAAGGAGAAACGGCTGCAGTAAACAACAAAGGTAGGAGGGCAATTTTACAGTTAAAGGTTTCCAGCTAATGGAGAGAACAACTGTGTCAGATTGTATTTACTTTCTTGAAGCAGAGGTTATCACATGAGGGAGCAAACAGCGTCAAGATAATGTTTTGGAATAAGATCATATATTAAAAGTGCTACAAATACAGGCAATCATTTTTCAGTTTCCTGTTTATTCAGGTGACACTAAGGCTGACAATGTTTATTCAAGCACATTGTCGAAATCACCCACTTAATAGAAACATAAAAGCAAGTTTCCTGAGTTTTAAAATGTGTTATTTACTTACTGCACTATCGGTATGATTAGTGTGCAGAGGTTTTTATGTTGATAAGGAAAATGAAGATCCCTTCAAGCTGAAATCCGGCAGAGATAAAAAAATGTGGGCAATGCACGGTGCGTTTATTCCGATGCAAATGCAGAAAATTCATTTTCACCTGCTTCCGTCTCATCCTCAAATTAATTTCTTCCAGTGCTCAAAGACATAAGCGTCCAGTGTATAGTACCATCAGTCTGAAGGTAAAAATATTCTGTTCTTCTGTCACTGGGTTTCTTAGCTGTGTTCTCTGTGATGGTCCCAATTCACACCGGGTCCACGTGGATGTCTGATGTTTTCTTTAACTTGTGCTGTCAACAAGAGGCTAAATTTGGAGGTGCTCCACTGGGGATGAAATTGAGAAAAATGGCGGCGTTGGCTCCACACTCAGGGGGATTTTGTAAGAAGGCTGGTTACAATAAAAGCAGCACTAATCAGTGTTTTCATAGAAACAATGGATGAAATGACCATGTGCTTGTTAGCAGTGACAAACCCACAGAGGATTACCACCTCGCTCTCCATTTCCATCAGCTTTATGGAGCGTTTTAGCATTTTATGGCTCTGTTTTTTGTTATATGGTCCGTAGTATTGATTCACTCAGACTGCTCTCATCAGTGTCATTTCGAGCAACAGCAGACAGTTATTCAAAGAGGAAAAGAAGAAGAAGAAGAAGAATGAATCATATACAACACAATGTGCAATGTATTATGTAGGGAAACTGGTTCTCTGAATTTAACTCATCACGAGGGAGCAGTAGGCAGCTAACACTCAACGCCTGGGGACCTACTCCAGATTCTCCACCAGTGCCCTGGTCAAGGGAACTGTCTGGAGAATTAACCTAATGTACACGTTTTGATCATGGGGGGAAACTGGAGTTCCCGGAGGAAAGAAAAGCCCTGCCCCAACCAGTATACAGACAGAGTTAGACACTAGCTTGTGGACATTAGTTGAGCATTCAGCGGCTCAAGAGCCCGATATTCTTTTTCATCAGGAGTTGGAGGAGACCAAAACAGAGCTCAAAGGAGAGTGAATTCTGGACTTCTTATTCATTAGCTGTACATAAACACAACTCCGAATGAACTTTAATGCTGCTCTATATCTGCAATGGTCAACTATGTAGCTCTTTTATATCTCAGAGGCAAATAATGTACTTTTTACTCCACTACCTTTGTCCTGCTGCTTTTGCCATGAGCTCCTTCTCAGATTATAATTTATCATTTCCTTCATTCCGGGCGAAAAACCTTGTATCTCCTTAAATCTTTTATCATTTTCATTTTGAATGTTTGCTATAAGATGAAGGATGATGTTTTCCTTTATGGCTGAATAAAGTCTTCTCATACATAAGCTAAATAAACTATTCAAAACCCTCTTGGATTAGCTTGAAAATGAACCGTCAGCTGTTTTTCTGAGACTGTGAAAATCTAACCTTTTAGAGATACATGGTTCTCATAGATCTTATACAATATGACACATCACTGTAGGTTGAATTACTCAACAGTACATAAAATAGTGAAAATTGGCTCAAACTTTAACATCGAAAGCAATAACAGGAAACATAGAGTAATTCGGCAGTCATGTTTATCCAAAAGTAACAGATATAAAATAACTTGTAAAACACTGACAGGGAACTTTAACTTTTGATACTTTAAGAACATTTTGCTTATAACACATGCTTTTACTTAAGTGGAGTATTTCACAGTGGTATTGGTACCTTCACTAAAGAGAATGATCTGGATACTTCTCCACCACTGCTGCTGCATGTGTAGGTACTATAGGCAAGTGTTTGCAAACAAGTTAACCATCTGAACTCTGTAATACTTAATAATAACCACCATTAATAAATGTTGAATTATTGTTTAATAAGACTTTAGTTGGGCAGCGAGCTGGCGCAGTGGTTGGTGCTGTTGCCTCACAGCAGGAAGCTCCTGGATTAGAGTTTGCATGTTCTCTTTGCAGGTTAACCGGTCACTTTAAATTGCCCATAGGTGTGAATGGTTTTTTGTCCCTATGTGTCAGCCCTGTGATGAACTGGCATCTTGTCCAGGGTGGACCCCGCTGCTCACACCAATGTCAGCTTGGATCGACTCCAGCCCCCTTGTGACCCTGCAAAAGGTAAGCGCTTGGATGGATGGATAAACTTTAGTTAAGGGTGCAGTATGTTGGAATTGGCCACCTGTTGTATGCACACTCAAAACAAACAGGGGGCGGCACATCACCAGTGATCAATAACCGCCGCAAACTGTAGCTTCCCTTAGCTAGTGAGCTCAGTTAGCCATGCAGCGAGCAGTTCAGAGTTGGAGCTCAGGGGAGTGTTGGTGTTTACAGTGCTAGTACAGGAGCTTTGGGGCTAGCTTGTTAGCATGCTAAATTCAGTAGATATGTCTGGAACACCACACACACACATCATAATGTCAAAACTGCTTTCTTTACATTTCGTTGATAATTTTAGTTGATTTTTGAATGTTTTCAGCCTAAAAATCTTGCATACTGCATGTTATAGTTATTTGACTGTTAAACAATTCATTTTTTTGTAAACCATTTATTAAGCAATTAAGGGTTTATAAACATCAGTTGAACCTTTATAATGGCCATCCAAATAATGTTCTTTAGTAATTAATTAATTTACAAATGAATATAAACATCAGTTGCAACTTTACAATAAGCATTTGATTTATTAACAGCTTATTAAGCATTGTCTTATTTGATAACAGTGAGATAACTGTTAACTTAAGTGTTATTAACTCTACATTTACCATTTATCAGTGGTGGTTATTATAATGGTTATCATGACCTTTGTAAGGTGATAACATGTGAGAGGTTCGTTTACAGCTTGTTGCATTGCAAAATAGCCCAGAACTCTCCTTTCATGGTTGAAGTACATGTAATGTTGATTAGTGGAGTTAATATTGCAAGAGATAGAAGATAGATTACTATCATCTTTATCAAACTAAAGAAAAGTGGAGACACTTCTCTCCCAGTGATGTATTGCTCAGACTGGTGTCAATGCTGAAGTGTAAAATTGAGTAGAAACCATTCTGGACAATTAATTAAACCTTTTTTTTAAAAACCTTTTTTCTTCTTTCAGCTTAATTAAGGGCCACATATTATAATGTAGGCTGATTTGTGCTTTAATGAGAACAGAGGTGATCACGGATTCAGTGTGGGCGATTCTCTTTGGATTACATTAAACCAGGTCAAATGGCTGCGGTGATAGATGGATTATTAGACTACAATGCAGCATTAGTTTGAACTGGGACACGGAGGAGTTTATGTGAATTTATGATAAGTAAATGGTTGTTTATGGCTGAGAAGGTTATTTAGCAGATGGGTGCTTTTATTGTGGCGCGCAACTTCCACAGTTTGTTGTCGCTTCATTTACATATCATATTTAATTGTGTCGTGTGCGCCGATCGAAAACGCGTGAAATATATGGAATGTTTTCTGCAGCAGTGGATTTTCTGCTCATTATGACCTGTCAGAGATTCGAGCTGCGTGGAGGTCCAAATAAGCAGTGCTCTACAGTTAAAAATGATAATAACACGGAGAGCAGAATTTGACACTAAAAATTATATATAAAATATTCCACTACATGAGCTCAAGGTCACTTCTGCAAGGAGACTTTATACAGCATCCTGCAGGCTCTGAATTCAAGCTACATTTCATATTAATATTTCATTTTTATGTCTCTGTAGCAATTTATATAACTGTTTTTTATTCACGGTGAAAGCAATCAACTGTCATTTGTAATAGAAAAGTGTCTGCATGATGCTGATGGAAAGTCATGATAGCATTTTCATGATTAATGCTATATAATTGTGTCGAGTGTTGCTATTTCCATGAAAGTTACTGGCAAATTATTCACAGCCTCAAACAGATTCAGCAAGAGAGTGAAGGAAGCAGGCGGCAAACAGAAAATGTATGAGAAGAAAAAAAAAAGAGAGAGAACTGTTGCAGGGAAAAAAGATATTTCAAATTTACTGTTGGCCCACAGACACAATTCCATATTTAATGGGATTGTAAATGCATTCAGTTTCAAGGGATGCCTTTTTAGTTCTCTAATCACTCTGGTCCATAATGTGCCTTAAGAAATGCCATGATAGTCTGCATTTGTGGAAGGCACTTGGCTTCGCATTCTCTTGCAAAGATTAGAAATCAGAGGCAAATTATAATATGGTGGAGCTCAGCTCGTCTGAATATTGCTGTAGTGGGAGATCGCTTGCCTTAAAGAACTCAATATTCAACGTCTTTGAGGAGCCAGACTCGTTTTATGTCTCTCCAACTCTTAATGTTTCATGTCAGTTATTCTGCCCGTGCTCAACTTGACATTAAAATGTGACATTTGAGTTACATTTTGGTTTAAGTGGTCCATCTGACACATCAGCAAAGGCTATTAACACATAGTTCTGGCTATGTGAAGTGTGAGCTTAATTGTTATGTTACAGATGAATCAGATGTGCTCGCCGCTCAGGAGGAACTGTGCAATTTACAGAGTCATTTGTGCAGCACTATAGCATGCACTGTTACATACATGGAGGTAGAATGGAACAAGATGTGAGGAACAGAGAAATAACAGTGTGGGATCTTAAAAAATAATTTATAGAGTAGGTGGTGTTTTAACTGCTGCACCTCTTCTATTATTATGCGGTACGGTGTGACCTTCACTGAGCATCAAAGCTAGATGCTGGGGGAAGACAGACTAATTAGTTCTATGTAGCACTTGAATCAACAGTGATTTATTTCAAAATTACCTTATACTACTGACCTACATTAGAGTGGGACAGATGATAACAAAATGAGTGTAGGTGAATAACATAGTTCCTAAATATCTACTCGAGTCTTTACGAGCTCATATTAGAATGAGCACCCTGTAATGAAAAGCAGTGACAATGTAAATTCTGGCATTTGTGAATTCCTCCCAGACGCCGTGTTGCAGGCAGCAGGTAAAACTCTACCCCCTTATAATACAATATCTTCTGTTAGTTACCTAAAGTATAAATCCTTTTTAAAGCAACACTGTGTAACTTTTGTACCTTAAAATAACAGCTTCAAGATCATTTTGATGGTACAGTGTCTATAGGGTTAATAGGGTGAATGATTACTCTTCAACACTTCAACACATGACATTGTTATGACATAATGAGTTTTGTTTGAAGTTAGCAGCTACGTTACACCTGACACATTGTTACAGACCTGGGGTTTGTATACGATAGATACTTGGTAGAGAGTTTGAGGGGCTTTTCTTTTTTTTTTCTTTTACATTTTTCGATTAAAAAAACATGCAATTTCATGTTATTTTGGATTATTATGGAATTTGAATAATTCAGTAGATAATAAACAAACAACAAACAAGAAGCTGAATGACAAAATGTGCTAAAGAAGTCCGCTGACAACTAACACATCTAACACAACCATTAGATCACTTTGATATTAAAATTATTCAGCTTAAGCGGTGCCCAAAATGGCTTGAGTGCTGTGACTAAGCCATATAAGCGTCTGGAAAAACCTCTACGCTATTCATTGCAGGCTGTAATCTAAAGTGTTAGCTGTCAACTGTTAAAAGAATGGTTTTACATTTTAAAAAATATGTTTACTTTCTCCATTGCCCAAAGTTGGATGAGAAGAGTTACACCCTTCTCATATTTGTATGCTAAATCTGAAGCGAGCAATCTTATTTTAGCACTATAATTGGAAATAGCATAATCTGCCTACCAGCTCCTCCCTCTAAAGCTAAAGAATGAACACATAATTATCTTTTGTGTCATCCGCACCAAAATCACAGTGTAAAAAAACACCAGACACTTTTGCCTTTAGACAGAGCCAGGCTAGCTCTTTCCCGACTGTTTCCAGTCTTTGTGCTAAGCTAAGCTAACCTAACAGGCTGCCTGCAGCTTAATATCTAGTGGGGTTTTGCGCTCTGATTTTCTGATCTGGCAGGTGGATACTGTTACCTTTGGACAGAGCGAGGTGAGCTCTTTCCCTCTGTTCCCAGTCACCGTGCTACGCACAGCTAATCGCCTGCTGGCTGTCATTTGATGTTTATCAAACAGTCATGACAGTAATATTGATGTTTTCATCTTACTCCTGGCAATTCCTTTAACATACACGTAATGAAGACATTTCACATCAGAAGTAGCTATTTATGCAGTTAATGCGAACAAAGGCAGAGAACTGTTTGCTTCTGTGTTTGTTAAACTGTTATTTATAGAGTCGGGGCTGAAAGGATTTCTTTCAACTCGGAGATAAGATGGTAATGGGGTCACACTCCCCTCCTATCTAGCTGTTTCCTTTGTCTTCCATTGGTATCTACATATGTTGACCCGGTCCGCATAATTGCCTCATTGTATTGCCAGTGGTGACACACTTCAGAGGGGTTCACCCTTCGCGCGAAAGTTAACACACTCTCCACTGAGGTTATTTGAGTCAACACTTGTTTTCAACACGTACTCTTTGAAGTCAATTTAACTCACCAAAGGGAGGGATCGGGACATTAGAAATATGTGGTGTGCGTGGGGGAAAAAAGATGAGTTTTGTAGAGCGAATATGAGAAGCATTATGGATCGTCTTAGCTTATTATAGGCTGTTGAAAATGCATTCTTCAAAACATGCTTTTAAATACAGGCTGCGAAATCTCAGATGGCCACAGATCCCACAGGCAACATCAGATCTTTTTGTTCTGAAGACGCTCTCCGCTGATTAATTCAAACATCAAAATAAAACTCTGGTGTTTTCATATGCGAGAGTAAAGCCTCCGACGTCACAGGGGGGTTTCAAACCCCATCGGAAGCCTTAAACTCAGAGAGAAGCCAATGTTATGTTTTATTGATTCTTCTTCTGGAGTTCGGAGACAATCATGCGGGTGAATATTTCATTTCTCGCTTTATGTTTGGACTGAGAGCTGTATCCCAGTGTTCAAGGTGTCTCTCCAGACATGTCCCACAGCAGACATAAACAAAGTTATTAGATGAGCAAGACAAGATTCTGAGGGAAATTCAACGCTCGGAGCTTTGGAGGAGCCCTCTGACAGTACGTTCTGGCAATTCAGACTGTCATGCTTCATTGTTCTTTGGGGGAGATGTGTGTTGTTTGACTTTTGAATGTTACCATCGAGCTTATAGACTCACCGGTGGTGAGTCTCGCCTTGCATTACTGTGCATGTAAATGAGAATTTATGTTTTGCAATGAGGTGGTACTCCCTGGGTTTTGCATATTGAAGGCAGATCAACTTAAATATGTACAGTAAGTGCAAAGCATTGTAGAAATTTAGGTCATCTTTCACAGGCAGTGAGATTTTCTCTCTTTGTGTGTATATTTAAGAGGAGGCGGTGTTATGTGTGTACGAGCGTGTGTGTGTGTGTGTGTGTGTGAGCACACATGGGGGGTTGGGGGTCATATCTGTAAATGCAGCGAGACCATCACGTCTCATACAATGCAGATGGAGGAGGCGGCTTCCAGCATTTAGTGTTTTCTTGCCACGAGCGTTAATATGGCTGTTTCTGCTCACGCTGTTTTGCTGCGAGCAACATGGTGTTTGAGGCATGTGCTTCACGGGACTGGATGAGGTATAATTATGTAAATTGTATTCAAAGGAATCAGCAATAGCTCATGTGGAATGGATGTGTCAACAAGGTGTCCGCATTCGCTGTGAGAATTTGCTAATTAAACATGACACCGTTTCTCTCTCAACACATGGGCACAGAAGGATTTAGAAAAAAAAATAAAATAATACTGTGGTGTGTATCGTGTTGCTGGGTGAAAAAATAATCTCCTCGGAAAAAAATAGGCTTTCATTCTGCCAGTGGAAGTGTAGAGAATTTGCCCCCGAGTTCACTGCAGGACCATTAAACTTTGTACATGTTGTTGACATGTGTGTAATGAAAGTGCCTAAACTTCAAACAGCCTGTCCGCGCGGCACAGCAGCCGCCGTGATGCCCTGCAACAGCACAAAAAGGGATGATTTATTACACTGCTTATTTGTCTGGCGCGCTAAATGCTTGAAATCTATTTGACAGCGAGCATAGATAAACTACTGCGCCTGAATGTCTGAAAAGCACTGTACCTGAAAAGCAAAGATTAATTCAGTCCATCAGGAAACAAAAACACATTTTCCTCGTTTCTTTTTTTTTTTTTTTCATATGATATCTCTCCCCCTGATGAACCAGCCTGCGCAGACCTTATCTTTTTCTGAACTTATCAACGTGAACAAGGCACGGGGGAATAGCCGAGTTACAGCACTGGCTGTAGTCAAGGCACGTGACGTGGCTGAAGCACCGAGACAATTAATGAAGGAGAGACAAAGTGCTCGGAGAGCTCGTGAATGACACTTGAGCGCCGGCGAGGAGTGGGAAAAAAAAAAAAGAGAGAGAGTTTTGAAGTTTTTCTTTTGCTCCCCTCCTCTTGCGTTTGCCCAAGATGAATTGGCTTTTCAGATTTAAGAAAGTGCATGGCTGAAATACAAAGAGAGGCTCATCTATCAGCCCCTGAATAGTGAGAGAAAATCCTGTGGCTGTGTGGAGGGAGGGGAGGAGAGGGGAGGGGAGGGGAGGGAGGCAAAGGGGGGGGATGCGTTGTTGGGTTCTCTGATTAGACCCTGGGCCAGTTCTACTCAGGGGCTCGGAGCGCAAACATCAATCCTCTCTTCTTCCACTTCAAATCCTTTGAACCACTTGAGACAATTTCTTCACTGTAAGCCCCCTTTTTAAAGATTTTCTTTATCAAACGTGCCAGCGTACTGTATGTGTCAATGAGCACTCATTGCTGCTTGGTTGTTTATTATGTTAAAATTCTAACTTGACAAAGGCGAGCTCTGGGCATCAGTAATGGGAGTTGGAATAAAAGGACAAAAAAAAAAAAACCCAACAACAACAACAACAAAAAAAAAAACATCCAGGCTGCACTCCCATCAGTCAGAGGTCCAGTTGTGTGAGTGAGCGAGAGAGTGAAGCTGCAGATGAGGGAAAGTGGAGCATTAGAAATGGCTCTCCCAAAAATATGTCAGTCTAAACACAGAAAATACTGATAAAATTCAAGACGCCTGCCAGCCTCCCTTACACACGCACACGCACACACACACACACACACACACACACACACACACACACAAAGAGCATGAGCAATTACACACAGAGGGGCATTATAGAAAGCTTTTATAATGTTTCCAGGGCGTCAAGATCTTAATTTTTGATGCCGCTTTATGTGCATTCGGAGTGTAAATTGGCCTCCCCAGTTTTCTGAAGTGATAAGAGGTAAACACCAAAAACCAATAACTGTCAGCCGAACGTTAAATCAAACTGACAAGTCTCTTAAAAGGTACAGCCATGAAAAATTAACTGGGGGATTTTTGAGGAGACTTAAAATGTGTGGAGTAGCTCCTTTTTTTTTTTTTTTTTCTTTTTTCTTCATCCGTCTCGGCTGGTGTGATCTACAGCTTTTTCTCGCACTGTGACTGACTTTAGTCTGAGCTCGAATACAAACAGTTTGGGTGACATTCAGAACAAAGTGAATTTAAAAGCCCTTTATTTCAGACGAGATAGTGCCCCTCCTTTTCGTTTTTATTTGCTGTGTGACAGCTCGTGATTATTATTCTCGTATTCCACAGAGGCGAGTCAGAGGAGGTTAACTCAACACGGATATACTGAACCGACTCAGGTCGAAATGGTCACCTTGTCTTCCTGTTATACAGCCTCCGAACATCCTGTCCCCGCACGGCTGATTCTGCGACCCGTGAGTGGAGACTTTAAAGATTTTCTGGGCTCAGTCAGTCTCAGCTGTGTCCTGGGTTCAGGGAAACTGTGAGAGAATCAAGTCAAAGCGCCGACAGAGTACGAGTGACATTAAATCCTTAATAGTTATTGGTAAGATATTAAGGGATTACAGCACCATGGGATACTGAGACCGAATGGGAAAACTATCTGTCAAACATCCTCCCTCAGATTACCACGTTACATGCTGATGCGTCTAACAGCCCCTTCTTTGTGTGTACCATAAATCTCATCAAAATGTGCATATATGGCAGTTCTGGAAATGCACGCTAAAATTAGAGAAGGGAGAACTTCATTGCCCTGACACATGTAGGTCTTCAGTCGCTCGGCTTTGCTTGGTTTCCAGAGAGCAATCACACAAAGATTGAGCAAAGGTGCGGCAAACTTAAACATGTCAGCCAATTTCAGACGTGTGAAGCAACAGAGTGCTTCAGCAGCGCTAGCGGCTCATGGCCTCGGGTCCTGGGCTGTCTGAATCTGAAATTCACAGTTCAGAGCACACCCGGAGATGGAGCCGTAGAAATCCTTGATGCCCTGCACAATGAGGCCATTTCATAGTAGATCACGGTAGTCTCTTGCTGGTGTTGAAGGGAGAGGAAAAGCATTTTGACAGGTCAATGAAGAATTTATTTGAAATGTCTTGTGGTGTTGAGAAGATTTGCGTGCTCTTCAAAAAGCTACAAGGGAAGCCATCGGAGGGTGCACAGATAGGAGTTTACACACTGTTCCTCCAGCCTGGTCTGAGTGCTTTATCAACACTTACACCAAACCAGTATTGAAGATGATCAGTCCTTTATCCACAAAATCTCTGGGTGTTAGTGTTTTTGGGGGGGTTTTTGCTTGCCTTGAATTGTCAGTTTGATTCAACGCATCACTTTTGACAGTGCGTCCACATAGCCTGAGCGAACCACACAGATTCCATGGTATCTCGCTGTGCACAGCAGTTTGTATGGAAACATGGAACCGAGAGAAAGACTCCGAACATGAGGGAGCATCAGAGAAAGTGATTTAGGCTGACAAGAGAGTTCTCCGCTTGATTTTTGTGGTGACAGGCTGTGACAGTGCTCAGAGTGTACAGGTAGGGAACAACAGTGGAGAATTTTTGCTCAGAGTGTTTGTACAAAATATACTTGTCGCCGAACATAACGTGAAGGGATTATGTGGCTCTCAGCCCCCGAGCCCATTTGTTCTTACCGAAGACAAAAACAGGTCAACATTATCATAAGGCCATTATAGGCCAAATGATTTCCTAAAGCAGCAGCATAGTGCAGTCTTTAGAGAACTATTCAAACCACAGGAAATATTGGATTTGTTCGGGACCATTTTTATCCTTGGCTTTGGTGCACCAGTGAGTATTTATGGCATCACGATGAAATTAGTGCCCATGTTTAATGTAAAAATAAAAAATATCATGCCGTAAACTGAGACTTTGAAAAGGTATCCTCTGAGAGACAATTTGTGGGATAGCACACATTGTCATCCATGAAGCGAGGAATGTGTCTGTCTGTCTGTCTGTGATTCGCATATCTCGAGACTTGTTCATCTGGTGTACTTCACAGTTGGTAGTTTTGTTGCTAAGGACCCAAGGAAGCGCAGTGTCAAATTTGGTTAAATTTTGACACATTATACGTTCAATATTAATACATTTTTAATAAAAAATAAAAAAGCGAACACAGGCAAAAAAGGACCCATATGCAAGATACCAAGGCAGGCAGTTAGAAAAACAAAAAGCAACCTTTAATGATCTGAAACCGTAACAAAGGCAGGCAATAAAAAGCAGAGCAAAACTAAATAAAACATTAGAAATCAGGGAGACACATTGAGCACGGGTGGCAACAAAGGTAAAACACAAGGAGCTAAATGCAGGACTGGGAAACTGACTCGGAAACACAAGACTGACATGTGGACAAAACAGATGAACTGACCAAGAGAGAGGAAAAGACACAAAAGAAAGCAAGTAAAACAAGACACATCAGGAGAGAACCTTCAAAATAAAATAGAACATGACTGCTACAAAAACCCAAACCATGACCACCTCTGTGTGACAGTAGCTGGGGCGGGGCTTCAGCACTCTGGCTTCATGGCTCTGCAGACTGAAGCTGGGCTCACACGTGACCCCTCTCACATGATCTCATGGGGAAGCAGACTTAAACAAGATGGAGATTAGCGTGGTGCAACTACTTGCTGTAGTAACATTTTGGCATGAGGAAAAACAAAAGCAGAAGGATGAGTAGGAAGACGTGGTCAACACAGGTTTTTGCTTTTAAGTTTCTGTGAACATTAATATGCTAGCTAACGTTAGCCTCAAGGGCTACAATGTTGACCGTTGCTTGGCAGCCTTGACAGCCTTGACAGCCTTGACAGCTGCTCTGTAATGCATCTCTCATTGGTTATTGAGGTCTGAATCGGAGAGTACCGATGTAATAATTCAGCTATTACATCCAAAACTGCACTTCCTAGAAAGGGCCACTTGAGCCTACAAAGGTGAGTCAATCCCCCACATAGACACCCCAACATTACAGAAATTAGTTATTTTCATAGTCAGGTGGGACTACAAATAAAGGTTTTGGTTTCTTTATTTACTTCACTTGTTTGAATTATATTAAAGTTTAAAGTTATGCAGAATTAAGGGCTCTGCTGCTCTGAGTGACAGTAAGCTGCTAGCTGTCTAGCTAGCTTTAAGTAACCAGGCCGCATTTAGCCTGCCTCAGTTTCACCGCTCTTCACCTCTTTTACCTTTTTTTGGATATGTTAGTTGGCATCAGGCACTGCCCGAGCCAACACATTGAGCTTTACAATGGCTCTTCAGAATCCTGTGGGTGACATCACGGAGACTGCATCCCTGTTTTAACAGTCTATGAGTACAATGGTGTGGCTCACTGGTGTGTTTTTTGGATATAGACGGGGGAATATGGAACAGAGAAGCAAGCTTTATCAGGCTTTTGGCTACAGAGACGATAGTTGGAAGGGATTTGTTCACAATGAGAGAAATATATATCATCACCAGACAAAATTCTTCAACCTCCAGGGATTCCAGCCAGTGCTGGCTTCATTAGCCAAGGTTTTGACACATTCATCCCTTTAACTCCTGCCTGCACATGAATACAATTGAGATCAATGGATTTTCTGTTCTGGTGTTTACTGCACTGAAAAACGACATTTTGAAAAACTCACCAGAAACAGGTCTTTCTAAAGACAGTGCCTATGTGTCTTTGGACAATCTGTCCAAAGAAACTCAAAACCACCTGCATGACTGAATGCATGCACTGGCACTTGAGAAAACCTGCTCTTTCAATATGACCCAAGATCTGCTGGGTCAAGTGGCTGTGCAGGTACGCAACTTGCGAAAAGGTGAAGTGAGAAAGAAGCGGACCTCTTTTCATGCAATTCAAGCAATTTGTGAAGGACCCTCACTCTGTGAATTCAAACGCTGTAAAGTGATGGCATGTAAAGCTAGAGGGCAATGTCAGATTTGTGAAATCAAATCTTTGTACGTTCCATAAGACATACTATGTAGGATTTAACATTTGTAAGCACAGCACTCAGACTTGACCCCAACCAGCTCAACGGTCGAAAAGAGCCAAAGCGTTAACGCAGAGAGCGAGAACCAAGCGCTGAATCAGAGAAATAGAACGTTAGTTCCTGGATAGGTGACGAGTGAGAGGGATTATTTTTGTTTGAGTCTGTACATGTTTTGAGGAAATCCTGCAGAGTATACCTTCAAGAAAAAATGGTTTTACACAATGCAAGTACATTGTGAAGGTGGAACTTTATAACCTCGCTAAAATGTATTTTGTTTGCTAATGTGTCGCGAATGAAAAGCATTATTGTTTTTGCCTCTTTGTTGTGATTCGTGGAGACCGGCGCTGTGCCTCAAGGACATGCCGGCCTGTAGCTGGTCTGGGTGAATATCTGTGAAACAGACAGTATGTACAAGCCAGAGGGCATGTGAAATAATTTACTTTTACGCTGTATGCCTGTCTTACTGTCACTGTCTTTTTATTTCCAGTGAAGAACAGATTATTATCTACTAGATTGTTTTTTTTGAGCACCGTGTTTTTTTTTTTTTAATATTTCAGGACTGGTTCTGCTGTTGGGTTTCCATGGTGGCAGACTGCGGGTTGCACTGGGGACAGTTTCCATTTAGGTGTGGCACATGGCATTTACAGAGGAGAGGTGTGTGGTGGCAAATTTGGGTCACATCGCAGGAGTGTTTTGACAGTCGGTAAACCTCCTGTCTGTTCCTGTTTTCTCTTTTTTTCCCCGCTTTTCTTGTCTTCGCTCGTCTTATCACTGTCATCAAATCAATGAAACTGTTTGTGATGGCACTCGTGTTGATAAGACGACTGCTGTATTGATTCATAAATGAATGTATAAGATGAGGTGGTGTTAGGGCCAGGGTACTGTTTAAATCACTGATCCTCTACATTGGTTGACTTAGTTATTTTAACTAAATGTTTTTCATGTGGGGTCTAACATTTTGTAGTTGAAGCCTTGTACTGTGTATACGTGTACATGTGTACATTGTATTCGTCCAATGGAACCAATCACAATGTATGTTCAGTCACAATAACTTCCAGGTCAAAAACTCCTTTTAGTGTTGTCAAAAAAGAATGTGTACTTTGAGTAATTAATTGTAAAAATAAAGTACGCACAACAGAAATAATGCAGATTAATTGACTCCCATCCTTCACATTCCACAGCAGCGTTGTAAAAAGATGGAAGCAGATGATAAAACGCTGCCAGGCTGACTGAATGCAAAATTAACATTTGAAAAACACCCAGATGGAACTGTTGACAGGATCACCACTCTGTGCAATTTTTGTACCATCAGACTACTTCAAGCTTAAAATATCACCTCCACCACCTGACAGCGGGCTATGAGGTCAGACTTAGCTCAACCCCTGATGCTAACGTTAGCGTTAGCAGCCAGCCTCATCAAGCCACAGGCAGTCAGACACAATTTGAGTAAATCTACCTGTGACAGATGAACTCAATCGCAAAATGGAATGCAATGCAATGCAGGCCAATTTCTGCGGTAGAGGACAAGGGTTAATGGAGACTGATATGCGTCTCACAACAATCATAAGTATGCATGTACTTAATTGGATTTTTTTTTTTTATTGCTTGACAACCCTACTTTTTAATACGTTATTTCGGAGTGTATACATCTCATTCATCGAAAATGCATGCTTGATGTTTTCATGTTTCATTAATAATGACACTTTCACTAACGTTAGGCTGGAAACCTAATTTACCTGTTGGGCCACAGACGAAAGAAAATGAGAGTTTGAGTTTAGCCAAAATTAGCCGTTGGTCCGAGATGATGCTGTTGGGTGGATATCAGAGACACTAGCAAAACAACACATTACATGAAATAAGCACAGCTGACACGTCAGATAGGTTGGACCGTTGTGTATTACTAGATATCTTTAAACCTTTTCTGTTTCAGGGGAAAATGCCAATGGAATCAAAACAAGTTTACAGATTATACTTTACTCTGCAATGCAAGTCAACCACCAGCTGCCTACCAGGAAGTGACCGATGTTGTTAGTACGACGTCACAGTGATTCGATCTATAGTCACAAAATATAAGCTATTTGATTCATGTACATGGATTAAAAATTAAAAAATTAACAAAGTAAAAGATGAGTTAGACTGATAGCATATTATCTGATATCGTTATCGTGAATTGTTTAGGACAAGATAATCATCTGAAATCCCAACAGCCCGAAATCACACAATAATACTTTTACGATTCACTTTGGTTAAGATTAGCTAAAAATCGTTATGTTGGTTATACACTGTGTTAATAAAAGCATTTTCCTTGAATCACTGATGAAATGGGATCTTTAAGATTTGTGTACATGAACATGAATTTCCACTTGTGGACCTTCCTACTTCACAAACTGATACTGTGTTGTTCTAATATACTGTGTGTACCGTGTCAGCTTTCTTTCTACTTCAAGTCTCTCTCACACACACACACACACACA
The DNA here is from genome assembly GCA_039737535.1 of Lagodon rhomboides. Classification (NCBI taxonomy): domain Eukaryota; kingdom Metazoa; phylum Chordata; class Actinopteri; order Spariformes; family Sparidae; genus Lagodon; species Lagodon rhomboides. The sequence goes on from CM077790.1 coordinate 16,137,358, forward strand.
CACACACACGCACACAAAGGTTAATTAGGCACAGGTGTGCTTCGTTGACCCACTGGATTGCTCGTGGCTGTTTCTGTAGCTCAGTGTGTGCCCTGCCGGTCATACAGCTTAAATCAGAGACACCAGCTCCCAGCAAAGGTTGAGGCGGCCAATGAAATCGCTCCCTGCCAAACACCAGCTTTTCTCTAGAAACACAAACCTCCATCTTCCACCAGAGAACCGACGGTGCTCTAAAACGTATAGCTTACTTCTGTTCATGCATGCTGCTGTGGACCCGTCTCCTGAGCTCCAGTCAGGGTCACTGGAGTAAAATCTACACTGTGTCTCAGCTAAACTGGAATAAAGGGACATTATAAATTCTACCAAGCGTGTATTCCACTTTTAGTCCAAAGTACCGGATATTTGAAACAGAGTTTGAATGCATTATGTATGGAAGTCGATGAGCCTTTTTTTGTATGTCTCTGCAACTGATTGTCATGTCATGGCCACTGAACCTACTGGGCACCATTGCTCTGTTAACACGAGGAGTACAAGGAAGAATCGACGATCCACACTGAGTGGGATACTGAGCGCTCAAGACTGTTGAAAAAGACGGTTTAAATATTAAACCAGAAATCCGCCTGTACTCAAAACATTAAACAGATCTCCCTCTGTTCGCTGTCTCTCTCAGTGTGTTGTTGAATATATTCATATGGGCTGGCTGACTGTGCTGATAGCAGGTGCATTAAAAATCTAAAGTTTATAAATGATACATTGAAGAGCGGGGAACTGTTCTGATTTCCCTTTTATAAGGTTAGCAGAATGGGCTCGTCCGCTGATTATTGTTCTCTCCCTTGAACTAATATCTTCAGGGCTCAGCTCGTGGTCAAGGACAAAACATTCTGGGATGGTCTATTCTTCAGCTTGAATTAAATATTTATTCTGTTTTGAGAAGGGTCATTTCAATTTTGCTCCTGCAGGCTCCTCCAGTCGTTCTATTACATAACTCACAATGGAAACTCTAACAATAGTTCATTTCCTGCTCCTGAAGCACCAAAATGTGCTCTCCGCTGTTATACCTGGGTTTCAACACGGAAGTTTGATCTCCTTCTCGCGGACTGACTGACCCCTGCTCTTTCACCACACACCACAGTAACTTTCTCTAACTCGTAACCCAAAGGAGAAGCCTGGCATTACACATTCAGCTTCGGTATTGCAAAGAAATTGATTGTGTGGAGTGGAGGGAAAAAAAAGCGATGCTTCCGAAATGCATTGCATATTTCTGATTTCCTCCGTATTGCTCTTACACCAGCGACGGTTTGCATTTCAAATGTAAACATGTCGGATGTTTAAAATAGGCTGCGGAAAACAAATCATGAACACACCTACATTTTCAGATTTGTTAAACAGTGTGTTTCTGGCACAAGATTCAACATACTAATTAGCCCCTAGGAGATCCGTCTAACAGTTTGTGATGTTTTTTTTTCTTTTTTTTTTTTTCTCTTCTTTCCTGATTTTTAATCAGTCTAATTTCTCTCTCCAACACACAGGCACGTTCGGCGCCACACACACAAAGCCTCTGTTTGCATAATGTGCTCACTGTCTGCTCCTCTGAGACTAAGCACTGTTTGCGCATCCCTGCATCTATGTGTATCTACTGCTCTGTGCGTGTGTGTGTTTGTGTGTGTGTGTGTGCGCGAGCATGAGATTGCTCAAGTTCATTTGTATGTGTTTTTGGGAAAGAGGGCTCAACCCTCCTCCCCTCCACTCCCCTCCCACCCCCACTCCTTTTAGTCTGCTGCCCTGGCTGTGGCTCGACCATGATTGCTCTGACAATTCAACAGAGAGAGAGAGAGAGAGAGAGAGAGAGAGAGAGAGAGAGAGAGAGAGAGAGAGAGAGAGAGAGGAGGGGGAAAAAAGCGAAAACACCTTCTGCCAGACTGTTTTTTCCTGTTCTGTTATGGAAATGAGATTTTCCATCTCACTTCATCTTCAGTACTTAAATACCTCTTTGCTGAGAATAGGGCTGTCTGGCCTGTTAACACGTTTCCTCCCATATAAGTGCTCTGTTGTTCTGCAAAGCTTAGTTGAATCTCAGCTTCTGTGCCTTCACAGAGAAATTAGATTTCCTACAAATTGTGTGAAATGTGAACTGTCCTATTAGGCGTACGTTTATTGCTCTCTAAATCACAGTTAGTGTATGTTGTCCTGATGGCAGGCTGCTGAATCTCCTGTTTGTATTATTCCCAGAAGTCGTGTCTTATTGTGGTCTTCATTCACTTTTCTGCTCAGACACGCTGCGCTGTGAGCTGATTCATGCTAAATATCTTCGATCCCAAAAGCACATTATGTAATTGTAGCCCTTTTATTCACAGTGCACTCTTCGGGCTGTACTTGAAAGTGATTTGCCAGATGAATTAGACAAAAAAGACAAGAGATGGAGATGACGAAAATGGACAGAAAGAAATTAATAAAGTGGTTAAACCAAGAAAACATTAGAATGTCTGTCGTATCCTTTTCTTTCTACCTTAGCCCAGTGGCATGGTTTGGGTTTCTGGTTTAGTCACTGTTTCCTATTTTACTTTGTAAGGTTCATCCTCATGTGTCGTGTTGTGTGACTTCCTGCCCTCTGTCTTGTTTTCCCTGCCTTGTGATTGTCCTGATCAGTTTCACCTGTCACCTGATTATCCTCCTGTGTGTTGGTCTACATGATTTCCTCCTCTCTTCCACCTTTTTCCCCCGTCTTACCTGTGTTCAATTAGTTACCGCTCCCTGTGTATTTAAGTCCTTGTATTCCGCTCTCTTTTTGTCAGTTCATCTGTTATGTTTTCCCACTTCAGTCCCCTGTGTTCCTCGTGTCCCCTGTGTTCTTTGGGTTCCTGCCTGCGTTCCAAGCGCTTCTTCGGTTTGTACTCGGTTTAGTTTTTTGTATTCTTTGCACTTCTTTATTTCTTTGATTTGCCCCCGCCTGCTCCTCGTGTATTTTGCCGCCTACCTTTTCTGTTTCTTGCTAGTTTGAACTTGGTTTTCATTTTTATGTAAAAAAAAAAGAAAAGAAGGAGAAGTTTGCTTTCGGTTCTGTTGCCTGCCTGCCTCTGTGCCTTGCGTTTGGGTCCCTTTTTGTGGTTTCGACCTCTCAGATGGCTAGAGCACAGGACATCGGGTGCCATAAATCCGCAGGACCCATCGGACAAGCGGCACAGCTCACCAGCCTCCTAATCTAAAAGATTTACGGCTGAATGTTTGAGTTGAGTCAAATCAGTGGTGTCGTCAAGTAGGTGCCTCCCTTTACGGATGCTTTGTTGAGTTTGGCTCACAGCAGCCCGAGAAAAACCAACCACTGACTCTGCCAAACCCCGTCTCCTGGATGTGTGTGCATCCCGAGGTTATCAACAAAGCTATTAACTGAGCTGCTACAAGACATTAAAAATGACAAATGTGGAGGAAAAAATACAAAAATAATCACTCATTAGCTAAAACAAAAGAAAAGCCTGAAAAGTGTGTTTCACGAAGTGTTTAATGAGTAGAGGCTGATAACATATGAGCCAATTTGCGCGAGTGGATGTCATTGAATCGCAATATGAAATTAATTTAATACTTTTAAAAAAATCAATTAAGATAATCTGCCCTCAACAGCAAACAAAGCAGACATGGGAAACATGGCTGGGGAGCTGGAGAGAGAATTTCTTAATCTCAGATAATTAATAACTAGGCCTCCATTAAAACACTCATTTGCTTTTTTGCTCTGGAGAACATGAAATCTCCTCAAATGTACACCGACACTATTCTTTATCGGGCCTTGTTCTGTAAAAGCACACAGCCCCGGATTCATTTTTATGAGAGCTTACAGTATTCTATTCATAGAGCCCTTTAGAAATAGCAAGCATTCATAATGGAGCCGGGATCTGATTAACCTCCTCGCTTGCCGGCACAATGGCAGGCTACCCTGAGACTCAGCCCCGTAATGGAGTCCGCTATCACCAAGCGCACTCCAAACATTCTTCGCACCGCAGGACTCGACGACCAGATTGGAATCCCTTAACTCCCCTCTGCACTCGGCACACAGTGGGGAAACAAAACATCCTCTAAGCTGATGCCCCTCAACATTAATCTATCTCCCTGCTCCACTCGTGCACACACACACACACACACACACACACACATTATGCACCATAGGCGTCCTCTTGAGTGCCTTTGTTGCAATTTTGCATTCCTAATTGTAAACTCTTGCTCTATTCCACATCTTTGAAGCTCATGTCTGTGAACATGTACCTTTAATATACGCGTCCACAGTGTGTTTGTGTGTGTGTTTGTGTGTCAAGCTACTGTTAAATATAATGCAATTACATGTAATAGCCCTCCAACAGGCTTTGTACTATATTTATGAAGCTTATAATGTGTAATTTTCGGGTTATCATATTACATTATACGTTATATTGTGTCCCTGTTATTTTCTTCTCCTCGTGAGCAAAATAGCATGTAACGCAGCATAATAGGGGGGCCATCAAGTGAAACATTTTTCATGAATTGTCATGAGTATTTAGTCCTTTCTTGCTTTCTTAGATGATATGAGACATTACTGGGTTGCTTCAAATGTGCATCACCCACCTCAATGTTGCCATCTCCTGGCCTAACAGGATTAAGCAAGACGCTCGCACAGTCCTCTCTGTTGTGGAGCAAATGGATAGCCTGTGCCAAATATGTCAGAGGGAGTGATTACACCCCTCAGTGGCCAGTTGGCCCAACAGTCCGCCCCCAGTGGCCAGCCCTGTGGGGGCTGTCAGGACCAGGCAGACTGGAGCTTGGTAAGGAGCCAGTCCCACGTTTAACAGCCAGCTCCTGCCCAGCCCAAGTGTCATCTGCACCTGCCAATGGGAAGCAGTTCTCACCCATCAGATAATGGCTGAGAGGAAATTGCTTCAAGGAGGCGACATTCTAGGATGGCAATATGGAGATGTGAAATGTATTCAAGGAGGAGGAGGAGAGAGACCTGGTCCTTGAAAAGGCAAATTAGCATTGACATACACGTCCACACACACACACACATAGAGGCACATATAAATATACTCATGCACAGACATTTTTACATGTGCGCGCGCACACACCAGCAAGGAGGCTGTACTTAATCTTCCCCGCTTTGAATAATATAACCGTCCAAGGGAGAATCAAATTTATTCACAGCCAGGACTACCAAGCAAATGCTTATTTACCTCACCTGATATAGTAACAGCCAAGGAGTCATGGGAATATGGATTTGCAAGTGTGTACATCCCGGCTGCGGACGCGCTGAAACAAGGCCATTTTTTTTTTACTAAGCGCTCTTAGTATCTACAATGACCAGTTCAGCGGTGACGTGGAAAATGAAAATCAAAGTGAAAGTTGGTTATGGTTATGTCAAGTCAAATATGCGCCCGCAGATCAGCGCGCACTGGAGGTTAATGTGCAGGCCTGCTGATCTTTTGGAGGCCCTCATCCGTGTAGCTTAAGGCGGTGGAATTCAATATGAAGCATGAAATGTGAAGTAGTCATCATAATTGGACTGAAACCCCATAGTGGAGCCTTTACCAACAGGAAGTATAAAGCACACCACCAAGGCCACAAGGGGAGGGGAGCTGATTTCAAGAAGAATCCAGTTGGTCGGTGCAGCATTTTGAGGTTGCCAGACTCTAATTAGACTGTCAGGACAACATGTTCTCTCAAACAAGTGGTTCAAAATATTGAATTATAATTTTGTATTTTTTTTTTCTTGGTGAGGGAGTTAATGATCTGCGTCTGTGTGAGAAGAAGCACGCGCTTTCAGGGGTTTGTTCTGGCTCGCTCTGCATCTGATGTTTCCATGGCAAAGTTTCAACCTGTAGATGGCACTCTCATCCCTGGTTTTAATCCAAACCTGTAGGGTCGACTCCCCATTTTGAAATGACTGGCCTCAATTCCAAAAACCTGTTTTTCTTTGTTTGTCATTATGATCCTTTAGCAGGTATTTTGTCAACGGCGCCGAGGCAGGATTCCGTAATTTCTCACCCGGCGCTCAGATTATAATGACAGATATTGTTGTGCTGCAGCGGTAGCATACCTGTTTGTGCATATGGCCAAAGCTTATTCAAAAATGCTTATGCATAATGAAGTGCAGCTAGCAACTGTTGTTCCAATCGTTCGCAGGCAGCGGGCATTAGTTACACAGTGGGGAATGGTTGGAGTTGAGTGGGGGTAGAGGAACCTCAGCCAAACATGGTTTGTCTCTGAATACTAATGCCTCTTTTGATCTGCCTCGGCTTTTAGGAGATTTAAACAACAAAATCTGTCTTTCCAAATTTCTTAATAGACTCAGCCTTTTGTGGCCAACATGAAAAAATCCTCGAAACATGTTTACACGGCATCCATATTAATGTTCTGAATTTGTTTAAAACATGTAGAGTCCGCTGAGATCTTATTACAGGCAAGCCCTTTTATTATTCATGCTTGGCCCTAATAGACTAATTAATTTATCATAAAATAGTCACGCATTTTTTATGATTTTCTTATGTTATGCATTTATTTCCATAATGGATCTTTGTTTTAACAAATGCATCTTTTTAAGTTGCCCCTCACATGTCCTAAATTTCAGTCGCTATGCAAAAGAGATTTCCTCCCCGCTGAAAAGATCTGAATGAATTAGCTACAGAGCTACGCAGGAAGCAAAAACAATTAGACCTAATAACATCAAGGCTACAAGTACCTATGTGATTTATATGGCCCTAAAAGCTATTTAGGAGCATATTGTGACAGAATGTTAAGTGTGATTAGGGACAGTATGTTAAACATTTGGCCAGTTGTAATCAGTTGGAGAGCTGCGAGGATGAGCTGTGGTTGGGGGGTTATCTGTGCCTGTAGCGCCGCAGGAGGTGCCAAAAGCAACAGAGACCACTAGCCAGTCTGAGTATTTGGCACCTCCGCAGCTGCTGCTCACATGCTTCCACCCTCTCGTCACACCGAGAGCCAATACCAAGCACAGGATAATCTTGTTTTATCTGCCTTTCAGACAGCCCAAATGGTCGAGATTAAACCTTCCACATGACCCTCACGGCCAGAGCGGTGACATGTATACCCCCAGTTTATTAGAGCACCTAAGGTTAAAGTGAGATGAGGAAACTGATAAGGGCCTGGCCTCGAAATATGGCCGGATGGAGTTTCCAGCCTGCTGTAAAGAAAAAAAAAAAAAAAAGGGTCTGTGCCTATCTAAATTTGATAAACGCTGCGTCGTGAATACAAGTCTATCTCTCTTCAAGGTTGTATTGTTATCAGAGGAGCTCATTTAGGTATTTAGCAGCAGGGATTGTGTGTAAATTGTTTAGTGGGCAGAGATGAGATGCTTTACAAAGATCGGCACTGCTACCGTTGGACGGTCAACTACTAATCAGACCTTCTGTATGGAACAGTTTGTAATGAAAATCCTTTTGGTGTTAGCAGAAGTCAGCTTTGAAGGCAACACTTTGCAGAAAGAGTATGAATCATTTACTTAAGTAATTATTAACTTAGGCATGACTCATGATGAGTTGGTGCATTAATTGATGCAGGATGTATCATCAATTCCTGTTGCTCGGCATTAAAACGATTATCAAATCGCTCTGACTTTATGCAATTAGTTCACACTTAGTAGGTCATCAGTAAGGGATGTTAGTTTTTATGCCAGTTTTGTGTTAGTGTAATTATATATTTCTGGTTATTATGTTAATGTTTGTATCTGATGACCAGTCTTATTAAAAAAAAGAAAAAAAGTAGCTGCTTTCAGAAAGTCTGGGCAAACATTCGGGTCTGAAATAAAGTTTGGTGCAAATGGAATCCAGCTAATTTGTTCGCATATCAATTAATGCATGAAGTATATGGGAATTAACATTCATTAAGTGAATACCCATTAAGTTTGAACTCCAGTCACATAAAGTCGAAACGGTGAGCAACAGGAATCCACGATTCATCCTCCATTATTTAACGCATTAAATCATCAATCGTGAATAAATAATTCAACAAATTCAACTCACAATTTCTCTTTCTTGAATTATGGCAATATCACCGTGTTGCACTGCATGAAAGTCATATTCTCCTGCTTCGAGCCTTGATGGTGCTCTTTCCATAGACGTATGGGGCTTATATGTTGCAGGGAAGTCTACAAGAAACTGCCTGGGTTTCTGTGGGTTAATTAATACATTAAAGGGCCACTACGTAGCTTAGGAAAATAAATTCAAACTCAGATTTGCAGTATTAATGAGGTTATAATACAAATTCAGAAATAATTATGTTTTTTCATAACTGAGTGAACAAGCTGTTCTCAGAGGAAATTAAGGTCCCCAAAACACTGTTTGAAGCTAAAAAGGTGGCAGGGTCCGCCACATATAAACAAAGTGAAACAGTATGAGACTGTGTTGTCCTTTAATGAAGATCCTTCTCTTCTGATTAAAATGTCTTCCCCTAAACTACACAGTGCACCTTTAAATCATCATAAGTCAAGCATTAGTTAAGCATCACTTAGTTATATTATTTATCCGCTTATTGAAACAGTTAACAGGACAACGTTATCCATCAAAGTGTAAAAACCTTTTAATAATGCAAATTAGATTAGTTGATTTCTTTAACATTTAATCTTATGTGTATCTGTGACAGCATGCAACACCTTTGGTTACTAAATTTGCATGTCACAGCTTTCATTCAAACAGTCAGGGATGTCTCACAGCAGTTTGTCGTTTTCATGAGCTCAGGCCAATTATGGAAACAAAGCTGCTAAGTGTTTCTCTTTTGTGTCACATAGTTTCGTGCGGCTCGTTCGTGCTTCACGCTCATTTTCCACTATATGCACACCCCTGTGCTGTATGTGGCCCGACGCTGTATCTGTGCCGCGCTGTCTTTTTGCGGTGTATATATCTGCAGGAGTGCGATTTATATAGTTTCGTGACAGCGCAAAACCCAAACAAACCCAAACGTATAAATAAAACTCCGAGGATCCCAGCTCACATGTTGATCACTGCAACTGCATATTTTGGCATTGTTAAAAAAGAGAATCCCAACACAGTAATCTCAGCGAGACAGACAAAATTAGACTGTGATAGATGACAGTAAACACATCAAAAATATCATTTTCATGAAGCCTTTTTCAGCTCTTTCCTGCATCTTGAAAGTATTTGGCTGAAAACTGGAAACCTGGAAACTCTAAAACAAAAAAAGAAAAAAAAAAAACTTGGCTGACAGTTTTCTAGCAGTGGGTGACATGGTGGCTGTTATCCAAAAGGTGGGCCTTTGAGACATTTGTTCCCAGTGGCATATGCCAGGATTACTGCTCCCGGTGTCACCAAATGCTTTTCCTGCCTCCCTACCTGGTGGCGTGCGAGGAGGAGAAGAAGACACAATCTTCACACGGAATTGAAATAATGTCAAAGGCTGGCTGACATCAGACTGATTTCTGACCATCATCGAGGTCAATGCGATGTCGAACTGCCAAGGCGAGATCAACAATATTCTTACCATTAATTAAAATCACCTCGGTGAGAAGAACAGATGGCCGAAGCCATTAATCTGCTCTGATGCTCTTACTGTCACCACACACATCTTAATCAAGCCGTGAGCTGCATTAATCACCTGACTTAAGTGACAAACAAGTATCACTCGTGTGTTAGCCAGGCTTTGTTTGTGGTCGGACCTCTGGTGACCTTGTAGTGATGTATTGATCAGAAAAATACTCAAGACACGAGTAGGTGCTGTTAAATATTGAGGCAGTTAGCTCAGACTCAACCTCGGGCGCGTAGAGGAAATCACAAATGAGCAAGTCATCACTCCCTGTTTTAATCATCACGTCTGTGCTCTTTATTCGACACCGGAATATTCTCATCTACAGTTGCTCAGCTGTTACCTTGAAACCGTTGCAACACAAAGTGGTAAGGGCGTGAGGCATTTGATAAGATTAAAGTGTAATCCTCTTAGTGGCAAACAACTAATTTGGCTAATAATTCTGCCTTACCTTCTGACTCCTCGCAGCCATAAAATCCTGGATTTCAACACCCAGCCAGCATGGGACTATTGTGCTGAAGGCTTTGTGCGTCTGGTAATGGCAGCAAAGTATCTTATGTTTGATCCCCCTCCACGTTCAGCTTGATCTTGTTTTTGATTAAGGATGAAAATAGAGATAGCGAGCGAACAAATATAACCAACAAAGTAGTAGATTATGAGAGATAGAGGCAAACCTTTCATGTTTGCACTCGACATCATAATATTTATCCCCAATGCTGTTGCTTTTACAGGATTAATGATTTGTGTTTGATTTTTTGCGCTGGCCAGCCTGAGCGTATGGAACAAAAACAACACTCAATTAAATGATTTGTGGCATAATGCAGGCTTCAGCATCTGGGGAAACCACTTGTTGGTTCAGTGTCTTGCGGATTGTGAGAACAAACTCCTCACATCCGCTTCTGTGCTGTAATGCGATCTGACTGGAGCACGTTCCAAGTTCAATATGTAAATACTGCAGCTTTCAATAGCATGCATTATGAATGGGCTTACTCTGCTGGAAAGTGTTTTCACTTTTTTTTTGTGTGTGTGTGTGTGTGTGTGTGTGTTTGTATTTGTTCACGCTGCTTGGTATTCTTGCCAAGAAAAGCAGGCAACATTATCTGAAAAAAGAAAATCAATTTTCACATTTATCACATTTATTAAACAGGGCATGCCCAATCTGAACCTCGCTGGCGCTTTGTTATTGGACTTCTGTGCTAGTCATGCGTTGGCCATATCAAACGCCGCGTTCGAGGGTGATTCATATGTGTACTTAGTAGCAAAAAAAAAAACAAAACGCTCGACTCTGTGGTGGTATCATTAGATCTGAGAGAAGAGAACTTGTTGTAAGTTCAAACCGGGAACAGGTCTGAGGGTCTTAATCGCTCATCTCTGGAAGAATTTCTCGTGCATGTTCAAAGCCTTCGCTGTGGAGGCGGCTGCTCGGAGTTATGGTCGGGAGGTCGTCAATGCCTGTCGTGGGCGAGGTTTTCCAGGCATGTCCGGCCGGTAGGAGACCTCGAGGTAGACCCCGGAAGACGATGGAAAGATTATTTATCTCGACTGTCTTGGGATCCCTGAGGAGGAACTAGAAAACATGGCAGGGGAGACTGACGAATGAACCTGCTTAGCCTGCTGCGACCCTTCCCCTGCCCTGAACAAATGGCAGAAAATGATGTATGCGTGGATTGACATTCAGTATATAAGTAAAACCGGACTTGTTTAACACTTTAAAGATGGATGGATGGACAGAGGGGTGGATTTTATGAACATTTATATCAGCAAAACTGCGCTCGTGTAACACATATGGCAGCACGGAGCTCCTTATCACCTCCTGCTGACACGGTATCACAACTATCTCGGGTCTGTGTGGCTGTTCATTGTGTGACTTCTCACACCTCCCTGTAGGTGCCCTCTTGGGGGCTCAGACTGCTCTCAGCCAAACTTTTGTGAGGTGTCAGGAGCCCTTTGAAGAGCTGCAGACGCCCTTTTAATCAGCAAAAGCTAATCACCCATATGGTTGACAAAGGTCTGGTCGACTCATGCGCTTTTGTTATCACTATGGGAGCTGTTTCTGGTGTATGTATGTTTGTGTTTGTGTGCGTGTGTTTGTGTGTTTTAAGTGGGAGGAGGAATCGTTCGGTGTAGCCGGCGCTTCTTTTGTCTCCCAACTTTCAAGGCTCTTGTTGTAGAACTATAGTTGTAAAGGTTGAATTAGGTGAATTTAATTGTTTATCATAATACAGATGGCTTGTGATTATGCAGGCTGCTTTTTTTTTTTTCTCGCAATGATGCTCTGTGCATTATGTGTTATTAACACTGCCCAACGCGCAGCACCAATCAAAGGACACTTGTTTGACTTCAGGGGGCTGTTTTATTTACAGCAACCGCATTGAAATTCCTCCTCTGCTATTTGAGCGGACGAGACCTTGTCTACGGCCGCACAACAGAAAGATAGATCTCTGCCTCTGCTTTATTATGCAGATTATTGATGGGCTATGTCTACATGAATACGTGTGATTGAGAGAAAAAATAGGAGCATTGAAATAAATATTTATAGATCCTGTTTGGGTTTTATGAAGCTTAAATGTCAGTGCGATGCGTTTGATGACACCGTGTGATTATAATACATAGGTGTGTATGAATAAAAAATGCAATTTATCCAGTTCTCTCTCCTTCTTTATTCCATCCTTTTTTCCAGTTTCATACTGACACTACCCACTGCTTTTATCGATTGGCTGAAAGTTACTAAGTACTTTAAATGAAGAAGTGTAGTTGAGTATACTTTTAGGCACCTTGCTTGAGTATTTCCATTTTAGACCATTTTATATGTTTGCTTCACATTTAAGGGGAAAACATTGTACTTTTAACTGAACTACACTTACTCGAAAGCTAAAGTTACAAGTTACCTGATTACTGTTAACTAGTTGCATGATTAACCTGAAACTTGTTGTGTTGTTGTAGATTGAACGACCCGTCGAGATATAACATGATTGAAACCCAGCTCCACCTCGAGCAACAGCAACATTAAAACGCTGCTCACACGCGAATGGCTCACATGGCAACACTTTGTAATAGCCATCATTAATAAATGGCAAAACTATAGTTAATTAAACTTCATTTCAATGTGAACAAACGAGGATTTTTGCAATTGTGAAGATGTGTAAACACCAGTTGCAACTTGAGGATGAACAATAGCTTGATACATGGTTTATGAAGCATTTCATTGTTTGCTGTTTAATTAACTATAAATTCACCATTTATCAATTATGCCGCTAACACTTCATAACAAATGGTACAAATCATATTGAAGGAACGTACTCATAGGATGGAGATTCGCCCCGCTGCATCGGTCAGAATGTATTGGACAGGACCCTGGTGTTCATTCACTGCACTTTAGATTAGATTACATTAGATTAGATTGGCTTTATAGCAAAATTTAATTCACTTGCAACAACAGCTCAAGATGCAACAGGACAAAGTATCAGACAAATACACATAAAGTTAAATAGAAAATAAAGAGGAAAAAATAAGATATTTACCAAAAACAAAGTGACTGTGTCTATCTGAGACAACATTTGTGAACATGTGGTGTTTTTTTTTTTAGCAAGAACTCAAACTCCACTCAGAATGAGACAGAGTGCAACCAGGAACGCTCACACATGGATAAAGTGCTGCTTATCTAATGCATGACTCATGGTGATTTAATGCACCCATTAATGCAGGATGAATCACGAATACCTCACGTTAACAAATGATCGAGTCGCTGTGACTTTATGCCATTAGTTCATCCTCAATAGATCGCCGGTTAATGAATGCTAATTCACAGTGACGTCGAACGTGAACTGATATGCTGTGGATTCGGCTCGATCATAAGTTGCGTTAGAGTTGATTCATCTGACTGTATTTTATATACGTTTAGCATGTGAATGTCTGCATCTGACAACCAGCTTGCTAAAAACACAGGCTTATGTTCCTGCTGTTCCTTAACTGATGTATCACAGAAGTCATAGTTACCGGATCATTTGTTACTAATGAGCAACAGGGATTCCTGATGCATTAAATCGTTATGTAGCTGAGCATTATTTCGGTATATTATTTGTACCCTTATTATAGAATGTAGCCCACTAATTAATGAATAGAAAACATCCAATAATATATATCTAACACAACACTCTGGAGGAAGCCATCTGCAGTGCTTTTATGTTGCTTCTTTAACTACATCTATCTAATAATGTTTCCATCACAGTTTCTTTTACATTTTTGAACTCAGGACTTGTAACTGAGTACATGTAAATGTTTTTTGTGGGATCAAATTTCATTTTTCCCAACACCAGAGGTGTCGTCCGCCTTTACATTTATATATAATACTTGACATCAAGCATTTTTAATCTAACTATACAAGCACAGTACTCCTGTTAATCCATGTATAATAGGAGATTCATCAGCTACCTGACAAGAGGGCTCTTATGGGCCCCTTCAGTACTGAGTGTTTCTCATCCTTCCTTTCCTTCCCCCGCCCTGGATGGCACACGGGTAGGACAACCGCAAAGAAACAAGAGAGAATGACGAATAAAGAGCTTATCAGACATACATATACACAAATACATCTGTCATAAAAGAGTGCTTAACATGTTGACGCTTTAAAGGGGCACTATGTCGTTTTGGAGAAGAGATTCAAACTCTTCAAACTCAAATTTCTATTATTTACTATATAAATGAGGTAATAACATAAGCTCAGAAATATTTATCTTCACTTTAACAGAATAAACAAGCTGTTCTCAGAGGAAAAAAAAGGTCCCCAGAACACTGTTTATAGCTAGACAGTTGGCAGGGTCTGATTGGCAGGGCCTCTACTGATTAAAATATCTTCCCCAAAACCACACACTGCAAAATAATCTCAGAACTTCTCCCACCGCTGCTATTTATTCAAATAAAAGTACAGCAAAACTACATTCAGGGTTGTTGATGCTCATCATCTCGGATGTTGTGTGAGCCCTTGTTTACTTTTGCAGCAGCAATCAGCAATTCTAATCTCATTGACACGTGGACTTATTTATTTATTTCTTAAATCTCTTTCCACACCAGCTTCTGCATAATTTCCCCAACAGCCGGTCGCTCCTTCAGGCTTTCAACAGGTATGGGCTCCAACTCCATCTGATGGCTCTCAGACTATCCACTGCAGTCCTCCCTTAAGTGATTTAGTTAGCTAATTAATTACCAGGTGCGGATTTATTTAAGTAACGCTGTTAGCAGGCTGATTAAAGCCCCGCAATCAGTTTATCTAATAAACCATTTTGCACACACAAAAGTGAGCCGCAGCAGCAGCCGCCGCAGTTTGCCGCGGGGCCAAACGTCGCGCTGCTGGTGGTCCACTGGAAGGCCATTGGTCGATAGGGCAGGCCATTTGCATAGACCGGGGCTTATAGACCCACAGCAAAGTCAGAGTTTGACACAGTTGTGAATCGAGCCGACGCGACACGAGTTGGACGGACTCTTTGCATCATTTATGACTTGTTTGAGCGGCGCTGTGTAACTCCTCAACATGGGATTTTGCGCTTCTGCGGGAGTTGGGCTGTGCGTGCTGTTTGCTTTATTCCACACGGCTCGGTGCACGACCACGAGGTACGTCACCTACGAGGAGGACGCGCCGGGGACGGAGATTGGGAATTTGTCCCAAGATTTAAAGATCGATCCGGCCGACGACCCCGACACCTCGTTCCGCTTCATGCAGGAAAACAACTCTTCTGTGATTGAGATGAGGGAGGCGGACGGGCTGCTGAGCGTCGCGGAGACCATCGATCGGGAGCAGCTGTGCCCCAGGTCCCCGCGCTGCTTCGTCAGCTTCGACATCGTGGCCCACTCGAAGGAAAAGTTCCAGCTCATCCACGTGGAGATCGAGGTGAGGGACATCAACGACCACTCTCCCCGCTTCCCGCGCAACGAGACGAGTTTGGAGATCGTGGAGAACGTCCCGCTGGACTCCAGGTTCCCGCTGCAGATCGCCCTCGACCAGGACGTGGGCGAGAACTACATCCAGAGCTACAACATCTCCCCGTCCGCTCACTTCGTCGTTGAAGTGCGCGATCGGGAGGACGGGGTGAAGTTTGCGGAGCTGGTGCTGGTGAGGGAGCTGGACAGGGAGGTGGAGGACAGCTACACTATCGAGGTGACAGCGACTGACGGAGGAGCGCACGCAAAGTCCGGCTCCATGGTTGTCAATATCAAAGTGCTGGACTTTAACGACAACAGCCCGACGTTTGAGCACAGCTCTCTGAAAGTTGAGCTGAACGAAGACTCCCCTGTGGGTCACAGAGTCCTCAGGGTGCACGCGTTTGACCCGGATGACGGCGTAAACGGCGAGGTGGTGTACGCGTTCGCGGACGGGCTCTCTCCAGATGTTGCACGCCTCTTCCACATCGACCCATATTCCGGGGACGTGACCCTGAAGGCGCTGGTGGATTTCGAGAAGAGGAGGTCGTACGAGCTGAGCGTCGAGGCGTCAGATCTGGGCGCCAACTCCGTCCCGTCCGGCTGCAAAGTTGTGATCGACATCGTGGACGTGAACGACAACGCGCCGGAGATCAGCATCAAGCCGATGACCTCCAGCAGCGACGGGGTCGCCTACATCACGGAGGCTGCGGCCGCGGAGAGCTTCGTGGCTCTGATCAGCACCACGGACAGAGACTCGGGCTCCAACGGGTACGTGCGCATCAGCCTGCTCGGGCACGAGCACTTCACCCTCCAGCAAGCCTATGGTGACTCTTTCATGATTATAACCAGCACCGCTTTAGACAGAGAGAGGATCCCTGAGTACAACCTCACAGTGGTGGCCGAAGATTTGGGGACCC
This sequence comes from Lagodon rhomboides, assembly GCA_039737535.1. NCBI lineage: Eukaryota > Metazoa > Chordata > Actinopteri > Spariformes > Sparidae > Lagodon > Lagodon rhomboides. The sequence goes on from CM077790.1 coordinate 16,153,698, forward strand.
CCCCTTTTAAAACAGTCAGGCAGTACACCATCCGTGTGACGGATGAGAACGACAACCCTCCCCTCTTCAGCAAGCCTCTGTATGAAGTTTCAGTCCTGGAGAATAACATCCCAGGCTCATATGTCACCACTGTTGTAGCACGAGATCCAGATGTGGGGAAGAATGCCAAAGTTTCTTACAAAGTCATAGACTCAGAGGTGCCAGGAGGATCTCCAGTGTCCACTTATTTCTCTGTGGATTCGCTCTCAGGCTCTCTGTACACTTTGAGGTCTTTTGACTACGAGACTCTTCAGCACATCGACCTGGTGATCCAGGCTGAAGACAGAGGCTCCCCCTCCCTCTCAAGCACCTCAACAATCCGGATCAGAGTGGTGGATCAGAATGACAACTATCCCTACTTCACCTTTCCCGTCCTGGCGAACGACTCCGCTGACATCCCCCTGCCTTTCAACGCGCCCGCCGGCTACCTGGCCCTGAGAGTCTCGGCCGAGGACGAGGACGAGGGAATGAACGCCGAGCTCGCCTACCAAATCGCGCAGGGTGACCCGAAGATCTTCGCGATCAACAAAGACACGGGAGAGATCGCCCTGAAACAAAAGCTGACGGCTGAAATTGGCGACGTGCTGGAAATGAAAATCACCGTGAGTGACAGTGGCAGGTCCCCGCTCTCCAGCAGTGCCACCGTCAGGTTTGTGATCACGGAGACGGAGCCCTCCGAAGACCAGGTCGTCATTGTGCTGCGGTCGAGTGAGGAAGGAGGCTCCAGCTTGGATGGCTCACTAATTGTCATTATCATGCTCGGAGGGGGGTGCGCGTTGTTGCTGATTGCAATTGTGGTGGTTGTCGTCACATGCAAGCTCAGCCGTGGGGGGAGAAGCCGCGGCTCCAAGAGGGAAGTGTGCCACAGCCTGTTCGACGGCGGGCCCATGGCCATGCTGGGCTCAACAGAACCCAACATTTACACGGGCCAGGGAGGCTTCTTCCACCAGAGAGCCTCCTCCTTGGATGACCCCTGCCTGTACGAGGAGAGGAGCGGGGACTCTGAGGCAAAGGTGAGCCGACTTACAAGAGTGTATTCTTTTTCATCTTTGTGTTTTTCATATGCATACGATGTTCCCTTGATCTCAGTGCCAGGAATGGAAAACTAAGCTCCTCTGCTGTCGTTTTTTGTTTCGCTCCCTCAGATGTTCCTGCCCTCCAAGCATTTCCAAGCAACATCTGTGTGGCAAGGCGACAAATACTGCTTGCAAGTGAGGTAAATACAACTCAATGCAACCCCCCGATAAGAACGTGCTTTTCTCTTACACAGTCGAGTCTCCCCTGAACGCAGAGAGGGTGATTAACATTTGGCACATGTAGTTGTTGCTCGTGACTCTTCCTGTGGAATGAGGTTAGATGGGTGTGATGGAGACAGGCAGGCCTCGCATGACAAAAGAAGGCATCAATAATCAAGCTAATGTGCATGCGGCGCTGGCTCACTCTGTATCTGTTGATTGTATCCGCAGTGGCATTGGGAACACTGACCAGCTGAGCGTGAAGGACAGTGGCAAAGGGGACAGTGACTTCAACGACAGCGACTCTGATGTCAGCGGCGACGGAGGCAAGAAGAATTTTACAACCTTCCACCCAAGGCTAAAGAGTGAGTGAGCTAAACACACATATTCACCAGAGTGACACAAATGACAAATGTAACATCCGCAACAGCAGCTTCTCGTCCTTATTTATGTATTTATTTTATCTGTTTCTTGCATTTCAGGTTCATCCAGCGCCGCTAACAGCTTATCTTCGGACTGCCAAGGCACCTACTGTGCAGTGGCGCCGCAGAGCTTCCGGGCCCCCAGAGATAATGCGTACACAATAGGCTTCTCCCCCGCGCCGGTCTTCAACAACCCTCACGGGTATCACCACTCCTGGAAGGATTCTGGCTACGGCACCAATCGCCCAAAATCAAGGAGCAGCATGCAGAGCTTCTCCAGGACGGGCACCCTCCCTTCTTACTTCCCTCAGCAGCAGCGTGAGGCTGCTGCTGGAGGAGCTGAGATCCACCAGCAGAGTCCCAGTTTTGTAACTGTGGCCACGGCATTAGAGGTCGCAACGATCTTTTAGTTAAAAATGTTCATAAGCTACTTTAGATGTAAAAGGAAATCACAAAAATGGTGATTCCTAGATGTTTAAAGGGGCACTATGTAGTTTTGGAGAAGAAATGCTAACTCAGAATTTGAATATTTACAATATAAATGAGGTCATTATACAAATTCAGTGATATTTATTTATTCCATAACTGAATAAACAAGCTGTGCTCAGAGGAAATAAAGTTCCAAGAACACTGTTTGAAGCTAGCAAGGTGGCAGGGTCCGCCACATATAAACAAAGTAAAACAGTATGAAACTGTGTTGTCCTGTTAGGTCCCTTTGTTTATTCAGTCAGGAAAACAAAGAGAGTTTGTTAATTTACCATCAGTCAGTGATTTCTTCCCCAAAACTACATAGTGCACCTTTAAGAGGTGTACATATTTTTTTAGGTGAGATAAATTGTTATAAAAACACTGTATATAATGTTTATTCATGTTAGCTCAAGTATAAATGTATTCAATGATGCACACTGGTGATTCTTTTCCAATAAATGTGTGATCAAAAATAACAGAAACTGTCATTTATTCAGCAAATTTTCTCAAATGTGCCAACGGGGTCGAACACAGAGAGATCAGAAAAATACAGAAATTCAGCCGAGAGACGTTGTGTTTTGAATATGGAACATTATTCCCTTCCTGGCTCAAACTCGGGTCTGATTTGTAAACATGTAGAACTCTTCCCCCAGTTTGAATCTACATGATCAAGACTCCAGTCAGCGATGATCAGATGTAAAAATCTCAAGCTGCTGCATTACCTGGGAGGCTGGCTTTGAAGACTCCTGGATGCTCTGTGGAGCTTCTTGCATGCAAATGAGCGAGCGGAGCCGGGTGCTCGAGTGAGAAAAAAAAATAAAGTATAAAACCATTATTCCTACAAAATCGTGGCGGGTTGCTGTCACACCTGCTCCAACTCCCCTAAATAATTTACATCACTGTAAGCACACAGTACATTACAGCGCGTATTGGGGTTGCCTGACAAATTCCTGACTGTCATTTTTGCTGCAAGTGTTCGCCTCAAACACGACTGCCAGGAGAGAAAATGGGACGAAACATGCAGGGGATGGAGTAACCTCATGTGACTCTCCCTGTGAGTGCTCTGACATTTATGAGGCACGTGCACGCCTCACATTTTCACAAAACTGGTCACTATTATTAAGTTTAATGCAGCCATGAATATGTAGGGCGAGGGCAAGCTGTCTCTGGTCCCCGGATGATTTATTGATGAGACATTGATGAGTTTAAAAACCATAACAAAAACTGGCACACGTCAACCCTGAACACTGGTTATTAGCTGTTGAGCTCTTTTATACGTAGCATACCAATTGTACAACATTTGCATTATTTTTCTCAGTTACATCTCCCAGAATAGAGCAGCGGCAGGATCTTATTCACTTAAAACCAGGACACACACACAAAAAAAAATCCCAGGAATCCTGAATTATGCAAGATGAAATTAATCAAACACATCCCTCAAACAAGGGACGGTGTCCGCGGGGGGAAGTGCATGTGTTCTTCATCAACAACTTAAAATGTACAGCCCTCCTTTTAACATCGCTTTTCATCAGCGCTGTAAAATCCGCGCTCGAGTTGAAAGCGGCGAGCTGAAAACAAATATACATTTTAAACAATGTTTAGCACCTGCTGATTTTCATCTGCTAGCGCGCGAGTTTGTCACGGTATTCTGTCCTCATTATTTTTGAGGTCACTTTAAATGAGCCAGTGATGTATGAAAGCAAATGAGACAAGAGTAAAGGGCTATTACAAAGTGTATAATAGCCATCTGAGGGCTCAGTCCTGAGGAGAAAATAAATAGTTTCCAAAACTGCTGCCAAGGAAGGGCTATCAGTAGGAGCTGATGGTAGACCGAGCCATTATATTTTTCCGTATCTCTCTCTCTCTCTCTCTCTCTCTCTCTCTCTCTCTCTCTCTCTCTTCTGTTCATCTGCAGGAAAAAAGAGGGCTAAGAGCAGCACTCATTTGCATAAGCATAAATACCTGCTTCTCTGCTTTTTGATAGCTGTGATAAAAGCTGGAATAGAGTGGATTAGATGCCTTTTTACATAACTGCGGAGCACTAAAAAGAGTTCTCACACATTGCCACAATATGCCTCATTAACAGGGAACATTGTTCAAAAACCACATTCCCCGTTGAAGGTGTCCTTCACTCCACTTTGGAAATTGCAAAGTTAATAACTTTATTTTCCTGCGTGGCGTCCGCTGAGGATTCAAGGCCACGCGGTACAAAAGGCAAGCAATAAGAAAGAAGGTCATATTTGTGCCCCCAGTGATGTGCACTGGTCTGACAGATAGCCAATTGCACAGAGAGGGAAAATGCATTTATCAATCAATACAATATGATTCCCTTCATCATTGCTTTATATGCTCCTTGTAGGTCAAATAGTTGTGCATTGACCTGACAATTTGTGCCACAAGGTATATCCGTCTGCACAGTTTGGGACAAAATGTGTGTCTGTTTGAAAAGCCATCGCTGGCGGATGCTGTGTTCATTCTCATCCAAATGGACTTCACATTAATGTCCTGCAGCAGCTCTCGCAGCACATTTGAAATCTCCCCAGGTAATAGAAAATGAGTGTTTTAGAGCCGGCTTTCAGCTCATCAGTAGTCCACTGACAAATGTGTCAGATATGCATACGTCATTCTTAGCCTCTGCACCTGTTAGGTTTATTTTTGACGAATGGCGAGCTGTATGACTGTGATTATGCTGTTACGGCCTCTTAGCATCTCATCTTAAAGACACAAGTGCACCCCAGTGTGCGAAGACGGAGCCTCTCCGAATCGATGTCATTTGGTGCTTGAGGCCCGTCCCGCATTGCAATGTTTTGTACCGCTCGCACCTCATCTTCATCTTTGTCTCAACTGCCAAGTGTGGGTATTGACTTTTGGATGCTTTGAATTGTGGGGCTGGTTTGCGAAAAAAACAACACCATTTGTTTTCCGCTTGACAGTTCGTCTCCGAGGAGAAGTTTTGTCTGCATTTCGCTTACCATTAAGATGTTGTCTGCTTCATTTACAATAGGTTATATCAAACCAAGTTCACTCCCACATCATCAACGTCTGACATTCTGGGAAAGTTAAAAACATTAAACAAAAGGCAAAAGCAGTCATTTCTGCTAAATAATGGGATGTTATCACTGGGTCTTTGTCATCACTCTGTAATTACTGTCGAAACCTACAGTATGTCTAGATAAAACCTATCCACTCTGGGGCCCTGGAAGGACTCGAACTTCAGTCTTTTGTCACCTCTACACAGGCACGCATTGTGGAATAAAGCTTAGATTTTCAGTACTGTTTGATCACTGAGAGACAGAGACCTTGCTTTAATTAACAGTTTTCTAGTCAGAGTCAATTCACCTTCTATTATTAAGAGCAAGGCAGAGGTGACAGACATATAGAGAACAATACCTTTATAGATTTTTCAGAAAACATCACCCCAACCCACCCAAGCTATGGAGGACCAAGACTGCCAAATAATAAAATTAATAATAATAATAATAATTGACTCAATTAATAAATAAATATACCATAAAATATAATGTAGTTGCCTTAGCTCAGTTAGCCATGTAGCTGGGACCAGAGTCTTAGTGTTTACACCCCTTTGGACTGGGACAGGCCAGGGCTAGCTGGTTGGCATGCTAACTTCAGTAGACATCTCTGCAACACAACACATAGACATACTGTCAAACAATTATTTTTTCACATTCTGATGATAGTTTTAGTTATTTTTTAAAATTTGGTTTACACTCAAACTATTTTATATCGCCCCTTTAATTAATTAAATAATTTATTTATTATTTTACTTATAATCACAGGGTTAACTTTTCACATATTAGTTGATCCACATTAGAGTGCATACATCAACTATTGCTCCCACACACTGGTGGCCATCAGATACAGTCTCAGACTACATAAATAAAAAATACATTTAAAAATGAAAAAAAAAAAAATACTATGGAAAATTGGGAAAGTAAATAAATAAGGGAATTAACATTAACATAAATAAATACAGAAACAAATCAAAAAATAAAATGATTATCAGTTAATGTCACATAATATGAATAAATCAATGCCTAAATGTATTTTTAATATTATTTTTGCTGAATTTAATGGCATTTCTTTTTACTTATTTGTTTATTTATTCATTTATTCATTTATCATGCAGTTTTTATTTCGGCAGTTTTGGTCCTCCATACTGAATCTCAGGTATTAGGTGCCGCCTAACTTAAGAAAATGTAAAACAAAGACAATTAAAATAGTGATGATACATAAAAAGTAACAACAGACATAAACATAAGCAATTAAACAAAAAGGAAGCAGAGTCAGTGTCAGGTTGAGGTTTCAGAGAGGGTAAATGAATGTTTATGTTTGGCTGAGTGTGGTTGCAGGTCATCAATCAAGCGTATACACTCGTGAGATATCAGGGAGGTTTGTTTTAGGTCGCTGAGATAAAACATAAAAAGGGTTCCATGGATCCCCTAAGTGTGTATTTGATCTTTTCAAGCCTTAAATAGAGCATGAGATCACTCATCCATAGGGAGATGTTCAGGGGATTGAAACCGTGCAACAGAATTCTCCAATGGGCGTGTAGGGTCGTGAATGCTAATGCTAATTCTGATGTATTTATGCATACTATTAATCTGTTGGTTGTTTAGCACTGTTTTGGTAAGCATCAGTTGCAAGTTTACAATAACCAATTGCTTAATGCATGGTTCATAAAGCATTTCACTGTTTGTTAAAAGTCAGATAACAATAAAATAAAGTTAAATCAGCTACAAATGTATTTTCCATTATTAATGTTGGTTATAACAAAGTGTGACCGAGGAATAGTTCGATATTATGGAAAATACAGTATGCTCATTCGTTTTTCTTGCCAAGAGTTAGATGAGGGGGTCGATGCCACTCTCATATTTGTCCATTCAATACAAAGCTGCAGCCAACAGTATGTTAGCTTAGCTTAGCATAGAGACTGGAGAGAGGGGGGAAAACAGCATCTCTGGCACTGTAGGTCACAGGGGTTGCCAGGCAAACAGCTGAGACTTCAGGACGTCACTACACATTACCCTCAGAGAATTGTTGTTTTTACACTTTGTGTTTTTTTTATTTAATTAGGCAAACAGGATACAGAGTGTCATTAGTGAGCTCTCGAGTTGCTGGTAGGTGATTTTTTGCTACCTTTGAACAGAGTCAGACTAGCTGTTTCCCCCTGCTTCCAATCTCTATGCTAAATTTAGCTAACAGGCTGCTGGCTGTAGCTTTACTGAAGGACAGACATGAGAGTGGTTTTGATCTTATCATCTAACTCTTGGCAAGACGGCAAATAAGTCCAATTCCCCAAATGTCAAATTATTCCTTTAACCTCCAATCCACCTATCAAGGACACGCTTTACTCTGTTTTGGTGCTCACTCAAATCACTCGATAAATATTGATTCTTTATATTCAGATCTGATCTGAAAACACTTTTCTGTCTTTGCCAAATAATTTCATATACTTGCACCGTTGATAATACAAAGCTGTTCAAATGGAAGTTTAGGTCAGTGGTGTTGGATCACAGACATCATTGGTATCAGACATGTCAGAGCATCAGTCTGTGGTCACAGGACTGCTGCTCCTCCTGCATCTGTACACTCACATTTTTTTTGTATTATTTTATCTTTACAGCAGCTCCCTTCTCACACATGAATTTTGGTATGCTAAAGACGGACTGCTTTATATCATTATATTTTAGACTCAAAATGTGAGGCTACATTTGTAGTAATTGCAAAAGCTAGATTAGAGAAAACATAAAGTGAGGAAGAGTTTGGTAAATTGCAATAACTTTTCTAATTCAGTCAGAGACATTAAGAAATACGTGCCACTCAGAATATGGACGGACAAATGAACTGCTCACTTTATCACTATAGAAGCTTTTTCTTTCAGCTGTAATGTTTTTTTTTTTTTTTTTACGGAAATGTTGAGAGAGGTGTCATTCAGGTCTTTTTCCATGACTGAAGATGTCTGGTACCAGAAAACAACCTAATGCGAATCATAATCAAACACTGAGTTGCATTTATATCACATTAAAGGGGCAATATGTATGAATTTTAGTTCAAAATGTTTAAAATACATTATTAGCAGAATGCGGCTGAATGGCAGCTTTGACATTATGACGCCTATGTACTGTGTTGCAGAGATAACGATTGAAGTTAGCATGCTAACCAGTTAGCCCAGGCTCATCCCGTTCCAAAGCCCCCTAACTGAGCTTACTTGCTGACGACATCTTTAGTTAGCAGCAGCGGTTAGCGGTTACTCTGGTGATATGCTGCCCCCTATTTGTCTGGAGTATGATTTTGACAGGTTGCCAATTCTTACATATTGCACCTTTAACAATTCTTAGAACTTAGAGTCGACTGTACAATCAAACACTTCACAGCCACAAATAGACATTCAAAAAAAGAAAATGTTAGACACATTAAACACAAACAATTCTGTTTCTGCATCTCCTTTCTGGAATCCAACAATATTTGCCCTCTGGGTTTCAATGCCACCATTCGATTTGATTGAGTCCATATATTTTCTGCTTTAATATGATGTGCTAGATTTCTCTCGTGTCTCAAAAGTCTGACACAGATAACGACCAAGAGGGAGAAGAACACTAACATCACTTCATCATAAAAAAAAAAAAAAAAAAAGATGTTGTAAGATATGATGCAGAGGTCTTCTGGCCATTTCAGCCGCCCCATCAATCATTACTGTTTTTATAGCATTATTGTAGACGTTCCCCACATTTGTAATGATCAGAACAGCCCCAAACAAGTGAAAATGGCAGGAATTTGTTCACTATTTGGACTTAATTCTCCAGGTGGTCTTAATGAAAGCTGACTAATAGTAGTTCACAGTGTCTATCCTAAAATCTATGATCGTTCACTGTGTTTTGTTTCTGTGCAGAACAAACATGTGAACTATAGATAACTAAATAACATTCCTCCCTCATTAATCACTGCTGTATTTGACCTATAGCACCACTGAGCAACATTATTAATGTCTAGCTGTTCTATTTTAAGTCTTATACCACTAGGGGGAAACATCATGCTATGCAACCTCCAAGCATTACCGGCAACCACACCATTTACATGTGTGGATCACTGCTTTATACACAGACACCTGGCTTAAATGGACTAAGAAAATGATTTTTTAAAACTAAATATCATATGTAATTCAGCTCCACTGTTCTATTCTCCGACAGAACTCAAACATTTTTTTCTCTGCCGAGGCAGTGAAGTGTAATTCAGAGCTCCTGCTATGCTATCAAAAAACCTCGGTCAGTGTGTCAGTGCCTTTTCTTTCATTGTATGTCTGCCGCGTTCAATGTCAGGTTCAGCGGCATTGTCCTGTCTGAGGACTACCGGTGATTTTAATTTGTTCAGTTGGAGGTGGCATCAGCTGGAGGGTTAAGGACATGTTGCATTCAAGTCTGGTGAACAAACAAAGGATGAGTGCGCTCTGAGAGGGGCTTCGGCAATCAGAGCATCGAGTGCTCATTTTCAGCTGAAGCACATCTGTGAGCCATTCAATGCCACAAATCCCATATTCTGATCTTTGATCTTTTATAAAACCAAGAACATAAACCCACATGCGCAGTATGAAAACAAATTGAAACTCGCCTTTTTTTTGCCGTCTGTGTAAATCAAATTCACGCTTCCATAGAAACACTGGAGATAACCAATTCACATCAATACGGCTCAAGACTCGGGATTAGCTCTTATTATGCATCTTTATAAATAACAACTATTATTGTACGCATGGGCGAACGGAGCGCTCTGAATGCTACCTCAGTGACAGAGAGGCAACAAAAGACAACAATGAGCATAAACATCTCTCCCTTAAAGCCTCTTTTGTCATATGGCGTCTATACAAACCCATTCAGGAACAGGATGTTTCATCTCATCAGGAATATTAATTCCATTCATCGCTGCATTAATGCAGACGTGGAGCGGAGTGCTGCTCTCCCACCTCAGTAGCACACTGGTTGACCTCCGTCTTAAACAGTAATGGCAGCGCCTGCAGTTCTCTATCTGCGGCGTGTGTCAGCTCACACGTAGAGCTTCGGTTTCCTGAGCTGATGATGATAAATCTGTGCCAGTTGTTCACCAGTTGATTGTGGTTTACTGCTGAGCCGGGAGAGTGTCTCATTGTGTCAGTGTGGGCCGTCATGGAGACAGCTGCCAAAGGAAACACAGCCTTTATGCTTGTTTCTGCTATATGAAAGGGAAAATTAGGGAGAAGGAGAGGAAGGGAAACGGAGGCAGGGAGAGAAGAAAGAAAGAGAGAGAGAGAGGGAGAGAGACAGGGAGAGAGGGAGAGGGAGCACAGAATAATATGTTGCATCAATCAGTCTAAATGACTTGCTTATGTAATTAGCTAACAATGTTTTGTTTCTCCGCTTCCCTGAAGTTATTAGTGGCTCACAGTTAACCTTGAAGTAATTGGAAAGGCTCTGTTGATGTTCCTCTATCTGTACGGGACTGACAGTTTATTTTTCTTCTGTGGATGGCTTCCCTCCTCTTTCATGTTGCTACAGTATTTATGAATTAGTTTCCTGTCACTTTACAGTACAGCCTAATACTAATTGGTGGTGAGATATATTGGTTATTCACAACCCACTAGGTGGCACGCTGCCTTCCTTCCTTCCTCGACATTTACATGACTGAGAGTTGTCAGAACTAATAACATGGTGTTGCTCTGGTAATGCCGCCGCACAAATTACACCTTCCCTTGAAAACAGCATAATCTCTAACATAAATTTTAAACAGTAACTCCGCAGCCACCGCTCCTCCAACTGGTCCCTGACATTTTAATTTGATGCTTCATCTGCAATTAGACATGCACTGCATGGCCATTGGCTTATTTTTATTTAGTGAGAATCAAACATTCACTTTGGACTCCTCTTAATTTAAAAGGAGAGAGTGAAGCAGAGTCAGTGCAGGGGTGTTAACCCTCAGTTCTTATTATGAATTAATAAGCTGGACAGTGTTTCACTGAAAAATGAATTTAGCTGTCATGGTTTTGATGACTATACCGTGACCATAGGAGGCAATCAGCAGGCGGCTGGGTCTATTGTCCGTGGAGAGTCTGAGCCCTGCATGTCAGAAAGAGTCTGCTCCTCCTTGTTTGAATTTGTGAAAAGAAAAACACGCAAAGAAAAAAGAAAAAAAGCAATCTGTTAGGGAACATCTTGGGATGTTTGCGTAGTCGATGCTTTGCTCAGTTTTGTTCCATTTCTATTGCACACAGTGGAAAAAAAAGAGAAAAAAAATGTTATGTCCTTTTTAATTTTCTGATAGTCCCTTGCCTCAGTCGGCCACTTTGCCGGATAGATATCTGCCCGAGAAGTTAATTTAAATGACTTTTTGAGGATGGTGATTGATCCATTGCATACTAAATAACTTTCCCCCGCCTGAGATAAAGTGCCACTGCAGGAAGAAAAAGGAAATGTCATGAGCTCTTCTAAATCACACTGCTATTGTGACTATCTGCTATCATTGTTTCCATCTAATTATGTAAGCGCCGTTCGTAGGGTGGCTCTCACCTTCCAGTAATCCTGCACAGAATACAGAAACCCAGTCATTGTCAAGATTAAAAAGCTTACATTTATTTTGAATCTTTAGTTCGCAGGCATTTTTCGAGGGCTTCTGACTCGACTAATATTCAAAAATATATCAAAACAAAAAAAATGCTTTGTTTATTGTTTTCTTTGGGATTGTCAAGGATCGTAGAGGCTGCGGCAGGTTTTCTTTTGTTTACCCGGGAAGATCAACGCCTGGGTCATACTAGAGATGTTTACTCCTCCTGTCAAAGGATAAGTTGTAAATTTTAGCTCACAGGAAATGAAAGCTGTATTGGCGTACAGAGTACAGACACCAAAGTAATGTCACCTTGAGTGAGCGTCTCTCTTGTCTGGACTGGCAGGTGATATCAGAGGATAAACTCTGTTTTGACCTTGTGCTCACTCATCACAACAAAAACACAAGAGAAGAACAGCAGCAAGAAAAAAAAATAAATAAATAATAAAAAAAAAAGACACCCGTCACATTTCAGACGTTATTGCCTCAGTCAGCTGATATCACCCGGCACGTCTGCAGATAACTGCACTTCATTCTGTCTGGGGCAATGGATGGCTAGGTTTGATGTTAACACTGTGATTAAAAATGCAAAAAAAAAAACAACAAAAAAAATAACCAAACATATCTTCATTAACATTCAGTACCAGGGAGGTGTGATTGATTCCATCATCAGCCGAGTCATTTTCGTGGCCGGCATAGGAACATCAAACACCATGACCTCCATTATTTCCCCTTTGAAATTGCATTCACTTTATTCGCCTCTGCGGCTCTCCAATACCTTGAATCATTTCTCCTGGGAGGTGTTTTTTTCTAACCTGCTGCTTCTCTGCCAGTCCTAAGAGCGGTGTAACCAGCAATTCTCTCACACTGTATGTGGGACACTTGAGCTAAGAGTGAGACGAGGCATCTGGCACAAACCTTGGTGAGACTGCGCACTGGATCCAGCTCAGTGAAAATTTAGACGGAGGCCCCAGAAATAAAGTGGCACACATGTTATATTTATCTTGATAATATATGGATCTTTTGTGGCACAAATCAAACTCACTCTTCGATACGGAGCGGCAGACTTAAAAATAGATTTAAGCACTTATACGTTTTTTGTTCGGTTTATTCTGAACTTGTGTACTCCCAAAGTCCCATTAAATAAATACGCAGGCTTTATACTGTACTTACGATTCTTACAGAGATAGCTCAAATTTTTTTTGAGAAATGCCCCTTCTCTCTGAGAGTAAGATGAGAATATTGACAACTCTCTAATGTCTGTACTTAGCGTGTGGAGCTGAAGCCAGGGGAAAAGTAAAGACTTGGGAAAACAGCTAGACCTAGATCTGGAAAAGAAAAAAAAAGCTCTGTGTGTCATGTTTCTTTAATCCAAAATGCAATCATAAATGTAAAAATAACAATTGGTACATCTTGGCTACCTGGAGTCTTGTCATCACATTGAGGCCACCAGGGAACAAGTGAAGATGCTGCACAGAAGTGCTGGGTGAACGGATAAACAAAGGCAGGTGCTATTAGCACTGAGGTGTTGGGAGCCAGCGGTGCTATTTGCACCCCCCTCCACTTCCTTGGTAACATTACTGACTGATAGTGTTACAGATGCGATAGGAAATGCATGACTTAGTTCTCATATAAGCCTGGAAGTGAAATTCACTGGATGAAATCAAACAGTAACCTTAACAAGGAAGTGGTTGAAAGCTAAGGTTAGCTGATGGGACTGTCAAACACGTTTAATTTTACCTCAAAATACGAGAAAAGCCTTGACTGCCATTCTCTTGCTCTTCGCTCAATGAAATAAACTCTCCAGTTCTGATATAACTGATGCTTTAAACCATAGTCACACGGTGGGCATTTTCCTCTGACGTCACGCGCAGGATGGGAAGCTAAAATGCTGGGATAATGTTACACTACTGTTTTCCAGGCTGCAAGTTGTATAAACAGCAACTAAAAAGCAAATGGAAAGTGAAAATCTGGAGGGACATTAACAGTTAACATTTGCAAACGGTAATGTTAGCTAGGAAGTGACTGAATGCTAACATTAGCTGTTGTCTAACAGGTTATCAAATATGTTTGTTTTTTTTTACCTTGAAATGTGGCCAGATGTCCTTCTGTATTTTCACTATCCATTGTCTTTTCAGTTGGTGAGGAATCAGGTATTGCTGACATGATAAAGATACGTCAGATACGACTTGCAACCTAGAACACAGCAGTGCAACATATTCGCTTCAGAGGAAAATGGCCATTGTGTGAATATGGTCTATAGCAGCATCTACGCTAACCACTTGAGGAGCTGCCACTGTTGTTCTCCTAACGAACAATTGCTTCTCTCAGTTGATGTCATGTCTTAACCACCTGTAGCTACCTGTAATTCATCACAGGACATCGATTTGTCCAAACAGCTATCATTCAGACACAAGCACATAGCTTGAAGCCTGGGAAGATGGAATCGTGAGGTCACTCGATCACAGAAATCCAGCTGCCTCACAAGGCGAAACCAAACTGCGACAGAAAACAAAAGAGTACGAATTCAGCCAAGTCTTAGAACAATAAATCAAGTAAGGTTAACAATATGAAGTAAACATCTTGGCAGCACACAAACTCAGTTCTCTTGTGTGAATCCTTTAAATGAGACTACCTGCTTCCCTCTGTGTCCAGTCTGTATGCAAAGCTATTCACCCAACCACAGCTCCAAACTTAATGCCAAGACATGAAGGTCATACTATATTATCTGCTACCTCCTGCGACAAAAGCAAATACATTTATTTTCCAAAATGTCAAACTTCTTTAAAATCTTACACAATGAAAAAGTAGGATGACTCATAAAATGTCCAAGCAAGGGTCCAAAGCAAAGAAGTCTGTGACTGGATGCCTTCTTCAACATTAAAAACATTATTTAACAGCATATTTATAGTTTGCTCTTTTTTTAGGATGTTTCAATGGCTCTTGTGAAGGTCCTCAGAACTCTAGGCCCATTTTGCAGAGCTTTCAGCTGCATCTGTTGTCTTCTTCCAACATATCTAGCTGTTATTTACACCTCTTTTGCTCCCATCACTTTTTTTGCAAGGTGCAAGTTGTAATATGTACATTTCTAATTCTAAAATGTACTAAAACAATGTACTAAAAGAGTTTTGACAGAAGACTATATCAAGGCCATCTATGTATTGTGCTGCAGAGATATCCACTGACATTAGCATGTGAACTAGCTAGCCCCTGGCCAGTCCTTTTTCATAATACCACTCAGAGCCCATAGTTTGGATCACTAGCTGCATGTCTAACTGAGCTAACTGAGCTAACTGGCTAACAGCAGTTGCAGTTAGCGCTTACTCTGGAGATATGCTGCCTCCGATTTGTTCAGAGTATAAACTTGAGTGGGGACCAATTCTTACATGTCGCATCTTTAGAAGCATAAATGTATTAAAAATGTTCTGGAAACTAGCTCGCACCAAGAAACATTAACTAACAAATGAAAATGGCTGACTGACATGCACTGATGCTTTCTGCAGTAGGTGTTATATTGGCATTGTTCTACTGAAATGGAGTTGAAGTTGTGGATCTCATGCATATGGATGACTGTTACTTTGTAACAATTGACAACTCTGTAGTAGCCTTGGCTGTGGCTTTACTGTAATGCAAATTGTATTTTTTTTTCCCACCATAGGAGGAGTTTGACATTTGCACTGGGGTGGGCGGTGAACATTTTTTAAACTGATGTGAGTACACACACAGTCAAAAAATTTAATGGATTGTTGTGCATAAAGTAACAGAAGACAGTAGTGTGCATGCCATAAAGCCAAACAACATGGCACAACATTATTATTATCTATTATTATTATTATTATTATTATTATTTATCTTTACCACTTACATAGAGCTTTTGTCTTTCACTTGTCACACAATTAAGTTAAAGTTTGTAAAAAGTCATATATCAATCTGTTTGGGCCTATTTAATACTGTTAGGCTTTTCGTTTTCCATGTACCCTTTTAAACCATTGAGTGTAGGCGTACACATGAAATTGAGAACCAAATTGTGTGTACTTACTCACTCACTCATAGATAGCTGCTCATTGTACAATAGAACGATAGTAAGCTGAATCACTGCCTGCAAAAGAGAGGGAATGAGGGAACTCGCATCACAACAGCCTTCGCAGATTACAAATGACAGAAAAACTAACATAAAATAAATGAGGTTTATTTCTTACAATACATTTATATTTTATATACACAAGAAATGTTCTTATTGGACTCAATGTAGTTACTTTTTCAGCCACTGGGGGGGAAATGCCACCCCTGCCTCTAGAAAACTCCGCCCCTGGTCCCCACCACTTGTCTCCCAATAACCTTTGACCCCTTCCCAGTCGATGCTGTGACTGGTTTTGATCTGGCACCGCTGATGTCTGTTTCTGGTCACCATTTCATCAGCACAGTGCCACCCCCCGGCCGTCGTGCACTCCACTTCTTCACTCCAGGGGGGTGTCTTTAGGCTGTACCAGCACAGCTCTTAAGGTGTTGAATGACTTGTGGCAAGTGCTGACTCACTGAGTCTTGTGGCAAGATGTTCTGACAAGCACAACAGGCTTGTCTGACATAAAGTGAGCTGCCAACTCCTGTTGAAATCTCAGATTTAAGAATATTACATGATACTCATATGCTGATCAAAGACTCCTTCAGCAATTGTGTGCGCGCTTTTAAGCCTGTTTTGAAATGTGAGCTGCAAATTGTTCGAGGAGCCCCCCGAGCTACACGGTAGGTTGTAGATTACTGAAGTCTAACGAGTTAGGACATGAGGTCATTACGGAGATGAATAATCAATGTATTTCTGTGAGGATGATTCTTCCTGACAACTGCAATACTGTAGTCTTTCCAGCTCAGGCTATTTGCAATTACCTGACTAATTTGTAATACAAATCCACATTCCTTAATAAAACCTGCTTGATTAAATGGTAAGTAGTATGGATCGGCCAAAATATTCACAATGCTTGCGTTTGGTCACTGTTACAATATCTTGTGCACATCTCAGTAACAACTTAACAAGAGACTTATAGATATATCTGACTGTAAGTGATTGTATTTCAGATTAGCATTAACTGGTTTGACTTGAAAATGCCAAATATTTAAATGTGTCAAACCTCCTGACAACTTCTGCTCATTTGACTTGTCTGCTGGTAGCCATCATTTCATTTTCATTTATTGTCAGTGCATAAACTCACAGGATTGCCTGTTGGTGCATCGCAGGTTATGCTGTTTACTTTTCTTGTTTCTCAAAATTGTATTCATGAGTCCAGTCGCGAATGTTTGATGTGAATTGACTGTGAATTTTGTTCCAGAAAGTGCGCCGTTAGTTTTACAATCCTAATGTGTTTTGTGTTTGGATCAGAGCAGTGTATTACACGCTTGTTTTCCAGACTGATTGATGAGCAGGTAATTTGAGAGTTTTTTAGGCGCATATTTGCATAAACCCTTTAAAAGGCACATTCTCAACAGACAGTCACACTTTTAGCTCCTTCCCCCACACATGCAGATTAGGTTCAGAATTTATTAAACCCATCTTACCGACCACCAACCGAAACTCCACTTGATGCTATGAAGAATCCAAACATGCCTCCAAGTCAGACTTTCAGTTCTGATAGTTTGGCAGAAGGTTGACTGAGCTCCTGGAGCCCCAGAGAGTTTTTTCCGCAAATCTAATGCAAAAACATCAACTCCTTAACCCACACGCTCTGGAGAGCAGGGCTTCTCTCCTGAGTTT
The DNA here is from genome assembly GCA_039737535.1 of Lagodon rhomboides. Lineage (NCBI taxonomy): Eukaryota > Metazoa > Chordata > Actinopteri > Spariformes > Sparidae > Lagodon > Lagodon rhomboides. The sequence goes on from CM077790.1 coordinate 16,171,193, forward strand.
TGATACAGAATTGAAATGTTGGAGAATTGGCACGTTGACCCCCGAGAATTTGCATTCACATGCAAATCCACAGATGGACTGCAACAAAAATAATTTATTCGGTATGTATCGTGATAACAAGGCTTGGGAGATGTGTAAGGCTCCTTTTGTTGCGCATACACTCTGCACTGTTTGCAAAGGTGGATGCGGAAGAAGGCTCTTATGACAAGTGTCAGCCGTCAGGAACGCAGGAATAATGGCCACAAGTGAAAGGCCAAGGTCTGGTCATACTGTGTAAAGAAGCCAGTGGTGAAAAAAAACAACATCTCTGTCCTATTTCTACATTTATTCTTTCAATCAAATGGGATTTCATTTGTTGACATGTTTGCATTTATTATATGGTTGACAGAAGAAACTCAAAAAAGTCCTGTTAGAGGTCTCCAGCTGCTATCAAATGAGGTGTGATGCGATAAGATATGCACCTGAGACCACTCGGCTATAATGATGCCCCGGCAATTTAACAAGTGAAAACATTCTGCCTGTTGAGTCTGATTAGAATTTTACCACATATCATTTCAGGTATTTTGAGAGGACAAATAAGACAAATCAGCCCACCAATATATGGGAAACAGACTTCGAGGATAAGATTGGTGAAATTCTGCGTCCTGTTATTTGGAACAGCTCACAAAATCATTGAGTTTTTATGACATTTATTTCTTTTTATCCCTCTTATAAATTGTATCTGCCATTTAACACAGCCTCGGGAGTCCGCCACTCAGGATGTCACTGTCAGTGTCTGAAAAATAAAAAAGCTAAATAAGTTCCTGAAACAGCAGGGCTCTGTAGTTTTTAGCGCACGCTTCTCCTGCAGGAGTAAATAGGGCATTTGTTGGGGGGGGGGGGCTATTTTCAGCCGTGGATTAATACACATTTGGTACGCTAGTGTGTTGTGACAGCAGGATGCTGGGATCTCCTGAAAATAAACTACAGCATCCCATGATCATCTTATTGAAGTAACACGCCACCCAGTGCAACGGTGACAGCCCCCTCTCAGAGAAATTACATTTATATGCTACACTTAATAGGTTTTGAAGGAATGCCAGGCTGGATTACGTCTTCTATTAACCTAATGAGAGAATGTTGTTAATTAAAGGGGCAATGTGTGAGAATTTTAGTTGAATCAGTCAAAAATTGATTAAAATTGTCAACAGAATGTGGAGAAACAGCACTTTTGACATTGGGATGTTTATATATTGTGTCGCAGAGACATCTACTGGAGTTAGAAGGCTAACTAGTCTTGGTCCAAAAAAATCCTGGTCCCTGAGCTCCCAGTCCAAACCGCTGGCTGCATGGCTAACTAAGCTAATTAGCTAACGGCAGCTACAGTAAGCAGCAGTTAGCGGTAACTCTGCTGATATGCTGCCCCACTATTTGTTTTGAGTATGAATTTCATAGTTGGCCAGGTCTTACATATTGCACTTTGAACTAACAGGTTTGTTCATCATGCAATAAAGTCGCTACCAAATCAATAAAACGTTGACTGTTTGTGTGCATTTGTGAATATGACCTGACTTTACAGTGCTCTCTGTGTGTGCTCACACAGAAACAGACATACATCTGGGAACAAGGACAACAAGAACTAAACAAATAAGGTAAAGAATGAGAATGGTGAATAGAACTGTACAGCAGCATGTGCAAAGAAAGTAGGTTCATATACAGTATATTAAAAACACAGATGGCTAACACCATAAGAGTCTGTACAAGTCAGCCGCTCTGTGTGTAACAGTACAAGTAGCGCAAATGGAACAATTTAGTCTTGTATGAAGGTCATTTCAAAGAGACGATGTAGCTCACTGACAAAATGTTAGTAGTTTTTGGTAGCTCAGAGAAATAAAGGCTTTGACAACACAGGCAACACTTGTTAATAAAATGTCTTCATTGTTGTCTTTTTTCCAAGTTGGGTGTTGTTGACAATAAGAGAAATATCACTACACTTATCCTCAATTTTAAGAAAAAACACACAATTTGAACCACAAACATCGACTAAATTGGACGGCTCCGTACCAGATGAAATAACAATTTCAACAGTCCGTTCACAAAAATAAACATTCCCCCTCTTGCCCCAGTGATATTGAGCCATGCATATAGTGTCAGCTTTATCTGCTGTACTTATAAGGTGTTCCATTCTGCTGCCACCCCGATAGAAGAGAACTGAATTTTGTTTCAGGCGGTCAAAGCATCTGAGAATAACATCTTTCTAGAACAATGTCCTGGTCTCTCTGGACGTATTCACAGTATGTTTTGTGGATTATTCGTAAATGATTTATTATTATTTTTATTCATTATCATATGTTACAGGGTGGAAGGGGGCTGGAGCCGATCCCAGCTGACGTGGGTGCGCACTGGACAGGTTGGCAGTTCATCACAGGGCGTATATACAGGAACAAACAACCATTCACACCTTCGGGCAATTTAGAGTCACTAATTAACCTCACCTGCACGTCTTTGGGTTGCAGGAGGAAGCCGGAGGATCCAGAGGGAACACACGCACAGACAGGGAGAGCATGCACATAGAAAGGCCCCACCTGGGAATCACACCAGGGACCCTAGTGCCACCCTTATTACCTCCGCCAAGGATGTTATATTTTTGCCCATATCCGTTAGTTGTTTGTGAGCAGGATAACACAAAATCTACTGAATGGATTTCCAAGAAACTTGGATAGAGGATTAGTCTCGGCCGAGAGTAGAACCCATCAAATTTTCATGGTAATCCAGGAATTTTTTCGTACTTATTCTAAGATTGCGAGATGGGACATTTTTGGGCATTTTCATCAATTTCTGAGGGTTTGATGGAGGAATCTTGATGAAAAAATCAAGCATATTGGTGGATGGTATCTGTGAGCGAGCACAATTTGATCCAGATCCACATAAAAATCCAGATAGCGGATTTTAATCTATTTAATTTGATATCGGATAAGGTTCGGTTGAATTAAAGGGGACTGTTGGGCCTTGGTGGAGGTATGCGCTCTTTTGAGCGCCATTCTAGCTATTTTTATCTTTCATCACTGCAAAAATGGTTCCTGCTAGTGAGATTTTAAATATACGTCCCCCATGGCTGCGGAAAGTTTCAGAGATGGATTTCTCCAAACCTTGGCACACATGGGAACTGACCCTTTAAATTTGGTCCTGAGGAGGACATGAATGATGCAGAGATATGGATTATTGTCGCAAGAGAGAAAAACACATGACAGCGCGCTGCACGACACTGCATTGCACTGTTTATTTACCATAGAAGTATAGTGCTGCAGGAAGGATTAGTATTAAATTAACTGACTTTTCTTTGTGTTTGCTTTGACAATCCCAGGGAGGTTATGTTGTTGTTGTTTCACCATCTTATTCCTTTTCCCTGTGACTGATCAACAGAACGTTATCAAAATCCCGTTTTGGTGCTCAGAAACCTTGCTGTACGTGTTGTTTTATGTGTGAAATTAACATGTTTACACAATGTCTCACGGAGAGATGTATTCCAGACAGAACTTGCTCTCTCATGCGTCGACTCTGCGGCAAAAATAAAAAAAAAAAGATTAAAAAAAGAAGAAAATCCAGTGTGTTGATGAGCGTTCCCACTCACCACCATCAGTATTCCAGTGTGCTGCTCGAGGTGTGGTGCACCCATCAACGGTCGCAAAAAAACCCCAGAATGATAAACAACTTAATCTCACCTCTAATCACGCTTGTGCACAGTGGTAAAGTGAGTCACGTTAAAGAGATGTCAAGATAAAGCGCGTGCGCTTGAACGCGCGTTGCCACTGTTTAGTCACTTCAACCTCTGTGTGGATTACAACAGGTAGGATTTTACACCACCAGAATAATGTGCTTTCAAGTAAAAATCCATTCGTCATGAAGCAACCGACGCAATCCGGGGTGTTTTTTTTTTTTACTGCCTACACAAAGCTGCAGAGATTGCGTTTCATTCCGGGGAAAGGTGCGGTGGTCTCATTAGAGAAAAGTTATCCATGACAAAGTCGTCAGCGTCGACAGAAACAAGGCAGTGGAAGCCACACATTAGGATGTGGCCTATTTATTATGGATATGAACCACCCTCTCATTCAGAGCTCAGATCATATTAAATGGTATGACTGTGACAATGCAGACACAGTTGTCAATAGCAGTCCTTTCCTGAGGTTTTAACATAGAGTGAATGATAATTAGTTTCCCTTTGTTGTCCTTATCTCTTACCTGCAGAAATGGCCAATTTATGCAGGCTGCACCCCGGCCAGCCAAAGTTGATGCTCCCCAGAGGAGGAAAGCAGCCATGTTTCAGACAATGGAAATGAACTCGGGGACAACTCAAGGTTGATTTAGATCCTGGGCAACATGGACTGAAATGAGCTACCGGGCCACACAGTTCTTACCCCAGTGTTGACTCAGCCTCCTCACAGAATCACTCGCATATAAGGTACCTGCAGCAGCGTAGGAGCAGCGCGCGTCTCTCAGATCTGGTCAAGTGAGAATAAAAATGCAAATGTCATATTGTTGAAACGCTGAGTGAACTAAATGTCAGTCCATCTTTTTCAATATGAGATATGAGATTGATGCGGATAGGAGGCTATCGGAGGCAAGTGTGAGCGCTGCAGACGGCAGGTTATACCAACAGCTGTGATATTTGAGCTGTGAAATAAGCCTTGTTTTTTTTTTTTTTCTTTCCGCGAGCATAAGTAATTCTCTTATGTCCTTTACTGAGATTATCCTGAAAACACCCACGGTCTGTCTGTATTTCATCTCCCCGCTCATAAAGATAACAAGGAGACAGGTGGTATTGTTTTCAAATATTGATAAGAATCTTTTAGTCCTGAATACCCAAAGAGCTCCACTGACACTGAGCACACGCCACTCCAGAGGAAGGGGAAGAAACCCAGTTCATTTAACCCATCTTTGATTCCACATTTTCACATTTTTCACCCCCCCCCCTGATGTCCATCTGATCCACTCCTCCCTCAGACTGACCACTTGTCAGCTCCTTCCTGCGTCCACAGCCAAACACATTTCATCGATCTATTCATAATCCCCTAGTTCACATCCACATGTATTAGGAGCAACATCCAACCAGCACGTTTCCTTCTCCCTCCCTCCCCCCCAACACCACCACCACCACCACACACCCCATCTCCCCCCCTCTCTCCCTCTCTGATGCTGCTGCTCGGTGCGCGCACATCAGTAAATGAATCACGTAGCACTAGAACAGCCCTTCTTCATGCGATCTTGCCAGACCTATTGGAGAAAACCCCCCCAAGGCAAGATCTGTCACTGTTCACTCATTTGCTGGAAGACGATCAGAAACTATGTTAAATGCACCAAGAAAGACACTGGAGTCTGTTATAAAGGCGTCGAGAGGATTCCGGTCAGATCTCACTGCGAAGGGAGCAGGTTTCAACAGTTGACGCGGAGAGAACTGAGCGCAGGAGAAGCGATTCATTCTGATTATCTGAAATCTTTCTCTTTCCCGCGGGTTTTCTTTTACGTGGGGGTTTTTCTTTTTCCTTTTCGTGGCATCTTTCACGGGTACCAGTGCGGACGAGCATCGTCCGAATGAAGGATGATAGAGCACTGGGTCCAATTGGACTGGATTATGGGATTACTGGACTGATTATAGGACAATCATCGGGCAAAAGTCGCAGCCGCGCTATAGATGCCTCTTGAATGACGGGAACGCGAAAGGTTGGACGGGATTAACAGCTCCGGATCCTGCTTTTTCTTTCTACTTTTGTGGCATGGGCAGGCTGTGTGTGCCGAGCGAGCAGAGCCCATATGCAACAGTGTGCCGCACAGGGGGAAAAGTAAATGCATCGTGAATGGTAACATCGGACAATGCTGCATTTCGAGACGGGCATGTCAGTATCCGCCGTAGCCTAGGTGTAGATGTCGCATGAGGGCAATGCGCTTTTGTAAGCTCGGGTCTAACCTTCACCACAGAGATCCAAAACGCTTTAACCTTGGATGCAGTAGGGAATATTAATACTTTATAGTCATCGATTATTCATTAACCACCCCCCACACCACCACCACCGCCACCTGTGAGGGAGAAAAAAAAAACAAAAGCATTTTTTTTTCTCGCACACTATGTTTAATTTGATGTTTAATTCATGCCTTAGGTGTCGTCGGGCGGTCATCTTTGTTTACAGAAAGAGTTCATCATAGCCGAACGGCATGTGCGAGAGGTTAAAACACGAACCAGAAGGCGATAACGCTCCACGGATCGATTTAATACCTAATTAGTGTGGGATCGGCGTCGACCACATGCCTGCTGTGGGTTTAGTCCTCTAGGTTTTGCCGTAATCAACAGGTTGAAAGTCAACGAGGATTCTCTTCTTTTTTTTTCTTTCTCTCGCTCTTTTTTTTTTTTTCCTGTCTGCCACTACCGCATATCCAGTTGAAGGGATGCGTCTCTCTGTAACCATTTTCTTTCTGCTGTGGGTTAAAGCCCTGACATTGAAAAATCTCAATTATTCCGTCCCGGAGGAGCAAGGACCCGGCACTGTTATAGGTAATATAGCAAAAGATGCCGGATATGGGACCATGGAGAGGGGGAAGAAATCTAACTTCAGGGTGCTGGAGAATTCTGCACCACATCTGGTGGATGTTGACCCGGAGAGTGGACTAATCTTCACCAAACAAAGGATTGACAGGGAGACGTTATGCAGGCGCAACCCAAAGTGCCAGCTCTCCATGGAGGTGTTTGCCAATGACAAGGAGATATGCATGATCAAGATTGACATACAGGACATAAATGACAACTCGCCCAGCTTTCCTTCAGATCATGTTAATATTGATATTTCAGAGAACGCAGCTGCTGGGACACGTTTCCCTCTCACTATTGCACATGACTCAGATTCGGGGGAAAATGGGATAAAGACGTACCAGGTCACGAGAGATGATTACAATACGTTTTCCCTGGATTTGAAAGTGAGAGGCGATGGGACTATATATCCAGAGCTGGTGGTTCAGAGACCTCTGGATAGGGAGGATCAGAGCCATCACACCCTTCTCCTCACAGCAATAGACGGTGGGGAGTATCCGAGATCAGGCTCCATGCAAATCAACGTCAGGGTGACTGATTCGAATGACAATAGCCCAGTTTTTGAAAAATCCTCTTATGTGATTGAGATTCCGGAGAATTCTCCTCCCGGGAAAGTGCTTATAGATTTAAACGCCACTGACCAAGATGAGGGGAGCAACGGGCAGGTGGTCTATTCCTTCACTGGATATGCATCTGAGAGAATCCAAGATCTGTTCTCCATTGACCCCAATACCGGCGTCATCAAGGTCCAGGGAGAGATTGACTATGAAGAGAATCCAATCATAGAGTTTGACGTGCAGGCTAAGGATCTGGGGCCCAACCCGATACCAGGCCACTGTAAAATAACTGTGAAAGTGCTTGACAAAAATGACAACTCGCCAGTCATAAGTTTCGTGTCCGTCCGGCAGGGAGCCATCAGCGAGGCGGCACCTCCAGAGTCTGTCATAGCTCTGGTGAGAGTGACAGATAAAGATTCCGGGCGAAACGGTCAACTTCAGTGCAGGGTGTTGGGAAACGTCCCCTTCAGGCTGCAGGAAAACAATGATAATTTTTACACGCTGCTCACAGACAGACCTCTGGACAGGGAAATGAAAGATGAATACAATGTAACAATAGTGGCGAGAGACAATGGGATCCCTTCCTTGAACTACACGAAGTCGTTCACTGTGAAAATCCTGGACGAGAACGACAATGCGCCACGCTTTACAAAGACGGTGTACGTGCTACAGGTGCCTGAGAACAACATCCCAGGGGAGTATCTGGGCTCTGTTCTGGCCCACGACCCAGATGTAGGTCGCAATGGAACAGTGTCGTACTCCATTCTGCCCTCACATATCGGAGATGTTTCCGTGTACACCTACGTGTCTGTAAATCCCACCAATGGAGCCATATACGCCTCACGGTCTTTCAATTATGAGCAAACAAAGTCCTTTGAGTTCAAAGTTCAAGCTAAAGACGGAGGATCCCCTCACATGGAGAGCACCTCTACAGTCAGGGTCAACGTCCTTGACGTCAACGACAATCTCCCGGTTATTATTTTACCCCTTCTGCTGAATGATACAGCAGAAATCCCAGTGCCTAGAAACGTAGGGATCGGATACATCGTGGCCACGGTGAAAGCGGTGGACCACGACCACGGAGAGAGCGGCCATTTGACCTACGAGATCACCGAGGGAAACGACGACCACCTGTTCGAGATGGATCCTGTGGGAGGGGAGGTGAGAACTGCCCATGCTCTTTGGGAAGAGGTTGCCCCAGTGGTTGAGCTGGTGGTGAAGGTAACTGACCATGGCAAGCCCCCCTTATCTGCCGTGGCTAAGCTGATCATTAAGGCGAACACAGAGACGGCGGCAGGAGGGGGTTCCAGCGCGAGCGGGGAGCAGCAGCACTGGGATGTATCCCTGCCCCTCATAGTTACCCTCTGCATTATCTCTGTCATGCTCTTAGCAGTCATGACCGCCATCGCTGTCAAGTCCAAGCATCAAGATAAGGAGACTGGGAATTATAACTGCCGCATGGCTGAGTACTCCAATCCTCCAGTGGGGAAAGGCAAAAAGAAAAGGATCAACAAGAGTGACATCATGCTGGTGCAGAGTGAGATGGAGGAGAGAGATTCTGCGAGCAGAATGAACGTGGTGAGCAGCCCTTCACTCATCACTTCACCAATATGTTTTGACTACCAGAGCCCTCTGCCACTCACACTGCCCAGGTCAGAGGTCATGTACCTGAAAACCACCCCAAACAGCCTGACAGTCCCCAGGGCAGGCTGCCACTCCAGCTTTGCCGGGCTTAGCACAGACACTCCAGCGAATAGGATGTCAGTGATACAGGTAAGGATGCTGCTGCACCGTATTCTTTATCTGCCCTTTATTCTCGCTTATCTGCACACGCTGCTTTGCCATACAAATCTGACAAAAGACAAGTAATCGACTGAAAGAGAGAAACTCTGTCACTGGGAGCAGACATCATTATCATTGCTTTTTTCTTTCCCTGTTATGACACTGTGAAATATTCCCCACATGATCTGGTAACTTAGTGCTGGGATGTAATAATGTGTTGTAAATGGCATTTCAGTAAAGGGAGCTGCATTTGAGGAAACCAGAATCACTTCAGAAAGTGCCTCCATTGTGAGTCGTCTCTTGCAAAACGGTACAGGTGGTCTGCATAATCAGAGAGCTCCTCTCAGTTAGACATGCAAACAGTTTGAGTCTTGAACAAGGCTGCTGTGACCCTGCCAGATCCACTGCTATAGAGTGAAAACAAAACCCTGCCTGAAATGTGGGATTGGACAGGTGTTTGAGCAGCTTGTCCGATCACATTACTGAACCAATGTGCAGCAGACAGCTAGATGCACACAGCATAACCTTACAATCGCATTTCTCGCTCCCCACAAATATGGGCCAGATCCACCCATCCGCGTCTAAAGTTGGCACGATAAGGCCATTAATGGGGTCCGGCCGTGTCTTGTAGAGATGGCGGGGTTGCGCGCACGAGCCAGCTAGCATGCTAATTTGACAGCATGGGCTTGTCGTGACGTTTAGCACAGCAGAATTATCTGTTGTAAACGATGTAAATATCTAGGACAGTCTCACAGACAGTCTCATTTGGAGACGATAACACAGATGACAAGGCCTGGCACTGTCACCAGCCACTAGGGTATGTGGGTGTGATCAACACAAACACATTATTCTCAAGATAGGGGAAATAGGATGCTGATGACAGTGGCTAATGCTTTACTCCTTCGCCTTGCCAAGGAGTCACATATGGTCACAATGGAGATTTGTTCTTATCATGCCGTCAATACTGGCAGCCACTCAGTGGCTTTTATTGACATTTCTCAGGTGCTAAAGTCAAGATATGAGAATCTGAATAAAACAGACAAGTCCAATTCCTTTCCGGTCAGAATCTCATGTTCCAAAGTTGATTGCTGAAAACTGCACTAAACTTTTAAAGTGGCCAATGCAAAATATGTTTTTTCTCTCATTTCCAGACGGAAAATTTCCCCTCAGAACCCAATTATGCTGGCAGCAGGCAGCCATTTGTTCAAAGGTAAGAGCACTATCCAAAAGCTTCCTGATTTAGCCTCTCCATCCTTGTATCAAGCCAGCTGACTATGGCTATCAAATAGAAGTGCTCACGCAGAGGTAATGGCAAGTTATGTGTTTTTTCCCTCCCCCCCACCTCCTTCTATTCTGCTGCAGCTCAACATTTAAGGATGCAGAACGAGCAAGCCTCCGAGACAGTGGCCATGGTGATAGTGACCAGGCTGATAGTGACCAGGATACTAATAAAGGCTCACACTGCGACACGTCTGCTAGGGAGGCCCTCAAGATGAAAGCAACAGCAGTTAATGGCCAGCCTTTTGAACAGGGTGAGTGGATGCACTCTCTTCCTGACATCTTGAAGATGCCTAACTGACTCTTGTACCAGACATTGTTTATACTTTATGCACCGAGAACATGCATGGCGTTTTTTTAAGTGGTGGCCCACAGAGTGAAGCCAAACAAGTCACGGAAGAGGTAATTTCCGCACTGTTATTAGATGCAGGTAGTGTTATTTTGCACCGCTTTACATTGCAGACAGCCTGAGCTGTGTTTCAAAGATGACATGGAGGCACCAGAGTGGAAGGTAGATGGTAGTTTGAAAGGATAAAAGAGTCCATTGGCTGAAGGTAGAATGTTCAAACATCTTCTGTCTGATTCTGCCATCAAAAGGAGCTCATATGCATGGCAAAGTGTACCTCCACCCGTGTCTCTTTTGATCACGTCATTATTTGAACACAGATTCACTGCACGCATGTCTTGAATAACACGGCGGAGACAAGAAGGCATGATAGACACTTGCAATGTGCAATGACAGTTGTTTCTGGTGCAACATGACAGAGTGAGTCTTTCCACCTTTTCGCTCGGGAAGATTTTCTCAGTTATTATCAGGTTTGAGGTGGTTACACTGTTTCGAAGGGGGTGGGGGGGGGGCTTTGCTTTGCGACTCAAAATAGAAATGTTAAATTTTATTTCGCAAATCTGAAGCGATCCTCAGTGCCAGGAGTATAATCGTAGATGATTGTCAATCTGTTGCAACCCAGCTGACCTGATAGGGACTGATATATTTAGCTATAAACTGAAAATATGAAAGCTGCTCTCACTGGTAAGATAAAAGATAATGGGGGACTCGAGTGAAGTGGTGATGTTTCTCATTTCCTCGCGCGAGCCTTGGAAGGGGAATGGCTCTGGTCATCAGGTCCCTGTGCAGCACTTTCCACACCATTTACATTGCTATGAACTGTTTGTTTGTGGCGTGCTCAGGAGGGCAGAGATGGAAACACTCTTGCGGCTGCCAGAAGGATGTGTGAATCTCCCTCTCCCTCTTTCTCTATCCGTCGCACTTTTGTGTGTACGTGTGTGTGTGTTTTTGTGTGCGTGTGTGCGTGAGGAATTATGGCAGACCAAACTTGACTCTGTGGGAGGTGTAAATTCAATCACAATTTTTTTTTTTTTTTGCACTGCCGCACATTTCTGAATCTGATTCAGCCCAAGTTCTAAGGCCAATCAAATAGACACATATTGAAAGAGAGGTTTTGTACACGACTGAATATCTACATGAGCAGCACTGACAGGAATGGCAGTTAATTTATAGACCTGCATATATAAGATAAGAGAAATGCAAAGAAGTGTGGTGTTGCTTTTAATATTAATAGGGTTTTTTTTTCTCTCTCTTCTTTTTTTTGCTAATGCCTCCCCTGTTTGCCTGCGAGAAATCTAGTTAAAAAGCGAAGCGGTTAAATGGTTTTTCTCTCCCGTCGGTTTGGTCAGTTGAACGTTAAATGGTGTCACTGTCTGCTCGCTCCTCGACGGAAGATCCGCGTTACGCGCCGTGCGCGAGACCCGATCACGCGAAAAAACATCACCCTCAACCGCCAACCCACACGCTCCTTCTGTCTCCTGCTCAGCTACATACATGCAGGTACATTTATTGAACAACAAAGCCGCCGCCGCGCAGATTTCTGACAAGATAGTGCTATTATCCGAAATGGATACACCACAGAATTTTTGTTCTAAATGCACCAACACAAAAGCTTGCGGGTTAAGTAGTATTGCTTTTATGTCTTTACCTTTACCATCCCTCTAGTCTCCCTGGCTGCTTTGATACAGGTAATATATGCACCTGTGCAGCTTCCACTATCATGCACTCTGAATATTTATTCACTCTCACAGACACCAGATGCACAGTGGGTATGTTGCTAGGCTTTCTCTGATTCTATTTATAATGGGCAGGCGCTTTCTTTGTTTTTGAGTACATGTTATTGTTCCATTCACAGTTGCCCATAAGATCGCAGCTACTTTGCCACTTTGTCACGATTCTGTTATTATGCGGCCGTGTTAATGCAGTGGACTATATGAGGCCATTGTGTAGCGCCATCATTTTTTTAGAGCTATTATTCAAAAAATTGTTATTCACTGATGGAATGGGAAATGAAAATGGAAGGCAGATGACAGGCACAATAGATGAAAGCACCCTTACTTCCTCATCCTCTTCACTCTGCATTCTTGTTGTGTTTTTTTTTTAAATGATCAAAAATTATAAAGCTACTAACAGAACTGTGGTCCCTCATTTTTCTTCCAAATTGTTACATGTAGTCTTTAATAAAAACCAAAAAACTATAATTTGATCAGAAGGGTGTAAGCATTTAATCTTATATAAACATGCGGCTGGATCCCTAAATTGCTTCTGGTTATATAGCGAGACAAATAGCACAATAACAACAACGAAAAAAAAATACCTTCCCGCTCAACCTTCTAAGCACATACATCCCTTTGCATCAGCATCATCTGCGAGCTCCTCTGCAGTGGTGATAGGTACCATGGAAATGAATTCAGCATCCCTCTGCTTCTCCTTGCTTATGCTTATTGTTCTGGCCTCGCGTATCTGTGCCTAAAAAATACTTTTCCTCCGTGCCGCTGAAAAGAAAGACGGAGGAAACACAAATGCACGGGGCACAGAACTGCAATCTAGGGTGTACATGCTTCAAAGCGTAGCACTTATAATATGCAGGATCTTTGCTGCGGTTTTGCCAAATCAAAGCCATCATTTAGTTCTCCCTTTTGATGTAAAATGCATTTTGAACTCAAAATGCGTATTTTCTCTTGATCTTAGTCCTGACAAAGACAGCACCAGAATGGTCTGTGCTTTGAATGTAACAGTGTGAGTTCACATAATATGTAACATGACAGGGGGAAAAAAAAAGGAAAAAAGAATCCCAGTATGCGGCCTAGAAATGTAATTTGTTTCGGAAAAGAGTGAAAGCGGCTTGTTAAAACTTAGCAGTTGTGTTTGAATGGGCACAATTACCGTTTGTTGCAAACACAGACTACTTTACTGCAGACTGTAACTGTAATTACCATGCTTCTGCCGTTGGTTAGTAAGTACCAGAACCACTTGAAATAACTTTTTTTTTTTAAAAAAACACGATTATGATCATTACTGTGATCCATTTTCATTTGAAACCCTTTAACCAACTTCTTTTATACCATATACGATACATTCTCATAGTTATTTCATCTCAATCTCCTTCATTTCACGTCTGATTGAGATTAAAGGTGCACTATGTTGTTTCGACCTCAGAAAGTTAATATTCACAATATTAAAAAAATGATAATACGAACCCAGAAAAAGTCATTTGATGCGTTCCCATTCAAACAAGCCATCGTTGAAGGGAAATGAGATCCCCACAGCACTGTTTGTAGCTCGAAAGGTAGCTACTCACAAAGGTCCTGCAGATATAAACAAAGTAAAACAGTATGAAATTGCATTTTTCCCTTGAGGACAGTTTGTGTATTCACTTAATTCAGTCATAAGAATCTATCAGTGACCTTCTATCTTTCTCTTCATCCCCAAAACTACAAGATGTACCTTTAAAATCTCTTTTTCAAGAGAGACCTGGCCAAGAGGGCAGTGTGAAAGCATTGTAAAAACAGTAGTGAATACACAAAGTATACACAATATCCAATCAAGATGCAAGAAAAGAGTATAGTCGAAGTCCAAGTGTGTAAGCAGAGATGATTTTCACAGCCACCCTGATACAATCGCTGGCCACCCCACTGGCTGCCCACTCACGAGCCCCCTGCACCCTTTGCATATGCGTGCTGCCGCAATAAAAATCCTTGTATGCATGATATCCAGCTTCTATTTTAAATTAGGTCCTATTCATTTATAGTAAATCAATAATGGTGTTAAGACATGCATAGCCACCCCACCCACACGCTGCGTTTGGTCATTTGGTTGCCACCTCGTAGTGAAAGACTACTGTTATCCAGATCCTTGACACGGACCGGAATCCTCCGACACTCAGAGCAGATTACTCAATGTGTTGTTTATTGAACTCATCCAAATTTTACCACTCTGCCCTTAATAAATAAGCACCACTCATATAATATTTCACACATTATTTAACCAGACACTAATAAAGGCTCCAAGGTTGAGAATTTTCAATCGCATCGGCATCTGATGTGCTTGTGGTCAAAACCCACCGACTTGACTTTACAGAGAGGGAAACCACGTTGGCTTCCATGCGAACCTTCTTTGTGTAATCCCAAAGAAGGCGGACAGTGTGTGCACATCCAGCCCCAGTTGGGTTCCAGCTGCACAATGAAAACACTGCATACAAAGGGAAAAGAAGAGGCTTTTCCACACAGAGAAAATGTATGTATGCATGCAACGTTTTCAAGCTTTCTCGGCCAAAATGTAAAGACAAACGCAACAGCTCCACCTGCAGCATGATACAGAATGAAACCCAGTATCCCTGAAACGCAAATAAAAACCCGTCACGCCCTAAAAGAAATGTCAAAAGGCCTTTTCCTTTAACATTTTTTAACATCGAGAGCCCTGTTTACCGTTTTGAATCTTCGTCCAGCCATGGAGTAATTAACACTTCCATTTTGTCCTATGGCAGCAACTGTGTGTGGGGGTGTGTTTTTGCGGGGGCGTTCATGGACTACTTGATAGTGGTGGCCTGTACTTTGCAAATGAGCTCACAGTGTGCCACATGGTGCTGGCTTTCACATCTCTCGGGGTTTGCGGTATCTTCTCGTCTGGTTTTGAACCTGAGGCGCATACCCCCCCCCCCCTCCCCCGGGTGGTAAGCGCGTCCTCCAGCAAACTGGTCGATGGTGGTGCGCGAGGAAGGTGTTGCCTTTGAACAAGAGGATCCCCCCACCTCTTCTAGGGAGAGCCCCCCATCGTGTGTTGCTTCCCCTTGTTCCAGGCTGATACTCCGCATCCTCAATCCTCAGGGCCAGGTTTGAAAATGAGATCAAGTGGCTCGTTCACAGTTAGTCACTTGCTGCTCATTGTCTTTGATATAACATTAATGGCATGTGAGCAAGATGGAGAAGCCTCATTAATAGACCAAAGCTATGAGTGCTGATCAGTGTAGTGTCAAGCCGACAGGTTTAATGTTTTGGTGGGAGTTTTTTGGTTTCCACGGGTGGAGGAGGAGATGGAATTATGTGAGAGACGGCATGAGAAATCTTAATGTGAGACTGGATCTAGATGTGTGATTTTCTTTTTTTCTTTTCTTTTTTGTATTTTCCATCATTATATTTCACTTGGAACGTTCGGTTCCTGTGGGAGAGACACCTGCATAGAGGAGGAGATTGTGCAGATGTGGCGTGCGTTGTCTTTCTGTGTTCTACCAGCTCATTCATTCGTTTCATATGGTTGGAGATTTTTTGACAGGAAACACACCGCGACAAAACCTCGAAATGAATAGCCAAAAATCGGACCGACTCAGCCGCCATTACTTTAATTTGTTTGCATATCTTGGGTAAAGGATGTCAAGACATCAGAGCAATAAAAAACAAATTTTTTAAAGTCAAGGCATCAAAGCAACACGAAGAGTAAATTTATACTTTTACAATTTAAATTGCTGCCTCACTAGAAATGAAGGAAAACCGTCATTTACTACCAATTTACAAAAACAAGTTTGACATTTGGCTTCATGCTGCCACATGCAAAACACTTCCATGTATCATTGTCAAATTAATTTTGATAGCGGAATGTAATGGCTACAGAAAAAGAAAAAAAAAAAAAACCTTCTACATCATAACACCCTGGAAATTGGCCCCTTCCTGGTGTCACTCTCTCTGTCTGTGCTTATTTAATGTCTGCCGGGGTTAGATGTGATGTGAAATGCGAAAGACGGCACAAACACAGAGCCTTAACCGTTGCTCCACTTTCTACCAGTGACACTAATACGCAGTCTCTCGCACATGTTGTACAGTCCTGTGGCGTCTGGCTTTGTGCTCGGCGTCAGCTAATGCAGCTCATGCTACCTCAGTCAGAGGGTAATCAGACGGCCACTTCAATCAAGAATATGTTGGTTGCGTGTTTTAGGGACATAAATAGTCGCCCCTCAATTTGAAACTCTGCTTCTAGTGGTGTTAGTCTAGTGGCACTGAGGTGATACTTACACTGTATGTCAGTTTAGCCAATTCCCACCAAAGCTCAGCCCGAGTTTGTCTTAAAGAGGCGAATCAGTTGAAGTGACTTTCACTTTTTAATGTTTCCACTTGAGACTGACTGATATATATATATACATGGCCTCCCACAGATGCATCGGTGTCGATGTAAATGTCGGCGTGATATGAGCCGATATGAAAGCTACATTTTTTAAGAGCTTGTAATGCAGAGTAAGATGCTCAGGGTCATTTATAATCATTAAATTCCAAGTAAAAATATCTTTTTAATTTACATTTAGACGTTCACATTTAGGACATTTAGCAGACGCTTTTGTCCAAATTTGTCACAAACAAGAAAGAAACCACAACATATCACGTAAAAAAGACAAAAATAGAAACGATTTCAAGCCCTCATCTGAGCATCATCGCTGTTAATTATCAAGGACACCTTAAGTTCATAAGTGCTATGATTTAAGTGCTGAGGGTAAGAACATACAAGTGCAATTTCATGGCACTGGCGATTAAGTTGTTTGTTAAACTGTAACACATCTTGCCTTTGTTCTCAGTCACACGTGTTTGATAATCGCATTTGAGGGATCACTGCAAAAAAATGTGCGTGTGTCGAGCAGTACGATTTAATGTTTTGCTTCCTAATATCGGTATCGGCATCAGCCCCCCAAAAACCGAGTATTGGGCGGGCTCCAGTTTCCACACGTCCCAAAAGTAGTTGTGTTTCTTTCGCTGCAAGAGTAAACTGTCGGCCACCACTCACGGTGAGCAACGTCCTCCTGTAGCAAGGACACGTCACAACATACGTCCACTAATAAGAGCTGAAATGAAAAATGGGCAGGAAATGCAAATGAGCTGCTGAGAATGCACCAGACTCCCTCACAGTAATTAGAAAAATTACCAAAGGTCAAACTAATGAGTGTTTGTGCTACAAATGGTATTCCCAAAATGCAAGTTCACCTTGATTTTGTAATGTTAGATATTCATCTGATTTTCACAGCTCTCTGAATATGCAAAATAAACACCTATACTTTCTTATCTAAAAATTGCGAGTTTTGAGCCCTCCACTGCTGCGACGCTGTGATGTTTGAGTGCAGGGCTCTTCCCCAGACTTCTGATAAATACATGTTGTGTTCTTCATCTTCTTAACATATGGCGCTGCTTGTTTTTCCATATGATAGATAAACAGACAGAGGCACCTTAAGAATATATGGTGGCTATTTAGCCCGAGTCCTTTTTGGAGTACAAACTATTGGAGGTAGATGAATGAATGTACTCAGATTTTTCTTTATGTAGCTTTTTGTACACAGCATTCATTACTGTCCAGTGAAAAACACTTATCTCCAGAATGTCAACCTGTTTTCAGCTTTGTGGCACATTCCAGACGATCCAGTGGCTTTTATAAATGGTTTGTTTGGCTGAAGTAATCGGAGAATTGTCTCTACTCACAAAGGAGCACTCCCTCTCCCTCAGTTTTATCGAAAAATTTAAAAAACACCACATTTTTCAAGTGGTTTTCGCTGGACGGCGATGAAATGTAGCCTTGACATGTAAATCTTATACTTTTATTTGAGTGAAGGCGACGGGCAACAGGTGAGGCGTGTTCTGTGTGTTTATAGGTATAACAGATGGCGACTGTATTTATCAGAAGTCCTTACTCTCGAAACGGCAATAAAAATCCTTTTAACTGGAGCCACATGGTGTGCGGATCTATCCATTTCAGCCCTGCAAGATTTTTTTATTTTTTTCGGTCTCATCCTATTAGTTGCTGAGCTGTTTGTGTCTTTTCTTTTAAAAAAATCTTCATCGTTATAGACAATGTTATAACCAACAATAGTCTACCGACTACAGGATTTCTCACCACTCATGCTCATGCAAATTGCTCATGCAAATTTCCACAGTTGTTTTTCTGTTAATTCCACTCAAAGTGCTGCTGCTGGAAATGTAAATGAGAAACACATCACTTCCTCTGCACCAGATGATATTTTCCAGGAAACACCTACACACGTCGTTGAGAATAGCAGAGGGAAAAGGTTTCATGAATAGGTTGACTCATTTGCTTACACTGACCGGCGAAAGAAAAAGGATTATTAACTTTTTTTTTTCCCCTTTGCACGATGCCTTTATTTTGAAGTTGCATTGTGGGTGATGTCTAGAAGAGAAGAGCTTGTACTTAAGGCAATCAGAGCGACTTCAGCTGTTTCATAGCTGTTGGAACAGGCGACTGTTTCTTTATTCTGAAAAATCCGAGTGATGCATGAATAACATATCAAGAAAGATCCTCTAGTTTGGAGTAGGATTGTAAAAAAAAAAATAGCGCCGGAATTGTGTTTTACTGTTGCTGCTCATCCTTCAAAATGTCATCTACATTTTCTTCTAGGTTGTTTACTCTCACCGCGGCAGGGTCCAATAACAAATGTTTAACTGTTTTTTGCAGAGCAAGACAAATCAGTCCACTGCACCGATGAATGTCGTGCACTGGGACATTCTGACAGATGCTGGATGCCAAAGTTACGGGTAGGAAGCCAAGCAGACAGCGCCGATAATCGCACCAACCTTTTCATCCCTGTGGGAATGGACGCCATGGTAGAGACAGAGATTTATGGCACCATCAGCTGCAGCAGCAGAAAAACCCTCAGCACGTTTGGAAAAGAACAGCGGGACAGTACAATCCTCGTGGCCAATGTCAAACCTTACTTAAAATCGCAGCGTGCACTGAGCCCACCGCTGCAGGAGAGTCCATCTGCGTCCAGTAGTCCCACCAAGAGCAGTATGCCCCTGGACTTGTCCAACCAGGAGTCCGCAGAAGAGAGGGAGGGTGGTTCAGACATCAGTGCCTATGGACCTCCAGATGGCCAGTGCTCCCCGCTGCACACTGAATTGGAGGAGCCCTCTTACCTGACCTGCGAGCTCAGGCCTAAGTCCCTGTCCAGCAGCCTCATTCACAGCTCTGTCATCAGCCAGGAGTGCGGGGGGTCGGATTGTGCTCTCGACCCGCTGGACTCCGCCAACTGACAGGTCAGATGATCCCGCTCGCTCTCACCTGCCAGGGGCGCGATGATGATATCACAGATTAATGACCGGGAGGCGATTTATTTTGACCCACACAGGTGTCCAGACACGCATTGTATAACCAAAAACCATCCGCTTTGTATGTTTCTCCTATTTTTTTTGTTTTTTTTTTAGGTTTGTGACTTGTTGTGTTTAAGTGAAATATGTGTCCTTGACTGCTGTGAAGGTTTTGGTGGGAGGGGGGGTTGGGGGGAGAAAAATCAGTGCTTACCTGACTTCAAGTGTTTTCACAGTGTACTGTACCTGTCAATTTAGATGTCTGTATTTTACACATTTCAAGCTCCAATTTTGTGAGGCTGTTGAACAAATTGCTACTGTTAAGCTATTGAGTCCTGTCTGCTTTTGTACGGTGAAGCTTTCTGTCTCCATTTAGTGTTTAAGGAACATCTCTTTGAATATCACAGGCAACTGAAATACATATCAGTGACGTTAAATACAAAAAGTGAAGTGTCTTATGAACTGTTAATGGTGGTGCAACAGGGGAATGTCCCTTTTCATAAAACCATTTAAGGTTCCTTATAAAAACAGTTTTTTAAGAATGTATTTGTAATTTTATTGTCGTCCTCTGCAGTTTATGTGAAAATAAGCTGAGCTTACACGTGAATGTGGGCTACTGTACTTGTTGTGTATTTTATTAAATTTGTATACACTGTGTGCACGGAAGGCAGTTATTTTTGACTGGCGAGGAATCCTGAAGCTGTCAAGGTTTTTGTGTGCGAGAAGTGCATTTATGTCAAACAAGGTGCTTAATACGTGTGAAAAGACTAAAAGCTCTCGTGACTCTGCGAACTGTAGCTATATCCTGTATACCAGCATCGTGTTCTCTGCAGTAGTCTAGGTCCTGGATAACTTCAAATAAAAAGTCTCAATCAACATTTTACACAGCTATTTATATTTAACAACTCCAGTAAAATCAGGCGCTGTGTGTTTGGTGCACCCAACAGAAGACGAGTTGACTTCCTCCGCTCAATGCTCACATAGGCATCATATGTCGGCGCTGGAAACCTCCCCACCCCGCCCCGCTCGCGCTTTTGTACTCTCCAAGTCATCAGAGCGGCTGTCAGTTAATCGCCGCTCGTGATTATAGGTTTATTTATGAGCGTGTCTGACAAAATGACGAGACACGAGGCTAACAAAAATGTTAAAGTTAACATTCGTCTGCGGCTGTCAGTTACAAGCAAAGACTTTTTTTTTTTTTTTAAATTCTTTGATTAGATGAAATGAAATTTTAATGATCCCTGTGGGGGAAAGTGGGTCATTGCGGCAGCAAAGCATTGAGCAAATAGTGTGTTAAAGGTTATCAAAAGTAGATACAAAAAAGAGAATTATACAACAAATAATAAAAAATACAGCATCTTCACTGGAGCGATTTCAAGGTTAGCAGGCGTTTGATATCTGGAATTTCATCATCTTTTCACTGCGATACACAAAATATAATCCTCTGCTCTCCTCCTCAAGTACGGACAAAAGCGCATGTGCGAGAAAAGCTGTTTATATACATCGTTTACTATCCAATCAAACGCCGGAAGGGTCGTTGTAGTGACACGAGGTCAGGTCCTGTCCGGTCCGTCCATTCGCTCATTTCTTTCGAACACAATCTGTATTTTTTTGTAATTTTTTTGTATTCATTCCACTTGAACACAGAAATAAATGTTGCCATGACCTGTGTAATGCTATTCAGAGTTCCTATATGCGCTATATCTGCTCGATATATAGTCCGTACAACAATTAAGTACGAACATGGATGTATTTACCGAGAATCATTTTACTTCGGAATCCTTGAAATGTAGAAATGCTTTCTGCTTTTCATCTGTAAAACAATCACACAAAAGCCTCCTGTTTTTTTTTCCCTCTTCTTCTTACTTAGTTTAGTTTAGTTTCTCCATCTGGAGACACTGACTTTTGTACCCCGGCTCGGTGAGCGGTTTGAGAATGCCTTGTTTTTCATGAGCTCGGGATAACAGAATCCTGTCATCTACTGAGAGCTGACTATAAGTACGACTCAGTTTCTCCTCGGGGAAAACACATTAATTTGGATTTTGATTTGCATTTGTTTTGGTGCTGGTATTGACACAATTCCAGACCTAGATGTCTCATCTCAGCAGGCAGCTCTGATGAGCTCATCTGCATAAGTTGAAATACTCTTTGAGAGGGAGATTGCGTGGGTCACAGCAACTCATCCCATTGAAATACAGACAGAAACATCACATCATTTTATCTGTATCAGTCCCCGGGTTTCAGAACACGGGGGATGAAGACAGGTGAGCAGAATGTCAAGTAGAAAAGGGTTGAACCATTTGCTGCGACACTTACACCTCCGATTTTCTTTAACACTATATCATTGTTTTACATCACAGGGATGTAAAGCAGGTTAAACTTCCACTTCTGCCGTAATTATGCAAAATTTGCTTTGAAGCAAACCCTTTTCTTAATTAACACTGTACTACAGTACAGCTGCTTGACAAAGAAGTGCTATGTTGTTGAGGGGAGCTGAATGCAGATTAAGGACTAGCATGCAGTGCTGGATGAATATGACTTGTCTCTCAGAATGATTACAGTCACAGTGAAAGGGAATTACAGACAATGAAACTGATCTGTGTAATACCTCCATTCTTCTACATTTTACATACACAAATGATCTATTCAGATGAAAATGGAATGAGCAGTGTACCATTCAGTTGTGAAAAATTGACATGCTCACCCTGAGTACTTAAGCTTTTAATTCAATAATTCAATAACACAGCCGATTAAGAGCTTGTCTTCCACCTCCACCGAATGCTATGGGAGATGGTTCCACTTGGCTGAGAACTGTTGGTGGGGAAACAACAGTGAAACACAACACATAAACAATATTGCGAGTGTAGTTTTCATTTTAACTGAGAGATGTCATTGAACGCAGCGTGCATGCCCTCAGGGCGACAATATTAAAATGCTGCCTCTCGGTTTATTTGCATATTTGTTTTAAAACGCGGGGAAAACAAACTAGCGCACAGATAAGTCAAACTGTACCCAATTAGGTGATGTAAATGTGACGCCTCTGAGTTTAATGTTACTTTAAGAATCACTTTGTACGATACACACAGTTCCATCTTTCAGCGATTCATTAACACACGCATTCATTTTTTATGAAAGAGTTTCAACTGCACCGGAGGCACTCATTGGTGCAAACCTTTGCCACACCGCTTTTTTTCCCCCAAAAGTGTCACAAGGACGCAGAATGCCTCGATATCACCGGATACAAATGGCACTAATAGGGTTTATGAATAGCAGTTTGCTGTAGTTAAAATCTGTGTTTGAAAAATGTTGCGACATTTTGTGAAATGTGCTTTTTTTTTTACTTTTCGTGCCAGGAGTGAGATGAGAAGGCTGACACCACTCTCACATAAGAGCATGGTATCCATCTTCTCATCTAACTGTCGGTGAGAAAGCAGATAAACACGCATGCCGAGATGTCAAAGTATTCTTTTTAATACGTAGGAACTTGGGGGTGAAGCCTGTTTCACATTTTTAGACAAGAATGTACAGAATGTTTTTAGGTTACTTGAGTTAGTGGGATACGAATGACATTATCCGACATCCAGGGCCGGACTAAAAAACTATAGATAACATCCCCCCAACCTCAACCTCCATACGCTCAACTGCCACATGATTACTATTATTACTCATTTCTATGTTTATTAAAGTAAGAATTACATTTGCAGATGCTTTCTCCTCACTTTCAATGGGGTGAAACAACTGGAATAGCTACTTTTTTCCCCTCACATTGACTAACGTGTATTTTCTTAAAAAAAAAAAAAAAAAAGATTACATCATACATTTTTTTAAATTATTTTTTTCATGCTCAGGGAAAAAGGTTCAGCTTTCAAAGCTTTATATAGAATTATGTCAAGGACAGGAAAGGAAATGGTACAACAACAAAATAAAAAGATTGAAAGATGAAGAAAAAGGTGGTGGCCTTGCGGATAGAGCAGTGATCTTGTAACCAAATGGTCTCTGGTTCAAATCTGGGTGGTGAAAGGCGGCGCTTGCTCCACCGTCATTACCGACCCTGAGGTCCCATGTATATATATATATACATGGGTCTTCAGGGTCGGTAATGACGGTGGAGCAGACAGTGGAGCAAGCGCTTCATCACATATATCTATCTATCTATATATATATATATAGATATAGATATAGATATATATATACAGCCTTGTGTATGTATGTATATACATATACACCCATGCATATACATGCCCATTCCAAATGAACAGTCAAACCTTTATAAAAGCATACACACGTAGACAGGTACATTAAAATAGAGGTAAACATAAATTCCAGTCTGATACATATGTACTCTTAATCTGAATATTTTTTATTCTTATAATCAGGACAGGTAACGTTGTAAATTTTCATATGACTCTGATTTCGTAAGAGGGACTATATATGGAATTAGACATTTTTTTCCAAACTTTATAGTGTTTCAAAAGTTTGTGGTAACAATATGTAAGCATGATCTCTCATTTATATAATTGATTTTCTTGTCTATTGTTAGTGGCTATATGTTTTTTTATACACATTAAATCAACAGAAACAATCTTTTACTTAAAGTGTGGCCAGTTTTAAAGTTTTTCACCACAGATTTTAATTTAAATGTTTTTATTTTTTATATTTTCTAAAATATATGTTCAACATTACTTGATGTCTGCGGTTTATGATCTTTGCCCCTCGGTATGAGCCTCCAAGTGGCACGGAGCCCTTACAGGCATGTGCCTAGAATGCCTGTGCCTTCATCCAGCCTGGCCGGCTGCTTATCCATCAGTCGATGTTCTGATGTATATTGTAAGCTCATAAGGGAACAGTACACACATTCCAGCCATGCAAGATCTTATTGAGGTTAACATAAAAAAATCAACAAAAATATTGAGCATTATGCTACTCAGCCACGTTGAAATATATCTTATGTCTCTTTGCTGTAGCTTCTCATCCTCATGCATGGGTGGAAGTCCAGAGAAGCACCAGCTTTCCTCACAAAGAAAATAAAGCTGTTATAATATCAAACTTAAAAGCACACAAAGGAGGTCACCTCCTGAAAACGCACAGAGAAAAAAAAAGCGGTTAACCAAATTGATTAATGTGTTGTTAAATTTCCATCCAATTTCCAGTGACATGGAAATAAATGTAAATGCCAACTTTCACTATTCAGTAATGATTTCCTTAATTTGGATTCAAAGTAGCGCAGTAAGATATGCAAGTGGTGAAGCAGCTGCACTTCCACCGTTTATTTTCCCTTTGTGACTGTAGACAGACTTGACAGGGCAGTCTGGGAGGCTTTTTTTTTTTCTTACAAAAATACTGTCCTTTAAACATTGTTTTGCTTCCGTTCTTAGAGCGGTATGACACTGTTGACTGCATTTAGTTTTTCATCCAGACCCACAGGAATTAACACTCCTTTCATTGACCCCATCTGACAGAAGAAAAAAAATTCCCGACTACACACGCGCGCCTCATTTTGAGCGCTTGTTAAAAAGGTGTTACTTATGGCATTCTCCTCTGGGAGGAGTTCAAATGCACGCCAATCTGTCAATCACGATTCATGTTGAATGCCAAGAAAGGATATAGCATGAGGGAGCGATCCGGCAGGACTTCACACAGGTTTCACTACGTGTTACTGGGTCATGACACACTTTCCTCGCTTTGAATCGGGCAAAAATAGTCCTCTACACGCCTTTTTAGTGACAAAGTGGGCCAATATCTGCATAAAGTGGAAAAGCTAATGCGCTCTGTCATATGCTCAAAAGTCCTGAGTCTAAAAAGCTTCACCCTTTAAGTGCTTTGTCTGCCATCACAAATAAGCTGGAAAATTTAAAGCGGAGACAGAGACAGAAAGGGAGCGCTCGGCAGAGAGAGAGAGACGGAGAGTAGAAACACGGCCGGCCTTTTAGAATCGATGGACGGTTTATTGAATCAATACACAGTTTGGTATAGTGTGAAACGTCTGTCTGACTAAAATGGTACATGTTGAATAGGATGGCCTGATTAAGCGTCATGCAGACACCAACCTTGGGCTCTTCAGACACAGCAGGCCCCCACAAGTTACAGCGGTTTCGTCTCTGTGAAGGTAAAGACGCCGCAGAGCGTGTGTGCAGCGCGTTGAGTGTAAAGCTTTCAGATCTTGTATAGCTTTTATAGCTTTCATTCGACTTAGTTGTGCAGGTAATAATGCATCATCCTTGGTTGGCGGTGGCTTCGGTGTGTTGGTTGGGCCTTTTCAAAGTCTGCATGAGTTTGGATACATTTGCACATTAGTGTTTGGATTCCTCCTTCATATAGGCAGCTTGGTGTCTATAAATTCCGATTCATTAGGCAAAATCACAATCAAGATCTTAAATTTATGCTCCCTTTACCCACGACAAAAGATGCATCTGTTTATTAACAAAATTAACAAACTCACTTCTTTTTCCTGACTGAATAAACTGAAAACCGAACTAACCTTAAAGGACAACACAGTTTCATACCGTTTTACTGTGTTTATATGTGGCGGACCCTGCCACCTTTCTAGCTTCAAACAGGGGACCTTATTTTCCTCTGAGACCAGCTTGTTTATTCAGTTATGGAAGATACATATTTCTGAGTTTGTATTATTACCTCATTAATATTATAAATGCTAAAATTCTGAGTTTGAATTCTTCACCAAAACTACCCCCTTTAACTGCGGGCTATTTTAGAGGAAATACCTCAACAAACTGAAGGTTTGTGTTAAGATAATTAAGATCAGTGACTAATCATTTAACAATTTAGTCACGTTTCTTCCGTCGAAGTTACTTGTCACTGTGTTGTACTGAGGTTGTGACTGCACAGAACCTGTCAAAATCACTCCAAAACACTTGACTTGAGTCAAGTCTAGAAAAAACATCACATTTGTGTCAAAAAGTAAGCAAACATGGATGAAAAGTATAATCAGGAGGAAGTCTGAAGCAGTCCCACTGACATTAAAGCCATTATACACTCGTGGACCATCCAGGTGTTTTCACTTAATTTGGCGAGGGCTGCGTGGGTGTGTACAGAAGAGGGCTCAACGACATCCCCCCCACTCTCGGGTTAGTTTTATGGCACCTGCTCAGCTCAGTCAATTTGCACCTTTGTGATTATTAGTACATGGAGTTACGTAAATCCCAACAAAGGTCCACCAAACAGAGCTCTGACATGTTAGGTTCGCAGAAAAACAGCTGTAGGGCCTGGGATGTCCAGCATGCATCATCGAACATTGAATGCATCATTCAGGCATACAAATAAAGAAAATATGTAACAGAGTTGAAAGTACACTTGAATGGATTACCTGTCTCAGACTCGTTTCATATTTGATACAAAATATGTGCATATTAAAGATGTGTCAGTACTGTTACGGGTGACTGAACACACAGTCATCATTTATCACTGGAATGATTGTTTTCTTATTAAGTTTTCGACCCTTGAATTAGCACGGGAGCTCTAATTATTCCTGAGTCGCCTTTTCTTCTTCTACTGTCCTTAACAAGCAGCTTTCTGCTGTGGTGCACTGTTTACAGTAATGGGCTATTTTGATTTGTTTATCATTAGTACATATGGATTTTCTATTCTACTGATGTGCTACAGTTTTTGGTGCATTGTAACGCTTGAGGGATGACAGTCTTTTTTTCCTTTTTAGGGATGAGTAAGCCATAGTTGTATTATTAGACTACACAGCTCAGTCAATAAAAGTATTAAATACGTCAAACTGTGACTATAATGAAAGTTTTCTGGGCCATCTGTTGGTTACAAATCGGCAAAGTTGCCGAACAGCAGTAGACCTTTAAAGGTGCTGTATGTCAGAATTGGCCACCTGTTGAATTCATACTGAAATCAAACAAACTGGGTGCAGTGTGTCACCAAACAGTTGGGCTGTCCAACCCCATTGTAAGAAACGTTCGCATTAACATCTGTTCAGTGAAGTAAAGTGAGTTTGGTATTAAACTTCATCTCTTTACTCACCAATGCCAACTCTTGTTCTGCTTCTATCTCTATAACTTCTTTTCTTTGCTGCCAACGAGGTTTTTTGGCAGGAGCTGGGTGGGGGGGTGGGGTGATAATCGTGGCTTGCCAAGAGATTTCAACCACGTTGCATTTACTGTTTCATTCATTGACTACCTGTCCTTACATGGTCCAACTGGGGCCATTACCTTCAACATGATTAATCTCAAAGCTTCCAATATTACGGCAACACTATAGCTTAAACAACACTGAGTTACATGTTGTTGCATTTTTTTCTTTTCTGAATGTTACGCTCACTGTCTGTAGTGGCTGCTTGTTTACTGCTGTTATACTGTTGGTTTTTATGTCTGTATTAGAGCTTTGTATCATGTTTTTCTTTCCTCAAAAGCCTAACCTGCAAATAAGTTACAGCTAGAAGCCCTATATACAGTACAATGCATTGGTTGTATTATAATTATATGTAACATTGCCTACATGTATTGTCACTGTCAAATAAATGGATAAATAAATAAATAAACAAAGAAAAGTTTAGAATATGCCAGGGGTCATTATCTATTTGTCCAATTATTGTTTAATATTTTCACTTTCTCACAACATTAATGTTATTTCCAGAAGCCTGTATCAATGTGAACAGACTGTAATAGAACATGAGAAATCCATAATAAAAACCAGACAGCCTACTCGACTAGAAAATGTATTTCGTGTATGTCCAGGGCCAAGGATGCAGACAGTGCTCTATGTGAAGCTGACAGTTCAAATACCAATGAATGAGTCCTTGTCTCAGAAAAAAAAAAAAAATCTTCGGAAGCAAACAGAAATACTCCGTTTGAGCCTCAATTCAAAAGCTGCGCAACGAAAATAAACTCAAGTGATACTGGGAGGTGAGTGGTTTGATGGTGGGTCCGCAGAGGACAATGGATTCAGAGAATAATCCAATTCTGAAGGGTGAACTATGAATTAAGGACTTTTTGTCTCGTTGTCAGAGATTGGCAAGCTAATTGATGATCACTCTCAGGACAGACGGGGCTTCTTCCGCTGGTGAGTAACATTAGATGCGCGCATTTTACCTAATAATTCTGCGGTCTGGATGTGAAACTTGATGTCTGATGTGGCACTTAGAGCAGGCTGGATGCTACATTGACTAACTATTGCCTCTCAAGGTAAAAAGAGGCTATATGGAGACAAGGCGGGTTGAGGCTCGCTGGTTAGCATGCTAACTTCAGACATATCTGCAACACAATACATAGACTTGTTTGACATTTCTTCACATTCTCTTGATTATTTGTTAATCAAGCTGAAGGGATTTCCATGAAACTAGAATAGACCCCTCTGGACAGATCCAGGTATTTTTTTAATTTATCTTTTTTGTTTTCTTTAACATTGCAAGATTGTTTTTGTTTTATTACATTTTTGTTAGTTTCTCAGGGAATAATGCATGGATCTTGGTTAAAAAAGTCAAATTTAGATGGCTGTTAGCTATGCATACAGATGAATATCAAATCAGAATGTTTTAAAACTGCAAGTTCTTACATAGAGCTTCTTTAAGGTGGTTGCAGCCACTGGTAGACTTGGACACAGCCATGGAGATGGTCTGTCATACACTGGGGGCTTTTTATGCGCTGATAATTTGGCTATTAGCCTGGTTGGGGTACATAGGTTAAGCTATTTCCATGCAACTTTAATTCCCCCCCTCGATTTTGAAGCCTTGTCATCATAAATAAAGCATTTAAGAGAATATCCATCTATCATGGCACTCACAGACAGATCAGTCCGTTGGCATAAAAGTATGAAAAGCAGCTGCCAGCTACCCCCACCCTCTTTGAACGAGCAAAAGTAGGTTAACCATAACGCTGTGCAAGTCGGGTAAATATCACAGCAAGCCAAGCCTCTTAGCCTGAGAGAATCCTTCCATATCGAGGCAGTTATGGCGGCTCCATACGTTGACCCAAAGGTCATATTGTTTGAGCAAAAAGGACAGGAATGAGAATGTGGTACGTGCAGTCACTGAGTTAGCACGTGGTGCTTTTACAGTGGATCACATCAATGAGATGTCCATGATGATGTGTAACCATGGCGCACATTACACACTTGAAGTATTGATGAATGTTCCCAGTCCTTTCATTTCCAGCAGCACCGGCTTGTTGATGAGATCTCGCTGGCATTCATGGACCAAAAATGCAATTTGGAGAGCAACGGACTCAGCGTGGATGTCCTATGGTGCTGTTGTTCCGTATGCACTGTGCATTTATAGCTGTGTCGTGGATTCATTATGAATGCCCAGTTAAGGTAAATTTCCACCCAGAACTGTCTATAGCGTTTTAAGAAGTCATGCCAACTCTAATAATTTTGGCAGCGGAGTAAATGCCTGTAAATAGTGTGACCTTAAACCAGGATAAAAATATGATTTGTTTAAAGAAGTGCATGACAAGGTGCCATGGCAGTTGAGTGGATTAGAACAACCCCCTGGGAAATCATCCATTTTCAGCTCTTGCATGGGTCTGAATCTAATTGCATTCAATGGTGTTCTATCTCTCTCCTCAATCCTGTTCATCGTCACTATACCATCTGAAGACCAAACTAAAATGATGAAGACATGAGTATTCTGTAAAAGCCTGAGCGCCCTTGGACATGTATATTGATGGACAATAAACCCTTTCATTGAGGGTTTCTGCTAATTTCTGCCCTTTTCTCAACTTTTACTGCTTACTTACAGCTTGCTCAGTGCAGATAATCAAAACATGTCGGACCGAGAGATGCCTCCGCTCTTCATGCTTCCACGTCTTTCCATATGCCGCAGAATTCTCATGAAGAACATTAGCCTGAGCTGAGAACAAAAGCAGAATTGTAAGGGTCGATTCGCAGAGATTCACTGACCTCTGTGTTCATCCCACAGTGATAATAATAGTCCATAATTAAAGTCAGAAAACCTAAGCGCTTGCTTGGAGCTACATCTATGCTGATTAGAGGTTAAAAAGGTCTAAATGTTGACCTGAATCTTAAGTCGGTGTCAGTGTATAAAAGCAATAAAACACAACCAAAGAACCAGTTGACAGGCAAACCATGCCAGATGCCAAGTCATCAATCACTTGGCACGTCTTTAAACAGCATACACATTCTGTTGGGCAAAGGCCTGCTTTGTCTTTTCAGGCTATAACTGGAAGTAAATTTGGATAAGTAAATGTTTGGATCAGTGGGAGCACTCGGATCAAACTTGTTTGTGTTGGAGTCGGAACACTGTTTGCAATATTGACCCCAGAGCGGGGACTCCGGTGTGATTCGGCTCTGACAGTGCTGCTTCTCGTCCATCTGGCCCCGTTCCCCTCGCAGAGTTTCTCACAGCGATATGTGACATTCTTCAATTAGGTTTTTTGCAAATGGTTCTTTTGCGGAATAATTACCTTGTCAAACATCCAGCGGCACATCACGTGAGGCCTGTTTACCGTTTACCTGAAGTCTGAACGAAACCAAAAACGGAGGCAGCTCAACTAAAAATGAGCCGCATCCCCGTTTCAAGCACGAACGCTTTAACTGGCACCGACTGTAGACTCCACATTGGGCTGTGATGCAACACCTCCCGTCCAATCCAGTCTCATTTCAATTCTCATTGCAGCCTGTCTGCAACAAGGACACAGCGACTAACAAGGAGAAGACAAACAAAAGAACCCCACGCACTACAACTCTAATCATTCTGAATAATACAACCTTGGTACGTCAACTACCTCCTCAAGGTCACTCATTTCGCCGCTGCTAAAAATATATTAATGGCATCTCCCAAAAGCCTCACCGGCAGTGAAGTGTGGGTCTCTTCAAGTCCTGAACTCTTATCACCAAATCCCGGGCAGGATTTCATGCAATTTGTGAAGGCAAATGTGTTCCTTTCACTAGTCCCTTTCCTGAAAACTCCACATGTGTGGCTGAAAATGGCAGCCAAAGTGGAGTTTCATTCTGGCTTAGATGAGGTGAGGGAGCATTTACATTCCCTTGATCCCTTATTTTTTCTCCCTTTAGTGAGGGATATGAAACGTAACCATCCAGCATGACGTTTAAATCCCACAATCCTGCGGCTCTATGAACCCCTCCCGCTGATCTAGACAAACAAATCATGTCAGTGATTAAACCCAAATCGAATTAATATAAAGTTAATTTAATGTATTATTTATCTAGTCTGAGATTTAAATGAGAGGGCCTGTCAGAGGAGATGGAATTATGAGAGCCAAGGCACAGGCAGTGAACCTGCTTCCAGGTTATTGGAGTGGTCGACATGCTACCACAGCGCTCCACTGGATATGCACCAAAGGTACAATAAATGAGAAACTGAACACACTTTGAGCAGCCTCCAACAAATTGAATGTTTATGAGGAGTTTCCTTTGGGGATTTAGTTCTTGCACCAGAGGGTGGAGTGATTGCGTGGGCTCTCGTCATCCACCCCCCCCCACCCAATCCGTTATAAAGACTCCTCCGTCATATGTGATCCTTTCCCTCCGTCATCTTGAGAAAGGAGATTAGAGCTGGATCTGAATACTCTTAAGTTGTTTTTCTTCTTCCCCTCACAACCACTTCTCTCCGACCTTGATGGAAACACGTCACAGTCGAGATAATGTGCGGCGGAGGAATCGCAAGTTGGGACCAATCCACCAGCACAGTGCTGACATAATTCGGCTAAAAGAAAAGTTGGCATATAATGAAGTGACAATGGTGGTAACTGACACCCGAATGGAGTGACTTCTTTAAAATATTGCAGGAGAGGGGACATGTGGGGACAGCAATATATCCTTCCTTTCAAGACAGGGCTGTTTTTTTCTCAAGGAAATAAAAGAGAGCAGTGGAGAACCTTACAGTATATGAGGGTTTTACTACTGACTTCACTGCCGCATCTGACAGCCAGCCGCCTTAAGGACTTTATCTTAAGGCAGTTTTGCATAGAGTGCAGATGTCTCACCCCTTTTCCAAGCTAGTCTTTGTTCTACTGGCCCTCGACTCCACACTACATTTTCTCACACAGACTTTCTTTTGTAGCCTCTCTGAAAAGCTATAATATGATAACTTTTTTTTTTTTTTTTTTTTTTTTTTTACGGTCCAATATGCTAAAGCTAAATTTAGTCCCGTACTCACCTCGTCTTTCCGGCGCTAAAATAAAACAGCAATTATTTTGTCAGCGTTCAACAACCACTTCTCCCATAAGGCTCTGATGGCACACGGATCCCTGAAACTTATGGCTGTCCTCACCCTCCCCAGGCTGGAAACTGATCGGAATCAGCACCGCGCCGCAGAGGGGGTAATTGGCCATTTCACAGGGAGAAAACTAATGTAGTAATATTGCATCTCCACAGCATTATAGAGAATTTAAAGCTAAGAATGTACTATTACTTTCTAGATTAAATGTATAGCTTACAGCTGCAAATTAACTTATAGGATATGAGTAATGTCATTTTGTGTGAACAGCTTTTTATCCGCTTTTTCGTTGCATTCATACAGAACGGTACGGTACGTTTATAGAGCTTACAGACGAAAAAGGGGGGAAATTCCAGCATCACAGCACAGAGTGTAATAGCCCCACCGATTCAGGGGTCAGTGTGTGATGATGGCAGTTTTGACTCGCCAAGGAACGAAAAGTGCAAATATATACAAAGTGAAAGAGTATGAAATTGTGTTGTCCTTTAAGGTCAGTTTTTTAAATCAGTTTATTCAGTCATGAAAACAAAGAGTTTGTCTATTTGGTTTGTTTAAATCACTCACAATGAAGATATTTCTCTTCATAGTGCACCTTTAAGTTTCAAACTAAAACTCCTACCTACCCACACAAGCCCCAATTTTGCATGTACAGGGCTCCGTGGTCAACTTGGTAATAATACGCATGCAACATCTGGTTAAACCTTCAAAATAAACCTTGCTTACATCACATGAGCATCAAAATTTTACTTAAGTGACGCAACTACTGCCACAAAACATACATGACTTGAGCACATAACGTAACAAAACGTAGCGTTACGTAGCGTAGCGTAAGATACACAATTTACGTACAGTAACCTAAAGGGGCTGAGCGGAACTTCTGTGTTGTGCTGAATGCCGGTCGTTAGTTTATGATAGCGGACATTTCTAAACTAACGTTAGCTACTGTTGCTCTGAGATGGGGAACGTGCATAAAGTCACATCCTTTGAACTGTCGTGGAAGACCTGGCCCAACAAAGAAAAAAATCCACAGTCCAGCAGCATTACACAACTTCAACAAATCATCCACAGGCTTATGTAGGCAACTGAGAGACGGGGAAGGTCTCTCTTTTTTTTTTTCACTTTTTGTTACAATCCGCTCACATATGGCCAATATAAAATGGATTCAATACGTAACATAACTTAACAACAAATCACTCTTGAGTTTTGGTCACAGACAGGATGCAAACTCTGGTCTCCGGAGGGAAGGTCGACAGTATGACCCATCCAACCACCCCGGCCGCCCCCTGCCTTTGACTGTTCTCACTCTTTATGTGACTGCACTAGAGGGTTGTTTCAAGAACTCTGTGAAACTTTGAAGCCTGAGGCCACAGGCTGCTATATTTGATAGCAGGAGGCCAGAAGCGCAGTGACACATTTGACCGACAGGTCTATTACACAGTCTGGAATAACTCAAAAAACACCTTAGACTTTATCCAAATCCCCAAAACAGATGTATCTATTCTACAAGCCACATTTATGTTGAAACTTGACGTTTCTCTGTGTTCAGTTTTCAATTTTGTGTTGCGACAATGATACATGAACATTTTTTGGCTCACCTGGTCCTGGCGCCATCAACACGACTGGAGCAGTGGTTGGAAACCATGCCTCCACAGGGTCGCCTCCATCCCCTCCTCCTCTTGACGTGCAAATCATCTCATATACATAGAATCTGGACGTGATTTGACACGTAATGCAGAAATGTTGATATAATACAAAGACATTTCATTCTGGCGCCTGGGCCGCCTACATCCTGTTGGCCCTCTCATCCTCCAACACCGCCTCGCTCATCAATCTTACCCAAAGAATTCTCCCGATTTCATATATACAGTAAGAAGTAAAAGTCTATAACTGACAAGATACATATCATACTGTATGCATCATTTCCATCAGATTGTCATTTCTGTAGCTGTGTATTTCTTCCCACATGTTTGCATTTCCCATCCCTTGTGGAAAGGAACTAGAACAAAGAGACTATAGGAGAATAAATTATATGATGAGACAACTTCTAACTGAATTAATCTGTCATGCTTCATGTGGGAATTTTGGGAGACACCCCCCCAGTCGACTCAGAGGAGGACGGCATCCAGAGGAAAGCGTTTTACATGAATGAAACACAGCCTTACTGGAAGAGGCAGATAGAGTGACTTATCATCAGGGAGATTCATGCGACCATGAAAATCATGACAACAAATTCTCGAGGGAAATGGATTCATTTGTCTGCAGATTGATGCTGTGGAGGAGGTATATTCTTTATATATGTCAAAGTTATTCTGTTTTGACAGCAGTTAATGGGCCAACGTCTAGTATCAGTCAGGTTTTGTTTCCTGGACAACTTTATGCGCTCTAGAAATGATTACGTATGGGCTAAATCATTGAAGGTGCCCTTCTTTAAGGTGTATGTCATCACTTGCTATAAAAAGATGTTACAGCGCGAACGCCGTTGTGTTACTCAAAGAGTCAAAAAGCTAACAAGCAACATCGAGACCACATCTCCAGCGCGTGACCTTGGCCCGTCAGCACAACCTTTGCTGACGAGCGTGGTGTGACATTTTGAGCGTCTTGGGTTATTCAGCGAATGAGAGTTCAATCATCACATCATTAATGGCTTTGGAGTGGGGCCAGTCATTCATGACACTGTGCTTTATAGCTTTGCCAGAAATCTCGGCGCTGAAATGAGAAGGTTGTAGATATTTTCTATGGAGCTATTTCCTGACCAGAGGGTGCCTTTGATTAATGGCTTTTTCGCTGCAAAGCCATTTAGGTAATCCAAAAGAATAATCTTCTCATGTCTTTGAAACCTTTACCAGGGCAGGTCGACCCGGGCTGGGCCGTCCCGTCCTGGTCAATTAGTGGGCTAATTGGTATTAATGGTTTTTGTCAACTAAGATGTTTTAAGTCGATTGCTTTTGTCTTGTTGCTCTTCATTTGTGCTCGCATTTGCATTTTTCTCCCGCCGCATGTACAGCATGGATAGGTCGTAGCTACCCGATAGATAGATCCAGGACGGGTGTTTTGCATAATGATATTTATTCAGTTTTAGTGGCGCCTTATCCAACAAAAGCAATTTACAGGCTTATTGATCACAGGCTCTGTTTTATTAGTCAATAAAATCAGTTTTTATCAGCTCAGGATTTTCGTTTTCTCCCGAGAGTCTCTGTGTTGGCTGATCCTGATTTGTGTGTGCTCAAGTTATTGTTTTCTGTTTTTTATTTCTTCTGAACTTCATGCCTCCCATCACTCTCCAGCCTGTTGTAAGGCTTTATAAAAATCCCCCCCCCCCCAAAAAAAAAGAAAAAAAAATCCATCTCAGTAAGTAAATATAACTGCTTCCCTTCAAAGCCTGTTGAGCGCCTCTCTTGACTCGCATTGACTGGGCACTGCCTGGGAGACTCAGCCCCGCGCTCTGCACCACAAGTGTTAACGCCAATTAAACTCCTGGCACCACCCTGTCATTCTCCACATTCTGTGACATATGAGTGATAACACACACCCTTACCTTCAGGTCTCATCTGACGCACATTAAATGGCACTGGACCCCAGCGTTTCCTGACATTTTGCGGAAATCGATTGCAATTTAATCAGCGTGCGCGTGCTGCTATCAGCCACGCTCGCACCAGCTGTTTTCTCCCCGTGTTACCTGGGCCGAGCTTTTCCTTGGGTGGAGAAAGAAGAGAAAGAGTAAAAAAAAAAAAACAACATTATCTGCGATTTCAAACTCTGACAGTATGAAACTCTCATTTAAGGGAAAAGAACAACAGAAAAAAACAAGATCACAGCATCAAATTTGATAATAATAATCACAGATTTGATGTTCCTGTGAAAGCGTATTTCCATTCAATTTGCACGCTATTAGATTTATTGTCTATTTTGAACACTCATTACACCCTCCCTCCCTCCCTCCCTCTCCCTCAGCCTGTCTGTCTCCCTCTCTCCCTTCCTCTTTCCCTCTGGTGGTAAGTGCAATAATTATCCCATTATTCTTTGAAGTCTTCGTAAAAAAAAAAAAAAATCCAAGGCCCCCCAAAACAATCCTCAAACATGTGAATACATGCTCCTTTTAAGTATTGGGGGTCCTACGTGGTCGCCCACAGCTGGAACACTCTCTCTTTGAAATTCCAACAGGTCAAAATGAACCCCCGAAAGAACACTGTCTTCAGGATGAAAAAGGCATCCAGGAGCTTAAACGATACACAAACCTTTTTTTCCTTGAGCAAAGGTGTGCACCGAGGGCCAGAATTCAACTTCCGAAGATTATCTCTGAACCCATAGCGGTGTGTGCCTATTGAATCCTCGTTACTCCGCCATTGCTTACTGCTTCTTTTTTTCTTTTTTTTTTTTAAAGAGAGGCCACGCAAACACACACACAGATGCCTCAAGGTAAAGCCTAATGTCTATAGAGCTCAGCGCTGAGATGAACAGGCTGAGCTTTTGGAGAGGGTGCTCGGATACCGATTTCTAAATTGGCTTAATAGGGCGCTAATGTTTTAAAATGAAAATGTGTCTCTATTTTAGGACGGGTTGTATTGCCGGCTGCAGAGTCTCACACATTCGCACATGTGCTAGACACAAGTTATTATCCCCTCATCCTTTTGAATTTGCAATTAAGTATGCAGCGCAGACTGCCATCTTGTACAGAGAATCCAGGCGAAATGAATACACCGGCATGTGTTCCTGTTTCTATGCATATCCAGATGAAATATTGATTATGAATGGCAGCTAGAAACCTGGGCTATTAGGTGGACTAACGTTTCGCAAACATGCACTCTCACCTTAATTGAGTAGAGGCATTAATACGTCAGTGATGTACACATATCTGAGTCCTGCCTGCCACTAGGTATTACTCCGGGTTTCTGCCTTAGGCTATACAAATACGAGCTGAAAATGAAAGCAACTCCATAACTGTTTGGATGGTGGATGGTTCTGACCGACGTGAGAGAAATACTCAAGCTGTTTATGTCGTCTGAGCCGGTGCTCTTCCCGCCCTGCTTTATAACTAAATCCACAAGAGAGCAGGGAGAGAGGTGATGGTCAGCTGAATGATCATCGGCGGTGCGGAACAGGGACACAACAGCGAGCGCGCGGCAACACATGTCGAGACATGCACGCAAACACGCGCCGGGCTTACAGACAACATGACACAGCATGCATGCCAATGTACACACTGTGAGCTCATTATCAAGCGTAAACAAATGCATGACACAATATGCTTCCCATTGTAAAAAAAAAACGCATAATTGATGAGTGGAACATGTGCAGCCACATAACTTATTGAGCACGCGGCAGCAGAGTCAGCGCGGCGCGGGTTGGATGCTATCATGGCTGCAAATGATCACCCAAAAGATGTGAGCAGAGGCTGTCATTAAAGGCACAATGTGTGTTACCGTGGCAACATCATAGAGGCCTCCATTTTTTTTAATGCCGTGGTTGTGAACAATCAGCGTTGCACCCAATCCCCCTGTGAATTAAAGGCACATAGCTAAATAAAGCTCAAGTACCCTGCTGCCTCACCATTACCATCCGCTGTTTGTCTCTTCTCTGCGGGGAATTCTGTAACAACCTGTTTCAGCGGGGAAAAGTAGGCAAAAGTATAGACATTCGACGGTCGACAAGGTGGCTCCGCGTTGGCCGTAAATTTCATTTAAAAACAATTACTCCGAAGACAGAAACGACAAAACTGTCACATCTTTGATTGTCAGACATGTAGGTCGTGGTGATTTAACAGCTGCGTCTCTGTTCTGTTCTTCCTCTTCTTCTTCTTCTTCTTCACTCATTTGTCACAATCACACAGCTGACAATATTCTTTCATTTAGTGTCCTTGGTTGAATGTAACTAAGTCCAACTCCCCACACAGTTACTTTTCCATTATGTTCCGCAACGACCTCTCTGACCAAGGTAATTACCTCGGCTCTTGAGTCATTGGAGTCAGAGATAAAGCCCGCAGAGATCTTCCTGCATCAGATTAGCGCTGTGGTTTTTGCAGTCCTCCGAGGGCTGCGGCGCCGTTGTTCATTCCGGACCTGCACTGTGATTTCTGCTTGTTTGTTTGTTCATTAGCATTTGATCTGTCAGCGAAAGAATAGATGTCTTTAGTTTACAGGAGAGTCTTGACAGCACGAGGGAAACTGAGATAAGGTGAATGTAGTATTTAATTAAGAGGGAAAAAGGAGCCCTCTTGGTATCTGGCTACATACAGACTCCACAGCAGCAATTGACCTTAGTGATCATGTCAAGACTTTATCTTGCTCCAATCAGCCCTGAGCCCGAGTTGTGAAGACTGTAAATAGAGACAGCCTTTTGATTTTCTACAAGCAGAGCGTGTAGCATTTTTTTTTCAAGTGGTGGCTCACGGTGTTATAGGTGTTATATTTCATCCAAGAGAGGCAACATTGTTTCATGCGTGGTGATTCTAAATGCTAATTAATGCATGTCGTGTTTTTCTCCTCGCAAGCGAATTAACTCTTTGCTCTTTCTGGCTTCGAAATGTGTGTGACAGGAGGAAACAAATTGCGCAGAATCTACCATCAGTTTAAGAGGGAACGTTTCCCCCGAGCTGTGCTGCAAGTATACGACAGACTTAACTCAGAAGCAGGGTCTGCATTGTGCTACTTTTGAACAATAAGCTTCAGACGAAAAGCTGCAAATCAGAGCATCAACATCTGGGATTTAACGTTTGATCACGTGACAGATTCTTGAGTTGGTCCATCTTCATTTGATTAGTGCATCTGCTACATATTCAGTTCAAATCATTTAAATGTATTTTCCAGCCGTGAGCCAGTAAATGATCCTGACCCTAAACACAGAAAAGAGACAACAAAGGAAGGAGTGGGGAGGGTAAACCCACACCATTCTTTCCTAAGTCACCAGTGACACCTTGAGGTTTGTGGTGGAACTACACGTCATTTGCTAGATTGCATGGGTTGGTGCAGGTTAACTAAAAGATAATTGCCCAATCATATAATTCCAACATCTGCAGGAGTTAGGGAGAGAGTGAGAAAAGGCGAAAGAACAGGGATAAGGACGGAAAAAAAAGAAGAAGAACATTAAGAAAATATGAAAGGGAGAAGAAAACAACAAAAATAGACTTGATAGATTTGATTAATGGAGGAAAAAGTTTATCATTTAGCAGACGCTTTTGTCCAAAGTGACTCACAGTAATTCATACATACATACATTCATACATTGATGGCGGTGGAGCAGTTTGGGGTTCAGTATCTTGCCCAAGGACACTTTGACATACAGACCAGGGGAATCAAACCAGCAAACAAGACGCTGGCTCTACCCCTGAGCCACAGCCGCCCTATTATCACTTTAGTTTCGCCACAGGAACATTAAAGTGGGGCTATTTTGATAACTTCATATACTGCTTTACAACTAGAATGGCAATCAGGTGAGTGCATATCTCCATTAAGGCCCGACAGTCCACTTTAATCCAATCAGGTCTAATCCAATATATCAAATGAAACCGGATTATTATGAGGATTCGCTTCAGATTGTACTCACTCATAGATACCAGTCACCAAAATCCGCCAGATTTCTCTCATGAAGATCCATACGTTATTCCCTGAGAAAAATGCCCTCTCAACCTCTCTCAATGTCAAACAAAGTGAAAAGAAATTCCTGGCTCTTCACCAGAAGTTAATGGGGTGTATTCTGGGTTTAGCCCCACCCTCCATACGAACTTTGTGATAATCTGTTCAGCAGTTATTGTGAAATCCTGCTGACAAACCAACCAACAAACGGACACAGATGAACAAACATAACCTCCTTGTTGGAAATATTAATGCATTATAATTTATTTGATTGATTTCTATCCTGTATTAATAATCTGAATCTGAAAGGTGACTAGTAACTAATGCTATCAACACATGTAGTGGAGTGAAAATGACATGATCTCCATCTGGAGTAGAGATGGAAAGCAGCATAAAATGGAAAACACATGTACTCCTGTACAATGAGTAAATCTACTTAGTTATATTCCATCACTCCATTTGATACATGTATTTTTTGTGAAGATAAACTTTTTCTATTTCACCAAAATGTTCCTCTGAGTCACCATAAACCTGCAGCTGTTGGAGTGAAGCACTCACTGCTCAGGGTTCTTGTCAGAGATCAGACTGAAGCAAATGGACGTAACTGGAGTGAAATTGCTTGCAGTTACTTCCATTTGGTTTGGTTTGATCTCTTTTACCGCATGTCATAGAAATGAAGCAGTCACACTCAAGGATACCAATAGCTTTTCTTTTTTTTTCGGGGGGGGGGGGGAGGGCGGTGCAGTGACTGTTGGTAATAATTCTAGTGCTTGACCCTGGTGCTTCAGACGTGTACTCACATCTTCAACACGCAGCTTTCTTCGTTTTTTTAGGTCGCTTTTCAAGTGTTAACATGGCCGGGCGAGTTAAAAGAAATCTAGCTTTGCTTTTGTCAGTTTCTGATCTTCCAGCCACATAAAGTGCCGTTTCAGTCGAGTCTCAGGGAGAAATTTGTTCAAATATTTATTTTTCCTGCCTTATTCTCTTTATTTCTGGCCAAATACGCAGCGATGCATCACCGGCACAGGCTGACTGCCACCACGTCCATGTCATCCATACAGGTCACCTAAACGTATGATTAATTTATTGCTCAAGATGTGTTTTAAAGATAAATGTATTCATGATGTTCTACAGGGCACAAAACTGTGTTTCTTTACATGCATAGAGGGAATTGAGAAGAAACTCTGGCTGCCAGTTTTACTCTGCTTGTCTCAGACACAGTATGGATACAGCACCGTCATCCCCTCAGATATAGTATAATCCTCACTTTGTCTTTTATCGCCTCCTGCTTTCGTAGCTCTTAATTTTGACCAAGAGGTGGCGCCATAGCAGCTACCAAAAAAAACAAACAAAAAAACACAAAAGGGCTCTGATTCTGCCCCTTGTTATGAGCGGTGGTGTCCACGCCGGGGTTCATGGACCACCAGCAGTCCTTGAAACGTTTCCAGGAGGTGTCAGGCAGAACGTGATGGAGCTACAGGGGGTTCTTGCTTTAATCTCACCGACAGGGGAAGAATAAAGGACTTTCAAAGACGGCATCGGC
The DNA here is from genome assembly GCA_039737535.1 of Lagodon rhomboides. Lineage (NCBI taxonomy): Eukaryota > Metazoa > Chordata > Actinopteri > Spariformes > Sparidae > Lagodon > Lagodon rhomboides. The sequence continues at coordinate 16,213,062 of CM077790.1, forward strand.
AGTTGCATCATAAACAAACAGCATGCAACATAAACAATTCAAAGGCGTAAATGGGGCGTCAGCAGTTCGAGGAGTATCTGTCAATGGGCCCTTGATATAAAAAATGTTATGATCTTGAGGATGTGGAATTATGGCATCGTAAACGTTATAGATCCCACAAGGGAAAGTTAAAGTGACACTGCAGCAGGGCTAGTTGAGGAAAAGACTGAGTAACATCACATATATCAAAAATATGTCGTATACAGATATAAGAATGTGGTATAACCCCCCAAAATACATATATCACAAAAGTGTACCTTAATATAAAAACTGAATCTGGCAGCACTTTTCCACTGTCGACAATTTTGTTTACTGCTGCTGATCCGACATCAAAATCTCAGTAGGAGAAATTTTGGAAAGAAAAAAATAAACAGAGCACAGGAGCACAAATTCAAAGAGAGACCATCCCTCCCTCAGGTGACTGGGGGTGTAGCTGGGAAAATGCCAATTATATAAAACAACAGGAAGTCCTCTGCAGGTCAAATGAATTAAGTCCAGTTTAATATTAGTTCTTCAAAAGTCCAGGCTGCCAGGTTGGTGGTATTACTGGTGTATTTTCCACTGTGTTCTTAAAAGATAAAGAAAGCCTCATAACCTCCCAAAAACCAGGAGGAAAAGAGCTGCCGAGGGTAAAGACAACAAAATGAAATCTAAAGGGCTTGAAGGGTTTTCGTGTCGTATGCACATCATTCGCAGGCGCGGGGAGTAACAGAATACATGTAACAGGATTACGTAATTAGGATACTAAAAAAATGGATAACTGTATTCAGGTAAGGTTACAAAAAAAAAAGTGTAATTAGATTACAGATACATTCAGTAAATTACAGATAAAAAAAAAAAAAAAGGGAGGATTACCAGGATAACAATTCTAAAAATAAAAATTATATATATTTTCTGTAACCATGCACAAGCGCAACACGTCACAAATCTCTCACAGCATCATTCTGATTTTAAAGGGTAACTCCACTAATTTTACACATTAAAGTGTGTTTGCAGGTCTTGGGGAGAACTACTGCATATGTGAAAAAGTTGTACAAAGTCTTTTGTGGCTCCAGTGGAAGCTCCATGGAATCTGATAAATTGCGTCCAGTGGTGCCACTCAGTGGCTAAGCTGCATTCTGGGTAACGTAGGCACCAGCTCCCGAAAAGCGCCTACATTACCCACAATGCAATTTAGCCATCGAGTGACATCACTGGAGGCAATTGGATTACATCCAGCTCCCTCTGGAGCCACAAAAGGCTTTAACTACTTGTTTTTCCACATATGCAGCAGTCCTCCCCAAGACCTGTAAACACACTTCAATGTTTTAAATTGGTGGAGTTACCCTTTAAGTGAAAAAAGTAACGGAAAGTAATCAAGTTACATTACTTTAATATTGTGATACTTGGATAACGTTACTGACGACAGTAGTAACCCCTCCCATCCCGGATTATATGCACAATATAAAGTCACACTATCACACAGTGTGTGACACAGTGCATGAAAAGAATGAAAGATATTTGAGAGTGTAGTAAAAAAGGGTAAAAGTGTTCATAGATAACAGACTGCATTAGATAAAATATGTGTAATGAATATAATTCGATTTTAAAATTTGCATTTGAATGAAGACACAGTCAACAGCATTGAATGCGTCTGAGCAGATCTTGGACGCCTACATTAATAGCTCAGAAACAATTATTATATAAAATTGCATCTTATTGTCTGGGGATTATTATGGTCTGCTGAGAACAGTGGAGACTGTGGAGCCTCGTGGCAGCAGAGATGAAAAACATGTTCCGTGTGCCTTTATTTATGGAGCTGCATGCCATACAGAGAGCCGCCCTGGGCGCAGGGATCCATGTGGGGGGTGAGAGGTGTTGTCCATGATGGCTGATAATGTGGCCATCATCTTTTTCTCCCCCACCTCCTGGAGGGAGGCTGCAGATACCCTGGGAGGCATGTTCTCCGACTGCCTGCTGTTAGATTTCTTGTATCCGAAGATGTTTTTCATGCCCCTACAAACTCGCCCACATTCCTCTGCTGCAGCCTGTCCTCAGTCTTCCTCCTTTTACAGCTTCCTTTTTTTTTTGACCTCGCTGATCTACCTCTTCTGCTTCCTCTGTACCCACCTCAGGTCCTCTTCGTTCCCTGACATAAAATTCCTCTTTTTTTGTCGTTCAGCAGAGCCTTCAGTTGTGGGTCCCAGGACTTGTTGGGGAAAACACTGCACCTCCCTGCTGGACACGTTTTTCAAAGATTATGCATGATGCGGTGTGTCAGGCTGTCTGCAACATCCTCCCCATTTGAAGCAGCGTCTGAGAGCCTAATCTGACCGTCTCCTTGCTGTCCTCAGGGTCACAGGTTGTTTCTGCACCAGATACTTTTATGCAAGGTACAAGTACGGGGCGAAGGCGATTAATAAAGGAGTATTTTCCTTCTTTTTCGCTATTACATCAATTTATGAGTAGACCACTTTTGCAAAGTAAGGCTCAAAGCTTTTAGAAACGCAGATAATACCAACAGTAGATTCTGACGAGTACATATTACCCCACTGTGAGCTCTAAAAGCAGGGGTTACGGAGCTTTTCCTTTCAAAGCACCATCGCCCTGGAATTACCTGCTGAGATCAGGCAAGCCACATCGTTCCACTTTCAAATAACATACTTTAAAGAAAATGTGCTTTCACTTACGTTATAATCCATTTTAGATTATACCTTTGTTAAAGCTGCTGTAAATTATACATTTTTATTATAATAAGTGGTAAATAGTGTTATATTCCAACAGTAATCACTGTTATAGAGAGGGTCAGACACCCAGGTCTCTCCTCCCCCTGTTCATGCAGTGAAAAAGGAAAAAAAAATGTTCTGGTATCCCTGCTCACTTCATCCAATCAGGACTGAGATCTCCAGAAAGAGGCGGCCCTGTCCTGAGAGCAGGATCCTCCTGTTTGCCGCCGTGTCTGGCGATGACCGATCCACGTTCACATGGTGACGTACAGAGGATGGAGGGGAATTGCTAACCACAAAACAGACAGGAACTTAGCTTAAATGACGAAACGCTTATAGCAGCTTCAAAGGTATAATTCGTAGAAAATGGTCGGAATGCAAAGGTTGCTCCAAAAACATAGCGGGCAGCATATCACCTGAGTAATGAACAACAGCTACCATCAGCTAATTATATCATGGTTTGGGTTTTTGGTTGATTTATCCTTATGTGTCATTTTATACTTTCCACTTCCTGTCTTTGAGTTTTTCCCACCTTTTTTAAACTGCCCCATTATTTTCAGCTGTCTCTGGTTAGTCTCCCCTCCCTTGTGCATTACGTCTGGATCTTTCCCTCTCTCGTTGTCAGTTCTTTTGTTTTGTTCCTGGTGTTTGCTCTGTGTTTGTTCCTTGTGTTTCATCTGCATTCCTGCCTGTGCTTCCCACACTTAACTCTGTTTGTACTTGGATTGATTTTTGAATGTTTTGTATTTCCTTGGTTCTTGGTTTTTTCTTCTGGCTATTTTCTTATTTTTTTGCCGCCTGCTTGGTTTTTTTTTTATATCAGGTTTTCATTAAAGCTTGCTTTTTTTTCTCCATTTGCCTGCTTGGAGTCTGCATTTGGGTCTTTTCTTTTGCTACAATCATATCAAATTAGCTCATGGCTCACTTAGCCGTGGAGCAAGTTGCCCTCGAGTTTGTCCGGACCGGGACCTCAGATCGCAGGGCGAGTCACCATGGGCAACAGGGCCCAGCTAAACCGGATTTGACTGCCTGACGTGAGAGTGAAAACGGCTGGACACCGAACTGTGACTGAACACAGCCTCCCAAACCGACTGAGGTCAGTTTGACAACAGGGGATACAGTACAGAGGTGATTCACAGCAACTCTGACCAAGACTCTGACTACAGGGATGACAGGACACGACAGGCGGGGATGGAAGAGGTGTGATGAGGTGATGTGGAAAGACAAACCAAGTCCGTTGGTGAGTTTTATGTCATTTACATGAGCTCAAGCTCATCTTAGTTAGGGAAAAGAGAGAAACTTGAACTCAAAAACAAGGTGTATGGTTGTATTTTTCTGTTTAATAAGGAAACTAGAAGTAAGAGTATCTTGATTTCTCGACATTTGTGAGTTTATTTTCTTCATTTATTATGCTTTTAACAGCCGGCATATAGTGTATCTAACAACTTAAACTACAGGGGCTACTAGACTATTGCCTTTTGCCTTTGCAAAGTGGCATTATGAGACAGGATCAGCTGGGGCTAGCTGGTTAGCATGCTAACTTCTGTATCTGTACAACCACTCTTATAATATTAGTTAATTATTTGAATGTTTGAATGAAAAATTCTGTCCATACCTCACAAATTGCCCCTGTAATATCTGCGGACATTCTGAACACCTTTAAAGGTGCAATATGTAACAAATGGCTACCTGTTAAATTCAAACTCAATTTTGGGGAAGGGGGGGTTACATATCACTAGAGTAACCACCCTTAACTGCACTTACTGTTGAAGTTAGCTAGACAGCTCAGTTAGCCGTGCAGCTAGCAGCCTGGACTGGGAGCCTGGAGCACCGGGGAAATGTTGGTATTTCCATCACTAGCATAGAAGCTTTGGACTGGGATGGACTGAGGCTAGCTGGTTATCATGCTAACTTCAGTAGATATCTGTACAACACAGCACACAGACACCTTTGATGAAATGTCAACATCAATGTTTCTTCACACCCTGTTGATAATGTTAGTTCATTATTTGAATGTTTTAAACCAAAATACTGGCCATATCTTACAAATTACTCCTTTAATATCGGTGGACATTATGGACACCTTTAAAGGTCTTTTGTAAGAAAAAAATATTTTTGAGTCTCACTCCCAACTTGTCAAAAATTGACGCTTTTGGGATGGCAGCCAACCCGTCTTACCCTGTCAACATCATATTAGGAACAAATTGGAGGAAAACATATCAGAGAGAGAGTAGCAACCACTAACTGCTGCTAACTGCTGAAGTTAGCTAGATAGCTGAGTTAGCCGTGCAGCTAGCGGTCCGGACAGGGAGCCTGGAGCACCGGGGAAATGATGGCATTTCCAACACTAGCCAAGGAGCTTTGGACTGAGGCTAGCTGGCTAGCATGCTAACTTCCGTAGATGTCCCTGCAAAACAATATGTAGACGTCATGACCTCAAAACTGTGATTCAAAAACAAAATTCTGTTGAAAATCATCTTAGATTTTTGAATGTTTTCAACTACAACTCTCCCATATGGCACCTTTAGAAAGCTGCACAAGATGAATATGTTTCAAGTTGCATTTGTGTGATTTATTCATTTAATCTTTTATTTCCAGCTTTTTTGTTTTTCTACTTCTGTCTCTGTGAAGCACTTTGTGACGTCTCTGCTCTTAAAATGTCCTATATAAATAAATAAAGTTGCTTACTGACTTGTTATTACCATAACAGACCCCCCCACCCACCCCCCCCCAAAAAAAACCTCCCTGCATGATGCGCCGCTGACATAATAATCTGTGTCGTCTAGTCGTTGGCTGTGTAACATCCCTTCTGATGCAACACGGAGCCCTGACAGTAATGCTGTTGCCAGACAATAGCAGAACTGTTCGCTGGGATGCCGAGTGTTCTTGCACGCTCCAGCTGGACACAGTTGACAAAGTGCGACGCACCATCTGTAAGGAACATACATCAGGGGCGCTACCCATCATCCTCTGTGGCACGGCTCCAACTCCATTTGTGTACTTCTGACCTTGGAGCACATAATTGTTAGTCATCATCATTTTCTTCCTCTCATTTGTTATGCTGATTCCCTTCATATGCGTGTCTGCATGTGTGTGTGTGTGTGTGTGTGGTGTGAGAGTGTAGAGAGAGAGAGAGAGAGAGAGAGAGAGAGAGAGGGAGAGAGAGAGTCTTCTGCTCCCAGTTGGAGATTATGTTCAGTGTCATGGAAAACTTGGAGAGATATTAAATGAGGCTCGTATCATGCATCGCCTGCGTGCGCCTCATGTTCCCTCTGCACATTGTGACCATGGCCAAACATGACTTTTCATGCTGCAGGGAGACGCAAACATATGTGGGAACAGCATCGAAATGCAAAGACGCAACAGTCGCACAGACAAATTGAAAAGAGTATTTCATTAATATTCACAACAAAAAACGCCCCTCATTCGGATATCTGCGATGACGGCTATTTCCTCGACATAAGATATAGGCCTAAGCCAGCTGCATAATTTGATTATCACATTGCAACAAACATGAATGCTAATTTATGCAGGAATAGCGGTGTAATGATGGGGTTTAGCTAATGCCGAGGCTGTAGCCCAATATGCAGCGTGAATCTCTGAAGGCAGAGGAAACAGAAGCACAAATGAAATTGCATGCAGGCTGAATACAGCCTTCATACTCTTTAACACGAGCCACAGGCAGTGTCCCTGATGTGCCTGCTCTCCTCCCATGTGAGCAAGAGCCAAGTGGAGAGGATGATGGATATAGCTCCACGAGGACACGGCGATATACAACAATACTTGACGTGTTTCCACATCAGTGACACTGCATCAGGTTGAGCAGTGACAGGTCCCTTTCTTTACCTTTTGGCCCTGTCGCCAAAACCAACGCCGCCTATTATTTGTATGCGACATGTGCCACCGGTTCAGATCTGATAAATTAAAATGAGAGGGTTGGATAATTCGCTCTAATTGCACCTCTGAGATAACAGAGATTTGGTTTTCATTAAGATCAGGTGAAAAGACGCTCAGTAAAAGGCTAATGAGTCATACTCTGTGACTCACAGTTTACCGTTTTAATTTTAATAAGCCGCAAAGGTAAGATGTTGCACCGCCATTACTTTTCATTTCCAGGCTTTCTCTGCTGGCACAGGGTGATCAATACTCATCCTAGCATGGCAAAGCCCCAGTGTGTTCATGCATTATGCAGTGGATGACATGATTACCGAGGCTGTTCTGCACAGGCCATATAAGCACTTTAGTGCTGCTTTTGAGGAGTTGAAATGGGATCAGTGTGACAGTTTATTCAAGAATCTCCCGCTGCCGCACGGATTGTGAGAAGAATTTCAGACTGAACTGTAAACCTTTTAACAACCTCTGACCTCCGAGTGGCACGTTGGATGTGGACAGAAAGTTTGGAGAAGCCTGATCAGCCGACAGGGCACCTCAAGCACTCTGGCTTAAGATGTTCCAAAAATAGCAGCTGGGATAAATAAACTGCTGTCAGTGTGAGGGCTGGAGAGATGTAATCAATCCCTGTCAGGTCAAAATAAAGACACACTGTCACCGGTGTTCCAGGCTCCATCTCCCGCTCCCCAGCCACCAAACACTACAGGACGGGCAGAAAAAAAAGCTGATGTAACCCGGCATTCAGAGGAAGGCTTGTGTTTTATTTTATTTATTTTGTCATTTTTTTCCCTCCTTCTCAGGATGAATAACATGATAAGCGGTTTAACAACCCGCTTGAGCGCAGGAGCGCGCCTCTCCCGGTGAATTATTGATATTTTTTGGGACATATTTTCCGTAGGTAGGTCAACATCTTTTGGGGGGGTGGGGGGGTGGATGTATCTCGGTATGATGCTCCACTGAGCTGATTCTTTGTGCATGAAATGACTTGACATCCTCCCGACCGACCACCGAGTGTGCGGGCGGGCGGGCGTGCGTGCGTTGCGCGCGTCCACGGAGAGAGAGAGAGAGAGAGAGAGAGAGAGAGAGAGAGAGAGAGAGAGAGAGAGAGAGAGAGAGAATAAGCAACTTTGTTAGCAGGCATAGCGGTGTCTCCTCTGGCACAGCTGGGTTAAAGAGAAGCATTTGGCAGTTATGGTTGATCAGCGTTTCTTTCATCCTCTCCGGTGCGTTAGAGGCGACATACCAACGCGCTCCTCGCGTTGACTAGATCCCGTTCTCCTAATTCCTTTTTTTTTTCATTTTCTTTCTTTCTGTCTTTCTTTCTTTGGACGGGATTTTTTTTCTTTAAAAAAAAAAAAGAAAAAAAAAGAAAAAAAAGATGCGCTGAAACATCCAAACAACGAGCCGACATCTTCATCAATGTGCGTGAGGTACGTATTTCTACCAGGAGTTATGAGACAGAAATTATGCAGGCTGTCTCGTCTCTGACGAGGCGTGCACTGTGATGCAGAAATTCCCAGCTAACCCTCTCTGTCATTTCCATAGCTTTAAATTCAAACGCATGATTTAATTGCGTCTCTCATGTCTTAAGAGGCAAATGCGATATGGCTTCCCCCAACTCCCTCCCTCACAGCGGATTTGGACCGCTGTTTCGTGCTTATATGTCTCGCGTTGACCTTGCTTTTATTGTGTTATTTACATCGCTTGAAGGAGTTGCTTTCTACCCTGCTTTTTGTTTGAGCCATTTTAAATCAGCAGCCACACAGCCAGAAGTTACCTCTGGGTAACAGCAAATGAGGCTTTGACTCATGCAGGGTACAGCTTGCTGTGTGTGTATGTGTGTGTGTGTGTAAGTTGCTTTCAGTGCAAGCCTGCCTGTTTTCACATCACCTTGTATGTGTCTTTTGTTTCCAGATGACATTGAGGATATCTTAGCAGGACTGCGAGCTCGGCCCCGTCATTTGCAGGAAAATGCATCTTTGGATGTCATATGTTTTGCTGAGTGCAACGTCAGTGTGCACCGTTGAGATGTTTGGCAGTTATGGAGAAATATGTCAAAGACTGTGTGCCTGCGAAGAGAGAGAGGGGATTCTCACGGTGAGCTGCGAAAACAGAGGAATCGTAAGTCTCTCAGACATAAAGCCAGTGCACTTCCCTCAGTATCATCTGCTGCTCACAGGGAACATTTTGAAAAAGCTATCTGCCAATGACTTCACTGAGTACAATGGACTTACAATACTACATCTGGGGAATAATGACATATCTGAGGTGGAAGCGGGAGCTTTTAATGGACTTCAGGGATTAAAACGATTGCATCTAAACAATAACAAGATCGATGCCTTGAAGGAAGAGTTTTTCTTTGGCCTTGAAAGTCTGGAGTATCTACAAATTGATTACAATTATATCACTCATGTGGCGCCCAATGCCTTCAGCAGACTTCGACATCTGGAAGTCCTGATTCTAAATGACAACTTAATATCTGCTTTGCCTGTGAACATTTTCCAGTATGTACCACTGACTCATTTGGACTTGAGGGGCAATCAGCTCAAAGTGCTCCCCTACTCAGGCCTGCTGGAGCACATGAACAGCGTTGTGGAGTTACAGCTGGAGGAGAACCCCTGGAACTGCTCCTGTGAGCTGATCGCTCTTAAAACCTGGCTGGAGAGCATATCGTACACAGCTTTAGTGGGCGATGTTGTTTGCGAGTTCCCTTTCCGTCTCCACGGGAGAGACCTTGATGAGGTTTCCAAACAGGAGTTGTGCCCGAGGAGAGCCATCGCTGAGTATGAGATGCCACCTCTCCCACATATGAGCACCGATGCATACTATAGAACCACCCCGGCTCTAGTCACAGCCTCTTTCACCTCATCTGGGATTGCCCGGTCGTCATCAAGGCCCACTAAGGGACCTCGCCAGTCAGGCAAATTAAAATCAAGGCCCACTTCTCGCATCCCATCGAATAAACCGCAAAATTACGGCCAAATTATTTCATATCAAACCAAATCCCCTGTGCCTTTAGATTGCCCGACTGCCTGTACCTGCAATCTTCAAATTTCAGACCTTGGCCTGAACGTGAACTGCCAGGAGAGAAAGATTGAGCAAATCTCGGACTTAGATCCCAAACCCTACAATCCCAAAAAGATGTATCTGACAGGGAACTATATCCCTGTGGTGCGGAGATCAGATTTTATCGAAGCAACTGGATTAGATCTGCTTCATCTTGGTAACAATCGAATAGCTCGCATACACGACAGAGCATTTGCCGACTTGACACATCTAAGACGACTCTACCTTAACGGGAATCTGATTGACCGTCTCACAGCCGATATGTTTTACGGATTGGACACCCTGCAGTTCTTGTATTTAGAATACAACGTCATCAAAGAGGTCGCCTCTGACACCTTTCAGCACGTTCCCAAACTTCAGCTTCTTTTCCTCAACAACAACCTCCTGAAAACTCTGCCAGTGGGAACGTTTATCGGCCTGACATTAGCCAGACTGAATCTTCGCAACAACCATCTGCGGTATCTGCCTGTCAGCGGTGTGTTAGATCAGCTTACAGCGCTGGTGCAAGTCGATTTGTTTGAGAATCCCTGGGATTGCTCTTGTAGCATACTGGAGCTGAAGATGTGGCTCGAGCAGCTTAGCACAGGCACAGTTGTAAACAATGTCATCTGTGGCTCGCCTAAGAGGCTAGCTGGAGAGGACATGAGATACATTAAGACAGCTAATTTCTGCCCTAATAACTCTGAGATACTTGCCTCCATGATCCCACCCTCTGAAGAATCTTTCCCTGGCAGCACTATCACCATAGAAACATCCCTGGACTCTGACACACAATACGGCGCCATTCCTTTATCTGTGATGATTCTTGCCCTGCTCCTCATGTTTATCGTGTCTGTGTTCGTGGCTGCGGGAATGTTTGTGGCGATGAAAAAGAGACGTCAGAAGAGTCAAAACAAGCAGAATATCTCGATGAATGCCTGCATCAGCTCCCTCAACATGGAATACGGCCTTTACAAAAAGGCGTCCATCCCCAAAGTCAGAACATCTGCTGGACATGTGTACGAGTACATCCCTCCCGCCACAGAGTCCTCATGCAGAACCACTGCCCACACCCCGACGGACAGCAAATCAGTGGACGGATTTAGAGACTTTGATGAGTTGAGCGGCGCTTTTCTGGGTAACTCGGATGAAGAGGCAGCCAGTAATGTAATAAGCTCTGAATACAGTGCCACTACTCCTGAGCCTCTCAACAAGCCCTGCACCCCTCACCAAGATGATCTGTGCTACTACAGAGAGCCGCTCGACCCTGAGAAGCACACACGCTACAGCAATACCTTACCATGCAAGCACACAGCTCACTCATCGAGTCAGTATACCTCAGACTGCGATGCGAGGCATCAATACGTGCACCCTGAGAGAATACAACAGACAATACTTTATTGTACAGCACCAAGTACTGTTTATGTGGAGCCCAACAGGAGCGAGTACTGGGAACTGAAAGCGAAGCTTCATATTGATCCAGATTACCTTGAGGTTCTCGAGAAACGAACAACATTTACACAGTTTTGAAGAGACTGGGCCGCTGGACTGATGCATCGACGCAATGTGTCGATTTTAATCAGGAATGAGACCGTGTTTAAAAAACAGGCAGAACTACTTTATCACCTTTATCAGTACAATGCATTGTGAGCTACAGGAAATGCTTTACGGGACTGAATCATAAAGGGGAACACTACTCATTAAAGTATCACTTAACTCTTCACCCCTGCGGCGTTTAACAGTTTGGTTTGGATTTGTAAATATGAACAGGCAACCAGAGATTCAGGGCTCTTCTGACTCATCCCGTCATAAAATACATCCTGGAGGTGTTTCATTGACAATAATGAGACACTGCACTGAGCTTACTCTCAAATTAGCTGCATTTCATGAGTGTTAATGAACCGTGCAGATGATATGTTCTTATCCCAAAATAACACAGGTTTTTGTTGCAGCTATGTGTCTGGCTCCCAGTCCTGTCTTTTCATATTGATTCAAAACTAAACATACACATGAGCCTAAATCTGATTCAATCTGCACATGAATTTAGCTGTAACCTTGAATTTGACCACCATGTAGGTGCTGATAAACGTCACACAGCCCGTTCATGCGTTTGGAAGCGTTTAGCTCCAGCGAGACACATTTAGCGAGAGGTAGTTTCTCCTCCAGCAGGCACAGCTCTGGGATGATCATTTTAAATGCAGGAGACCATGAAACAAATTTCAATGTAATATCTCAAAGCACAGATTATGAGGCCGTTAAATCTCTGCAGTCTTGTTTGCAGATTTGGGAGAGAATAATTAATGTATCCTAAAAATATACCGGACTGGCCTCGTGCATATACTGTAGGGTAATATGTGGTGTTCCCTCACATTCATCGAGCCTCCAAAACCAACTGCTCCTGTGGATTATGGTCACATGTTGCACTTGTGTTGAGTTTTGTATTAATGTGTGTTTTAACTTTACTCAGATAATCACAACTGCATTCAGGTGTGTTGCAACTGAGAGAAAATTAGCTTTAACTGCAGGTCTACATCTATGGAAGAGGATAAGGGCCACTGTAAAAAAAAAAGAAAGAAAAATGAGTTCTGACTTTTTTTTTCACATCTCTGACTTCATTCTCAAAAATTATTTCTTTGTCTCCAAATTTTGGAATTCTGAGATTAAAAGGTGCTCATTGTGAGGAAAGTTGATTTTTGAGTCTCATTCCATACTTGTCACTTGTCATAATTGTGACTTTTTTCCTCAGAATTCACACATTGCTCCCAGAATTCTGACTTTTTCAGATATCAAACGATAAAAAACAAACTTCTCTTTTTCTTTCTTTTACAGTGGCCCATATCCCCAATAATATGTACACAAACATTTATTTTGGGGCATTTTACTAGTAGAAGCAGGTTGAAAACATACTTCTCAGAAATTGATGATCTGTATTTACCTGCACCTGAACCAAAGCACTTCACACTAAAATATCATCTCATAATATATGCAAAGTTTGAGACAGAGGGGTTACATCGAAGCGCAATCCTGTGTTTTATTGTACCCTTAAAACCTTCTTTTTTTTTTCTTAATTATATGTCTGAATACACCCACAAAAATGTCTTCCAGTTGCAATACACTTGAGTACATTTGCATCACAACAAGGGTCTAATGTTTCTCCAGAAAGTTCTGTTAGAAATCTTTTAAATCTGTTGGTCCTGGGCCCGTATGAAACATATTTCAAATGACTATTTTTATACAAACAAATATTTCCTTTCTCTGTTTTGATTTTTTTTCTTTTGCAAAAAAAATGCACTATTGACTTTCTACAGGTCAACGATGATGTCACTTTCTGAAATGCACAACATGGTAACCCGTGCGTATAGCCATAGAAGTAGGTTTGATAACTGCATACGTCAAAGTAACTCATGTTTAAAAGATCTTGCACTATGCATAGATATACAGTAGAGTATACTTAGAGACAATCTGTACAAAAATGCAGCTCATCCCCTCAGTCACCAACCAACACTCACGATAATACATGATCAGACATGATATTAACAACAGTATCACATCCCATAAACACTTATCTGAAATCTAACAGACATGAATATTAATAATAGAGGTACTTTTGTGCCACATTTTGGATAATTCATATTTTCTAAAACTTCATATATTTTTAATTACATGTGTTTTTAGGGGACTGCCGAGTGGATTTGTTTGTGTTGCATTACGACGAGGAACACTGTCTCATCATTTGCCATTGTTTGCTTCATCTGTTTGGTGCGGGCTCGTATGAAATCTGGCAATTTGACTGCAATTAGCGGTCTCTGTTGCTCCCCTTTCAGAGAGGGATTGATGGGATAGCGCAACGAATGCGTAAAGGTCCGCGGGAGCTTTAGCTGTGAGATTGAAAAAGCACAACAAACGAATGCTGTGGCTGAATGGCCATCTTTATGCATATAAATGTCCTATGCTCTAAAGCAAACTAAGCACATCATACAGTCTTAATGCAGTCTAACCAATTTCTGGGTCAATAGTATAAGCTCCAGAAATCTGACTATCCCTGAGAGTTTAATGCACACAGTAAATTCTCATCATTTGCAGTATTATGCACCGAACCTGTCATCTTAGCTCAGCTAATTAGTGGACACGGTATATCTGGACCCTGTCTGCACGTCACCATGTATTACACACTGCAGCATTAGTCATGCTGTTTATCAACTATACAGTCTTGGTCTGTTGCCTTTCACCATGTTCACAGTCCCTTTGTGATTATTTTGTCAGTTGACCTGTGTCTGCTCTTTGGAGTTTCATCAGAACTAAAACTTAATCCACACAGTGAAGCATGATGTAAACCTGCACAGGTCTGTACTTTGTTACATGTGGGATCTTCATGAATCAATATGTTGCTGTGAAGTTCGTGGTGAAAACACTGTAAAACCTGCAAACATGCACAGACAGATACACGAAACTTGTTTTTATTGTGACCAGTGGCTAATATTTAGTTAATTGATGATTATTTTTTAAATGTCTGGTAAATTTTGTACAGCCGAAACTAATGCAACAGAAAATACCACGTCCAAAAAAGGCAGACAGTCGGAAAATCCGACACTTTAAATTTTTATTTGTCACGGCATTTCTTCTAATTTGTAAGAATGTTGCAAAGACAACTGCATTTACTGTATATAACAGACATTTGTAAAATGTTTTTTTTCTCTTTCAGCTCTTTGTAATCAATGACCAAATGCAGATTTCTGTCACATGTGAGACTTCAAATTCTGATAATCCAAAAATATTTGAAACTGAAATGTGACTGTCCTGTGTATATGTGCGAATCTTTAATTTGCAAAGACGATGAGGTTCCGGTCAGTGTCTTATTCTTACTCCAATTCTTACGTTTGCTTTTGTTTGGTTTTCATATGAAACGGTGATTTTTCTATATGTGTCAACCTCTGATTTGTAAATAGGACACTTCATCAGCATTTCCATGCAAACTCGCGTCGGCTCTGAGAAGCAAAAACCTAGTCTCTTATTGCAAAGACACAGTACAACTAGGAATATGTGGGGTAAATATATCTACAGCGTGCTGTTTCTTTAGTTGTTAGCTGATGAATAAAAGATATGCATTAATTTGGTATACCCTTGTTTGTGTGTTCTCTTCACCCTCTTAGAGCATGGTGTGTGCAGCAAATGTCATAGTGCACACAGAGGACACATTTAAAATGCTGCACAAAACCCCCACTGGCACTTTTTTAGAACATTACTTAAATTACAATAGCCATTTTAAATGTTCAGATCAGGCCATTGTCATGGTTTCAATTAGGCAAATGGGAAATAACGAGTCGAGCTGCGTTGCATAATCAACATCAGAACGACATGGTTCATACTTTGTGATGCCTTAGTATTACCCAAAGACATTTTTTGACAAAGAACTTAAATGATCAAATCTCTCATGTATGAATGAAATGATTATCTGATGCCCAAAAAGTTCAAACAGCTGCACAAATCGCAGAACAGGCCTCGGGCAAAATGACAAAATGTACTTTTATCAAATATGAGTTTCTTGTACACGTTTGATTTCAAGATGTTTGATCTCACGGCAACAAAGGATGCATTTGTTGTGCATAATGCTGGGATGAGGACGCCCGACCTCACTGTAACTGTGAAATATTATCAAATCTGCATGAACATGCTAGCAGAGGAACTTTATTCTTAGCAGACAGCCCAGTATCCATGGAAACATCCAATTACCTGACAGAGAAAAACAATTCTAGAGCGAGAGGTACAACGCTGACACAGACTGAGGGCTAATTTGTAACTCAGCTTTTTGACATGTGTGTGATTACTGCAGCGGTGGAAGAAATACTCAGATATTCCACATTAAAGTAAAAGCAGCAATACCACAGTGACGAAAACTGCTGCAAATAAAAAGCTGCACACTGAAAAGTTTACTACAAGTACAAAAGTATTGTCAGCAAAATGTATTAAGGCTATCAAAGTAAAAGTGCTGGGATTGATGACATAAGACTGTTAATGAATGTTGCATCAAATAAAAAATAAAAAGCGTTGACGTAGCTGCTCAAGTGGAGCTAGTTGGAACTTCTTTCAAAACATCTAGCAGGGGCGGGCTCTGGATGATTGAGGGGCAGGGGCGAAACAAATTAAAAGGGCACCAGCTGTATGTGGCGAGGCACCAACATGCAAAAAGGGCACTGAAAGGGCACCCAAAGAGGCACTTCACCACTTTTTGTCCCCTGAGCCCACCAGTGACAACAAGCTTAGTCCAGCCTCGGGTTTGGCTACCTCCAAAGAGACACGAGATAAATCTAAAGGGTAACGATACGATCAATGGGAAAAGAAAGACGAAAAAACTACATTCTGATACACCAGTCTGTATTCAAAATTGTGATGTGCTCTGTGAGATTTTACATATCTTTGGGCCTTCAAACGAAAATATCGGAATATGAAAAGTTTACAGGTGAAATTAATCTGGTGAAGCTGGTAAAAACTCATCTGATGTGCTGCTACACACTGCTTTTTTAAAAAAGAGGGCAAAGACTGACAAGGTTGGAAACCACAGGTTTACTCTTATGATTTCTTATCATATAAAATCTTAATGTGAAAAGTGTTATTGTTAAATATAGAGGAGCAAAAAGTAGAGTATAAAGCAGCATACATTGAAAATACAATAAAAGTAGTAAAGTACATGTATCACATAAGTTTTACTTAAAGGGTAACTCCACCAATTTTAAACATTAAAGTGTGTTTCTAGGTCTCGGGGAGCACTCCAGCATTTATGGAAAAATAAGTAGACTAAAGCCTTTTGTGGCTCCAGAGGAGGCTGCTTGTAATCTGATAAATTTACCCAGTGATGTCACTCACCTAGCTAAGTTGCATTGTGGGTAGTGTAGGCACCGGGACAGTGGACAGTTTAAAAACAAATGAGCATAATAGACACAGCAGAACCAGAACCGGCGGCTCTTTTATTCCACGCTTTCTTCTTCCTTTTCAAAACCCGGCACCTACATTACCCAGAATGCAACTCAGTCACTGAGTGACATCACTGGACACAATTTATCAGATTACACGCAGCTTCCTCTGGAGCCACAGAAGGCTGAGTCTGATTTTCTCACTTATGTAGTCGTACTCCCCAGGACCTGTAAACACACTTCTAAACACGTCTAAAATAAGTGGAGTTACACTCTGAGTATAGTACTAGAGTAAATGTACTTTCCACCACTGTCTCATTGTATGCTGCTTGTCTCCTAATTGTTCACATTGTGTACAAAAGACTAAATATGACTTGCAAGGAAAACTATAATAATCGCCCCGCGTTGCATTCAGGCGTGACTGATGAACACAGGCTCAGTGTCTGCGAAGTGTCAATTTTAATAAGACAGCTAACCACTGTGGTTCATCTTTGACTCATCTTTGTTTGTCAGATTGGTGGTGTTATGTTGCTTAGCCGCTTGAAGACCCCAGTTTTGCGCGGGAGACGGAAATTAGGGCAGATCTGCATTATGTAAGCTTGAAGAGATGTGTCAGGCAGTGTGAAGACAGCATATGACTGTAAGCGCTCACCAAAGGGAAAACCTTTACTATCTGCTTACATCAGGCGAGCCAAGGCAGTAGAATCGCCACCGAGTCAAACGCCGCTGATTTCTCTCTCCTTCTTAGTGGAGAACAGAATACAATCTCACATCTGGCGACATATGTATGGCTTCCAGTTGTTAGTCTTCAGTTTCTGTCCCTGAAGCTTTTTCAGTCCTCTGCCTGCCTGTGCAGTGAGTTCCCTCTCTCTCTCTCTCTCTCTCTCTCTCTCTCTCTCTCTCTCACTTTGTATGTGTGTGTGTGTCTGAATGTGTGTGTCTGGCTGCATAAATTATTGACTGAGTGTATTCATGCTTGCCTCGAGGACTTCAGCCAAGCAATGTAGCAAGACCTTTATCCTCTCTCTTTTCCGTCTTCCAACATTTTTTTTGTTTCTTTGAGCCTTCGCGCAGCTCGCCGGCGAAGCAAAGGGCTTCAGTAATAATTGATGCAATACATCCCGAACATAAACTGTCATTTATCTGTGTCCAGTGCGCTTGTATATGCCGTTTGTCATGGCGCTGGTCATTGTTTTAGGTTGATTTGAAGAGAAAAATTGCTGCTGGGTTCGAGTGGTATTTGCACACTCAGAGAGGGGGGGGGGGGATTTGGATTTCGGATGTGCTAAACTTTGCCAGTATATTTGCAACAACTGTAACAGTATGCATGAGACACACTAATATTTATGAGGGCTTATCCAGGCTTATGACTGCCAACCTGAAAAAAGTAACAAAATCCTCCCTCATCCTCCCATTTATGGTACTCTACACTAAACATGAGAATGATATTTTCGCATTGAGGAAAAAGAAAAGCTTTGGCAACAAGGCAAAATAAAAAGTGTTGTGTTGTGCATACAGTGAATTGATGTTTATAAGAGGCTTTCAGAGCTCTCGAGCGCTCTGTACTACAATGTCAGAATGCTGGCTGGATGCATAATATCAATCTCTTGAGATTTCCTGCCAGTATTCACACAAATGAATGACTCCCCAAATCGGAATATTAGCCACTCTGTGTATCATGTCTCCCCTCCTTCAGTCACAAGCAGACTGTGCAGCTCGGAGCCGCTCATCTCACATTAACCTCTGCCCATGCCCGAAATCCACCCTCTTTTTATCTGGCCCCATTTTCCTCGTGGCTCGTCAGCACAACAAGGGCACGTCCTCCTCTGTATCCTGGCCCGAAGTGTCACTAAAACTGCTACAACAGACTGACATGCTTTGGCCTGTAATTTATAGCGACAACAGAAATGCCTCGATGGACAGCGGGCCGCATGTGGGAACATGTTGTGTAAAATGTGTCTTTAAAATCGAAACATTCAATCTGTTTTTCTTTTCTTTCTTCTTTTTTTTTTTTTTTCCTCTCGCGGTGCATTTATTTATAAATGCGGCGCACCAGCGTGATCCACTACAGCCCTGTCTCCTCCTGATTTGAAAAAGATGTGACCTGAAAGGGCCCTGTTTGTGTTCCCTCGTTCAGCTGAGAGACGGGAGAGACACAAATCTCACAATGTAAAAAGCGGCCCTGTCTGAACAATAACGGTTCACTCAAGATCAGAGGAAAAAGGGCCGGAGCAAAGGCAACTGACCATTGAAACAAAACTGCAGGCAAGATTATACATCTACTTTTAGTGTCTTGGATTACTATTGATGCAGTCAAACTGTGCTTTTATTTTAAGAGCTAAAAACAAGTCATAGTTGTATCTGGTATTATTTTATACGGTCCTTTCTGTGTCAAAATCCCTCACACTGAGATAAATCTGACTTGGCTGTGAAGCTTTTGAATCAAGTGCTATGATGTGTGAGCGCACTATTACAGACTGCCCATGTACTGTGGCCGCCTGGATTTAAATGCAGCCACTGCTGCTCTGTTGCACATTTCCTTCTTCTCCTTCCTGACCATCTTCTAAAAGCAAACTGACAGCTGGGGGAAGGCGGCTAACCGCCCGCCTTTGTTCAAACGTTCAGTTTGTTCTGACACGAAGCACTTCAGTCTGATTAAACCTTTCCGTAGTCGAGGTGACTATCTGGAATAATTATTCACCCTCAACATATTTCCCGTTGAGTATTTCTTTGAGGGGCACAGTAATAGTGACAGAAATTGTACTGCATGACCTAAATGAGTTCACGTCATGATACATCAGTCCTGCATTCCCCATAATGGGCTATCATTGAATCTATAAGTGCAAGTGTTGAGGTTTAAACCTTATATTGATGGTCAGTGGAAGCCATGACAGCTAAGAGACAAAGATGTATTGTAATTATATCCTCAAATTACTCATTTTATGATTTCTAAACCATTATTTTATCAGTTCATGATTGTCACAATTATCTTTTCTAAATACATTTCTGTTGTTTATTGACCTTGCTGAAGTTTCTGTGGACAGACTGGAAAAGACTCGATCCGCAGCACATTTATATGGAAATACTTGCGTATAACACTCGATAAACCTCAATCACAGCCCTCTAAATGGACTTAAAGCATGTTGGAGAACATATCAACCGAGGCCTTTTATTTCACTATTTGAAAGTGAAATAGTTTGTGAGTGTTGTGCAATTTTGCCGCGAGATACTGAATTCACTTTTCATGTCCTCTTTGTTTTTTTCCTCACCTCAGGTTTTATTCATACCCAGCATATCCCTAAACCACAAAACTCAAGCAGGCACTGTGACTGAAAAGAGGAGTCGCTGTTGGAAATGCAATATTTTCATCCTGGCACACTGTCAGATGAGTGATACGACACCTACTGAGCAGATAAGGGTTGCTCAAGGACACTGCAGTAGAATAGACCCTAAAGTTGACAGGAGAACGCTACTGTGACCACCAACACCACACTGCATAAAGTTCTGTGCTTTGAATCAAGGTCATTCTACAAAACAGGGTTGAATATATATATATACTGTTATTTATATA
The DNA here is from genome assembly GCA_039737535.1 of Lagodon rhomboides. Lineage (NCBI taxonomy): Eukaryota > Metazoa > Chordata > Actinopteri > Spariformes > Sparidae > Lagodon > Lagodon rhomboides. The sequence continues at coordinate 16,233,221 of CM077790.1, forward strand.
CATGAATATACAGTATATATAAAATCTTTGATGTGGAAACATGAGATTAATTACCTCGTTTTAAAAGTTATGTACTAATTTCTATCTTTGAATTCATGGTGGGGTCTTAAATTGATTATGGAGGGTCAGGAAGTAAGAGAGGAAGGAAGGAAGGAAGGAAGGAAGGAAGCTGAAGAGAATAATCGTTAACAAACCTTTAAATCATTACCTCGTCTGTGAACGTCGCCCCAAGTCGCGTCAGATATATTTTCATTGGCGACGGTTGTTGAAGACAACAACGCCCATGATCCCACGCTACTTGTGTCCTTTGTTTGTCAGCGTTTTGTTTTTATTGAGAGACCCCTAGTGGCAGATATTACAGACTGTGCATTTAAATTATTTGTCGATTTATGTTTTTGTTTCTTGGCTTTAATTTTTTCAGTGTGCTGAAATACGTACAACTGTGCTGCATCAAGTAATTTGATCTTAAAAACCAGCAATTCCCCTTATTTCAAGACTGTGAACACTTATCGGAGCCCATGTATTTCTACACTGAAGCTACGTACTTCTAGATTTCTTGTGAAATAAAATGATCAACTATGCATTTCAGTATCAAAGTCAATTTCTCCTCACATTCACTGTTTATTTCTTGTATTTCAGCTTCCCCCTTTTCTTTTTATTTTTATTTTGCAGTGCACACATGGCTTTTGGCGTCGGGTTCAGTAACTTCACAGCTGGTTTATAAAAATGCAACATAAACCCTGCCATGCCTGACACAGGCTACTGTCCACTTAAATCAGTGTTCTTGTTGAAAATCATAGAAAACAGCGAATACCTTCTAGTTATTTTTCCTTTCCCCCGTGTTTGTCTCATCTCTCCTTGTGTTGCCTTTGGCCACCGTTCCTTACAACACGCAGTTCCTTGCAAGTAAATATAGAGTCACTCGTCTACAATAGCAGCACTGTAAATTTAAATTTGAATGCAGTTTCATTGTTCGCCCTGTTCATGTATAAACACGTGTTCCTGTGCATCTCAGAATGCTCAGAAGGAGATGTATTTATGTACACAGCCATGTCTGCGCACACTAAAAAGAAAACTCCCCTCTCCGTTCAGTCGGCGGCAACTCAGACACTATTATATTTAAACCTGAAGGTAACTTTTTAAGCAGTGAATAGTTCAAGGCAGAGCAAGACTCTCATATCATACTCAACTCTCGTGACAAGTCGAGGGCGTGCTGAGGTTCCTGAAAGCACTTTTCCGTGTTTCTGTCTCCCTTCGCTGTGACTATCCTTGTGGGATTTACAACAAGCTACAATGGATCCAGACAGATGGCAAGGTGGGGGTGTTGGGTAACCATCTCCCAAACCCTAGGGAGCAGCGCCGTATACAAGCTGTCAAACAAATGTCTTCACTCAGAGCGTTATCTCTTATAATATAATGAGATCCTGACTCTGATGTTCATTTTCAAAATTGTTCAGCCACCCAAAAGAACTGTGAATACAGTGCGAATGATAAAATCCTTGGGTTCTTGTTAAGAAGTTTACGCATACACTCCCCTTATTAGTTATATTGTTGTTATGCCAACAGCATCTTCATATCCTCTATGAATGCATCAGGGCAACAAGGCCATCAGGAATTTACATAAAGTGAAGTAGCAAATAGGTCATGAATATCATTAATATTCAAAACTCAGCACTTCAAAGAGTGGTAACTCAATGCCTCAGCGTTAACTGCATTTGACCATTCATATCTTTCCTCATTAACCACACTGGGATGCATTATTTGCTGAAGGCTGTGTACTGCGGGCCGGTGGCGAGCGCATCAAAACAGTTCTTTCAAGTTCCGCCCCGTGTTAAGTATCGTAGCTACACAACTCCTAACAAGCCAAAAGACTGAGGAGAGCCGCTGCCAGCATGTGTCAGCGCCGGCAATGCTGATGAAGCTCATAGCAATTTATGTAAGACGCTACTTCAGTTGTTCACTCCTGACTGGATAATTGACAGGCCATTGTTGGTTGACTGCCAACACTCCCCAGATTTCCCAAAAGACGTGTCAAATTTGTCCAGCCAACCACTTAAGAGACGTCACAAATTTTTTGACAAGGATTGTTTCAGTTTTGTACAAACAAAAAACGTGTGCCTTTAAATAAGTTGAGAGATGTCACCCAAAGAATCAAAACAAAACAAAACAAATACAAATAGCTGCTTCTATATGCACCGAGCGCTTTTGAATTCTTAACCGTCTTACTGTATGAGCCAAACCCTGAACCATTTCTTACCACTTGATTCCGCCGGGCACGTCTCTGTGACCTTGCGTGTACGATAGGGTCTTGTTCCATCCTTCATGCAGCCTCATGACATAAACATGCCCGCCTAATATTGTTGATTTGCCTACTTGTTTATTTAATCTTTTTTCCTTGATATCTGTGCTCCCACCATGGGTGGGTACGCTACGCTGTTAAATTGTGTTTACTGTTATCATGTCTAGCTTTGTTGTGCTGTCAAGCCCAACTGACTTCCCATCTAAGTCAATCAAACCCAACCATCAAAATAAATGTTTAAATTAAAACTTTACGTTTCTTTCTTATTGTTAAAATTTAAGCTTCTTCAGGGTTCGAGTTACAATCTAAGCTTTGAGGACTCTAAAATAACTAACCCTAACCAATGTTAGGGCGGAAATAGATAAATAGGATGATGGCGAATACAACAGGTAAGTTCTGAGAGAGAGAGAAAGAGAGGCTTTTCAAGTTTTCACGTTTGGTGTTAGCATCTGTCCTGAGTGATCTGATCATAAGAGGACAGCTTCAAGCCCGTCAATCAACACCTGACATTAAATGCGTCACAAGTGGCCAATTGTGTTCGGATCTCACTTCCCCACTCAATATGTGCATATAGGCCTACACCTACATCAGTAGAACAAATGGACACACAAAAGAAATAACTTCATGTATAACATTTGCCGAATGATCAAGTAGGGCCAAATAGTTAAGAATTAGTTGTAGGCAGTGTTTCACAAAGTCTGCACAGTTTGTTTCCTGACGCAACAAGTTTCAAAATTGAGCGTTTTTTAAAGGGAGTCTGGCGTCTTTCTCTGCTTTCTTCTTTCTCCAAAGAAGCCACAGGCTTTTACAGCGATGCCGCGACAAACTGACATTATACGCGGAAAGAAACATCTTAACGTATTGTATTTGAAGTCAAATTTACAAGACAGCCGTTTCACAAAGTTGATTAAGTTTCTCCCCATGCAACAACAAGCAGCCGCATCAAGATCACTCAATTCGTAATGCAGTCTGGGAAATCGCTGTTACTTGTAACTTTCACAGACACCCACACACACACACACACACACACACACACACACACACACAGCAGCCCACTTCTTATAACAATCTTATCGAGAAGATCACAACAACAGTTATTTAATTCAATTTAAATAAGAAAGGTATGACAGCGCAGCACATCAGCACCCAGGAGAGCGAGAGTCAGTTGGTTGCCACAAACATGGCTGGAAAGTTGTCCACTCAGTTGTCAAAAATATTCAGTAATAATATTGTAATATTATTATATTATTATTATTATTATTATATTTTGCACTTACGTAAAAATGTTGAAATGCAGACTCAGTCTGCCTTGTCATTCTTTGTCGCCTGCAACTCCATCACCATCCACTCCACTGACGACCTGATGACAGGAAATAAACAGATAGTGTGAATGTTATGTGGCATGTTTTGTGGAGATGTCAATAAGGTACAGCCTATGACACGTAAAATTTGATCTCGATCTGCATGTATATGTAGCAGAGCAAAGAGCTGCTTCCCTGAAACTTTGCATACATTCACAATTGCAAATTACCACTTGGTTAGGATTAGGAACAGATCCCGTCTTGGATCACCTGGTTCTGTTGCCACAAATACAGCTTGAAAACGTTCCATTATCTGGCCCACACTGATACATTCATCTGGCCCACATAGAGCTTGGAATGATGTAACTGGAGCATTCCTGCAGCTCCTGGAGCTCCTGGCCATGCCCCAAGCAGGCCATAGCATGGCAAGATGTCAGCCAAGAGCGAACCAAATAAACCATATCTGGGCCACAGCTCATTCTATTCTGGTGGGCTGGATCTGACCCAGACCAGACTTGGACCAGCTTTTATTTGTTTGGTTCGCTCTTGGCTGACATCTTGCCCTGGTATGGCCTGCTAGTTCCAGGAGCCCATTCCACACGGTGCATGGTCCGGATGAGGGAGTCCATTGGCACAAAAGAACATGTTCAAGATTCTCTGACTATGAATCCAAATTATTTTGTTGATCATCTGACCTTTCCTTTAGCACCACCATAAGGCTGGTGTTTTGTGGATTTTAGGTGTTGACTATGGGATAGATTGCAATTTACATTTGGTACAGACATTCATCTTCCCCTCAGGATTAACTGTACTCACTTTGGTGACTCTTTATCTGAGAAACATCAGCATGTTAGCGCTGTCATTGTGTTGCCATGCTAGTATTATTAAGCTCAAACGCTGTCCAAGTACATCCCCACAGCAGGGACGTAGACCTTAGCTTTGTTCTATTATGCATTCCTCGAAAAAAACAAATGAATTCTCAACGCTAGCCTCTTGTCACTTGTGATCAAAAAGAAATCCTGTCATTGTCATTCTGGAGCACGGCACCACAAATGCTTTCGGGTATTTTTTTCAATAATATATCTAATAAAAAACAAACTTATAATTGCAATACTGGCATAAATTTGAGTCCACACACACCAAACTGAGAACAAGCAAAAAGGAGGACAGTGTTCGAACACAAAAGCAGTGCCACAAAGCTGAGGTTAGCACTAAAATGGTGCTGCACACATCTAAAGGGAACACTGTCATTCCCTGATGAGTCTTGAACACAGCTGGATCTGCCACTGCAGCATCAGCTACACCAACCCAGGTGACTGCAGGCCTGACTCACTCCATACAGATCACTTAACAATGTTCAGCCCTGGTGACTAAGAGAAGAAAAGAAAATCCCTTTTGTGGCTGTGATGGCCTTAATTAAAAGATCAAATGAAGTTCTTTTTTAGTGAGACCCAAAGAGAGCGGGCTTGTTGACTGTGTGTATAATACAGGGAAGAGGATAGATATTCTTGTAAGGACTGAAAGGCAGTCTGGTTACAGGTCCGTCTTTTTGTTTACTGTCACAGAAGAATGCGAGCTTACCACCACGGGCGCAGACGTGCTGCTCTGCTAGGCTCCTTGAAAGTACACTACACTCTTGTGGCGACACATTCAGGTGTAAACGAAGGGATCGCCCTTCTGGAAAGCATGGACAAAAAGACATTAGTGTCTGCTTTGTAACCCTGAAGTCACCTGCTGCAGCTGAGCTCAGAGAGACACAGGATCCGGCTCCCCTGCGCTCTAATTAAAAGGTGATCACGTCGCCGTTGAAATTAATACAAAATTCTTTAACAATGCCTGATGGCAAATCAATCTCCACAGTATTTTACAATAGGAAACACATAAGAATGTAAAATGAATTATTCAAAGGCACTATTTTAGATTTCACAATGTCTGTTAATAATTCATCACATATCCTGCATATTTGAAAATACCTGAGTTTGTGTGGAGGTTTACATGCATATTTATAGCATCTTTTAATGCGCAAAAATCAACGTGGCAATCCTGCACAAAGAAAAAAAATGAAAAACATGTTTGAGAAGCCAGAGGATAGATCTCCATTTTTTTGTGTGCGTCTGTGTCCTTTTCAGAAATGTCACGCAGTGAAATACTGAAGCTCTCTCAAAGAAAGGCAATCGATCGCGAGGAGATGATAAACTCATACGAGCAGATTACAACAGATTCACTCTCCTTTAATCTGAGTGCTGATTGCCATCTTGATGGCTTCTTCTGCCCGCGGGGAGAATTCTCCCACTGGTTATAACACAGTTAAACTCCTCACCTAGCCACTGGCTACTGGATCAAAGCAACATCCACTCACAGGAAAAACAGTCAGGCAGGGAAAAATGTTGGTTGCTATAGCAACTTATACCACTTCTTGTATGGTCTCACACTACAATTTTATTATTAGGACAGGAGCATATTAACTACATTAATCAACCTGAGACCTCGTCGTAGAGCAACAACACCTGCTGGGATGATTGCAGATGGCAGCAGCAGGTTTTGTTTACGGACACTTATTTACAGACGCTACAGTGAACAGTGCTCTAGATTTAAAACGGTTTCGCAGGATGAAAGAGATATTCTTCACAGGGTAGTACAGTATATATAGGTTACGTTCACGATATCAATCTTTGAACATGGGATTTTCTTCCATCCGTGTATGAATAAATCACATTCACTCTGCATGCACGCCCCTCTGTCCCTCCCAGGAGGAGACTGATTTTCTATGGCACAGGAGGACGACAACATCAAATATTCACTCTTGGATTTACCACACTCCGAATAAGAGCGTCCTTGGAAGTCTGACATCTCCTGTATAATTAAGTTGTCCGGATTAAAGCAGGAATGCAACCTAATCAGCAGCGGGATGCGTTGATAAGCATTAAGCCACGCAGGCAGAAATTATTAAAAACTCCTTCTGATCAGAAGGTCCCATAATGCGTCAATCCTCACGAATGAGGTCAACCACTTTGGGTTCGCGTTCAGTCGAATCCATTAAATATGTGGTTTTGACAGCTGTGGAAACCTGCGATGGCAGCGCAGTGAGGGAGAAAGACAATGGAAAAAATGTCCTTCTTTCCCACAGAGTGTCATTGATTATGGTTTGTTATTTCTGGGAATGTAAAAGAATATGACCCTGAAATGCAAGAACTGCGGCTTCTTACAAAACTTGACATTTACGGGCAACTTAAAATAGCTCCTATTTTTCAGTCTCTCTTTTGAATGCGAAGCTTCCTTACAGTGTTTTTGTTGCTGTGCCCTGACATTTGTCCTCTCCCTTTTGCTAGACCCTCTTATTTACCGTCCTCCTCGGCCTTCTGCTAACTGAGCACCCATTTTAAATGTCCCTTTGAGTCTGATTGCAGCACTTTGGCACCTACTGTCGCACAGAAAAAAATGTCCCTCCTTGCGCACCACTTTTTGTTGAAATGGCCACTACTCATTATTTGCCATGAGCCGGGTATGAATCAGATAGCAGAATTCCTGTTTTGAAGTGAGCGTATCACACCATCCCCTTTTTCCCATCTTCTTCTCTCCCCCTTCCTCACGGTCGTGAAATGGAAATGTTCGACAATAGCGTGCAGTGGAGCACAATGTTTTGCAATGTCAAGGCAATGTGAATGTACTGTAAAATCCATCTATTATTTATAAAAGGAAGTCGGAACATTGGAAAGATTTTAAATTTCTCCAGCTCGTTCATCCACTGTCTTCCCCGGCATGCCTCATGATGATATAATGTAGTACGGGCAGAATTCATTTACAAACAGCTCTGGGTTTTTTGTTTTTTTTTTCCGACTAGTGTGCCGCTTGTGTGTCTGCCTCCATATGTGCTCCTCTTTCACATCTCAATACCTGATCTCCGAGTGTTCGAGATAACGCAATTAATCATTAAGGAATCGTTAACACATCCCTTTAAATCTGTCTACTAGGCGTACCGGAGTCTAATTACAGACTAAAATATGAATTCCCATTAAGCAGAAGATGGGCTCCGTGCACTTAAAAGCAATTGATGTGGACAGGCTTAATTCATGCTCAGGGGTTGGCTGCGCATCACTCTGAACCACACCATTAAAGCATAATGTGCTTCTTAATTTTCATGAGACAAATTCTGATTATGCTCCTGCACTATTTTGTAATTCCATTCTGCGGTAAACACAACTTTGAGACCCAAAAAAAGCTGCAGCTGATTACACAGAATAACAGAGACGCCGGTTTTACATCAGAGGCATGTGGAATCAGAGTTCCATGGTCGGATGTGTTTGCTCCGGCTCCTGATGCTGCAACTGCTGCATCACCCCTTTGTGGCATTTATACCTCTATTTTTGACTACGAATTACACTCATACATAACATGAATAAACCATGAATTTGTCATGCAGAGGAAACGCATGTCCTAAAGTCTAATTTAAACTGCCAACATTGTAAATCGTCACATATTGATATTAACCTGGAGGCTAAATGTCTGCTTGTGTGATGAGCTCGCAGTGTTTGCGAAGGCAGGATCAGCATGATGAGAAGAGCCTCTCAGTATTTCGTTTTCATAATGTGGGCGCTCCATTATGATTTGTATTTCAGTACAGGGTAGTCATCACTGGAGAATTATTAGGACAGAGTTATTAGGAATAAACAGCTGGGTAAAATAAAAAAAAAAGAAGACAATGCAGAAAAGGCTCTTCTTTCTAAGAAAAATGAAGAAGGCTAAATTTCAGAGCAACAGGAAGCATCCTGACATGAAACATCACAAACCGGTATGGTTCACGCACGGCCCAGGACATGAAGTCTCTGTAGCGGGTGAATAAAACCGCCCACGACATCACTGGCACCCACCTACAGAGCATCAGTGATATCGATGTGGTGAGGTGTCTGCACAGAGCCCAGAGGATCCTAGAAGAGACAACACCCACCCCATCCTCAGTCTGTTCACCCTGCTGCTGTCTGGCAAAAGATACAGAAGTATCCGCTGCCGTACCACCGGACTACGGAGCAGCTTTCAGCAGACTGTTCCCGATCCACACTCCACTCCATGTCACTGTTTTGTGTTGCTGTGTTTTATTAGTCGTTCAAAATGACAAATAAATGAACCTTAAACCTTGAGAAATTCCTTGAGGCATTTGATTTGAAATGTGAAGATTTCTTGGACATGCTGTATATTTGTTTTACAGCTATCTGCATTGCTGGTGATGGTGGTAAATAATTGGAGAAATAGTTTGAGCATTGCATTGCAAACATTGCATGTAGCAGTTTGAAATAACAGATTCAATTAGATTAAAGAGGCACTATGTGGTTTTGAAATTCAAACTCAGAATTTTAATATATACAATTTTAAAGAGGTAATAATACAAACTCGGGAATATTTCTAAATAAATTGAAAAACAAAATAAATAGAGGAAAATTATGTCCCCAGAACACTGTTTGAAGCTAGAAAGGTGGCGGGGTCCACCAAATATAAACAAGATAAAACAGTATGAAACTGTTTTGTCCTTTAAGGTCAGTTTGTTTGTTCAGTTTATTTAGTCATGAAAACGAAGAGAGTAAGTTTGTTTAGTTTGATTAGGCATAAAAATCAGTCAATGAAGATCTTTCTCCTCTGATTAAAATGTCTTCCCCAAAACTACAGAGTGCACCTTTAAACACGGAGGCTGGACCAAAATCATTTCACCCTAGCTCAACATTATTATTAGTCATTACTGGGTTAATTAGGTCCTGAACATACTGTACTTCAGTGACCATCATGCTACTGGTGTCTTTTCGATGATGACCTAAGGCTCATTTATATACATTATTAAATTCAACTAAAATTCCTGCAAGTGCTCTGTATCCTTATAAATGTGCATTTAGTGCACTGAGCTATCTACTAAGTGTGTCCAAAATTAGGATGTCATTGATCCAAACCAAAATTGTTCTTCCGGTCTGTCCATTTCAGCATCAGTTTCTCATCTTCACCCATCCTGCACAGTAAGCATCCTGAATCCTGATATGTGTCAGACTGAAGTTCCAATGCAGTGACTCAGCGCTTCTGGAAAGTTTTTAATTCCTAATAACTGGAAGAGGATACACAAACCCATTTGATATCCATATAAATAATAAATTCATCCATCCATTGGAAACTGTCAATAAAAGCTTACAAACAGGAGCTTTTCCTGTGTTTTCTGCTTTGCGTTGTTTAATTGTTCAAAGACACACATGAAGATGTTTGGTGTAATTTGCTTGTCTGTCCTTTTTTTTTCTTTTTGCATTTTGGCAGTGTAATTAGTCACAATAATTGGAGGGTTGAACGCAGGCTTTTTCCTCCTCTTATATGACTTGATAATTAATCGCCTGACTTTCACAAATTAAACTTCAAAGCTGCATTAATTACTATCTAATATTAAACACATGTTTATATTTTTATATCAAAAATAGAAAAATGACTACCCATCATGCAACTCTCACAGTGACAAACCAGCAATTAATTAGGACCTGACTTAAAAGTCCCATTCAGCAATATGGAGCATTTTAGCGTCTTTCAGCTCGTTGTTTTGGTTTCAGCATCAAACTGTCACCGCTCGCTTTAATCTTGGTTCCAGCGGCGGCAAACAGCTGCGCTCTACACCTACAACAGCAGACAGACACAGTTGGCAACAAGCTGGTGAACATTTACAGCTGACGAGCCAGATATCTCCCTCAGGGGTTGGTGGAGACTAAAATAGAGTTCAAAACAGGGTGAGTGCACTTTGGATTTATATCCACCAGATCTATGAGCAGAAACACAACTCAAAATGTTGATGCTGCTCGGCACTAACTGGATTCGAAAGGTAATCGTTTTTTTGACAGCTTTATAAGGTGATTTTGTGTGAATGTAACAGCTTGTAGCACTTCCTCCAAAAACATCAAAGTATGATTTAAGATATAATGTGTTCATGGCTCCAGTTCTGGCGGTGTATCCCGCACTGTTGGCACTAGTCAGACATTGTCGACCCTTGTTGGCGGCTTTTTGGCTGATTCAACATGTAGAATCGATCGCAGAGCCCATTGGTGAGAGTAATCAGTCTGATTGGATGTTAAGTTGAGCAAATCAATGCATGATAGTATCCATGATTTAACCCATTTAGCGCCGTTTCTCCTTATTTTTCCAACTCCGCCTCTTCGCCAATTCCATTTGCAACTTTTAATCAGACATATTCTTGATTAGAAGTGGCTATAAGAGCGAGAGTGGTGTGAAAATGACAGCAAAAGCTGCTGACATCATATCATAACAACGCTTTCTATATCCACAGTACACCACGGTATGGAGACTTATTTCCTCTGAGGTAGGCGGAGAACATAAGCTGTTCGCTGTAGTCTTTGTGGTGTGGTCAAGTGCAGCTTTTTGCTGGAACTGGTGACGTGAGACAATACAAGAGCTGACTTTTGTTGCCGCTCGTTCTTTGACGTCTTTGTTTTAATAAAGAATACAGTTAGCGGTGATGCATGATACCAACTTTCACATCACATCCAAACTGTACATCCATCTTTTCCCGTTGCGCATTGGTAGCAAACTTGAATCCTACAGCGGGGCAGGCTCCACCAATAACAGTGAAGCTGCAGTGACGAGAAGCAATTACAGCGCACAGATTGACAGATGGGATTTTCCTGAAATATCGGTCATAAATAGCACCGAAAATGGTATTTGTAGTAATGACATCTCGTAGCACTGTCATGCAGCAAACCCAGACTGACCTTGAAACGCCTTCAGATACGCCCGCCAAAACTTACATGATTATGGAGTTTTTTTTAACGGCATAACCTCCCTGAAAATGCCATGTGGAACTGCATTACAGTGACTCTGCAGTACACTTCAACTCTGTTTAGTGACCTCACATCAATCCTGCTTTGAGCTGTAATGATCTGTGTGACCAACTGATGAGAGTGTGGAGGGACAGCCACACGGTTACGCAACACAATGCTGCTCTGCACAAGTGTCATCTTGAACTTGTCTCACACAGGGAGCAGGGACACATAATGTTAATAAGCTCAAAAAACACAGAACTGTTTTCCTTCCGATACCTTCATCTTTTTTTTCACAAGCGTGCTAAAAATAGCCGCTGCAGTGTGATCGCGGGGATTTTTTAATTACAACAGCATATGCTTTAATTAGTTCTCTGCAAATGTGTATTTCTGTTGAACTTGTGAACTGAGTTGCCAAACTGCATTTTATCATTATTACAGTTGTTTGTGTTCAGCCCTCTTTCTTTAATGCGCCTTCAGGTCATGATGGATCTTTTCATGGGCCGACTGCTAATGTTTCTATGGGTAGCTTGAATTAACAAAATCCATCATGGGGAGCAAGATCTGTTCACAAATGGAAATCTTTGGCATCCCACTGCTGTGCAATGTCCAATGCTTGCATGGAACAAAGTGCTCCTGGTTAGATAGTAGTCATATAACTCTATATGGGAGACTACAGTTTGAGTAACAGTGCATGAAATTCTTCTGAAACGCGACCTTTATTTCATAAGGGGACAAAAGTACAACAGTAATAATCTAAATCCAGCCAAATCCACTGTGTTCTCGAGGTGAAAAGGTTTAGCCCCTAATAAATGGGGAACGGAGCGAGCAAATCTTGAACTCGGTTAAGTTAATAAAGGTCTATCAATAGCAGCACAGACAGGCACTGAATGCAAACACTCCCTGTCAGTCGTGTCCCTGCAGCAGTTGGTTTAGCAGAGAGTGTGTGTTTGGAATCTTAAAGGCGGGGATCCAGACACATTATTGAAAGCCACCGAAGGGGTCAGAAAAGGAAGTCGCGCTGAGATGGAGCGATAGAGAAACATTAACTGGCAGTAGTTAGCACCACCTTGTGCGTAAAAAAAATAAGTAAAAAATGTGATGACGATGATTTGTCGGTACTCTCCAGGGAAGATCATTTGCATGTCTCTGGTTAATCCCTACCTGTTTGGCTCACTTAATCACGGATCCGAGCCTGTGCAGTGGATTTTTCTGTGACAAGTAGAAGCAGGGGTCTTGCACCGATGCTTAGAGAATACGTGACATTAGGATTTGCCTGTTTCACACAATAAACTAAATAAAGGAATTATGCCAGACAGAGTGGTATCTCTATGCTGAGATAACTTAAGAAATGTTGATGCAAGTTTAGCCTACATTCACACTGCGCTGGATTAGCTTCCAGGCTGAGAAAAGCAAAAGAATTGAAATGCAAATAAGACGGGGATTACTGAGAGAGCATTCACTCTAGCAGAGCCTCCTCCATTAGTGGGTGAAATACTGGTCACATTTGAAAATAGTGTCTAAGCCTAATGATTATTCTCTATTTGTTCACTTTTGTTTATAGCAAGATAATAACTCAATAAATGCCTTGTCAACGGTGAGTCATGAACAAGTAAGAGAGCGTTTAGCACCTTTCCTGGTAGATTACACACAGAATGGAATATAATAACAGCATAATGATCCAATCTAAGCCGATAATCATCCCCATTACTCCGCACACGCGCGCTAATAAAACTAGTGCGCTGTGGCAGGCAGTCCCTATTCCCTAAACATGTTTTCCCTTGTTAGCGTCAAACCTGCAAACATAATACAGCTGACACAACATCAGGGAGAGAGGTAGTCTAGCTAACATTCTCTCCCTATATAGGCTTCGTGGATAGGGGATTTATTTGGCTATCCGACGAGTTGCATTTGAATCCAAAGAAAATGGTGCTAAATGAGAAACTGAATCATCTCAACTTCAAAAGCATGATTCCTGCACACCCAGAAGTGTGAAATCAGTAGCTGCAGGGGTGGCACTGACATGAAAGTGGCCAAATGTGAATTCCCTTTTATAGTTTTTCAGATCTGTGGAGAATAGGAGAGGCATTTATTGACTCTTCCCTACATTAAAATGTGCTCACTGCCCTCAAATGTGTTTCTGTCTTCTTTTGTTAGGTCTGCAAATTGACTGCATTGTTGAAAACATTATGATATTGACAAAACGTTAAACAAATTTCCTTTCAATATGTCCTTTTAAGCTCGTTTTTCCCTCCATTTGTCTGAAGACAGTGGTGCACACCTTGCTTTTATATTAATCTGAGTTACATGAAAATGTAGACGCCATGGGACTGTTTCATCACTGTGAGTCAGACATAACGTGCAGATTACTTAATAGAGACTGCCCTCTGCTGGCTCATTGTGAGCACAGCGCAACATTCATCCTCCTCTCATTCATCCTGATGACGGAGAAGTAGCAACAGTGAAACCAAAGTGTCCCTTTTCCCCAGCAGCTTCCTCCGGCTCCCCCACGGGGATCATCAAGCGCCCCCACGCATGCTGACAGATGTAGTAGTGTTGATTGAATTTGTCTTTCCTACTGCTCATTTCCTTTCCTCCCTTCATGCCACTTGTCTCCCATCAGGAAGCGAGGGAATGAGGCAGCAGTGAAGAGAATTAGGACGGTTGTTAACTGATATATACATTTACTGGTCTTGAACTTCAATCTAACAACCAATTATAAAATCAGTTATTCCAAATTATGTGGTGTTGTCTACTTCTCATGGAAACTAACATACAAACTGCATAGGGGCAAACCTTTACACACCTTAAAGTTTGCCATATGTAAGAAATGAATGTGGTTTAAAACATTAAAAAATGAGCTAAAACTATCAACAGAATGTAAAAAAAGACAGTTTTGACATTATTTAAAAGACATTTATGTATAGAGTTGCAAAAACATCTACTTAAGTGAGCATGCTAACCATGCAAACCCTGGCCTGTTGTGTATCATGACAATTTAGCCGCTGTAGCCTAAATCACCTCAGCATTTTCCCTGCCGTCAAACTGTCGTCCGTCTTTCTCAGAGGCTGTATTTGGTCCCAGTCTGACCACATTCTGCTGAGCCCAGTTCTGGTGCTCATTCCAGTGCCGCTCCCTGCCAGTATTCCCCGCTGGGTTCCCCGATCATGGGCCTTGTAAAAACTTCCTCCACTAGTGGTCGGTCCATAGCTCCTGTGCTAGCAGTCCAAACAACGTCAACACTTTCCTGGTCCTCCGAGCTCCCAGGCTAGGCAGAGTAAGCCAATAGGACCGCTAGCTGGATAGCTAACTGAGCAAAATAGCTAATAGCTGCTTGCTGCTAACTGTAGCAGGCTGGGGCTAGCTGGTTAGTATGTTAACTTCAGTATATAACTCTGCAACACAATACAAAGATGCCTTTTACATAATGTTATTTCTTATTTCTTCACATTCTGTCTGTGATTTTAGTCAATCTTTGATTATTTTTTTTTTAATTCTTACATATCGTACCTTTAATGCTGCTGGAATGTGGATCTCTCCCTGAAGGACTCTTCACTCTTCCAGGGCTTTCCAGCGACAGTCCAAAGGACGTGACTCTCTCCACTCCGCTAACAGAGATAAACAGTGGCTAACGTTAGTTTAGAAAAGGAGTCAGCAAACATAGGCAACTACCACAACAGAAGTTCCACAGAGTCCCTGTAGAGTAGGGGAAATGAACTAATGGGCATGCCATTAAAAAACATTTCTACCTGCAGGCTTTTCTTGCGTTTCCTTCAGGAGACCTTGAAGCTGTTTTTGTCTCCGACAGCATTGGGACACCTGGCTAGATGGAAGCACTAACTCCAGTTTCTGGGTCACAAAGGATTTGAGGAGTTACGGAGGAAAAGAAAGAGAAACATTTTAAGGGGAAGACAAGACACCTAGTCTCTCTAGTGTGTCTTTACCCCTGCAGCTTTTTCTTCAAGGAGAAACGAGGATATCCTGCTTACGGATGTTTCCGTACCTGGATGTGACGGCCAGCTAAACATAAACACTTTGATAGCTGACTTTGGTTTAAAATTAGTTTCATTGTAATGTGTTTGAAGGCCAGTAAATAAATGAAAATGTCCATCAGCCAGCTAAAAATCTATTCTGTCTTGATGAAAGACCAAAGTGGTGGTTTTATACCATTTAAATCAACAAATATATTTACATACTTGTATGACTTATAAAGTTTAAATATTCTCCTTCATTCCAGGCAGCCACTAATTTCCATTCATGTCAACACACCATGAAAATTCAAACTTCAAACAAAATCTCGCCCAAGCTGGGCAATTCATCACAGTGACACCAGTATATCTACTTTTAAATTTTTTGCCAAAGTTACTCTAACCTTGTGCTGTAATGCGTTTGAAAAGGCCCGACGCCTTTGAAATCTCTCCCGCTGATTTATGTGTTTCGATGGGAGGCATCTCAAACCCTCAGCTGTCGGACTGAATTGCATTCACGAGTTACGCTGTCAGAAAACCAAAACCCTGGAAAAAACTTAAACATGTTGAATTTGAGAGTCTGACAGCACTTTATAATACAAACAAATTCGTTCAGGAGCCAACTTTTGTTGCTCTGCTATTCTTACACCACCTCGTGTTTACACAAGCTGACAGAACAATATGCTAAAAATGTGTCAAAGGGAAAAAGTCTGACAAATTCGTTCTACCTCAAAGATACAGATAAAAATACAAATGGTGGCATCTGTGAACACCCCTAATCCTGCTGCAGTGGTGAAACGAGAGATGGACAGATGACCTCCACAATGAGGTCATCCAGTAACGGCTTGGAGGAGTCAAACATGGAAACATCAATTCCATCCCAGTGTGAAAGGATTAATGTCCCAGAGTCAGTGGGGCTGTGACCAGTCTGTCATTTGGCACGCTCTGACAGTTTCAGAGGTGTTGTTCACAGTTTTGCACAATCTGATATAAAAATCATGTTTTGCATCGTTTGTCACAGAAAAGTGACAGTGGAATGTATTTATGTAGTGATTCACAGATTCTATTTTTGCAAAGCCTTTAACATTTAATACCTTTCAGAGAGGTCTCTGCACAATGCTACAGTCCCTTTGGGGTTGTAGTTACTGATAGTATTGCATTATGTAGCACTCCACCCTCTGAATAAATAAACATATTTATATAGAATGCCATTCACCAATAAGCTGAAAGATATAAATTCTGACAAAAATCAACTGTTACATAAATGTACTTGGACTTTCAAACTTTTGACAATTATTTATTTTTGTTAAACATTGTCTGTCCACTTTAGTTTATCAAGGACACCACTCTGATTATCCACGGTGTAAAAATATTCAGTAAATCTTTCATACTTAATATAAATAATATATTTTACAAGAACAGGGATATAGATGCTGTGCAACAAGAGCCCCACTTTAAAAATGTATTTGTTCTTCCTCATGGGAAACAAAATAGTTAAAGTCTCCTTTTTCATGCTTGTATTCTTTGACATCAACATTCTAAATAAAAAGCTGTTCAAAATATGAGTGCGCCTAGTAACAAAGGTGCCAATTTTAGTTAGAACACGACGAGAAAAAACGCCTGCAAGAAAAACGCAAATGGGTTTCTGAGAGCTTTGTGACGGACAGGGTCGCTATTATGTGCAGATGCTTCACTGAAATGAATTATTTGCCTCCCCTCTGATAATAATTCGTGAGGGTTTTAATCCTTGCTTTATCAAATTACATAACTGATTCTTCTAGTCGGGAGCATCTGTTTCATTCCACACTCACATCAGTTAAAAAGATCAAGTCTGACCTTTGCCGTGCAAAGTGGGCAGCGGAAACGGGCGCACTGACCGCTGAGAAGACCATCATGCATGAGTGAATGTGATTAAGCATCATGCAAAACAAGTTTCTCTTTATACCTCTGCAGATCCTGGAGGGCAAAAGCAAAACAAAATACATTCCAAATTTCTACTGCATGAATACTTTTTTTTATTTGCATTATTTTCAGAAAAATATCTTTAAATGTTAAAACACTTTGAAAAAATGAAACCTTAAGAAATGTGTTTGGAACTAAACATGTAAAAGTAAATAGTGGGTGAGGGTAAACAGCTGAGCCTGCTGAATAAAATGATGGGAAACGTTTCTGCAGACCACTGATACATTCACATTTGTACATTTCATACGCACCGTGTGGACATTTATACAATCAATGTGGTTTCACATTACATGTTTATGACAAAAATGTTTTTGTGCCTAACCCTAACCAATACATAAGCACAGAAACTTACAACAACAAACATAAAACTGAAGTGTCAACATATCCATGGTTTGCAGAAACCTTCACTGCCAACATTTATTCTGGCAATTGTGTTGGGAAAAACAAACGTCAGTCCATCGCCATAACTGAACTGTTTCTGTGTTTTGCATAACGAACTAAAGACTGCCCAAAAGCCAAAGTGCCCACATAGCTTGCATTGCAGTCTGACATTTTCCTGCTATTTCTTTTGGCTCTTGGAGGTCAGAGGATCATGACAGACTGTTGTAGATTTTGCAGTGCAGGTATGCCAGCTTCTCAGTCCTGCTTTTCCTCAGCATGGGAAACCACTCCTGATGGCTAAGCTCAACAACCCTGTAGCCTGCCAACTTCAACTGCCTCCTCTTCATTTCATGAAGGCCCAACAACTGCTGTGATTGGTAGCAGTAGTGGTTCCTACTGGAGACCTGGATTGCAAGTTTGACTGTGCTGTCAGATTTCTGGGGGGCTGAGGTGGGCCTGCTGGGTCTGATGAGAGCGTCTCTAATGTCACTGGTCAGGACTAGCCCTGTGTCAAACAGACTGCTACCTTCATCAGGCTGAACTTTATGAAGGGAAGGTGGTTTAACATTAGAAGACGGAGTTAAAGGTTCTTTGGTGTTTTTAGTACTTGTGAGCTGTGCAAAAAGTTCGTCAGTTATAGCTACTCCTATATCCATTCCATCCCAGCCCTGATGAGAGGGAGATTTCGATGAACTGTTCTCCGGAGATAACACGACCGTGTCAGATGGGTTCACAGGTACAGGCTGTCCAGTAGAGTCCAGGTGTACTTCCAGGTCGATGGAGCGAGTGTGGGGCAGGATCATCCTCTTGCATACAAACTCCTCTCCTCCGAACAGGTCTTGCAGGGCCGTTTCTGCCTCCTGAACCTCTGCTTTCTGGCACACATCTGATTGAGCAAACTTCCACAACATTTCTGTCACCTCCTCTCTCAGTTCACGGCTCAGCTGCGGGCCACTCCACTGAGGCAGCTCAAGCGCCACAGCTCTGTCTAAAGTGAACAAGTCTTTTTTCAGCTCCAGCTGTGTGGATTTCAGTGCTATGTTGACAAACTCGGGGCTCAAAGCTAATGCAATTAGGTCCTCTGGGAACTGAGAGACAAAGGCCAGGCCGAGAAGACCAGTCAGCAGATGTTCTGGGTAACGCTGGAATTCAGCTTTCCTCTGTCTCAGGGCCTCGGTCAGGCTCGGGTAGAGGCTTGGGCTCTGAGCCGGGAGGAACCTTAACGTGCCGAATGCCCACAGCAGTTTGCTTGAGTCTTTACTCCTGCAGTGTGGCACCAGCGAGGGAACTCTTTCAGCAATTGCCATTAGGATTTTATCACTGCGGTGATGCAGTGCTGAGCAAGCCAGTGCCACATGCATCAGTCCCTGGACACCCATCCTTTGGGCCCGTCGAGGAACTTCCTGCGCCATGGCCTCCAGCCATAGCCTGTGGTACAGGTAGCTGAAACGCATGAATTTCAGCACATTCGCCATGGCAAAGTCGCTCATCTCCTCCACAAAAGAGTGTGCCCTATCGACAATACGAGTCGCCGCAGCCTCAGATATTGAAGTCTGGGATTTGAAGAGACCCAAGCAGACAGAACCGACCTCCTCAGGGTGCAGCTGGTGTAAATGAAGCATGAGAAGCTGCTCTACAGGACGGATCATGTCTTTTGGGCACTTCCTACCCTCTCCCATTATATACAGCAGTTGAACAAGCTCACAGACCTCCATCTGTCCAAGGTACAGGCGGACTGAATCATAGAAGTGCTTTAAGAACTGGGGTACCTTTCTCCCAACGCAGCGCCACAAGTCGGCAGCAAAAAACAGCTGCTGCAGACTCATCTGGTCAGCCCGGCGGCTCAACTCGGCCTCATACAGCCCGAGCACAGTGTGAGCTGAGGGTATATCTATCCACACGAACGCCTGCAGCACCTCCAGCAGCTGATGTACAGTAAAGAGGTGAAGGTGTTCCACAGAATATCGGAGGAGCATGATGAAGCGTTGGTCGCTCCTCACTAGAGGCATCCTGTCAGGGTGCAAGCGGCTCAGCTCCACGAGGAATTGAGACACATCAGATGGCTTCATGCTGCCCTTTAAAACAGTCACTTTCTGCAGCAGCACCACAGCCTCTTCCCATTTGATTGGGTGAGGCCGCTTATTGACGTCAAGGGTCATGGAGGCATACTCTGGCCGGCATTTCTGGAAGGCACGCGTATCTACTTTAACATCTGGCTCTATGTGTTTGCTGTTGTACAGTGACGCTGATGGCATCGCGGGTTTAGAGCTTTTGTCGAAAGCCAAGTCAAGAAGTGTGTTTTTTGAGCTGGAGAGATGCCGTGAGCAATTCACACTGTAGCGATTGCTCTGTTGCCAGAAGAAAGGCGCAAGCACGGAGAGACACTCGTCCTCATCATTATCTGTTTGGCTCCGGGAGGTTGCAGAGTTCCACGCAGAGTTCCTCACAGAGTGATATGAGGTGGGGTTGTAATACAGCCTGTATCCTGCTTGAAGAGAGGCTTCATGGTGTTGCAGTACTTCTTTCTTTCCTTCTTGATCATCAGTCTCATCCACTCGTTTGACAAGCACATGCTGAGCCTGGGTAAAATCCTTTCTCAAGCCTGGGAGGTAACGTAGCCTGGGCACACGTCGACACAGCACACAGGTAGCCATCGATCTGCCAGACTACGAAGACAAAGACATGACTTTAAATGACAGCTAACAAATGCCAAATTAAAAGTTGTACATCAACCAAAAATGCAAGATCTAATTTGCTTGGTCCAGTTTTGAGGCCCTTTATTTTGATTTAAACAATAAAAACAAAAATTAACCATAAGGCTTTATTGTATAAACCCATTTTGTATAAATATGTAGGATTATCCAAATGCTGGTAAGTGCAAATACTGACAACAGCATTAGGAGGTTGTACACTTCAGCTGACATCTAAGGACCATTACTGTCTGAAACTTTTTAGAACAAAGATAAAAGTGATTCGTGATGGGCAACACATCTTGAATCGTATTGCATTGTGAGTGATGTGATTCTCAGTGCTACTACTCATATACATTTATATGTACAACACCACTTATGAACAACTGTTATGAACATTTCCTGCCTCAAACTCAGACTCCCACTTGTTGGAGTGGATGAATACATATACACACAGCATATACAATAATATCTAGATAAGTACCATTTACTGTTGTCATTTTGCTTCTTCAATCGAGACCATGTCCATGACCTATGACTAGCTGTGTTGCGACATGGCCTTTAAGAATTCCTTCTAACAAGTTGGTATCCACCACATCTTTTAATTCTTACCATGTACCTACTTTGTATAACTTTCAGTGCTGTGCTATTACATGCACATAGGCTAACAGCAATTTGTGAGACAACAGGGAACCATTACTATTTTCAGTTTTTCAAAAATACCTTATAATGTGTGAACTATAGCACAGTCATATTGTACTTTTTTCATATTTTATTGGCAATTTTCTATGTATGCTTCTTGACTTGCAGTATTTGCCTTTAATCTTTATTTACATTATCTACTTACTTTGTTTACTGTTACGCATATCAACCCCAAGTCCTTGTTCCTTCTACTGTATGTATGTGAAAACCTATGTCTCAGTCACCCTGATTGTGATTATGTCAATGAACAGGTACACTTTAGCAATGTGGCTGCAGACAGCAGGTAACGTTGAGTTAGACTTACGTTGCTGAATAACTCCACACAAATCAGATCACACACATCCGTATAACATGTAAAGAGTATGTTAAACTCACCTTTATCCCTCCAGCATCGAGGCGGGCCTGTTATTCACAGTTTGACATGTAAAACCCTCACGAAGTTAGGAAGAGACGGAGCCATGCTGCTGTGACACCGGAACACAAGTATTTCAACCTTCAAAATAAAAGATCTAGACATTGTTAGCTACACGATGTAACCATCGATGTACTAAACACAAGTTAAAACATTGTGGTGCGATGCTCACTTTGTAATAATATATCGGAATATTCAGTATCGGCGTTAGATTCGAAGGTAAATGACTGAAAAATATGGTGTCGAACTTGTGGTGTAACATTATTGTGGCAGGTCGACGTGGCTTCCGTGCAGAACAGCCATAACTGAACACAGTGTGACCTATGGCAGCCGGGGAGGTTAAAACATCAAGACGACGAAAGGCAATTATTAAACAAAACGCTGAACATGGAATTTTTTGCATAGTAATATAGATCCACCGTATTATTGTGTTCAAATCATTTTTTTAATTTTTATTAACGTCACTTAAATGTCAGTTCAAGCTCTCTATTTGTCTTTCAACAGCTGCAAAGCACATTGAGAAAAGATTCTTACAACAAACATATGTTTTAACAGGTTTTCAGATTTAACCTATATCAGTTGTGTTCAATTTAATTATTAAAACTAAAACATAAAAAACAGACATTTTAAATAACTCAAATTTATCACAACTTTACAATACATTTTAAGCATATAACACCAAAAGACAGTTCCTTTAACAAACAAGGCCTACTTAATTACTTTTATTATATAGTTATGATAGAATACATTCAGCAACCGAAAACATTTTTTGGCTAAAAAAGAAAAACCTTCAAGAACAAAAGAGCAGACCAAACAGTTATTATTTTTTAAATGTTTTTGTTCAGATTTTTCTTTGTTCCCTCTGTATTTTCTAAAGTAGGGTTAGGGTTAATATCCTTATTGGAACATAATATTTAGGCCTCACATATCAATTGAAAAAAATCCCTTTCCATTTACTGTAAAGCTTATTTTAATTACTGTAGCACATATATTGATTTTGGAGTTAGGTTTTCTTGCAACACTTGTACCTTCATAGATCAATAACTAGTTTTATGATTCTGTTGAAACGGTGAAACTTTAAACTGGCCTAAAACTGAAACCACGTAAGAGAGGACATATGTCTTTTTTTAAGCATGACATAGATTTGAACTTAATTCAGTTCATTCAATCATTGGGAATACACCTAAGATTACAAATTCTACTGGCTCAAAGCACAGGTTTAAATAAAATGAACAAAGGCTGTTTTTCTTTTAGCTGCTTCAGTTTCAGGGTCCTTTTTTATTCTTGTTCACTATCACACTGTCATTACAAGGACACATTAATATTAGTCCCACATGTGCTTTTCCTGCTTTGATGAGTAAAACAAAGTTGCTGTGAAAAGGCCTATTGGTAGAAGTTAATATGATTTGGTGATGAGTTTTAAAAAAGGTCATTTGGTTTTTCATTTGCAATGGCAAAAGAATGTATCTAATCTTTTTTTTATGTATGCTGTATATATGGATTTATGCTACAGGCTATTATTAGCTCTGTTTTTCCCCACTTATCGGGAATTATATTGCAATTGTAATACTGTCAAAATAATTGTGATTTAATTTTTTTTTTTTACCATATTGTGCAGCCCTGAGCTGCATCAGTGAGCACATAAAAGTTTTGATCATCCCCACAACAATCATAATTCACTTCACTTTGTGTTCTGATGCAGTAAAATGTCTGTATTAGGCAGAAAACGGCTGAGGGTGACCTATACCGTTTTAAACCTACAGTATGACTGCATCCGTATACCTTTTGGTGTTAGTGAGCCAAAAATATTTACTTTTTGTAAAACTGAGTT
Source organism: Lagodon rhomboides (assembly GCA_039737535.1). Classification (NCBI taxonomy): domain Eukaryota; kingdom Metazoa; phylum Chordata; class Actinopteri; order Spariformes; family Sparidae; genus Lagodon; species Lagodon rhomboides. The sequence continues at coordinate 16,256,554 of CM077790.1, forward strand.
ATGGCTTGTTTTGCTTTGAAATGTTTTTGGAAATTCTTGCCCAACAATTGTCTTTGTACTCATAATATTTCAAATGTAAAAGCTTATACTTTATATTTAATGGCATTTTAATTACATCTATAATCTCTCTATATTTTGTCAACATGATCTCTGTGAGACATTAGTATACAATTTGTTTAGTTTGTTGAAAGAAACCTACACTCTTGACAGATATTAGTATCCCTCCCTATTGACCAATAATGTCCACCAGCCCTCTTGTGTTTAAGAGAGAAGTCATTTTTGATCATATAAAAATTAGTTTTATCTTTTAACATGATTGGTGAATTAAAATAGAGATCATTGTGTGTCTCTCAGCTGATTTACAAGATATGTTTTTTTTACTGTCTTTATACCTTTAACTCCGGTTTTTACAGAGGTGAAAACATTGAGTGTTATGTGAACCCCACTTCCTCACCATGATAGGCTACTTGGTTTTCATATGCAAATAAAGTGAAGTAAGTGTAAGTGTATGTCACACAAATGCATCAAAGTTGATTTAGAAATGTTACCTCTTTGGAATTGCATTATATTTAGTGTTTCTTTTAATTTTGTTGTGGCTTTATATTGTCATATTTAACCAAAAACACAAACAATAATACTACTAATAATAATAATACTTACAATCAGATTGCAGTACTTCTTAACATTCTTGCATGTACCATCTGTGTGAGCAGGGGGCGACTTCAGATTCTGTGCCTCCATTGTGTGACTTCACACATGGCTGAATCTAGAGGTGAAAGGTGAACTAGACTGACCCATGGTCATAAGCAAGACAATTCCCCCGCATTTCTGCTTGAAGGAGGAACACTCCTCCGCCTTTTCAGTGGGAGGAGCCTCGGCAACAGATGCTTTAAACCATGTTGGTGGCAGTTACATCCACTTTTATTAAAGTCTTTGCTGAGTAATGCCAACTACTTGTGCGTCAAAGATATTGACTGCAATTAAGTTTCATACTGATGCTGCATGTTTTCTCAGGAAAATATGTGGCCTTGAGTAAAAGAGTAACTTGTTGTTTCAATGTAACACTAAAGGATGCCACGATAAACCTGAACTGTGTATCTAACTCTGTTTGACTTTATGCTGCAGGATTAGTTTTGTTGTAAAATGGTGATACAAATTACAATTATGATCATCCAAAAATCACACCATAATAATGCAGAGATACATCTACAGGTGATGGAACAAATTGTGTGATTGCGTGTTATTAAAGTCTTGTACAATTTCTATATGTGTGTATTTTTGTTTTTCTTTTCTTTTAAAGTTAATGTTCAGGACAACTTTTTTTCTCATTTGTTTCTCTTTTTTTCAACAATATCAAATGAAAATGATACTTCAGCAGCAGTTTGTGTCAGCAAAATAGACTCTAAGATATGAATTTATTTTATATTTATAGTATCTAAAAGGCATGGTTACACTGCAGTTAATATGTTTAATTCAGACACATCAATCCAACAATCATGTTTCATTTATGAGGCCTCTGTGCAATTCTCACTTAATTAAGAAAAAAAAATGTATCCTATGTTTTGATAAACAAAGGATTAAATTTAGTTAATAGACTACAATAGAAATACCTCATATATTGTGCTGATACACTCAAAATACTGCCTGACACTAGGGGCTGAGGGAAAATTATATTTGAAAAATGATATTGTAAAGTTAAAGCCTTTATGGTAAATAGAATTATGCACCTGCAATGTGCCACATTGTTACTGAAAGGTTTTGACAAATTAATCTGAGTAAATCATTTTTCGTTAGAATAACATGTTACATTTATTTCTCACGTCTATCTATACTCGTAAAATATTCTGATGTTAACATTAAGCAGGGAAACATCACCAAAATCATGTTATAAAACTTTATGGGCGTCGACTTCTGCCACTCGTGTGTTGACGCTGCCTCCAGTAGCGGCCTATCTGTTTCCTTCTTCTTGAGGGTGTTTTTTAAGTGTTGTGTGTTTTTTTGTTTTTTTTCTTTTTCTCCAAACGATTATTTTTTAGTCGGTAGTTTATGTATTTCGCCGCCGTCCGCCTGTTTACCAACAGCCTGGGAAATCAAGTGGTGAAACTTGAGAGTCGCACTTGGAGAGGAAGTAGTTGATTTATGCTAATGAAGGAGTTGGGGTTTAGCTACGCTGGCTGGGAGCCGCCCTTCATTCACCACATGGTTAAACCTCGAGTGTACTCGCGCCACTTTCGCAATCTTACTACGATTCCCAAACTCCTAGCAAATCATAATAGTAGCACATGGTTGTGCTTTTTTGGATTATACGTCCTAGCTGCTACTCTTTCGGCGAAGTCTGTTTTTTTTTCTCCTCAGCTTTTTGCAAGATTCCCCCCTGAAACAGTGTGAGTAAACGGTAAGTCCGCACAAGTGAGTGAAGATGGTGGATTTTTTAGAAGCCAGTGTCTTATTACGCGCATGTTATTGGCGAGAAACCTGTTGTTAGCCCTTTTTCGGAGAGATGCGGTAAAACGGCGAGGGGGAGAAAAAAGTGAAATGCTCGGCGACGTGTGCGACACGGGAGCCACACTTTCACGTTAACACCGGGAGGCGAAAAAAAACGCTTTTTTAATCGTCAGTTTCCGCATTTGAAAACACTGTTGTAAGAGGCGCATGGCAACCCTCTCCTCCATGGTTGGGAGAATGAGGGAGATTTGAAAAGCATGTGTTGCTGCTGCACCTCCAGTCGGGGAAGTCGTGCTCACCCGTCAAAAAATTGTTGCATTTACACACTTTGGTGGCGGCTGCGAGTTGTGGACTCGTGTGCGCCTGTTGTCGGGGCACATGTTGATGGAAATTGGAAGTTTTCGGTCGATCTGTGCGCCGTGGTGTACACTTAAAAGTGCCCCCAGAACAAAGCAGCAGCACATGGGGCTGCAGCAGGCCGCGCGCCTTTGCTATCCCGCGAGCTCGCTGTGTTAGCTAGCTGCTAATGCTAACACATCGATGGGGTGGAGATAATCGCTTAAATTACACTGACACGGGCTCGACCGGCCGTGCTGTACATTCTTTGGTGAAAATATAAGCATTTACAACCATCTCAGACCTTTTACGTTCATATTTAATGTTGTGTTAGCGTGCACGAGTAGGCTACATCCAGGCAGCTAAGTTGGCTAAGATAAGAGAATGCTCTGAAGTGGACGGGGAGGGTGTTAGCCAACATTAGCACACAGACTCGATGTGTCTTTTTACAAGCTTTTTGCCCATCATGCCACGTTTTTAATCAAACCGACCTGTGGTGTTATTAATCTTTATTGGATATCGGTCTTTTCTGAAAGCCAGCCGCACTCGCAGGCTACACGCGCTAGCCTGTTTGGCTAGCACATGCTCGCGTCGGACTGTTTTGATGGAGCCCTCGGGTGCTGCTAGCTTGTTGTGCGAGTGTGTGTGCTGCTTTCTTACTTAACTTTGCAGTAGCTCGTATCATACGCTTGGTGCGCCCAGTCACAATGAGCGCACACTTTTCGCATGCACTTGATTTCACCGTTAAAGTGCATGGACGTCTCCAGCGCCACTAATGTGGTCACACTTGTGATGTTATCCAGTCGGTGGAAGTAGGTTTTTTTTTTAAGAAAAAAACGCTCAAAATGTGGACTGCTGGGCGCCATGTTAGCGCGTGGGGGAGGGGTGGTAACGTTACAGCGATGTGAATGGGGCGCAAGTGTTGCTGTCCTCAAGCAGTCCTGGCTCACACTCAGGCTTCCCTTGTGAACTTTGTTATTGGAGACATTTCACCATGTGGTCCTTTTCTCAATTTGTGTTAGTATTAAACAATTAACGTGTGTGTGTGTGGCAACAACATGGTTCTGGGTGGCCATCTGGACCCCATGGCTGCATCAAAATACACTGTATTGGGCAATTTGGCGGGTTGTAGCGTGCCTCCATCCTCGAGGATATAAGGGCCATGTGCATGGACGAATGTGTAAAACTGGACCCCCCTGGCACGACATTTCGTGTTGTTGTAGTGAACATGTGCGGCAGGATCTTTTACTGTCTGCTGCGTCATCCTATATGTTGCGGATGTGAGAAATTAAATGTGCTTTTGCAAAAAGCTAAATTACCTCTGACTGGGTTTAAAATCAGCTGTTGTGAGCAGGATGGTTAGGTTTTTCTCAAATGTGCACATATGTTTGTTTTTTGAGAGCTCTTCCAAGCTAACAGACAAATCAGCAGTGTAAACATAACCTCCTTATTGGAGCTTACAACACAAGTCTGACATAACAAGGGTCATTCTGGAAATCACACAATGCACTCTTTGCCTGCTTAGTTAGTTATTTAACAGAAAATGTATCGGTGCTTTTTTTTTCATGAATTATTAGTCTTTTATCAGTCGACTGCCTGACATTCTCTGGTTCTAGTTGTGAGGACGTGCTGCCTTGCCCCTGTTTTTATGTAATTGTCAATTGGATAATCATTTGTATATGAAAACACCCCAAAGACATCAACCAGCAGTTTTCACAATTTCTTGACATTTGTAGATTTTTAATCAAACACGTAATTTTTAGCAATCATGAAATTTGTTTATTTCCGGCTTGAATTGAAGTTGCTGACATTTTTCTTGCTGACATGTCTCATTTATGCTTGCAGACCCCTGTGCACACCTGTATCTCCCATGGAAAGCCCCCTCACTGCGGACTGAAAGGCAATCCTAATTGATTCCTGAAAACTCACCACCAACAGTTTGGAGTCAATGTAGTGTCAAAGTGCTTACAGTGCAGGTAGTTTTAACAAATCTACTGCAGTGAAGGCACTTTCAGCACTATTCTGATAATGGTAACTAAAGGATCGGGCCTATTCACAGACACAGCTGGTTCGTGCCAGTCCAGGAAAGACTGAACCTGAATACTTGTGAGTACACATCTGGCAGGACCTCCTCCTCCATCCAGCTGTGAGGTTCGGTTCCCTGCTGTACAGAATGAAGCAACTGTGTTCTGGAGCGAGGCCCCTATGTCAAACATGCCTGATGTTTGTGAGCCATCATGCATCCTGTTACTGTTGATGGTATTTAATTCAACAGTACATGAAGTCTGTGTTGCTACAGAGATATTTAATTTTAAATTTAATGATTAAGTCCCATGTAATACAAACATGACACAAATGTAACTCTTTCTAGCATTTTTTTGCAAATGTACTGTTATGATGATTTATTGTTAAATGAGTATTCACCATTACAGAACTTGCTCTTGCGGGCCTTCCCCTAGTGCTTATGCTAAGGTGCATCTAGTGCAGATAGTGAAGTAGACTAGCACCTACTGCCCTAAGTGCTCCTTCTGGCATAAGGAGCTGGGACTCTCATCTGCTCTGTATTTTTTTTGTGTGTGTATGTATATGCACTTTAAATTGTAGCAGCTCTCTGTTAGTTTTGCATAGTTGCGCTGCAAGAAGAATTAAGTTGTGCAAATCTATGCAAAACTGATGGTGTTCTGTGCTTCCATCTGAATCCGTTTGGTGGCTACTGTTCCTTCCTCCATGGTGGTCAGTCACCTCTATTTATAAGGTACAGACCGGTTTCAGTAGTATTAAAGTGCTTATAGTGCAGGTAGTTTTATGAAAATCTACTGCAGTGTGAGCACTTAAAGTACTTCTAGACGCGTGTTTCTTCTCGGAAAGACTGCAGCGGTTGCGCGTGCACATGGGTCTCTGGTTAGTTTTGCTGGTTTGCTTTCAGCTTTTCGTTGTACTGCTGTGCAAATCCATGCAAAACTGATCATAGAACTGAAATCATTCCATCAGATGTGATCCCTTTCTGTGCAGGTTGGGAGAGGTAGCAATGCTCTCTATCTGTGTGGTATTGCACTTGTCCCGGCCTGTTGAGGAAATGGGGAATTGTTCTGCACCGAGTTCTCCAAGGAAGTCCCAAGTTCTCCACAAATTTTGCCTCAGAGTTAAGCTCATATCTGACCACTGAATGTAATGTAGATGAAATTAACATTTTGTGTCTTACAAAGTGTGTAAATACAGTAATATTTTGGAAATAAAATGTTTCAATTGCTCACTAAGGTATTTGTTGCCTCTGTGACCAGAAAGCGCAGTAATCTAATCTCATTTAGAATAAATGGCTGAGGAGATTTAAAAAACAAATGTGAATTATATATATTTTTTGATATGCCCCCTTTTGGGGATATTTTGAGTTTATCATTTAAAATGAAAATAATACTTTTTGTTTTATGGTGCATCAGTGAAGTTTTGCTGTCATTAAGATGTGTAAAAGCAGCTGATCTCATTTTAAACGTTAGACATTTTTCCATTTTCCTTACATTTTTTGAAATGTCTGGACAGCCTTGGATTACTTGTAATTCTCTCTTTAAAAAAAATCTTTTTGTATAACCATTCAACAAAATTTCTTTTGAATACCTTTTTAAGCTTTTGTGGAGTCCACAGTTGGTTGAAGTATTATGAAATGACAGCTCTTTTATCATACACCTGATATGCAGTAGTATGGACACTGGACACTGAAGATTTTGACGTTGGCCCCAAAAGGAAAATCTTTTTGGAAAATAAATACAGAAATACCCAGACAATACAGATTTGTCAAGTCATAAGTATTTTATTTATCAATATTAAATGGTGCTGTAAAACATCTAATTTGAAAAATAAATTCTAGAATCCTACATATTAGAACAAATTATTAAGAATAAAAGCAATTGGTCTTTTACATTTAGATGCCAAATGTTTGGCAAAAACGGGTCCTTGATGTTCATAAACATATAAGTTTTATATATAAAATGCAGAAGAAATTGAACAAAGTAAATATATATATATATATATATATATATATATGAATGATATAAACCAATTACTGCAAAAGAAAATTACAGTTGTTGGCTGGCGTTACTACCTGTGCTGCAAGCAGTGTCAGTGTGGGGAGATTGAATGATGTGTTTTTGTATTCTGCAGTGTCAATCGTGCTTTTTCATTTGGATCGATGCTCTAAATTGAATTTGCTGTTTGAAGAGTGCAGTCTTGCCTTCTTTCCAGTAGAGGGAGGTATCTGTATACTAAATAGTGTCCACTGATTTCAGGGTAAGTGGCCAATGTGAGCTGAATGTAATGTCAGTGCAAAGTGAATCAAGCAGCAATTATTAATTAAAACAATTATTCCAACTTCGGATACTTATTACTGTGTAAAAATAATGTCTGCATTATTTGGGGCTTTGAGCGATTATTTAAAATGAACGTAACGTGTAGTTGGACTGTATCACCTATGATCAACAAAATCATAATCAACAGTATGGTATTGGTGCTTTTTCCCCGAATTCTAAATATAATGGCCTCTTGTGTTTTGAATTGTCGCAGCGTGTGAGCTGGAAGAACGTTTTCTGTTGCCATTTCCCTAAATTCCATTGTCACAAGAAGATGAATGCGCCACCTATCCTACACGCCACACACACACATACATATCCAACATCCAGCCACCCTCTGGCCAATGAGCAGAGTTTTCATTATACGGCATTGTATGGTAGGCTGGCAGTGAGAGCCATTCACTGGAGTGTTCACCTTTCATTATCATGTCCTCTTTACTTGACAGTCAAGATAAATGGGAAGCATCAAGAAAGGACATGAACTCAAAGATGCATTTCTGCTTGTCAGCCCATGCTGATTGCTCTAGCAACCTCTATTTACTTTGATGACTGGAAGCTGGTATGCCTTTATTAGACACAGACTGTGGCGCGATCGTGGCTTGTCAGCTAGATGGCACCTGCTGTTTTCAAGTTGTTGTGCTAATGTGGCCAAACTGTCAGAGATCAGCTAATGCAGTTATTGTCCTCATTTCAGATACATGATATTTAAACAAAACACTTGTTTGGGCACACATGTCTCTAAGCCAATGGTAGAGAAATGTGTGCATTACAGCTGAACGCTGTTTTCACTCTATCCATGCTTGTGGTACGGCTCTAGGGGTGGCAGTACCTGTCTTCATCATTGTCTTTGCTCAAGACCAGATTATCTCCACAGCTACCAAATAGTTTTTTTCACAACATTTCGTACTGACATTCATGGTTCCCAGAGGATGAATCCTAATGGCTTTGCTGATCATCTGATTGTTCCTCCACTTTAACTTGTGGGTTTACATGAATCGTCAGAAACAATTGTGTGGAGTGACATTAAATACGGGATAAATTGTAATCACTTTGCACGCCCCTGACTCCTTAACATCTTACGCCATCATTCCAGTCAACTCTAATTTGTGAAAGATATTCTGGTTGGTGACTAAATACCTGCAAAATGAATTCCCATCATCTTGAGCTGCACTTTGTGATCAGTCCCCTATGGCAAATGCTAGCATGCTAGCGCGCTGATCAAAGATGGTGAATGGTGTAAACATTATACCTGCCTAACATCAGCATGTAACCATTGTGTTTCAAAGGGAAGGTTCACCCAAAATCTAAAATACATACGCTTAGATCGCCCAACAAATGTAAAAACTCTCACCACGCAGAATGAGGTGTGCATCATGGCTCCACTGCACAGACTAAATGTTAGCTAAGTACGTCTCAAATTGAATCTTATGTTATAACTTTACGACTGTTTAGGTTTAGGTTTCAGTTTTCATAATGCTGTGCTTATGCTTTAGGCACAAGTATCACTTGGGTAAGGTTAGGAAAACGTAACGGTTTGGCTAAAAAGACCTGATTTGGCCGCCACAAAAGTGCATGGAGATGGCCTGACTTTTCTGTGAAAACACCTGTTTCAGTTGCCAAAGAAACGGCCTTTCCCCACAGACTCAGACTGCGGTTGCTTGTTCAGCAGACTTGTAGCTTCTAATAACGCCACCTCCTTCTAATCTGCCTACTGACGTGAAAGTCCGCTAATAAACATATAATGTGAGCTTGATATGCCTCATCTGGTACAAATGTCAAACTCGGACGTGTCTGCGGCTTGCAGAAGCTTTTTAACTGCTAACATTATATCCTGGTGACTGGGCTGCCATGAGTAGATGCACATTTTCTTCTGCGGTGAAACAGTTGACAGGTGTGGCTCGTCAGTGAAGAAAATAGTTCCTACATGAAACTGCTCACAACAAGGTCCATGGGTGTCTTGAGTAACTGGGTCATGATTATAGCAGGAGACACTCAGTTTTTCTATTTCTTTCCTTTGAGCTTTGAAGCCGAGTGCCATCTAGTTCCATTATATTTGAGAGAAGTGATTAATCTCTACGGCCAATATCTCCAAAACAACTGACACCAAAACAGTCTAGATGGATAAATAGCACTACAGATGAGAGGAAAAATATCTGTTTTTCACATTTTGGAGTGAACTGTCCCTTTAAATTACACAAAGCACCACTTTTTGCATGCGGTAAGTGCAGCTGTAGACTGTCAGTCTTGTTATATATCAGGACAATTATTTTTCACCCTAAAGGAAGCTGGAAAGAAGTCATGTCACTCATTCCAATAAATGTACAATAAATGGTGAAATGGCCTCATTTTAGTGAATAATAGTCTCCCTTGATTGACTTTGTCGGCCATATTATAACAGAAATCATAAGTGATCACTCCTCGGTGGGCCGTGCTGAACAGATGAATGAAGGTGATGAAATGTGCGGTGGCGAGCTCGCGTTATTAATGTTTCAATATGTTGTTTGGGACACGTCTTCACATTACATTTGTTATGGGGCGGCGATGTGAGAATATCTGCTCGTGAGCTATTAGTTGTAGCCATGGGAAATGAACGCCGATCTCCTCGCAGATGCCAGTTGTCTTGAGTCATTCAAAGGCAGACTCTAATTAAGACACAATCCTCTCAGCACAAAAGTGCTCTCTGCTAGATGTGTTGGGCTTCCTGCCTTTCTGCTTGATTGTGTTGCTCATCTCCGACTCGTTCCTCCCTGATCTGTATTCAGAGTTCAACCTCTCTCTCGCTCTCTCGCCCTCTCTTTCTCTCGCCCCCTCTTTCTCTCTCTCTTCATCCATGGACAGAAACGATAGAAACTTTACTGGCCCCTGAACCCATCGCTGGTATTTTTCAGCTCTGGCTTATGCAAAACTGACCTTTTATTGTGAAAGTTACTGCCCTCATTCTACCTGGATTAGAGATGATATAGGACACAATGGCCAAATTAACAAGCCTGTTGAACCATTGTCTGGATCTGATGTGCTCTCCTCTCCTTGGAGCAACAACCGAAATCAATATGGTGTGATTTCCTTGATGATCGGACTGATGGGAGTCTTTCTGCACACGCCTGTGGAGTTGTCAGCCTCCTCGCGTAGTTATTGTTGTGACTCTGACAGGAATCACAAAGCGATAGTATGAGAATACTATCTGAGCTTCTGCTCTTCATAAGCTTCTCTTTTTGTTTTCTCTCATCGAATGATGCCGTTTAGGATACACATGCAGCGTAGCAGCTGTCTCTTCTTGGAGACCTGGAGTCCAAATTGCAGTATGGCAAAATGAAATGTCTTTTTATAGAGTTTGGAAAAAGCTGGTTGGCAGTGAAATCGGGTGCTGCCTCTCGGGTTTGGGTTTGTCGAAAGGCCACACGGGGCAAACGGTGGTGAAACATCTGTATGTGTTTGATCAGTCTGAGTCATACTTAATGGAGCTTTAGCTGCTTTCTCCCGCATTCAATAGCCTCCAACTCTCCACAGACGGCCTCAAACACTTAATCATAATACAGTACGCCGCAAACAGAGAGTCTTGTCCTGATAGTAATTACTCAAGCCCTGTGTTTCTGACTACAGAGTAATGTGTGGCACAGTGTAGCAGCTATCGACATGAAAACCCAGAGTACTTTCATATCAGGATGACTGATTTTAGACAAACCTGGTTACCTCCTCTTAGTACTCGTAGGCCTAATTGAATATTCAGAGGGGACCTTGTGTGTGTTGATGTTATGTCTCAGGGGATTGTTTCATTCTGCTAACAGACACAAAAAAAGCCTGTGTCAGCCGTGCTGCTGAGGCTGCACTTCACTGCTGGCATTCACCCTGATGGGGGTCTGCTCCTTCAGCTGACCTCTGCGAGTTAGCTGTGGCTTTGTCTCCGGAATCGCGCCCGACCGGAGGTTGAACTCCCATTTTTAAGTATGCATATGGCAATCCGCAGCTGTCAATTTATGCTAATGCGGTTCTGAATTAGCAATGAAAACAAATTAATTTTCAGAGCAGGTTGATGAGGAGTATTCACAAGGAGCTTAATCACAATCTTTTGTGCTCGAACACTTGCTGACTGTGTGGCTTGTGAGGCGAGACACGGGCAGAATTCAAAGAATGTCCAATCGAGATTAGGAAACAATCTCTCGCCTGCTTAGTATACCGTACACACACATGATCTGTTGGGATGTCGAGGTGGACCCTTGCGATTCTTTTGAGTTAGTAATGATTATATCAGTAATTCCAGGTTGCTGGTAACACAGACATCCAAAATAAAGTTCGAGAACATTTGACAGCAGTGCATATTACACCAACCTGAAGAATCAAAACTACTTTAAGACCTTGAATGAGACTCAATATTAATGGAATTTCAGTAAAACCAGATGAATGATCCCCCTTGGTATTATGGTTTAGTATAGGGATGAGCGAGCACACCATTTTCTGTATCTGCATGTGTATCTGTTCAACCAACTTAATTATCTGTATCCCTGCTCAAAAGGGGTGGCGTTGAACCTGAGGTGGGCGGGACTAAGGGCCTGTGTCCACACAGTGTTTTGGTTCCGGGCAAAAAAGCACCGGCCGTGTGCTCGGGGGGCTCTGGGATGAGGCGCTTGTGAGCCGAGAGGCAAAACGCTGCACGTTGGTTTTTTGATTGACAGCTGCTAAAGCTATGGTAACAGAGGGCTGACAACACCCGTACTAACAACCGCACCGCGCGTAGGCTTGATAAAGCAGAACGATCACCATCAACATTCAGTGCATGGACCATCTGCCCCCAAAAATGAAGTTCTCTGTCTCCGTTGGGAGTGTTTTCGTCTGATAAAGCTCAGGATCGACGATTCCCGACAGATCTTATACAAGATTGGATGCCTGAATGAAAGTGGTGGTGACACCACTAAAGCCTTTTCTGAAAATGATGGAGTGCTCTAAAAAACAAAACAAAAAAAAACACTGTATATCAACTTTGAGCCTGATATTAGTATGGGTTGGCAGAAGTTACTATATTTATTATTTATTAGAAAAATATTTACAGAACAGCCTCAGAATTTAGCTTCAGATCGATATTGTTGATCACTTAAAGCTAAGGCTGCCAAGTGACCAGAGTTTAAGACTGTATTTTAACATTTATAGCTGTAAAATCATTGGATATGTTGAGGAGACCTTGGGAAAATGTTCATCCATGTTTGCGGCAACAATAAACAGATATTTTCGAGGGTGTGTTGGAACGTCTCCATCTTCAAGTCGGATGTTTTTAAGCATATCCCCATGTTTGAAAAAAAACAGCAAAAGTGCCCTCATGGATGCCCCTGTGGTAGATAAAACATGATAAAGTGCCCTCTAGGGCGCTCTTCCAGTGGACAAAACATGGTAAGGTGCCCTCTTTTCACCTTGAATATATCATGACTTTCTGTAAACTGGTGCCCTTTTTATTTTTTCGCCCCTGCCCCTCAAACATCCTGAGTCTGCCACTGTCTCCAGCCATGTCTGTGGGGTCAAAAGCAGTTATTTTAAGCCGAAACATGATGCTTCCTAACCCTAACCAAGTGTTTTTTTTATGCCTTAAACCTAAACTGACCATAGACACAGCATTGTCACAAGGTATTATTGTAAATTGAACCTAAAGAAACATAAAATTGCAACGTGAAGAAATGTAAAGTTTAGACACGTCCGTGGTTTGCAGAAATGTACATCACAAACACACATTACATTTATTCTGATGATAGGGTTGTGTTGTGTTCTGCTTAAGCTATTTCAATCATATCAACTTTGAGAAAAAAAAACACTGTTCAAAATGCAATTACTCCTATACAATAGATTATGAACATGTGGTTTGGGCAATATACAATCATCGCGTATGCCTGAGTTATTTGTGGATCTTGACAATTACTTCTCCGAAGAACGTCCTTGTAAAATATAGGCCAGTTTGAGGATGATTGTGGGAAGCTGCAGTCACTATAGGGCCCCAAAGGCACTGTGTGCAAGCACTGCTGTGGTTATAGACTGGGCTGCTAAATCACACAAAATGTCCTTAACCACACTATTTCACAGCTACCAATCTGTGTCCTATTTTTCACTCAGCCTCACTGTCACCTGTCTCTCATTTCCCATCCCTGGGGAGTCAAGTTCCCGTTGGCTTGAAAACCTCCCCAATCTTTTTTCATCTGCTCAACTAATTTCCAGTATGGGCCAGGCTGTAAGATGGCACTGGCAGAGATTTCAGCACTGCAGATGTTGAAGCACTCTAACTGCTGTACAGTTTTCTGGCCCTGCAGTCTGAGAGACAATTTCAGGGTTGTTACTGAGGGGACGGCACTATCTAGCATGGACAGTGTTTACTCTATTAGTGATTGTGTATTTCCTAAGCAGCCTTTTTTCAAATGATTTTCAAATTTCCTGATGCTGTTCAGGATATACTGCTAGCAAAGCACATGTCTCTATTTTGGGTTTCATCCAAAATTGCATTTTGGAGGAACATAATGTGTTTTTATGGATATAGGGAAGCTACATGGCAATGACATTTGGCACAACTGTCAGTTTGGGTTGTCGAAAGGCCACACAGGGCAAATGGTGGTGAAACATCTGTGTGTATTCCATCAGTATTATATGGTGTGAACTGTCCAAAATGAACCATCTGGACTTGCTGTCCGTTGGTAACGTTGCCACGTTGTCTTTATAAATCAGATATCTTCCATTTGTGTTGCTGAAGACTTTTAGCCTTTTGCTTTAAAGCGTACACTAAATTACAGTGTTTTTTTTAATAGCCCTTTACTGAAAACAACTGCCTTCTGCTGCTGCTGGTAACAGGCTGATGTGAGCAGTGAGACTGAACCAAAACAGTAAAGTTGCAGGCTGTAAAACTGAAACAGCAGTGAGCTGAAAGGCACTAAAATGCTCTGTAGAGCTGAGGGGAACAGTAGATTAAGGTGATAAATCTGTGCAAAGAAGCCATTTTTAGTGAAAACATTCGTATTTTTGTTGGGTCACTCCGTGTTGAAAGGTGTTGGGGGTATAGGGCTCAGGTGACAAAACATTTTTGAAACGGTCTTTATGCATTTATGCAATGTGATGAAGAGATTGTATGAGGTCAGGGTAGAAAATCACATTGCACCTTTAGCTGTTAAATTTAACAGTTTCTTTGTTTCTCCTGTCATTATCATGAGCCAGGAACATGAGTGGAACCGTAGCAAGGTCAGTGAATTAAAAAAAAAAAAAAAAAAAAAAAACAGTGAATAAGAGGCAATACTCTTAATATGTTTGCAAACTTGAAGATTTTCCCAATCAGTCCCTCTAATGTATTACGTTCTGAGTATATGCTCATGATATCTGTCTTCCTATTAACAGCAACAGTTATTCTGCGCATGCTGTAGGCTTTTGCTTCGCTTGAACTTATGATGACACCCAAACGACCTAAGTCAAACCTTAACTATCAGAACTGTCAGGTCAGTAGTAGTCTGTTTACAGATGATCTGCCAGATATGTGTTGTAAATATGTTGTTTTGGAGCACAATAACAAATGTGAAGGACACACAGAGGGGCAACTAATTAAAGGAAAAGCCTGAATAACTGCGTTGAGAAATATGACAAACGCAGATGCTTTCTACACAGGAAACGAGGGTTTATTGAACGGTTTGATGAGAATGAATCATTTGAACACCTATAGAAAATAATATGTATCTTCATCATGCTGGTAGAAGTTACCTATAGAATGTAACTATAAATAGACTTTTCACTCAGGAACAAAGCGACAAACGGCCGCACAGCTGGTGGGTCACAGATCACCGCCATTGCTGTGACACTCAGCTGAACCTCACTGCAGAGTATAAAATAGCTTTAATAAATTCTCCTTAGTATTTTAACTGCAAGAAAATGGCTCCCACACGCAGCATTTTTGCAGTATTTTGCCTCCAGACCGGGTTTTGTGGGGGGAAATCTAGTGGATTACTGTACATCACCAAACAGGAAGCAGGCTGTTTCCAGAGCAAATACAGTGACTGTTTTCTGAAGCTTTCTGAATGGCAGATGGTGGATCAAGTGAAAGCCACTACATAAATCCTTTTGATGTATTTCCTCCCTATAAAAGAGAGGGAATACTTTGAAGTGAAGGATCCTAATTAAGACTAAAAGTAAACTGGTTTATGATAAATGCGGTGGTGAGACGGAGGCTGGCGTCTACCTCAGCCAGCGTTTCATATTTATTTACGTTGAAACATCAGCTTCAGCAGCGCAACACTCGCACAGCATATCACATTTTCTTTTTGACTTTTTCTGTTCACTGAGTGAGGTGAGAGCAAATTCACGCTCACACTACAAAAATAGCATCCAGACTGACACATCCTCATAAATGGCGTCTCACGTTTCCATCCCCTTAGTCTTTGTCCTCGGTTGCACCACTAGTCGTGGCCAACAGCAACACTGAAAGATAAATGACAGAATGTGCCACTGAGGCGGTGTGTCTGCAAGACGTAAGGCACATTTTTTTTTTTAGAGAAATATGTATTTATTTTCCGGCAGACAAAGAAGAGAAAAGATTGCAGCCGAGTCTTTTCAGCCCATTCTTATGTTTTATAATGGCAACATGAAACATCGGCTTAGCCTTATCTCACTTAAGGCATTTCACTGCGAGAGTTATGTTCAATCGTAGAGAGCCAAAGCTTTCCTCTTTAGTTCTGAGTATAACTCACGTCCGATCAAAGAACATCTTCTCTCCACACACGTACGTGCTTGAAGTTAAACTGCTTTTGGTATTAAATCTCTTAAGTTCTGTGCATTCATGGACGATTATCTATGAGAATGTCACACTGACAACGGATCAACTCAAGGAATACTCCACTGGTTTTATTGTTGGCAGTGATAAATAAGTTGTGGAAGTGCAAGATTTTAGACTTCCTCCCGGAGACTCCTGCTCAGCAATGCTGAGTACTGCCTGGCGAGGGTCACACGAGGTAACATGCATTGATCCATTCACGTCGAAGGCTGTTTTGGTCATTGCATTGTCAATCTGGGGTGCTCTCGACAGGCTGCATTCTGTGTTGACAGATTTTGCACCATTATAGATGCTTGTACCACAGACCATATTCACACAGCGGCCATTTTCCGCTAACATCATGCTCAGGGTAGGAAGCTCCAATGTCGTCCAATACCTATTAATGTTGGGAATTTAACTTGAAAGGTGCTATTTGTAAGAAAAGTAGATTTTTGAGTCTCAGTCCAAACTTGTCAAATGTTTGCCTATCGAGATTGTAGGTCGCCCGCCATTCCAATTCATCAGTATTTGACGAGTTGGGAATGACACTCAAAAATCCACTTTTCTTAAAAAATAGGACCTTTAAATGTTAGAATTTCACTGCTCTCTGATGGATCAGCAAGGTTAAAAAGACAATGGATGATAAAAATCTAGTGGGATAATGGGCCATATTTCAAGGTAAAACAATATATATTGACATACCGTGAACTAACGTTAGCGTTCGACAATTCCTAGCTTATATTACTGTTTGCTAGCGTAACAAAATATGACAGGAAACGCGCAAATTAATTCGAAAACAACAACACACATCTTGGACATATTTATTTGAGCTTGGACGTGAAACACACTGGATGTAATCAAACTGTAACGTTAGCTGGAACACAGCAACATAACACTGTCCCAGCATTCAAGCTTCCCACCCTGAGTGCGACGTCTGTTGAAAAGAGGCTTCTGTGTTAATATGGTCTAATATTCCTTAATTATTTGAAGTAGTTCAGAGTTCTCTGACACACTATGACTGTGTTCATGAAGATGCAGTCTCATTGTCTGACATTTTCCTTTGTCCTTCTGCACACTTTATGAAAAGTTTGATACAGAGGTCTCTGGGAAATGAAACCTTGTGGCAGCAGAGATTTATTGAAAGCTCAGATGACACATTGATTTTCTGTGAGGAAACCAACTGAGAAGAGAGAAAGACCCGAGCCCCTTAGCAGTGTCTCATTAATTAATAAGGTGTCTCAAAGGGAAACAGAGTGGTCTTGTAACACTGCATCTTGTGGCTCTGCGGGTGAGGAGCAGGAAACCTCTGTGATTTATAAAACCACTGTCCATGTGTCAACTATAATTAAGTGACATTCTGATGATGGGGCAATTTCAATCAGGAGAAAGAAGTGAAGGAAGTTAGGATAATGTTTATTACAGCAGATGATGTGTGGTAATTGAGTCTTGGCAGAAAGTCTTTGGTGCTTTAGACTCTGCAGGAAGATTTTTCTGAGAGAGGGACATCTGCCCTGAGCAGAAGAAGAAATATCCTCTGTAAGGAGTCCTGGAGACACTGGTGGTGGTGGTCTTGATGGTGTTGGCTGATAATGAAGCCTGTGAATCTGCGACGACTGGGCGCTGATGCGGAGGTGGAGGGGGCATACAAAACATTTTTATAAAATTTTCTTTTCTTTGAATGACAGCTGCCTGAGGCAGGCATGTATAAATAACGAGAAATACATGAAGAAATGTCAAAAGAAATACAGGAATAAATTTGGGGAAATGAATAGGAAGAAAATGCAAAGGGAAATTAATACAGAAATAAATACAGAAATGAAAAAAGTACATTTGAAAATGTATAAATGAACTGAAAAAATGTGAAATTAAATGGGAAAGTAAATATATAGTTGAATTAACACAAAGTTAAATAAATACAGAGGCAAATTAAAGCAGACATCTGTAGTTATGTCACATTATAGAAAATAAATAATGCTTTAATTTTGTTTTATTTTTATTTTTGGTGCATTGAAATATTGATACTGTATTAGTAATACTAAATAATAATAAGTCATTTCTGTTTCTTTCCATTCTCATCTTGTGAGATGGTGATTCATATTATTGGTCTTATCAACCCACACTTTCACTTTGAGTGTAAATCATTTGACAGACAATGTAAAAATCACAGCAAGTTATATTGATTAACATTTAACAGGAATCATGATAATACCGTAATCATGCATTCTTCAGGCCAGAATAATTATTATTATTACAATTAGCTGTGAAAATCTTATATTATGACAGCCCTTATTATGCCATTTAATCATTTATTTATGTTTTTCATTTTGGCAGATTCAGTCCTCCATATAGAGGAGTGCACGACAGGAAGGCACAGCGTATCCCCTGACTGAACTTTTGCTGGAGTCTCAAGTCTGCTTCTGAATGTAAACTGGTTCGTGCCATGTTAAAAGCATTAATCGACAAGTATCTACTGCATTTAACCTCTTAAAATAACCTGAAACTGTCACTGATGATGCAGATTCGACATGCAAATGCGTATTGTTGAGTATTTGCAATACTCCTCCCACCTCGCTCACAGTGAAAAGATGTGTTTACAGTTCCACTGTGGCCAATGAATCATATAACTTGTCATCACAGTGATTCCCCTCTGAGCAACTATTAGATTACTATGTCCCCTAATTGCTCCGACTGAATTAGCATAATAATTCGGCTCCATCCTCTGAAAGTTTACAAAGTAAAGCTGCGAGCAATTATCTGTCACCATCTTCAGTCGGGAGAATTGATGGTTTGACCCCACTTGTCTGAAAATCACACTTGACACGCGTACTCCTGCAGGCAATGTCAAATGAGACAGCTGGGGCCAACTCTGGCTGACACACATCACTGACTGCTGCTAAAGATGTACCATTTGTCAGAAATAAACTAATATTTCCTTTCAGCAACAGCTCTCTGTCCCTTAACGTTTCATAATTGCTGCGAGGCAGTTCTGACTGCGTGCTAGATCGGAAAGATCTCCTGTGGCACACACACAGCTCTTGTGCCGGCATGCCCTTTGTCCTAGATGTAAGAAGCAGTCTTTCTGCTAATGTGATCCAAAGGCTGCTCATGGAGTCTGGTCGAGTTTCGCTGTTCGACAGTTTTGACAAGATTCTTGGCGATGCTGCCAGACTGAGTTCTCAAAAGACTTTGAGTTGCCCACCAGAGAGACGGGCATCACAAAGCATTGGGCCAGACATTCTGAAGACTACAGTAAGGTTGATCATGACCTGCCTCGCTGGCACAATCCAGCTCTCTCCTCACAAGGCGCCAGAAAATATCTTGGTCTTTATACACAATAGACCTCGATGTAGAGATGTGAATTGCTTCGTGCATGCATTTCACTGTAAGATAAGAGTGGAAATCGAAGAAGAATTCCCACTATAGAAATGCGTGGGATTACATGAAAACAGGAGGCTTGAAAGGCTTATTGATGAATTAGTGGGCGGATTATTTCCAGGGATAATAGACCTGCATAAGTGCATCTTTAGTGCCTTGTTTCAGGGTGTTTTTCAATAGAAATCCAGCAATTTCATTACATTAAACCAGAATGTTTACCATGAGTAACAGCTGAGCATCTTTACAGTGTACATTAACCTGTAAGAACTGCACACAATTATCGAATCGACCTTAAGCCAGGAGCATCTCTTCGATGGGTATTGTTCTATAAATAAGGGCCTCTGTTTTAACCTTCATCATCCCACTACAAGCAATACAGGCTCTGAATTAATGAGCTGTAGCCTTTGTGGCAGCGCCATCTTGGTAATGAGGCGTGGATCGAGCAAGTTCACATCGCCTCACTGTAGCTGAGCGAAAGGCCCGGGGAAACCAGGTGAGACTGATGTGGATTGTAGTTTAAGGTTGGGCATATGTATCGGTGTGCCAGGCTATAGAACAGGATCCTTAATTATATTCTTAAGCATCCTAAAGAATGGACAAACAGGAGATCCTTGATTACAAACAAAAAAATACCATACATAATTAAATCATTAAAAGTCATCAGTAAACGACTCAGGAACAGAGGAGAATCTGATCTGAAAAAAATGTGTAACAGCCAAAAAATTGCAACAGTCAGATAAGACACCTGTTGTAAGTTGTGTATTGAGTCCAAATTAATAAAACTGCTCATCGACCCTGATACAAAATATCTGAAATATGAAGAAAAAAACAACCAAACCATTTACAAGACTTAGAATAAACTCCAAACACAGCACTTCTCAGTGGCCAACGCCTGTCTATCAAACACCCACGCCTACCTGAGAATATGTCCCTCTGCACAATTATATTCCAACTAATAAAATGTGTTTGGAGGCGAGGTACCAAGGCCACAGAGGGCAAAGAAGGAGGCAGGGCTGCGTGCAAGAGCTTTCAGGACTAGCACATAACCAAGTTTAATGCTGAAAAATAACACGCATCCTCATCTCTGTGCCATCATTGAGAGACGACTGTATTTTATAACAGTTGCTCGACCAAACCTCTATCACAGCCTCAAGTTAGGGATGTTATACCTGCCTCACAGCACAGAATGACCTCTAATAGGTGCTGATGTGTTCCAGAATGGCAAGGACCGATGTGGTTAGAATCCTTCATTAAGACGTACATGGCTTCTTCATTAGATCTGATCCATTGATTCTCCTCTTTAATTAGCTGGTTTACTGGCTGGCTTATTTATTTCAATTACAGGCTCCTGTAAACTGCCAGGAATCTGTCGATTGCTGATGCAATTTCTTGGCCACAGATAGAAGTCGATTAATGTAGCATTTGCTTTTTAATTTCATTATCTTCTTGCCCTTGAGTTACATCATTATTTTTTTGTCTTTGACTGCGCCAGCATTGAGTTCACCTACAGTATGGAACGATCCAAAGCATTTCTGCTGCCAGTTATGTTCATTTACAGCTGATTTGCACTGGGAGCAGTGGTCTTATCATGAATGTTGGACAAAGTCACCTCTGACTCTTCGTTGTTAAACAGGCACCATTGCCAGCGGAAATCTACATGATTCCGGCAGAAATGTTCGTAGACGAGGTAATGTATTAAAGTTTTATTCATGTTGAGTTTGGTCATGTCAACCAACTTCCTTCCTCCCCGTCTGACTCTGTTGTTATAGCAACAGACAGCCAAATGAGCCGCACTGAAAAATGTATGAAGAAAATGTCACATAGTATATCATTAACCAAGCCCTACAATACCTTTACCAAGCGATTCAGTTCCCTTTTTCTGAAGTCAGTAATTATTAATTAACTACAGTACTGCAATGTAGTGGTGTGTGTTAGTAACCCCAAAATTTGATCGCTAGCTTTATCACAAGAAACAAAAATGGGTGAAACCCGGTGTGCTACGCTAATTGACTTTTAAAAAAAAATCTAATCTGAATACTTTTGGATCACTTCAAACTATCCTTTTCCCTCTTTAGACGTCTCAAAACGTTTGCAGTGCACATACATTGCATTTTGTATAATCTGCATTAAATTAAGAGTTAAATGGAATTACCCTCACAGAAACAGTAGTAGCACAAACCACAAGTGTACTGTGTGAATCCCACAAAGTGGGACGGTATATCCTTTAGCGTAAGTGTTTCTTCAGATTTCAGAGCTGAGGTCTTGGCAGACGAGAGCAACTTGAGTTTTGGCTTGCAGAAATTGTTCTTGACACAGACGCTCTTGTGTTGCACATTTTTTAAGCGATGGCAATATTTCCAGGAATGAAAAAGGCTGTTTGAACGGGACTGCTGCTGCTTGAACCTTCCGTCTTGGCTGAACACCGGTTCTTTTTCCTCTTGCCACGTCTGCCACAAAGTGAAGCGCTTGTGAAAGAAACTCCATATGTTGCACACTGAATGAAAGCACTGAATTTCCTGAAAAAAGTGCCATAATTTAATAATTCAAAATTGCCATATTATAAAAGCATCATCAAAAATATGATCAAGTAATCGTTGACAATGTAACTTTAACTTAATTACACATTTTTCATGTGTAATCTGCTGCTATAGTTGCTCTTTTTCTTAGTAATCTGGTTATGTAATTCAGATAACATGTTACTCACTACCCAGCCCCATTTGTATGTATGTAAAATGCAAAAGGACCGTGATGGATATAATGTTCTCTCTAATGTAAATGTCATGCCTGATAACATATTCAGTATATTCGCTGTACTGAAACTTGCACTTAGCTGTGCCAGAGTTCAGCCGAAGAAATATACGTCAGTTGTAAAAAGTACCGCTGCACACGATGAAATACCTTTGAGCTCAATCTCACCTTTCCTATGAGATGAAGACGTCTGATTCTAAACTTTACGCCTCTTCTCCAAGCTTGAATAAGTTTGTGACTTTCACATAAAAGATCGGCTAATTAAAAAATTGGACCATACATGAGCTCGTAACATTGAGGCTGATAGTGTTTCAGACTTGTCAAGTATATCAAGGATTCCTTAAGGTTTTCCCCCCCTCACATCCAGCTTCCATTCATTCAAAGGGTTTCTCATTTTTGTTGCAAGCAGTTTGATGTTTGAAATTGAATGTATTCTTGATGAGGGAAGCTGGGAATTGGCTGGCTGTCAGATCAGCACTATTATCTGCCTTTTAGGTTTGAAGCAAATTAGACTCGGGGTCCCCAAGGTGCCTGGACCCTTGCATACTGGCGGTGTTGAATTCTCAGAGCGTGTCACTTCCTTGATGGAAATTCACTTTAATCAGAGGAAGATTCACAGCCCCTCTGGACTTGTTCACAGCTTTTTGATTTGTTTTCAGGGCATGTCAGATAGCACATTTTTCACCTGAAACTAAGGAGGGGTAAAGTATATCAATTAGATATCTTGTGACATTTTTGGCTGGTTATTCATCTGGTGGAGGCGCACAAAAATTCAGGTTTTTATTTAGCTATCATACCGAAAAAAATAACACGTGTAACCTCAACTCATGACAGACCTGTATAAATAACACTTTGATGCTGCAACATGGAACAGGATTGTGACATGAAAGTGAAATGGTAACACTTTGCAATAATGACACATTGATTAACATTAGATTTTTCAGTTAACGCATGAAACAGTTCACATGTTAACAAATGTCTGTTGGGTTACACTTAATCTAAAATATCTGGGAATTGAATGGTAAGTAGGTTGTGATTACCAAGCAACATAATTCAAAATGTCTTTGAAATCATCCTAATATTATTTAAGGGTCAGAATAAGAATAACCCCTTCCTTTATCTTTATCTCAGTCAGGACAGCCAATTAACTGTTAATTAATACTTATTAATGTATTTACTAATGTTAAAAGCATCTTTAACTAACTATTCATGTTTACATGAATTAAGTGAAGATGAACACCATTTGTAAATATTGCTAACCACATTAATTAACTGTCAATTACCTGTTAGTGCATGCTTAATACTACATATATTCATGTTAATTAATGTATCCTTGTTGTGATGTGTTACCACTGAAACTAAAATCAATAATACAGGCAAAATATTGGCTATGCTGGGTACTTACTGTCTGCGTCTGCCACTAAAACAAATGGCTGCAGTTCATACAGGACTAGAAACTTTCCTTGAAACATTGAATTAGGGACGATAAACACAGTTAATTACATTGTAACTGTGTAATTGGCTAAACACTGCACATGGGAATTGAGCTGTTTGAATTGTGTTTATATTGAGAGGTACGCCTACACAGTTTGGTGCAGAGCCTGAGCAACACACACACAAAATTGTCTGGCTGGTGCATCTGTGAAACACGCAATCAAGTTTTCTACGGTGGCCTTTGTTGAAGCGTAGAGAGGCAGACAATCATTTTTTTTTTCTTTTTTCTTCCAGTTCTTGCAAAAGGAGAAAGGAAATGCTATCGTCTGAGACACTGAGGGTATCCCTGGTGAGAAGGCTTTGAAAATGTAAATATATCTGAGGTAGTGAATTTTAAGACTGAAGTACGCGCTGTAGTTTGACTCAAGGATGAAATAAAAACAACACAGTGTCGTTAATAGAAAGAGCCGTGAGTCTTTTTGATTGATTGTTGAGAAAGAATCAGCAGATTCAGTGCCCAGCAGAAGTTTGTTGCCAGGAACACCAGTAACAGGGGTGAGGAATCGCCTGTAACAGCCTGACCTTGATTGTGAAGTGATTTTTGTTTTGGAATCTGCCTTTTTGGAATTTAAGGACAAAAACACACCCCAACTCACAGCACACACACACGACATGCACACCTGCTGTTTCCATACTTGTTTCCCGCCTCTTCCTTTTCCAAAAACGTGCACGTGCACGCATCGACACAAATGAAACACGCGCTATCAGTGCGCCAACTCGAACGCTTCAGTAGCGGCGCAGTTTGGATCTCGCCCGCTCCTTCTCCGCTGCCATCCATCTTGTCTTATCTGTGTTTATAAGCCATCAGGTGTGTTGTGTCTTGCTGATTCCCACAGGTAATTTGACTTGCAATATATTTTCAGAAGATCTTCCAGGCGCCCAGAATAGTCCAAATCATTACGGTTTCTGGCAGATACACAGCTAGCGGAGGATTAAACCAGTGAGGAGCCAAGGAGTGTCAGGATTTGGTTTGTTTGTCCCAGCTGTGTTGTTTACAACCCCCCCTTTGCTATAGTCTGCTCAGCCCAGCACAACAGACAGCGAAGAGGCGTCGGACCGCCAGAGCTTTGTCAAGCCTATCTCCACTCACGCTTATTTGCAGGCGCTGCGTGTCCACCATTGGAGAGTGATTGACCACTAGCCTTAGATTGGAATTGATTGCATAAGGGCTGTAACAATGAAAGACTGCGGATATTCTGGCAGTGGCAGTGGAGGAGTGTCAAAGGATGGGATGCTCCTGTCACTAGGACAACTAGGTTTTATATTAGCGTATTGTCTAGTAGTCAGATGCCTAAGAGCGGAGCGGGCCCCTGATCCCAGAGATACTGTGTGTTCTAATTGGGTTCTATTGATCCATCCTGCCTCTGTTCATGACGGCACAGTCATGATGAATGTCAGTCTGCTGCGCTGAATGACAAACTGCAGTAACCAGCCGATTGTTGCCTTGAGTTCAGCTGGCTTTTTCTGGGCGACGTGTGGTGCCAGGTACTGGACATTCACAAAAGAGCAAAATTTAATTGGGTGGAAATCGCTGGCATCGTTACCTGTCTGCTCTAAAGTTTTAAGCCGGTTCAGTGTCCAGTATCAGTTTGTTACTAATAGTTTAGTTGATTGTAATCTAATTTGTGACCTGAATGAGGGCATATATTGATCTGCCAATTAACGATAAAACTACCTGACATCAGCAAAATCATTTTCTTATCAAATCAAATAATATTTCACAGTAATGTGAGGAATTTAAGCAAAAGGGTGGCATGGTTTGTTGGGAATATTGTTATTTTAAAGAAATGGAATGTAACATTCATAATTCTATTCTACCTTGGAATGAGCTTTATATCTAAAGAGGGAGTTGTTTTTTCTTACATGGAGTCCGCCATTTTTCACTGCCACGTTTCTACAGTAGCTCAGAAAGTAGCTCAGTGGTTTTTGTTCCTAGATCTAACCAGAGAGAAGTAGGAATTTAAACCTAAAGAAGCTTAAAGGTTGAATCTGTCTGTGGTTTTGCACAAATGTGCTTTGCTTTTTGCTTACATTTATTCTGGTGATTTGGTTGAATTCCTACACTCGGGACCTTTAAGGTCTGACAGAGAGAAGGCTGATAAAAATATTAAATAGCTCTAAGCCGCTCTGTTATGGTAAAAAAATAACCACCAAAAGATGTAAGATGTAAGTACCTATTGGATAATACAATGTAATTATGATCAGATGGTAATGAGAAGAAAAGGATAAACTTATTTTGCCCTGAAGCCACTGATTTCATGTTGTGTTTATAATTCTGACATTTGTGTAGAATATGGACTATATAGTTACATAACCATTGCACTGTGTGGCATTCATGTTTGCTTCTCTGAGCAACTGACATTAACTAATTAATCAGCTCAAAGCATGTCTTTAAAAAAACGAATCTGCCATTTGGCATGAGCACGGCAGTAGTGTACGACTGCACGGTATGTTTGGGATCATTTTGGAAAGTTTCATAGATCCATACCATCGACGCTGACACGGGCTTCATCTTAGAGCATCTGCCGCTGATTCATTATGCTGCGTTAGATGCCCGAGGAGGAGGGAAGGGGCAAAGCTTGAAGGATTGCACGGCATATTAAATGTGTCTTGCTGAACATCAGTTGAATGAGGAAATCCAATGAAGATCCGAATGCAGATATGAAATAACAGGTCGCTGGTTGAAATGCATGACTTTTAACTCACATGCAATCCAAGGGAAATAGATTGCTGGCGGCGATAAAACAGATAAAACAAGCAGGTTAATGTAATGTCACTTACTGTATGAATGGATGAATTTACCGACAGAGCTTTGTTGCCTTCGATGTTTGTTTTTGTGTCTGTTTTTCAAACCCTGCCCCTCTGCAGCCTTGAGATGAGTCAGTGTCTTGCATGAGAACATAATAACAGAGGATAAAATGTATTTACTCGTCATCAAATTCAATTATAGCCGTTTAAGTAATCAATCTCCTAATATTTTGCGAATCCTGCAGCATCATTATAAAAAAAAAGTTCTTAATTATGGCCAGCTGAGTGTTTGTACTTGAAACAAACCACAGTGTTTAAACTGCACCGCCGTAAAAGAGCCCAGACTAGACCGGGGCAGCCGAGGCCATCAGACTAAAGATAAATCAGTGAAATGGTCAGGTCTAATGACAGCACACTCATCTTTATGTGCTAATCTACCTGGCTTTATTGCTTTGCCCGGGCTGTTTGCTAGTGTTTGCAGGCCCCGTCAGGTGGAAGTTCTTTAGTCATGGTTGTCCACATTCAGACTAGACTGCAATCCAATGTTAAGAAAAAGCTAATTAATTTTCTAAGTCGACAGCTTCAAGGGAGGAAGGAGTTTTGGGCTTTGTTTGGTGCAAAATTTTAAGCTCTTGTGAAAAGTACCTCGGAGCAAAAGTTGTAAAAGTAAAGCTATCGTGTTGACAAATGACTTTGGTAGAAGTGGAAGTCTCCCATACAGAATGTACTTGAGTACTTAAAGGTACAATATGTGAGAATTTAAATGTAAGACATTCGAGAATGAACTCAAATTATATACAGAATGCAAATAAATATTATTTCTAACATTATTTCAAAACTTTGATGATTGCAAAGATGTCTGCTAGAGTTAGCATGCTGTCCAGCTAGCCCCAGCCCGCCCTTTTTTCATAATACTCCTCCCAGCAGTATAAAGCAGTAGAAAATGGAAATACAAAATAAAGTACAGGCGCCTCAAAATGGGTGTAAAAGTAGCATTATGTAACTTTTTGACCTTAAAATAACAGCTTCCCTAAACTATGTTGATGGTACAGTGTCTTGTAACAGGGTGAACAGTGTCTCTATCACCTGTTTCTGCACTATGTAACTTTAGTTAGAAGGTAGGATCACAGCGTTACATGTTTACTTCAAGTTTGCAACACAGCACATCATTATGATGCAATGAGTTTTTTTATTTAGTTAGCACCTACATTACATCTGACTAATTGTTTACGACAGCGTTGTTGCACTCAGAAACTGTCGGGGGCGCCAAATCACACAAATGACCAATTCCTAAATGACGTTGCTTTGAGTACAGCACTTGAGTAAATAGCCTCAGTTAGGCTACATCCAATCCCTGGAAATAATAGCTTTTTTAAGCTGTGGATTTCAAATGTTTAAATTTCTGCTTTTCAAGCTGTAAATCGAGCTCGAATGGCACGACAGGCGATAATAGCAGACACAGGATTTATCATGGACTTAACTTGTTTTGTTGTTCGCTGTATTTGCATACCGCAATTGTTGATCGTTCTTCATTATATAATAGATTCATTTCTCACAGACGGCCCGAGACATGCCCCAAAGACATGTTTGTTTCTAATGCAATGAACAATCGCTGAGGTGATGCAGAATGAGTAATGAAAATATACGCAAGGCTTCCTTCGCCCCCGGGCTTGTGGGGAATGTGTGGGACCTCGCTGGCCACACTTTATGGAAGCTTCATCTTTGAAGTGCTGATGCTGTCGTACGCGCACAATCTTTCTCACACATGCCTTGATTTTCACACTTTTATCAGGTGTAGGTTCCAGCGTGACATTTCATTTGTGTCAAAGTGAGTCAGAATAATGGACTTTATGGAAATTAATTAACCAACACCTTACAATGCACAAGTATCATTCATGTCATATTTTTAATTATCTTAATACAACCAGTTCTTAGAAGTCGAAGTGTTGTGTGTATTACAATGGCTCTATAAAGGAACACACGCAAGATCTTGTACAGCCGTTTCATCCTAAATCCATAAAGCTAATGAAAGATTCAGAGAAATCTGCGCTTCTATAGACCTGAATGAAATATCTTTCCATGGTGCTAGTTGGACGGCTTCAGATGTCTCTTTTATTTAGCGCCGGGTAAGACATGAATGAAGACAGCGTAACCCTGACACCTTTCATCCTTGATGGCATCGTATGATTTTGCCTTTAATATTAATAAGCAGAGTACGTCCTCCGCTTATCAATGTAGGACTACCATCCTGCTCTACAGCAGTGACTGTGCTCTGTATGTGCTGGACGCTGCTGATTTTGTCGTCTTTTAAAATACATGATTCATGGAGAACTTCTTACATAAGACTAAAGGTTCACGTTACCACGAAGCCCCGAAAGTGGATATTAGTATTATCATTATTGTTATATTTATAAATTAGCTTGACTTGTTGTATCATTAGTGTATTATTGAGATTTGTGGGTATATTTAAGGTCGTTTTGGGGTTCTTGTTTATAAGCTTCATCCTTGTCGCCATCCATCATGGTGGAGCAGCCAGACATTAATCATCCAGAGTCTTATGACTTCAGAAATCGTCTGGTTAATTAAGGTTTTCGTTTTCTTCCAAAGTATAATTAATGTAACTAAATGATCTTTCTTTCTTTTTTTTTCGCTGTCCTAATCTGAACCTTTTGGAAATCAAATCGCACACATGATGATGAAAGTAGCAGATTATTACAGTTACTTGAGTCTGCGCGGTAGAATATGCAATAAGGAAACCCTCAGTGTATTTGTAGTTAAAAACTGATTTAATTAGAATTGCTTGATTTGATTTCAGGTGGCGGCGAATAGCTTTGCGTCCGTTGTCGAATGTGATTAGTTCATTTTAAACATAATTACAATCCGTGTTCAAGTGAGTTGTTTTAGTTTTCAGTTTTTAATGAGTCATGTAATCCCTACAGGGATGTAGGAAACTGATGTTGCCCTATAATATAATATAATATAATATAATATAATATAATATAATATAATATAATATAATATAATATAATATAATATAACAGCATGACATAAAATAATTTACACAATCAGCACAGTGTCCCATTAGATTATGATATCTTGTTATTACAGTTAGCACTTAGAATTGGGAATCAGACACATATACATTTAAGAATAAGCTGGATGAGTTATAGATCAAGAGGAATTTATAAAAGGAAAATGAAGATAACTCGCCTTAGCATCAATTTTGTGGGTGTCAGGACTGTACCCAATTAACGGAGCTTTGTTGTGTCCAATTAAGGGAGCATCACAGGAGGTTGGACTGTCTCATTAACGTCCACTTTACATTACATTTTAAACTCACACTGTCAACACGTTCTCACACACGTGTCAATTGACTGACATTTGAACTGCAAAAGACAGTTCTAGATCCATTATATTCAGCAGTTCAGCAGAAAACTTGTATAAGTATTTATTAATAAAACCTTAATTTATGTGAAAATGATCTCATGGTCCAAGCCACATTTTTGTGCAATGTGCATCTGTGACACATTCCCACACTGCACGTTTGGCTTTGCTGCTTGTCAAGCCTCTATTTAGTCCACTAAATAACACATGTTGTCAATCTCCTCTGCCATCGCCACAATCTCGTCTTCCAAAAAGCTTGACTTTCTCGTTTGGTTCCCGGCTGAACCCTCATTGTGCTCAGGCAGGTGACACAAAGCAGGTGCTGTGAATTGAAGTCATTTGAGATATAAGAGACAAATGGGATTTGTAGAAGGCGCTTAAGCAAGGTCTTTTCTGCTTAGCATCGTTTATGAATCAAACATAAGCCCACGGTCGGAAAGGATCTTAAAGGTGCAATATGTAAGAATTGGCCACCTGTCAAACTCACACAGCATTTCAGCACAGTGACTGCTCGCTGTAACCACGCAGCCAGCGGTCCAGACTTGGAGCTCTGTGCAGTGGGAGCCTGTTGGTGTTTACACCACTAGCACAGGAGCTTTAGACCAGAATGAGCCAGGGCTGGATGTTTAGCATGCTAACTTCAGTAGATATCTCTGCAGCAACGCAAACGTCATAGCATCAAAGCTGTCACTTCCTTACACTCTGTTGATAATCTTATGATCACATTTCAACGTCAAATTTAATTTGCAGAGCGCTTGAAAACAGGGTTTGTACCAAAGTGCATGCAGTTTATTTTTTCGATGTTTAAGTCTAAGTAAAAATCCAAGCACACTTTTTCATTTTATTTTATAAATGAGGTCTCAGGTGCTAAACTTCATTCTCACACTTTAAATGCAACCCAGACCTCTTTCACCTTTCACCCAGACCTTCTGCTTCACCTGCTGTTTAAACTTCTTTTAGTTTGTATTTCACTGCAAAGTTAACCGTTCCAGTAGTTCCTCTGTTTCCAAACATGCAACATTTTTCCAATAAATGTACCATTTTTAAGCTCTGCTTGGCCTCCATCTTCTGCTACAAATAACCTTATTTTGCTATGTGTTCTTGTGAGTAATGATAATCTTTAATACTTAATTGATGACATGTTTATTTTTTTTTGTTCTTTGCATTAGACACACGGGTTTAAAAGCAATAATAGAGTGGATTAAACAGAATTTATTCCTGCGGCTCATCCTACCTGAAGTTGCGCACTGATTAAGGTGGAGTGCTTTGTGAGCCTCTGTAACTGTGAGGTTGATTTGAGCATCATGCTCCTTGTAAGGACACCCAGGGTAGAGCAGTCTCAGGTGGAAGTCTAAGGCAATAGCAATTCAAGAAGGACTCTACAAGTTATTTGATAAAGCCAAGTGAACCTCTGGTGCCCACTCCCGGCTTAGGAGCTGTGCATGCAGTGAAGGGTTCGGTATTAGGCTCAGGAAAAGCCTAATCAGTTTGATTGCTAATTTTGCATTCGCAAAGTCGTTGTTTGTTTATTCTGGTCTCCGTGGGTCTCTGCCTCCCCGCTCTGCTTGAAACACAGCCGCTCGTTGCGGTGGGAGTGGATTAAGAGTCCCTGTCCTCCTCTGAGCATCTGTTCAGTGCAGCAGGAGCTGTTCTGTCTCCCTGCAGCTCCTGACTACTCATGCAAAAGCCTGTTTTCACATCTCAGAGAAATCTGAATGGGGGCGCAGGTGCCAAAGATATAGACTGATACAAGCTATTTCTCCCAGGAAGCGTTTCAATTGTTCAATGCATGAAAATATGAAAAAAACAAAACAAAACAAAAAAGACATCAAATAGGATTTTTTTTAAGAGGCAAAAACTTTTTCATATGCACTTATTTCCCTGTTTGTAGATGCTCAGAGTCCCCCAGGAGGGGCTGGGTTGGTTTGGCAGGTTGAGAAGTTCAGTGCGTGAAACAGTTGAAAGCAGCTGATTTTTAAATGGCTGTTCAGAGGCTCTCAGTTCGAAGCGGGTTGGTTTGTGGAGAGTTTCTTTCACTCACTTGAAAGGCTTCGGAGTGAGAATAAAACATAGACTTTGTTTTTAGAAAGTTTTTTTTTGTTTCTTTTTCTAGAATTTTCTGTGTACTTGACTCCAGCGGGAGTGTTCAGGAAGTGTGCGCAGTTCACTGCACTTTAACAACGTAAGATAATAAAAACTTCAGGGAAAGAGATTCTAAATGTATAGAAATTGATTTTGGCTACATTTACTTATAGCTCAGCTTTTTCTTCTCTTTGTCTCTTTTTTTTCTCCACTTTTAATCTTCTCTTGTAGGGCTGAGAATATCAAGGTAATCCAGATTACTAACTCTACGGTATGTGATTTATTACAGACTGTGTAACTTAAAGGATTTTTATATATATATATAAATCTAATCTTTTGATTTATTATTTTCTGCTGAGATCTGTTTGACTGTAAACTACTGACCTATTGCATACTATCACATTCTTCAGGAAACTTTTTCAAAGTGGTGTCTGAATGCCTGATACAGTTGTGGCACAGCTGCGGCTCTAAAAGAAGTTGATCTTGTCGATTTTTTTCCAAGGCAATGCTGCACCAAATGAAAACACATTCCAGCTGAGTGTAGAATAGACTGTCGGCGCACTGAAGTTTAGAAGTAGGAGAATGCATGTGCGGTCAATCCAGTTCACATGTAGGTCTCCTCGTGTTAGAAATAAACTGCGACAAAAAATATTAAGATACAGATTTTTCTCTCTCGGCTATGAGCTAACAAAAAAATGTGACTCTTGTGTCTTACTCTGGTAAAACATCCCTTCACACTCAAATATACAATCTGTTAAAACTGTTCAAACTGATAAATGAGTATCTGACAACATAGATTTATCTCAATACTTGCAAAAACATAGCCAAAAGATCTCTAGCCTGCTACGGTAGCAGCATGACATGGAGATCACATGACGCTGGGGGAAACTGTGACTTTGACATGTACTGTGAAGAGGTACTCTTCAGCCATTAACCAGTGTATGCATTATAATTCCAGGATTACGATGAAGAGCCTTTGAAACGGGCGGCTGTGGCTCAGGGGTAGAGCCAGTGTCTTGTTATCAGAAGGTCGCTGGTTCGATTCCCCTGGTCTGTGCATCAAAGTGTCCTTGGGCAAGATACTGAACCCCCAAACTGCTCCTGATGTGCTGGTCGGCACCTTGCATGGCAGCCACTGCCATCAGTCTATGAATGTGTGACTTACTGTAATGAAATACTGCACGTAAAGAAGACCGCTGGCCCTTGAGGGAAATAATTGAAGATGTCTGTTTGGATTCATTGTTATCACTGATGACAGAATGCCTTTTTTTTCAGCAATGAGAGGGATTACGCAGGGACAAAAGCTTCGAGGGGTCTTTGATACCACAAGTCTCAACTATAATTACCTCAGAGACATGCACAGATGTTTGATTGGCAGTGACTCAGCTGTCATTATTACTTTCAACATGGCTTTCCAGTACCAAGATATCTCAGCTGTCACATCCAATCGAAATTTACCCACCAAAGTTTAGTAAACCTTAGATGGCTGCAAGGCTGACAGATATGACCATAGTTTTATATAAGAACTGGATACCAGATGCAAAGGTGGCACCCATTCAAACCAGTGACAACTGCCCGTCTTGTGTTTTTGCTCATCCAAAACATTTTCTGGCTTCTGCGTTTACCTCCTGGTTATGCAGCGCATTGAATATGAGCGGTAAAGTTTCCACCACTGGTCCCGCCTGCAAGTTCCTAGACTTTACATTGTGATGACTTCATGGATTTTTTAGATCACTTTTCTGAGCTCGAATGAAGTTTTACAAATACAAAGCCCTCCATGGATCAAAAAATCATAATAGCAAGAGTCAAAATCGACGTGCATAATTTACTTAACTTGACTAATTTAATGCACACGCAAGCTAGAATATCCAGCTTCATGACAGTTGAAGTAGTAGATGCAGTAGTTTTGAAGCATGCACACTGTGTGTATATATTAAACCTATAAGTTTAAAGACAACAGACACACTCTCACGCTCTCCGTCAGCCCGGCTCTCTAATGACTTCACAGCTGCAGCTTCTGACATTATGCAGCTTTGAACAGTGTGGCTGTGGTGGAATAACAGAGCGCCAGCAGACCTTGGACCAGCTGACCAACGGACAATAGATAAATGTATTGCTGCCACGCAGACACTTGAAAGATTGACTATTTTTTAGGAACTAATTACAAAGGTCCGGACCTCCTTGACCTCATAGCTGGCTACGGCCATGGGCTTGACTCACTATTCCCAGAATTCCTGCACATCCCTGCTTCATCCATTTCTATATTTCTGTGAGTGCAGGTAATCCCTGCCCATCCAAACAGCTGACCCCGATGCCATAATCCCAGCAGACAACCGCCAACACTCACAATAATCACAGCACAACCACAACTGGACACCTTTGTGGGTGTGATTGTGAGGATGTGATTAGTCTTTTGTCTGGTTCATTCAAATGTTTTTAAAACTGTTTAAACTGTACATGGTACCAGGGCAATGTTGGTTATATCAATTATCAGTTGCATGCTATATTTTATTAGACATGTGACCAAATCTATTGAACTTACTGAAATGGAGCCATCAGCTCATATGGTGGAGAGTTGAATCATGTCACAAAGGAGGCTGGTGAACACTTGTGAATGGCCCAAACATACAGTGATTAGACTGCCTTCATAGGGAAAATTGCTCATATGTTTACATGTTTACAATTGTTCACAAACAACTTTTCCCTGAAAAAAACAACAACAACAGTGGTCATTTGCTCCCATAGCTTGAAACATCATGAAATATACAATACCTGTGGAGTGGATGACAAAGGTTTGATTCAAACAACACACAATAATCATCGTGCATATGCCGATTTTCTGCGTGTATCGATGACTCGGTAAAGACACATATTGTGGGAGTCACAGTGAGCGAGAGCTGCCTTCATTTTTCTTGAGCCAGTCTGTTTTTTTTATCTGTGACATTATCCTTCAGGTTTCATTAGATCATGGCATCAGCACTGGGATCGCCTCGTCTGACACCTCGGTTACTGCCATGAATAAACATGGGTCTCCTCGTCCATATAAGGAGTGAGCAGCTGCCCCAAGTACAGACATCAAAGCCCATCAGGATGCCAGGTTTGACATAATATAAAAATTCTTCATATCAGTTTTCAATTTCCATCCCAGAGCATAAATCCCTCTGAGCTCAGAACACTACTGCACACTTGTTATTTTGCTCTTCTTATCTGGTGAACTACACATGCACCTATAACCCCGACAACTGAAAAACACAATAATAAACAGAATCACCACACCAAGTCAATCCCCAGACCTGCTAACATGTGCATAAAAACAAATGAAACTTGGTATTTTCAGTAGATTCCGGTTGATTACAGGTTGAAGTAAAACAGGAGACTTTGATTTTATTGTCTGTCAGTAAGGGGACATTTGTCTTGCGGCCTGTGGATCTACTAGGATAAATCTGATTACAGCATCATAGGTGGAACCCTGTTTATTCATATAAAGCTGCTCAGTGGCCACCATGGCTTCACAGCCCGGCACTGGTCCTGGAGGCTTGTTGCCTGTACGCATACAAACTTTAATATGAAACATCAAATACATTAAAACACGGCTTTTCTCAGATGTGGATTACAATGTCCACATGTGGTGCACATCTGGCCATCGTCATTACCATCGGAAGGAAGGCTCATCCTGATACAAGCAGCCAAACACGGACCCTCCACAGGTGGTCGGTCTCACTATGAGATGTGGTGAAAAGTTTCAGCAACCTCAGACGATCTCGAGGCTGGAGGTTGTCTTTCCACATCAGCCGGAGCTACATGACGTGGCTCAGGCACCTGGTGAGGATGTAGCGCTCTCCAAGGTGCTGATTAAGCGCAGGAACAGTGGAAGTGTCAGAACTGACTCAGGTGCCAGGTCGAATGTGCCGGCAGGAAGAAGCCAGACAAACACTGAGGCTGTTTAATTACTGGGTCCACCTATTCATGTGGCTACATTAGTTATTTCTCCTGGTCCTCCCTGGCTGTTCCTGGTGTGCCTTCACCTGATAACATGATCTTCACAGGTACAGAAAAAGTGTGATAGTTTGCAGTATGATTCTGTACTTTCCAGAGATTGCCAGAGTTTAGTCACAATGATGGCTGCAGTGCCTGCTGTTTTGTTAAGTCGTGTTTGTGGTATTCCAATGGTAATAAAACTCAATTTTAGTGCAGCTCCACCTCCTGTCTTTTAACTGCACTCGAGGTTTGGTGACTGACTTTTTTTTTTTTTTTTTTCCTCTGCAGGAGAACTGGAAATGACCAGCTGGAGGGAGACCTCAAGATAAACTCTCTGCACACATGGGGGGACTACATCTCCAGCTAGTCTGGAAGTGCCTTGGAATCCCATAAAAGCCGGAGAAAAACACGTCCTGGCAACCCAAAGTATCTGAACTGGAAAATGCATACATTATATAACAAACGGTGTACTCAGGCAGCACTGAAGGCAGCCCACACGCCTGCACACACACATGGACACAGGCGCCCTTCATGGAGCTCTTTACAGTCTAGTTAGGTAACCTGACAGCTATCTGCGCCGAGAATTTCCCATGAAATTAATTTTTCATTGTATTAAAAATGTTCATTTGGATGAAACCGTCCCCTGAGTTCAAAACTCGGATACATTAATTAACCGTGCCACGTTCGGGTCAAAGAGTCTCACTTTAAAAAGTAGAGCGGAGGATTTGTGGAGGGAGCTGAAGGATGGCTCAGATGAACCCCTGTCAGCGTGTGAGAATAGATTCACGCCTCAGATTTAACAAACAACAGCATTTCAGCTGATTCATTTTGAATATTTACGACATCGTGCGCAAGACCACATTCACGTGAATCACCTGAGACAGGGTATGAATTTGTTTTTTTTTTAAAGACTGGTATTTTACAAGGTTTCTGACTCATCCTCTACCAAAGTTCACAATGCCAACTATGTTTTCGGTGCTATTTATACGTGTTTTGGGTCGAGAGAAGATACAAAACTTCTGCTGTGTTCAAAGGACATACTGCAACACACATGTAAATATATTGATATGAAATGATAATAGTATATTTTTAATTTATGTTTACAATAATTACTGGGAAAAAAAACAATGCACTGGAGAGGTAAAAGTTCTGTTACCACCCCAAAAGGAGACCATCCTTCCCCTCCAGTCCTGACCCACTGTGATATTCTTTCCCAATGTGGTATCCCATAGCAATAGGACTCCTGTACACAGGGACTGCAGCCATGTTAATCCACTGTTGATCTACCCTCGGATCAAGCTGTTCCGAAATCAATAAAGCCATGAAAGCTTGCCTTCTGGTCTTCATCACATCCTTTACATCTTCTTGGTTAATACACTTTGATACAGTGCTGCTCTTGTTATGTTTTTTTGCTTTGGTGCCAGATGACTGTGAATTAAAAAAAAACTATCAGCATTTACATTTTCTGTATTCAGTAAAATCCCCATCACTTGAACATTAGATAGCAGGGGCCGATAAAAGGACGGTAAAGTGTTTCAGACTGTGTTTAGAAACTGAAAACAGAAGGCGAATAACCCACGTGGTCATAACCAAAAACATGACTCAAATGTTATATACTGAAAAAACAAAATATTCCTACAAGGATTTAAGTAGTGATATGTCTAGAATTACCTTTACCATTACATTGCTAACATTCCCAAGAACTCCTAAAGGGTTTTAAAGATTTGCTGTAACAGTTGGAACACCAGGGTCAAAAAGTTTGAGCTCACTCTTTAGAAAACCTCTATATTGCATTTGTTTCAAATGTAACACTATTTTTTCCCCTTAACTATTTGTATGAAAAATTACCATGAATATCACAGTATTTGGTTTGTCCCCCCCTTTTTGCTTCATTTTGAGCGTACACTCAAGCTGGCATGGACTCCTCAAGTTTGTGCAAGCATTCTGCCACATCACAAGACGCTTTGTGGAACTCTGTCAAATCATGCTGGCAAAATCGTGGAGTCCGTGCCAGCTCCAGTGCACGCTGTCATTAAAGCAGAAGGGCGAAATGTAAAATACTAAGATATTCTGAAATTCATGGACATTTTCCAAAGATTCTACTTTTCACTCAACTTGTTAAGCGTTATCTTTTGTAATGAACAAAAAAGTGTTCTGCAAAAAAGTATTAGTGATAGTAAGTATTGTGTCAAACTTTTTGACTATATTGTATATCGGAGACAATCAGGGACACTATAAAAAGTTGTTATATGAATATACACATATTCTTCAAAATTCTGAAAATCTGAGAAAGAGGTCAGAACTTCAGTGTCCCCCGATCATCTTCCATACATGCAAACTGTATCAAATTTCACAAGATTTACTTATTTTAAAACTTGATTTTCTTTTTATGATATCCAGTTTAAACCTCTCAGCCTTTTTTTCTGTCTGATTGAACTGTTACATATTGCTGCACGACCCAGTGGTATTTTCTTTTACCACATATGCTATACAACTTGAAAGGGATGGAACATGGACGAAACCATAATTTATCAGCGTAGATTATTTTGGTTTGATCGCATCTTTTCTTTCCTTACTACATAAAAAAACACAAATGTAATAATAAAAAGCACCTCGTGTTAGCCCGAGGTTGTCAATGTGTTTAAAAATACCATTGGCACCGGTGGACTCGGAGTCACCACACCCCCCTGGAGCCCCCATGTCTCAAAAAAAATGGCAGAGGCAAATGCATTGTGCTGAAATTAACTTTAAAGGTGTGCTGTGTCGTTTTGGAAAACGCATTTTAATCAGAAGAGAAAGATCTTCATTGACTGATTTTTGCATGCGTAAAACAAATTAAATAAATAAACTCTCTTTGCTTTCATGACTGAATATACAAACAGACCTTAAAGGACAACACAATTTCACTTGTTTATATGTGGCGGACCCTGCCACCTTTCTAGGACAACAGCTTGTTTATTCAGTGATGGAATTTTTTTTATATATATCTTTTTTTTTTTTATTTCTGAGCATTATCACCTCATTGATTCTTTTAAATATTACAATTCTGAGTTTGAATTTCTTCCCTAAACTACACATTGTCCCTTTAAAGTATGAGGAATCCATCTAATTTGGTCGCATATCAACGAATGATTACTGTATGAAGTGACTGTGAATGAACAGTCCTTAATGAAGGCTCTATGAAGACACTGACTGATCATGTGTTGCAGGAACGATACACCCTGCTTTAATTCGTGCACTGAATCACCATGAGTCGTGCACTGGTTGACATATGGTGGGTCGCCTATATGACTTGCACTCGTTGCCACTTCAGTCCACCACATCTGTAATCGGCAGGTCCCAGCCTGCAGCCCCCACCGAGGCTGGATTCCACTCCACATTTTGTGTCCCGCTTTGCCTCGCCAGTATATGTAACGTGCCCACGGAGCGCTCCCCTCCACACAGCGTCTCCAGCTCAGCTCAGCTCCGCTCAGCTCAGCTCAGCCTAACGCAGCGCAGCCAGCAGCGGCTCCAGTCTGCGGAGCGAAGTTGAGTCAGCGCGCAACGCGGGGAGAGAGACGCACCGCCCGGATTCATGTGGCACCTCTATGCTCGCAGTCCTCTTCTCTTCTGCGGCGCCGGGGGGACTCGCTTTGCTTTGGGGAAATGTGTTGGTAGACACTAACAGCTGAGTTGCAACCATTTTTTTTTTTTTTTTATTTTTTTTTAAGTACCTGCGGATCCGCCGCAGGGGAGTTTTGGATACCGCAGAGACCCCTCGACAGTTAAGGACCCTCTCAGAAGTGAACCATGCTGAGACTAGAGACCATCATTTGCACTTTTTCCGTGCTGTCTGTGGCGGCGAGGGCAGATTTTAAGGCGCGGAATTGCAGCGAGGTGAGGGAGGCTTGCGCCGCGAGGGGCTTCAGCTTCGCACATGTTCCTCTTCAGGAGATCCCAGGTAAGCGTGGACCCGTCGAATTCCCCACACTTGGAAATAATATAGGTAATAATAATAAAAATAAAAAAAATGAAGGCTTATGTGTGAAATAATGTTCAAAAGTTAAAAACATCCATGCAGCTCACGCGTGATGCGGAGTCATTCCCGGGACCGCATCACACGCATCAACCACCTGTCACGCACAAAGTTGCGCAAGAGTCGGACCGAGCAAAACTTTTAAACGGGAGACACACGAATAATTAAGATCGACCTATGACCTGCTGGGTGAGCTGCCCTCCTGCACCCAGCTCCCCTCCTCAGTGAAGTGACAGGCCTGCTGTTATCAGGGAGGGGAAAAAAAAACACCAAACCCTCATTTGAACACACAACCCCGGGGCTATCAGTTTACGTGAAGCGGTTTGCTGATCGTGTCTTCATGCAGCGATAACAATGTACCATCAGCCAGCATATAGTGAATGTAGAAAGAAAAAAAAAAAAAAGAAAGTCCCCCCAGGCAGCAGCTGTGGCAAGAGATGTGTCTGCGTGCGTCCGGCAGAGGTCTCCGACTGTGCTAACCAAGCAGAGATAATGAATGGTCAACTCTGCAGATTAACTCCTGTCCTGCGAAAATGAAGTGAGAAGGTGAAGTGGAACTGCTGGCTCCTGCAGTGGCTCAGCAGCAGCAGCAGCAGCAGCAGCAGCAGTCCATAACCTGGAGCCAGTCATTCTGCATAATCTCAGCTATTACCCCCAGGAGCAATTATTTTAAATACCTTATTGAATGAATGGCACATCCAGGCCTGCTTGCACATGGGCCTGTGACGCCAGAGCCTGTATAGAATGAATCATGCATGCAAAATGAAAAAGGTGTAACAACGTTTAGCTGGAGCCTCCACCTGCCCTCAGGAAACTAAAGTAGAGCTTTGACAGATTAGACGTCGACTATTACATTAATCGCCAGCTATTTTGGTAATCGATTAATCGGTTTGTCTAAATGTTAAAGAAAAAAAAACATCATAAGTATCTGATTCCAATTTCTTAAACATGAATATTTTCTGGTTTCTTTACACCCCTTCTGACATTCAACTCAATATCTTTGGGTTGAAACATTTTTTTCACCATTTTCTTCAGTTTCATAGACCAAACAACTCACCAGCTAATCGAGAAAATGATTAAACGGATTATTCGGCAATGAAAATGGATGGCCTACGAGTTTCAAAAACACATCTGTATTCTCCATAACTGGATGTAAATTCATTAATTAGCTGTGGCATGGATATTAATACATGCTGTTTGAGCAGCTCAGATCATTTTAATTAAAATGACCTCAGTCGTCGCAATAATATTTCAAATGTCAGAAACCGAAGAATTGTATTGTGTTCAGTTATGTGATTTCACACAATTAGTAAAATGATGATCGTCTGAAGTCATGTACTATATTCTTTTTATTTCAATCTGATTCTGATGAAAAATAATTAGGCGTGTTAATAGGTGGGGATTTTTTCTTTTTCGTGGTGCCCCAGCTGAGTCGTCTCTCCAGGTCATTGTTATGCTTCAGTGCCAGTGATTCTCTCTGCAAAGCAGGAAATCTGGCACAAGTAAAAGCCTGCATATTTGATAACAGGCACACCTGTTCAGCGATGGGCTGAATAACCAACTGATTAAATCCTTTGGATCCGTGACTCTGACATCACAGCTAATCTCCCAAATGAGTGAAAAAATTCAATCTCTCTCATCTGCGAATGACGCCATCCTGAATAATTGTCTTTTGATCTGGTCTTTGAAAGAGTCATAACCTTACATGTCTGCCGGAGAGACAACGCGTTATCAACAGCTCAGCACATTCGCACGGTGATGATGGACGTGTCCTTCAGGCTGCAACGTATCGCCTCTCACAGCATTCGACCTAACAGTGGAGATACGTTCATTTAAAATCTATGATAAAGAAATAAGTATCCCAGCAGAAACACTTCCAACTCTGAAGTTTCATAATTGGAGCTGATTTTAAATGGATTTACTGATTCCACCGAGTCTACTAAAAATTGAGAAGATGCTTGAGACATTTAGTGTTTTATCTTTATTTTCTTTTATTAAAAATATTTGGCTGGGTCGTCACTAAGACGACTGGAAAGTGTCCTGATGTCTCATTTAAAGTATCGTGGTTTCACATATCTAATCACAGTGTTGAACAGTGGTCTTTCATTAAAATAATCCAGTGGTTTCATGCTTAAAAATGTATAAACGCAGTGTTGAACAGCGGTCTTTCATTAAAAGAATCCAGTGGTTTCATGTTTTAAAATGTTTAAATGCATTGTCAAACAGTGGTTTCTTGTTTAAAATATGTAAGTGGTATTACGCTCAAAAAACGTTTAGTGGTCTCTCGTTTAAAAAATATCCAGTGGTTTCATGCTATGACAGGTACAATTTTGAACCTATCCATGGTTTGCAGAAATGTAAACTGCCATCGTTTCATTCATTGCCTGAGTTGTCTCTGAAAACAGGTTGTCGAACAGTGGTCTCTCGTTTAAGATATCCAGTGGTTTCATGCTATGACAGGTACAATCTTGAACCTATCCACGGTTTGCAGAAATGTAAACTGCCATCGTTTCATTCATTGCCTGAGTTGTCTCTGAAAACAGGTTGTCGAACAGTGGTCTCTCGTTTAAGATATCCAGTGGTTTCATGCTTAAAAATGTTTAAATGCAGTGTCGCACAGTGATCTCTTGTAGAGAATATCCAGTGGTTTCATGCTTAAAAAGGTATAAACATTGGGTTCTTGTTAAAAATAGCCAGTGGTTTCGTGCCATGACAGGTACAAATTTGAAGCGATCCATGGTTTGCAGAATGGTAAACAGTCTGTTCTGAATTGTCGTTGAATTAACACAGAGTGTCTCTAATCAAAGTGATCTCAGTACTTTGAACATTTCATCCATTTCATTGCGTTTTGATATACCGTACTTGTTTGAGCGTTTCAAAGCAAACACAGCGCTGCACATTCCTGCAGCCTTTACGTTCAGTATTTTCATGCAGCGGGTTTGTAATATTAGCAGGTTTAGAAGGTGGCACTTGAGGGGTTAAGAGCGTCCATGCGGCAGACGGGGAGCCTCTTCAGTGATTGCATTGCGCTGGAGTTAATATTCCCCTACTTGTTGATCAGTTGGTCCCTGTGGGACTCGGTGTAGCGTGGCTCTTTAAGCTCCCCCCTATAGCTTATTGTAGTCTGTCAGACTTACAGCTGCCATCGCACTCGATTAACTCTGATGATCTGGCGAACACGTCTGCCTTCATGCCGCTGGTCCACCCTGGGAAATGATGCCTCTACATACATTCATGTTAAATCACTGCCCTTTGCTGTTGGGTTTCTTGAAATCACTGTCATTATGTGAGCTATGCAGAGCCTCCAACATCCAATTGTGCAGACTGATGGATGTGTATGTGCCCTTGCAGCTTTTGATGTGAGATGCCATCAGAGACCATGTTATACAGAAAAATATGTGACTGTCTGTCTCAAGTTAATTCCATCACACTGCTGTTAAATTCTACATTTACACTCAGTTTTCGCCTTTCGAGTTACGATCCCGTGGTAGGCTTTATGGCCAATATGAGGCACTCATTGCAGCCATTAGAAAAATGCAAAACCGAAACAACAGCAGGGTGTTTTTTTGATGAGCTTTGTGTTCCGCACCACTTACAATGCTCAAGCACTGCTACAGTATGTTTTTCTTGGAAAGCTTCTGGAGCCCAATATTTTGTTGTTGTTGTGTTTGGTCAAACAGAAGGAACCAGGTCAGGTGGAATGACAGCAGTGGAGTCAGTGTTATTGACAGAAATGCTGTTATGATCTAAAGCCTAAAGGCTCAGCCGGTGCAGTAATTCCACAAGACTTAGGCGATGCGTCCGCCTGCTGACCAGGCCGCGGCTGGAGGCTGTCAACAGCTACGAGGTGAAACCAAGGGGGCATGAACTTGAGGTTTGCTCTAAAAAGTCTTTGACTATCTGCATGTCGAAAGTAATGCCCAGAGCATCTCCCTCAACACAGAAGACTTTATTTAGATCAATTTTATTTTTTTAAACTGGAAACCCCAGCCTTTAAAGTCCACTTCTTCCTTCCTCTGGTGAAAGATCAGACCTGCACCCCGTCATGTCCCCGCCGTCTCAGTTTCAACTCGACGTCTGAGACAAGACGGCAAGATATGGAAAGTGAGTCATGCAGCAGACTTCTGGATTCAATGGGGAACTTCTTAGCATGTCATATTCTGTGCTATCATTTGACGTCCGGCTCTGTTTACTCCCAGCCAGGAGATGGAGATGGGACAGAAATAACGGCGCTGATATTTTATGTGATACTTGGCCGCCTGCACACTGAGGCAAACGATCTCTGCTGAAGCGTGTAATGCGCACAGGTTCTCTACTGTCATGTAATGGGATGGGGAGGTTTTAAAAAGCGCTAAATGGGAGCGCCTAGAGAGGGAATGGCCAGGTGACTTTGTTAGCCCCTGCAGCATACGGCAGCATCGCTATGATGTATTGTCAGATCATTGTGACCTTCCTGTCTGTCACACATGTGGCGGCAGATCTGCCAAGGAAGTCCTGAGGGCGTTTTTTAGGGTTTCTGGTGTGTTTATGCTTTCACATTGCCTTTTTCAAATATAAAATATTTGTGATAGATTTGCAGATAATTGGACGTCTGGGATTGATAGTTATTGTTTGAGTTTGTCCAC
The DNA here is from genome assembly GCA_039737535.1 of Lagodon rhomboides. Classification (NCBI taxonomy): domain Eukaryota; kingdom Metazoa; phylum Chordata; class Actinopteri; order Spariformes; family Sparidae; genus Lagodon; species Lagodon rhomboides. Next base: position 16,300,879 of record CM077790.1, read on the forward strand.
GGTGGCACCAGCGTTTGAGGCGCCATTCGGCTCCATAATGTAATGTGAATGTGTCCTACTGAGACGCAGAGGGGGGGCACTATCAGGGGAGAGGAATCCAAACAATCATCATTTTTCCGGCTGCGGAGGGGATTTCTCAAACTCTGCCTCCATCTCTGTGTCATCAATCATGCTTATGAATGCCAAAATGGCCTCATGATGGGCTCTCTCTGCGGGTGTTCCCGCTGAGAGCTGCAGGAAACATTGTGTCCTGCAATTGTTTCAGGGTTGCAGCACTGGAGGCAGAACAACAAAACACTTAAAGCATATCAAAAAGCTTAAGGAAGGGTGATGTGATGATTTCTATTTATTTATTTTACTTTTGCGCCTCATTTTAAATTGATGAGATACATTTTAATTTAGCATTAATTGTATATGACATCGTATGGTGTGTGGAGGTGTTGTCGGTACATTTTTACAGTTAAGTGTTTTTCTTGGGATTCTGCGTGAGCACGAACATTTCTGCCGAGCCGTTTTCTTAAGTTCGCATGTGAGATTCTTGTATTCGTGGCTCTGCCCTTCCTCTTCTCAGTCGTTTAAAGTGGAGGTCGCTCAGCCTCATGAAAGTGATGACGAGCAGCATTCTTCTGAGCCCCTGTCAGAGTTTAGAAACGCTTGAATCAAAATCGAATGGCAGGTTGTTTGCTTTCGCTGCTAGCGCACGCAACCAAATTTGATTAAACCCCGCCCGCACGTCTTGATTTAGCATATTAAGTAGATTGTTCTTTAGAGTGTTGATCTGAAATTAATAACTACTTTCAATAGCTATGAATTTAATGCCAATAAAGTATCCATGAATATTTAAACAAGGAGTTCTTAAGTAAATATGAAACCATCTCAATTTAATAACTGTCTCTAGAAAACGTCTCTTTTGTGCCTCAACCTAAAGGTCAAATTCATAAAAGAAAGTTGGTTTTTGGGCTCGTCAGCCGACCCGACCTGCGATTCCGTCGGTATTTGACGAGCTGGGAATGAGACTCAAAAATCAACTGTCTCACAAATTGGACCTTCAAGTGAGAATGGGTTTAAGTTATAGCTATAACTCCAGGGCTAAACTTTCTTCTCTGCTCTAATGAGAAGGTGACAAGTGAGACAAAAGAACTTGGCTCTGGTCTTGAGGAGTTGAAGCATTTATTTTCAGACAAATAGCCTAACTTTACACACACACACACTGCAAGTTTACAACTAACATTACTGTGAACTTCACACTCTTTGTTGCACACACGCTCACGCTTTCTCTTGACAGCATGTCTGCTAACATTACACACTCAATGTATGCCGCGAGTTACTCCTTATAAGAGTGTGCTGCTTTGAAAAAAAAAAACCCAAAAATAACATACCACCACAAAATCCCAGATGCTTAGGCGGAAACCCTGATTTGATCTACATGAGCAAACAAGATGAGCGAGAAGGCTGGCTATTCCTATGTAGCTGTTCCTTCTATTCCTGTCACCAGGACGGATTCCCCACAAAATAATTTTGTAAGTCATAAAGTTGAAAGAATTTATATATGGTGTAGTGCTGAGGATGAATTGAGGAGTCTCACATCCTGAGGAAAGAAGCTGCTCTGTAGTCCGCAGTGGTTCAGCAGCAGATACTTCAGTATTACCAGACGGCAGCAACAACCGGCTTATAATGTAACATTCATATTGGCTTTGCTACCGAGCTATATCCTGCTGCTGATTTATTAATATTAAGACACAATATTACAAGGGATGGTTGACAACTTGCGCTTGCATAATAATATTACTACCACTGAGCTATGAATCTGTTATGCGTCGGCCACGCTGCGCAACTTTCTGTATTGTTGTGGAGCTTTGCACACTACATGACTGATCGGTGACAGGGGGGCACACTTTACAGGATCCACACACAGAGACACGACATGGGAGTGACACAAGCCAAGTTGTTTGTGGGCTGATTTGCGGTGAAAAGAAAAGATTATGAGTTAGAGGAGGGATTAGGATGCACGGGCAGCGTGGATTATTTTCGCACTGAAGACGTTAAACTGCCTGCTCGTATTGTGGTACAGCGAGGATGAAACGCTCACAAATACTGAAAAGCTTCTGTGAATTCTTGTAGACTGTGGGCTATTACTGCTCCTTACAAATAGATGCATGATAAGACTGGCTTTAGAGAGCTGCTGTGGATGGAGAGAGAGAGAGAATGGAGAGGAGTGTATGCTCTCATTGGCCGGCACCTTTTGACCCCCAAAGTCCAGTTTGTTTGACTAGTGTGAGCGCTCAGTACACTTCCTTGACCCTGGCGTGGTTGGAAGAGGTGTGGGTAAGGTTGCTCATGCACGAGCACAAGCACAGGTGTGCAATGTGGACATGAAGTACAATCATGCATATTACGCTGCCTTGCATAATCAAGATATCCAGGAACGTGAGAGGGCTGTCTGTGACCAAAACGACACAAAATAACCAACAAAAAAGTCAGTTAAGTTAGTCAAGTTCTCTGTGTTGTTCCCCAATTTTGCTGCGACTGCGCTTCGACGTGATGACGTATGTACTAGACGTAATCGTGCTCAGGCCAGAGTGTGGCCGTAGCAGTTTGAGCGCAGGCCAGCGGGGGTCTGGGGAGGAGGGACAATCGTGCTTTGGCACAATGCGGAGCAACTGTATGCTCATTGCTATGCATCCTGCAAACATATAGAATCAAAAATAGTTTGCGTCTTTCCTTCACTTGCTTCCCAAACCAATGCACATGCTATCCGGATCAAGATCTTTACACCAGGAGGTGATGGTGCTGGTACCTCTTTTGTCCACAGGGGCCGCCAGAGTCGACAGAATGAAAGCTCCTTACAGCTGCTTTAATGTGAATGAGAGATGCGAAGTTTTCGGGGGCATGCCATTGTGAAGCTAATGTGCTGATGTATTTGTTGACCTTCAGTCAGAGATGTGTCTACACGACATTGTGCTGACATTTCTTTACACGCTGGAAAGGAACAGGTGTTTTTCATAAAGTGTTATTTTCTCTCATTTTCCTTTATTTCTTTACGCGTACATTATCTTTGTTGTCTGACCGACAGCCCAAAACCTGAATTATTTGATTCTGTCAGCCTTCAGTCTACGCAGAAATTCTCAGTTTAAGCCCCTAAAAGTCAGATATCTTCAGATGTGAATTTTGACATGTTTGGGGTTTTTTTTTTGAAAACTCACATCTTCGGGGGATTTCTGTTTTTTTTTTTTTTTAACAGCAGAAGCAGCTTGTGGATAATATTTCTAAACCCTAATCCTGTCTGTGACCCAAACTTTGTGTTTATTCTGTTTTCTGGCCTGCAGCAGGGTTTATGTCCAACTTTGCTGCTGCTCATAACCCTCGGTTGCTGTTATGTTAAAACAGCCTGCACTGTTTAAAACCAGATGAGATTCTAGTTGCCAGTTGGGCAGTTATTAAAGATTCTGTTTGTTTTGCTAATTAGCAGAGCATATTCTATGAAAAAGGAAATCATAATTCATTCACGTTACATTTAATTTCTTTCAATATAGCAACAAAGCTTTAGAGGCACATGAAAGAGATAGCACTGTAGCCTACTGAAGCTTGACCAAATACTGTAAGCCCGGCGTGCTTTGTTCACAGCGTTGATAAGCAGCTGTTATCATATAGGTTAGTGGAGGAGTGATGCTGCGAACGCAGCCATGAAGGATTAATGTTTGTGAAAACTCATTTGAGATAAATCGACTGTGAAAAACAAGGAAATGGATTGAAGTGATTCTCCTGAGACGACGTGGCAATAGCTGCTTAATGGTTTAAGAATCATTTGAAATGTGAAAGAATGAGTGCTCCTGCCGTCAACCAGAGATTGAATAGATGTTATTTTGATCTATTAGTTCCTGTCAACAACTGTCCAATTAAATTCTAACCTGGAGCCATTGAGAAGGCGCTTTTTTTTCAGTCCTCATTTAAGAAGCTGGCATAAACACATTTCCACTACGATCCTGTTTTCTTTTCTTTCTTCCTTTTTCTTTAAAATACTTTTTGACCAGTAAAGACGACATATGCTGAGTGCCGCATGCTTGATTTGTTACAAAAATAGCATTCAGCTCCTTTTGGTGGGTTACATCTCTCTCTCTATTTCAACCAGATTTAACTGATGCAGTGAAAATCTTTCTGTTAAAAGCTCACAATGGACTTATTCATGTTCCCACATCGAAGTGGAAGGTAGTTGAGAGGTGTTGCTTCTGGATAAATTGTGATATTGACTGTCACATTTTTTCTCGCCCGCAAATCCCAAATCATAAAAAGCCGCCAGAGTTATGTTGCTCCGTGAGATTATCAGATGACTGGTGTTGTTATTCAGACATTTCTGGCACATAGCTCTTACTTGATACCTGACTGCCTTGTCTGATTTATTTATTTTATTCTTCAGCATTGTTTACACGCTTTCCAGTAGTTGATAAAAAATTGTTTTTTTTTTCACGCCGCCCGTGGATCCTCGCTGACTTTCAGAAAAACAATCCTCAGGATCAACATGCGCTTCTCCATTGACACGTGGATCAAATCTGTAGCTTTTTGGGCTGTGACGTATAGCTGGCGCTTTTCCCCGACACCTCATCTGCCTGTCAAAACCTAGCCACCGTGAAACAAAGCCCCCCCTCAAATGCCTCGTTGCTGTCGTTGGATCTATCTTTAGCTGCGCGTCTGCCACTCCTGTCTTGTTGACAACATCTGACTAGACATGATGTGCAACTGGAGAGGATGTTTGCCATTACGCCGCTCCTGAGGACGCTACCGGTGCGGTGTGTTTGAGCGAGCCGTTGTTGTGCAGTTCACTTGTGTCCTCTCAGCTCTCAGTTAAGCACTCTGCTGACTGGAGGACACTTCCGCCGTAACAAGGTATCAGGGCTAATAATGGCCAGTGTGGGTAAACTAAGCTGTAAATGCTGAGTGAAAGGTAATGATCAGCGCCGGTCTCAAGGCCCTGCAGGGCTCCAAACAGCCACCAGCTGCTACCTGTAGTGCGGTCCTCTGCCATGCTCCACTTAGCAGGCTGACGCAGAAGAGAGTGGCTCGCCCGCTCTCGCCTCGTTCTCGGGGGCTTCTAGGCGTGCTGCCCATGTGGATCGAATATCCACAACCGGCTCCAAGTGCCTCCGCAAGACTTTTTTATTAGGCACTCCTCAATAAATATCAAAGCGGTGGCATAGTGCTACATGTGCTGATTATGCCGCGCTTGTCATTCCTAAATGTGCTGCACATAGTGTTAGGGAAATCCATACATTAATCTCGGCTGTAATGATATTGCTGCACTTTGCGGAAGGGTATGGTACATGAATATTCCACGGCTATTACCCTCGAGGTCAAACATGTTGTACTTCTTGGGTTGTATATTTATCTTCTTGACAAAGATTTATAAGGATAAGTCTAGTCTTAGTGGGTTTTTTTTTACGTGCAGGGGATTTTCTCACTGTACAATATACTGTAGGGCTGAAACATTTTCTTTATTATATATTTATCTGCTGAATATTTTCTCAATAAATCATTGGATCTGTTAAAAATAGCAAATAATTCACATCACAATTTTCCAGAGCCCAAAGAGCAAATCAAGCTGGAGGTTCGCTTATTGACAGAACCTGACAGAAACAGTCGATCATACATCGAAGTTAAGTCTGGGCGAGGTCTACCGAATTTCAGCCCAGTCTCCAGGATATACTGTCAGCAGTCAATGTTCCTTCAAACCACAGATGCTTAGGTTGACAAACGTGGCATATCATGTTCACATTATACGCCTATTAGCTGACTTTCACATTTGGAGGCGGCGTTATTACAGACAACAAGGCTGCCAAATGGACAACAGAAGTTTGAGTCACACACCTGGACACTTAGGGATATTTCGAGCCATTTTTAAGGAGACCTGCAGTCATTTTACATCTGTATTTGTGGCGACCACAACCGGCTGTTTTTCACAGGAAGTTGGGGGGTTCAGGAAGGCTGCCCTATAGCAGGATAGTCGACTTGCTCAAGTGAGTAGGAAGAATCATCGATTCCTCTCGCTGTCGCACTGACGGCAATCTCCAACTGTCTCAAAACTCTGGCTACAGTCACAAGCGAAAGAAGCGGGCCCCGTGCCAGGTTTAAAAGTGTCTTTGTTTCCAGAAAAAGGTGTCAGGAATTTGTTTATGTTTGGTCTCTGAAGCTTGAAACAAAGTTGAACAAGGGTGAATGACAATATGGTGAGCAGTCTGCCTCTCCTCGTCCTGCGCTCTGTCGGCTCTGAACATGGTTCAGCCGTTGGTTCAGTGAAGCAGTTTGAACCAGGTTGTTAAGTTGGAGACAGGTCTCTGTAAAGATGTGGAAACAACAATTTTCAGTTTCCCGTTGCTTGGACGTCATCAGAGAGTCCCATTTGTCCATTTCCTGTGACCAGACATAAGCAAGATAACGTCTCAGTGTCTGCTGCTCTTAATCCAAAACTTGTGCTTTCTTCGCCAATGTCGATGAATGTATTTCTGCCACAGGCGATAGGTGTTTCAGCAATGAAGCCCCAAAAATAAGTTTAAGAAACAAAAGTGTAGCTAAATTTGAAGGCGCTACCAGTCGCTGCATCTGCATGCGCCAGCGTTGCCAATGCCATGATCGAAACAAACACACTGATGGGAGAAAATAAACACTGCTGCTCAGCGTCACCAAGCCAAAACCAACTGGACATGGAGGCTCAGAGCATTGACCAGAAACAGCTTCTTTTTTTTTAATTAAAAACTGTAATCAATCACTAACCCTAATCAAAATTGTTACCGATTAATTATGTGAGATCAAGTAATCATTAATCTAATAATGTGTTCAGCTCAAATGGGATGTAATCACTTTGAACACCCCTGTGTGAGAAAAACCCAGAATCATCCTCTTTGAACCCAAAGCAGGAAGTATCAGCTGCAGCTTCAGAGGCAGTTTTATGTTCCAGTGTCACAGCGAAGCCTGGTTTTGGGAACGATTGACTTGCAAACAAAATATATTGTTTAGAAAACCTATTCCTCCGCAACACTTTCTTCAAAGCCTCTTAAAAATATTTTTTCTGCGGTGACAGAGGGCAGTTGTGCATTTATATTTCTCTCCTCAAAGACATTTCTTTTTTTTTTTTTTTTTTACCGCACATTTAAAAATATTTCAATATGAAACAGCGTACCGTTGAGTCAAGCCGTGGCTGTTTTATCGTGCGCACAGCCTTGCATATGGCATGTTGCAGTGGAATATCTTGACATATTTGGGGGAAAAAAAATATAGTGACACATTTGCTAGGAGTATGAAACTGTTCCAACATCTTTATTCCTGTCCCTTTTCCCTTCACGCTGACTCTCCCGAGGATGAAGAATACCATCATGCCATTGTACTGCGCCGCTGTTATTGTAGACTGTTTTATGTCAGTGAGAATTCATTTCCTTTTGAACCTGTCCTCATTCACCCAAGGACATACACTCCTCTGTATCAGCATCCCCCAGTTATTTAAAACGCGAGCATGCCTTTCATTATGACTTCTGACATGACCCAAAATGTGATAGGAATAATGTCATTCAGTTTTGATTGATGCAAGTTCTCTCTTGAGCGAGAAACTTGGCTATTCTGTACACAAAACCCTCAAGAGACGTTATTAAAAGTATGAAGGAAACGCTGTGTGGAATACACAGATTTATAGATCCATGCTGATGTTCGTATGGATTGCAATTCATCCTCAAGCAGAGCGGCTCCTCAGGATATGATGTACTTTCCTTGTCGAAGTCTGATTATCCATCAGTCGGGGGGGCATGTACGAGTGTGCTATACACTCTGAGGGGTGAAAGAGAAAATGTATGAATATCTATATAATACTACACCCAAACTACGAACATTAAGTAGCCGGGGTGTCTGAAAGCATATGACATTGAGCTATTATGATGAGTGTTGCATAGAATTGTGATTTACATCAACCTCTGGCTAACCTCTTGATTAAGATCTAACAAGGAGGTGAAAGGAGCGAGCACACTTCATCTGTTAGGGTCAAACATAATGAGACCCTTACAGTGCAACGTTCCTACATATGATGCTCATGAAGCCAGAATGTAACTAGCACATTCATTAATTCATACAGCGATATTATCCACCCACTTACTCCCTCGCAGACGGACTAATTCATTAATTCATCTGGTCGTGCATTTGTTCACACTTAGCCTGCCGAGGCATATGTCTCCAGTTAGCCGGCATCATTAATTTGCTTCCTCTCGGCTGCGATAGTGTTTTAAAGTGCGGGCTGCTTTGTGTTTGTGTCCAGGCTGTGGATTTCAGCCGAAAATGTCAGACTTTACAGCGGGATGTTTATCGGGAGTAACTCCCAGTGAGAATCGAAAGAGACGTACAGAAGCTGTCTATATGATGAACAGCAGTGGTGGATGTTTGAGAGGCAGGGTGAAAAAATAAGAAGGGGAATCACAGAAAGTTGCGATATGATTATAGTGAAGAGAGGGCACTTAACCATTTTTTGTCCACTGGAGGGGCAAACATGGGGCCACCAGGGGGGCAGATTACAGATATTTGGACCCTGTTTACTTAATATTCTGGAAAGTGTTTTCTGACTAATTGATGTCCACATTCTGACTAAAACACATGTATTTTGGATTGGAAATAAATAAAATAATTGGTGTGCAGCTCAGCCTCGTTGAAGACCAATCCTGTTAACCATCTGGCAAGGCAGGGAATTGGATTATCCAACCTTTTTCATTTTTTCTCGAGCTAAACGAACCTAAGCAAACGTCAAAGGAGCCATTTCATACCACAGTTAGCGATGCCAAATTTAGAAAAACAAATGGAATCAAACTGCTTAATTTCACTCGTTTCCACAAAGGTTTTCTTGTTTTTAAGCATTTTCATGCGGCAAATGGGTTTCTATGCTAAATCAAGGTGGATAAATCCCACACCACCAAGATGAGTGATGACAACAGGATGTCTTTTATTACTCAGAAAAAACATTTCTCGCAATCTTTTGTTATGGCTGTATCACCTGGAGCACCAGTGAAGCTATAAATCCAAACATTTTCAGAGCTTGGCTAAAGTGAGAGGATGGGATGGCAGATGAAATGCAAGATGACAGATACTTGGACCCTGTTTACTGAATAGTCTGGAAAGTGTTTTCTGACTAATTGATGATTAAAATCTTAAGATGCCTAAAATTTTTGTTAACCTAAAATTGACCAAAAATATTGAGGAGGTGACACATTCTGACTAAAAAACACAGACTCGAAATATAAGGAGTATGTATTTTGGATTGAATTGAGTGCAGTTGAGCCTGGTTGAAAACCGATCCTGTTAAACCAACCTAAGCAAATGTCAAGAGGGCCATTCAGACCACAGTAAGCAAAGCAAAATGTAATAAACTAAAAACAAAGTCACTCATTTTCATTTAGGTTTTCTTGTTTCTCATGTTGTCTTTGAATAAGTGACTTTCTTTGCTAAATGAAGAAGGATAAATCCCAAATCACCAAGATGATTGATGACAATGGGATGTCTTTTATTGGCCAGAAAACCATTTTTTTTGCAATCATTAGTCATGTCTGTATCACCTGGAGCACCAGGGAAGCAATAAATCTGAATATTTTCAGAGCTTGGATAAAGTGAGAGGATGGGATGGCAGATTAAAATGCATGATGGCAACAACAGGGTTTGGTAGGAAAAATAGGCAAATACTTGGACCCTGTTTACTGAATATTCTGGAGGATGTTTTCTGACGAATTGATGACTAAAATTTGAAGATGTCAAAAGTTTTTGTTGACCCAAAATATTAAGTAAATGACAAATTCTGACTAAAACACTCTAGTAAGCGTAGGATTGTGTCCAAAAAAAAAAAAAAAAAGCTGCCAAAACTTAGATGAATTTGAAGTTGCCTTTTGGTGATAAAATGATGTGACAAGGAAGAAGAAGGGACTGTACTGTACTGACACGAGGAATGCTGATCTCATTAGGGCAGAGTGTGGCTCTGAGTGTGAATCCATAAAAAGTTTGTCAGGGGGAACCATGGGACACAGCAGATGGCAGAGCACATATGCTGCGGGTCTCTTTGGCCAGGTACACTGATGAATACTTCTGAGGGTTGGCCTACCTTTGCTGCGATGCTGTGCTCGGACACTTGAATCTGCCGGCTGACTCATAAGTTGAGCTTTATGAAAGATGTACAAGCCATAATGTCTTCATATAGACTGAAACAGTTATTGCACTAATAGGCTTTTGAGTATTTCTCAAGTCATTTGATGATATTACGTAAAGGGACATGATTATTTGGTGATTGTGTCCTTCCCAGTGTTTCCCACACATAGACGGTACATGGGTGGGCTACCCAAGTATATTAACGGCCACCAAAGTATATTTGGCGTCCCATTTTAGCATTTTTATACTGTTATTCTCTATACGCCCCAGAGAACCACACCATCCAAAATTGGTTAACTGAGTGACAACCTGCCCTCGCTCTACCCCTCCTGTCTACCGTTAATCACAGATTCACTGCAGGGAAATGAGAAGGAGAATTAAGGACGCTCTCTTAGGCTACATCCCTCCTGTACAAGCATTGATTGTGATGCGACCACTCCTATTTAACATAGGCCTACGTATGCCGTTGTTTCATTCTAGCTTGAAGTGCCCCTGGTTGTTGCGATGTCATTCGGCACCACGTCGATTTCGACAGGCTACATAATTAGGAACGAGCGTCCTCCTTACACAAGATGAGAGAGAGAAGCAGAGGTGCAAGGCAACTGACTAACAATCGCATTTAATGTTGTTAAATTTTCTCTCTTCATTATATCAAAAAAGTGGAAACGCTTGCATGGAAAGTTGAGTTTTGTAACTTTCAAACAGACTCTAACAGAGCCAGGGGTTAGGTGCAAGGCTGCAAGATCTTTAAAAAGGGCAATTAAATGTGACAGACTAGGACCAATTATGTGTTAATGTATGCACTTTTGAAATGATAATTTGCTACACCACTAATTATTGTGATGGGGGGAGCAGAGAAAACTAAGGAGTTTGGATGTGAAAGGATTGCAACCAGCTGAATACCCCTCACCTCAGAGACGGAGGTCCAGGGGTTCATCAGTTGTTCTGAACTGTTACCAATGACAAGTGCATGATGGACATCACTAACTTAAAGAATGGAATAGAAGAATATGCCTTTATTGTCACTATACACATGCACAATTATGCTTTTTCATTTTTTCTTTTCCTTTAGTCTTTTATATGTTTTTGTGCATGTTAAAGATCTTAAAAAGTTCAAAAATGTCAAAGTCCACACCAACAGACGCTCCTCTCTCCCACAGAAAACACAGCTCCTGAAACGGCCCATAGCCCCGCCTTTAATTCCGTGACTTTGTGACATCACATTATGTCACCATGTCATACATTTGCATAATTTATGCCTCAGCACAGCTGCTCTGTTGTTGTCAGCAGTGCTGGCTCAGTCATGTGTGAGCTGACCAATCAGAGGAGACTGGGTATTCAGGAGGGCAGGCAGTTAAAGAGACGGGAGCTAAAACAGCTGCAGCACTGGACAGTTTGAGAAAACTGATCTCTGAGCTTTGAAGCATTTAAACCTATTCTGGTAGTAACCCAAAATAAAATAATGATCCTTAAAACACCTGTCTCCTTTAATAAACATAAAACATGAAAGCAACAGTGAGTACAGATAAACAAGACAGAAAAACTATTTAAATCTATTAAGTAAGAATATTATTCCACAAACAACCTCCCTCAACTTGCTGCCAGCAGGCAGAAGCTTCACATTTGAACACCACTTAAACCTGGCGAGCAATGGGAAAAGAACATTCATATTGTATTTACAGTGCATAGAATATAATGCTGAAGTCTAAAACAGCAGTTATGCATTGTTACATGTGAATACATCTCAGCCGGAAGACCGTAGAATTTAAACATCTCTGCACTGCCTCATCAGCATTGTTAATAAGCCAGCTGATTGACACTCCACTGGCAATTTGATTACAGACAGGGAGGTGACATGAAGTAATTGCGACGTATGATGACAGCTTGTATAGGTGTTAATAAACCTCTAAGTGCATGCATAAAACCTCTCTCATTAAATCTCAACTTTGCATTTTTCACTGTGCGGAAACACTTGTGACATAAAATCAGTATGTATTTCGTCTGTTTTTGTTATTAATATGTTAATGTGAGTTGGAGCTGCTGCTCTATATGCATGTTAAACATGATCTGGTGCCGCGGCTCGATGTAAACCGATGCGTCCTCCTGTTAGAGGACAGGGAATGGGTTAGTACAGTAAAGTAAAGCTTGGGCAAGTCTCCTTGTTTCACCCTCAGAGTCATCTGAATTCTGAATGACTCTCCAAGAGCCAGCTTTGATACGAGGCTATTAGTGGGAAATATTTCCCCCTGAAGTATGGCTTGCTCGGGATCGACTTCAGGTGGAATTCATACTTGGTTCCATACCAGCAAAATAAAAAACAAACAGAAGCCCATCTGCATAAGACTTGGCTCAGTGCAGATCCAGTCAGTAAAGAAACGAATGATCCCAAAGCTGTCATAAGACATTTACCTGAAGAAGAAAGTGTTTCCACAAACCCTTTGCAACCCTCCTGAGCATTAGCACATCATTCTGTTTTTCTGTTTAAAAGACAGAGAAGCTGACAAAGTTTTGAAACAACAGTACAGCATACTTTAAAGTCTGACATATGGCAGTGTTTCCCACACATATATTATACTTGGGTGGGTCGCAAGTTGTGTTTTTGGCGACTTTCTAAAACGTATTGCTGATGAAGAGAGCGGATAATGTACATTCTTTAAGGTAGACAATTAAAGCAACACTATGTAGGATGGTTAACGTAGGCAAAGAAAGAAAGAAAGAAAGAAAGAAAGAAAGAAAGAAAGAAAGAAAAAAGTTCAGGTGTCTCAGTATGACAGAAGGAGAGTGAGAAGCATGGCTGAAAATTTTTGCCAACAAGATGTTTATTACAAGTCCAAATGCTGCAGTCCTCACAGTAGATCATATGTTTATGTGTTGTAGTTGTACAGTAAATGGTAGAAAATACAGCTCTAGATCAGTGGCAGGTTTTGTTTGGAGAAACTTGCTGAGTTCCATAGAAATGCTAACAATGGAGCTGTATTCAGCCAATTATGTCTGGCAGCGGACAAGTGCAGCACCAGCTCTCATCTCCAACTACTCACAGCACAGCAGACCGTCCCTTTTCACAAAGCCATGAACCAGCAACGTAAATACAACTCCCAGTTCAAAAAAAAAAAAAAAAAAAGGAGATGCTGTGTAAAATGGAAGTAAAAACAGAATTCAATCATTTGAAGCAAACTGTATTTACCAACAATGGTTTTTCTTTGTACAATCATGTGTTACACAGAGTGGTGAACCTCGCCTTTCATGGATGCCCCTTTCATACCCGATCATGAAACTACCACCTGTTACCAGTGAACCCGTTTACCTTTAGAATGTTCTAAACAGGTGTTTTTGGAACATTTCACAACTTTCCAGGTTGTTGTTTTTTTTGTTGTTCCTGGCCCAAAAATATTTGAAACATGTTGCTGGCATCAAATTCTAAATAAGCATATATCGAAAAACAAAAATGAATAAAGTTGATGAGATAAATCATTAAATATAATGTCTTTGTACTGTGTACTGTCAAAAAGGATTAGAAACGCTTAAAGGATTCTGTTTGATTTTTGTTTTGAAAAGCATCCACACTGGAATCGGGGAATATTTTCATCAACAAACCGAGCATACAAATCATTGGCAGAGAAGTAGATTGTGCCACAGGACTGGTTTGAGAAGTTTCTGTTCCATCACAGTCTTTGATCGTCTGAATACAAATGCGGTGTTATACATCTGGGAGATCAACAGCTGGGGAAGCTGGCCTATGTGTGCACTGTATGTGCATAGGGTGTAAAGATATGAATAGAAACAAACGTGTAAGCACTGTCACCATTTACAATTGACTGATGTAAGTGAAAGTGTTGGGGGGGGGAATTTAATCTGTAGTTCACTAAAATTAGTTTGTGCCCTTTGGATCCTATTAGTGGACAGGAAGTGAAGTGTCAGTCTAAGAGCCCACACATCAGACCGACATTAGAACTAGCAGCGAGGATGACCGACTGCCGCGTCGCCTCGCTTTGAGGCCAAACATCTGCACTTGAACACGCCGCAAGGACCAGAGGAAATAACTCTCCATACCACCAGGTGGCGGTAGTTTGTATTTGTCATTCAAAAAGTTCAAACAGAAGACTCTGGACTGCAGATATACAAATCGTTTTCGTGATGAAGCAGCCTTTTACACCACTTTCGTGAATGTAGCCACTTCTGATTGAGAATATGCCGGACAAAAAGTTGCAAATGGCACTGGTGCAGAATCAGAGGTGAAAAAATAAGGAGAAACCACACTACACGGGTGAAATCATGGATACTACAGCAACAGGCTAAAGGGCTTTTCCATTCCTTTTTCCATTTCTCTTTTATGCACCTGTTCACTTATCTAAACAGCCAATCAGAGTGATTTCTCTTCAAAAAAGCTGCCAGCAAGGACCTCAGCAGCGGTGGTCAAATTTAAACAGCAGCACTTTGCCGCATGTAGGGGAAACACTGTAGCCATGTAAACAACTCCAACACTCCCCTGGCTCTCCGAGCTCCCAGTCTGAACCGCTAGTGCACAGCTAACCAAGCTAACTAGCTGGTGGCAGCTACAGACAGCTGTTACTCTGGTGGTATGCTGCCCCCTGTTTGTTTCGAGTGTAAATGGTGGACAATTCTTACATATTGCACCTTTAAATTGTCACCAAACATTTTAGTAACTTATAATGTGCTTAAAATACTGCACTGCTTAAAACACCAGATTATAGCGTTTGATTTATGAGCAGTTTAAAATACAGTATACATATGGTAATTTATGAGTTGATAGCAACTCAGAGTTTATAATATTTTTTCTCATCTATCTGTATAATATTACAGTAACCGTGCGTCTTATCTGCAGTCTCCTCAGATAATGGGTTTAGGTTCAGATTTGCCCGCCGGTCACAGGTGCAGCTGCAGCAGCCGAGGCTGAACAGTCTTTACTATAGTCTACCTATGAGAAACGTCCACATGGTGATCTGCCAAACGTCAACAGCATTAACATTACTCCAGTATCAAGGAGAGCCCACAGCACAAAAACAAGTCTTTTCTCTTTAAAACCATAGCAGGGACATAAACCATCCTCACTGTAAGATCAGCAGAACAGTTTACAGCCACAAATCCACCACAGTTATCTGGTTGTTTTCTAGTATTGTCACTCTCACAACAACAGAGAAACACACACACAAAGTATTTATTTTCACTTACCTGTCTGTGTGCTCCTCAAAGATACCTGCCGGCTCAACTTCACGATAATGAATAATAATGAATTATTCAGTGAACTCCAAACAACAAACTAAACGCAAGTTAATATCCACTTTCACACGAGCGAGATTCACAATAAAAAGCTCCTTTGTCTACCACATCTGTGAACCAGATTTTTGTTTTGTGGTGTGAAATAAAAAAGGGCTAGAATGTACGTCAAATGCATTTTGCAACTGACTCATTAATATCAAGTTAAAGTTATTCACTTTTAAAAAACATTTTTGCTGAGTATCACCAAAAAGAGAAAAAAGAAGTCATAATGTTGCTTTAATTTCCTCTCAATCAAAAAAATGACAGCCAGACTAAGAAATGATTTGAAAAACTAAACTGAAAACATGAAATAAAACACAGACAAGTCGAGTCGAGCCAGTGCATGTCACTTTAGACAATAACATTTTTAGAATCTAAAATATCCTGCTTCCATTACATTTTGTTGTCACAAGCGATTAATAACCACATCTGAAGGATCATGCATAAAAGTGTGTGCATATCTGCCGATATATCAATATCTGAACATTTTACTCCTTAAATCCTCTTTGGCATTGGCCACAAACATCGTAGTCCTTAACTTTCAAAGAGATCACATGTCATGTTATGTATAAAAACAAATATGTATGTACATTTCCATAAAAAAATCACAAAGAAAATGCAATTTCATTTCAGTTGTACGCTAAAAGGAATTAGAGCCTTTGTGGTGCTGACAAGACATTGACTGATTTAAAATAATCTGCAGTGCTCATCCTTACAAAGGAACATATCTATCAGCATCAACAATGTGGTTAACAAATGTGTTTGTAAAGGTTTTTGGACAACAATGGAAGTCCATGACTGAAAAGAACTAAACTTTATCAGGCTTCTGCTACAAGCAAAACTTGTTAGAAGGATCAATTCATTATAGGTTTCGATCTTTTCATGTCTTTCAAAGTAAATGAAGTGTTGAAATAGTAATGAATAGTAACATTATTAATAATAATTAGAAGTAAAATGGGTTAATAAGCTGTAAAATCTTGCATTGTTCCTCTTTGCTCCATCTACTCCGTCCTGTCTCTTGCTAATGTGTGGTCTGTGCTCCAGTAGATAGATTATCTGGGAGGCCACAGTGCTGTTTTAACCTTGGCTGGGAAGGTCGTGGCTCTTTGCTGAGTGGTGAAGTCCCTTGAAAGCTCCTTCCCATATGTTGATGTACGACAGGCTTATTTTTAAGTGATGTTTTGCTCTGTTGAGACTACTGGAGCACACAGTAGGTTTGTTGTGTCAAGATGGATTTTTTTTTCCTCCTCTTGACATATCTGATGAAAAGGCTGCACTCCAAATGTGTTTTGCTGCTCTAGGGACTGTCCAGCAGCCAATTCTCACATGTACCCTTTAAAATATATCTTAAAGGGTTGATTTAAAGAACTAATTCCGCTGCTTTTCGGTCATTGCAGGCCGGATCAGTGGAGGATGTGTGGAGAGAGATTCTTGAATTATGATCTTAATTTGCCTTATTCAACTAAACATCTGCAAAGGTGGTCCAATGAATGCTCTAAATACATATTTGCACTGGCAACACATTCTCACTCCTAACTCATCAGAAAATTCAGCTCAGTCACTGGCCTTCAGCCTCAAAGTACAACACTCTACTTAGCCCTCTAGCGTCAATTCTTTTGTATGAAGGCTCTTCGCTGTTGAGTTCATCACAGAAACTACTTACAACGTCTGAAAGTCTGGTAAGACTCATGACTTTTATTAATGTTGTGCATGCTTAGGTTTTACTCAGTAAGGCTTACAAAAACATCCTGCTTTGTGTTAAAATAACATCATGTCATGTCACTTGCACAACGTCCACTTTGTAACCTACGTAACAGAATTTACACTTAAAATGACAACACTTGATCTCATAAGCGACGTGAACTGCCGTCATGTGTATCAGGAAAATCCTGCATATGACCAAACCAAACGACCCAACCACCCCTCTTTGTACTACTAAGCTAGAGTAGAGCTTCCATTTACTCGAACTTACAAGCGTACGGCCGCTGACCAGGCTGCTGTATTTGACAAATTGAGAACAGGGTGGCGCTAGTGCATTGTTGCGGAGGTACATAACTTAAATCTCTCTGTACATTTGTAAAGTGAGAGATTTAAAGTAAAGTAAAGTTTATTCGATTGATCCTGAAATTTCCTATTGACATGCAATTTATTATACATCTTGACGTAGTGAAACTCCCATAGCGAAAATAATGATATTTTTAAACCACAAGATTGAGTTCCATACAAGCAAAACACGTTTCTTTGATGGAAAACAAACACCCACTGTGAGAATGATGAATCATTTTAAAAGTCATACCATGTAGAGAATATATAAGGCAAGTGTTATCAGAGTGGTTTTAACATCCTCTGTACCCCTGTATCCCTTGAATATCATCACACACAAAGATGCTTTGTTACTATATACCATCTTTACACAGTTGATCTGTCTGTTGAAAAAGATTTACTGCACCGTTTTTATTTTACACAAGCTTGTGTTGCTATATCCAGCAACTAAAGCATTCTTGTTATGCACGGCAGCAGATGTTTAATAGGACCCAGAAGCGGACACCAGGCAGGTTAAAGGGTTTTTAACTGAATCACACTCTGTATGATGGAGGCAAGTTGAGGCTCCGGAGAATGGCGCCGCTGGTGTAGAGAGAGAGACTCACAGCGGCGCAGGTGGAGGGCTTGAGTGAGTGACACTCCGAGGTTAGAGGACAGTGGTGGCAGAGATGCTGGAGGCCGGGTCGTGGAGTGGCATGAGCTTGGTTTCAGAGAAGGTCTTCTCTCACTGGCAAGGAGGAGAGGAGAGGGGGCAAGATTAGTGACCATCAAAAAACACTAGAAAACAAGAGCGGCTCAAGGAGTACGACTGTACCGGGTTGACCATGTACCACATCTAGTTGACAATATAATCTGGCAGCAAGCACGGTGGAGTCCAGGGCTCTGAAGCAGGCGCTGATTAACCAAATGTAGGCGTGTGAGACTCTGCAGCTCCTTGCCAGTCAGGGAACCACGTCCAGCCACCTAAAGGTCCAATTAATGACAATTCTGTCTGTCTGTCTCGCACTCCCCAGTTCTGCCACACACACACACACACAAACATCCCTCACACATGCATACAAAAACTGCTATACTAACTGAACATCATTAAAATGAAATGCTCAGCATTGCAGTTTTCTGTTGTGTTACGTCAGCCAATATTAAGCTCAATCAAGGACAAACATAAATCATTGAATTTCCAGTTGCTCAAAAAGAGTCTTTTGACTTTTCATGCCAAAAATACAATTATTCTACATGCACACTGAGACTATATACTCAGAGGGAGTGGACACAAGACACAGGTGCGACACGTCAGGGCAGGGCAGGTAACCACTAACAAGACAAGAGGTGAGTATCAACATAAAACAGGAAGTACAAGACAATGAAACATGAGGGAGACAAAAACGGTCACTTAACTAACAGGACGAGACTTGACACCCAAAACTGAAATTAAGTCATGAAGTTTTGTAGCCGACAAAACATTTCTGGAGCTTCACAGCAAGACCGCGCTGCAGCATTCGCCTAAACAACTGAAGTAGCTGGGGACCTAAGATATAAAAAACATTTATTGGATCCATACAGCTCATCCAGCATAATCCAAGTCTCAGGATGTCCTGAGATCCTAAATTGATCTAATGTTATTCATACTGTTGGCTGAGTCAACATCAATTATCTCAGCGATCATTATAGGGACATCAAAACAAACTTCAGAGAACTCATCAGCGCCAAAGACCGTTTGGCAGTACGTCTCAGGTAAAGGCTTTATTATCTGTAATTTGGAGCCGAGTATACATTACATAAGCGTTTAATAATAAGTTGTATAAATATCCACGACAGAGTTAGAGTTGACCATCTAAAATCTGCAACAGTATCTTGTGTTGCAAAACGATATTGTGCTCGACTGTCGTTGTCTTTATGGTCGTGATGTGGACTTCCCCATCCAGTTGAGTTGGAACGATTTTTCAAACATTATATTCACAGCTAATTTTAGTTAACAGCCCTTCCAGTAACCTCTTTTAGACCTTTTAGGACTGCCTGTGCAGCTCCATGTTATTGTAACAGTGACGTTACAATAACGTCAGCTGTGGGCTTATTCATAGCCATAAACATATACATTATGTCTAAAGTACCTCTCGCACTGTAATCACTTTAATTTCTTCTATACTGTAGGAGTCGCTCAGGCACTTTCCTTGACTATAGAAAGATGAAAAGCAGCATTACCCATAGACAGCCATAATGCTCTACAGGTACTATGTAATCAAAATAATTCAAGACCCATTGAGGTGGACACTTAGGAATTAAGTGACGTTATTATGAATCAATTTATTTACTGAGAGGCTTGGTTTACTAAATGCTGTTGCCCTATAGCTCTGTTGCTACTTCGTTTTCGTGCAGGCGCCAACCTGCAATGCGATTTTGTGCTCATGTCGTATTGTTAGTCACTCGGTATGGTGCGCGCTACTTGAAATCAATTTTTTCTCGTTCCGCTGCCGTGCAATCTATCCGTTGCCGCATGCGGTGAGAATCTTACAGAGGCCATCTGCTTACAGCTGCTCGCCTGATTAGAAGCTTGTGCTCATAGTAGACGAGGTACATTAGACTGAAATCTGGTTTCATTGTGCTCTGTGTCGGGAAGAGAAATCATATAGGCCTGTTAATGTGTGTGCTGTTGAAGAAATCACCCATTTAAGTCATATCATGCCATTATCCAGATACAGGAGGCTATAAACACACATGCAAGTTGTACAACATGTGACACACCCTCTTTAAGAGACATAACTCTCAGAATTGTTTTGAAACCACTGGAAGTCATGTCAGCTATGGGATCCCAATATTGTTCTCAATCACTCGCTGGTTTTGATGATTTTATCACCTGATCGCGTTTCCATTTCATTTCCTGCTTTGCTCAGCCTCCCACGACGTAACGGGGTTCTCATGGAAATTGTTGTTTCCGACAAAAGATTTGTGAAAGCACAACTCAGTCAACAAGTCAACATTTGAGAGCGCACAGGCACAGATCTGTAAGGGCAGAAACAGATTTGAGTGGGCTATACCGATCGTGTGCATACTTGTTTCTGAGTCCGCTCTTTAAGGTTTTCTCCTGCTGTTTTGCAGCTTTTGGCGACTCGAGATTGCGGGAGGTCTCTTACCGGCAATTTTTGACTAGCAAGCTGCAACAGCACACGAGGATAAAGACTCAGCATTTGAATATAGCTACTGTGGGAATGAATCTGCCCTGTAGATTGAAGTTCAGACAAATTATGTTGCCTAGTTAATTTGCGCCACGCCTTTTCTGAAAATGCTGTCATGCCAATACTGTTTATGTACTGAAGTAGATTTTTCAGCCATCTGTACTTTACTTGAGTATTTATTTTTCTGACCACATTTTAATTTTACTCCCTACATTTAAACACAAATATCTGTACTTTTTACTTACATTTTAAAAATCAGGCTCGTTGCTTTAGTTTGAATGCATTTGTTGGCAGTTATCGATTATTTTTGTACTGTGTTATTGCACAGTACAATTTTAATTGTGTGTTATTCCCAACATCGCAAGACTGATTTTAACCTGTCAGTGAATATCACGCCGGCAGACGTAGCTAGATGGAAACCAGCAGGGAGGGAGACTTGAATGGGGAGAAAAGGCGTGTAGAGACAAAGGCAGCGGCATGGATGAAACTGAACCAGACAACAATGCCGATGACGCCGAAACAGATTCTGAGAAGCAGAATGGCCTTAATTAAGTCAACTATTAGCTATCTATTAAGTTAAGTTATTGGCTCCGAGAAAGAAAGAAGAAAGAAGTTGAATCAGTACTTTTTTAAAAAAAAAACTTTACACAAGTATATCTGTACTTCTCTTTGAGTAAAGAATGGGTGGACTTTTGCCACCTCTGGCCACAACCCATAATAATTTAACGGTTAGTGTGAGTAGAATTTGCTTGACTTAATATCACAGTCAGATCTGATCACATCAACCCCTAACTGCCCCATATCAGGCTCAGAAAGGCTACACTTGGTTCAGAAAATCATCCAAGATATAAAAGTACAGGAGAAGAACACAATGCCGTCACGGCCCGAGTAATGTATATCTAGTAACTACTTTAAAATCAAAAAATAGCACCAGCGATTCATCTGATGGTTGTCAGCATCTCAGCATTTGTTCTGAAAGTAGGAGGAAGGGTCAAATATTTTGACCCTTCCCTTCCAGTGATGAATTGACCTTGTGCTGTCAGTGTGAGTTTGTGCTCAGTGGATTCAGACTGCTAAGAAATGAGTGCGAGCAGCTTTGAGACTCCCTATTGTCAGCTCATATGTATTCACACAATTCATCTTACTTGCTCAAATCTTCTGATATGCTCACGATTCTGTCCTCCCTTGTACACCGATCTCATTCTGATCCTACAGATCCATGCATATCCAGATCTGTAGGACTTGCGGACTGAATTGCCCTCAAATCTTTGTGCTTTGTATAAATCTTTTGTCATCACTACACCACTGTAGGTTTTTGACAGTAAAATGATGAAATGAATGCCATTAAAGACCAATTCCACTGTGTCTATGGTTCTTTTTAAATGGCTGCTTGGGAGAAGGGAATGATGTAGATCATTAACTTTAGATTCACCTCAGTATTTCCCCAATGTCATCAATTATGTAATGTGTGGGAGAATATTTTAAAGGAACATATTATCGGTTTCCCCACTGATTTGTCTTGAGAAATGATAACTATTCTCATGTTCTTTTCCTACACGGCATCATGTTAAAGATCCTACAGGAAACAAGCCATTGTTATACTCTGTCCATTTCTATAAAGAGTAAATTACAGTGAAAATGCATGTCTAATTTCCTGTGGGATAAATGGTCCCCGATAAGGTTTTCATGTCGCTGACAATTTAAATGTCAGTTGGTTTGTGAGCGACTGTGAAACTAATGCTTATGTAGAATAGGAGAAACTATAATTGATTTGCATGTGGTTTATGCACATCTACTCTGACCTGCTCATTTTGTATGCCCTTTAGTTTTAATGGGGTAAATCTTACAAATTGCAAAAAAACAACAACAAAAAAAACACATTTTTGTTTGCTGCTGTATTTCATTATTGACATTTTTGTGGTGCCATGTCTCAAGAAAGGCCAAAAGTGAAGTCTAAATACTGTATGTCTATGGTCAGGGGTGGACTCAGGATGTTTTGGGGGCAGGGGCGAATTTTTTTTTTAATGGGCACCAGCTGTATGTGGTGGGTGACCAGTGTGCAAAAAGGACACTGAAAGGGAACCTTAGAGGGTATTTTTTCATGATTTATCTACCATAGGGGCATCCAAAAGGGGACTATGGTAACAAAACCTAAAACAAAAGAGTTGTTAGCTGTCGCTAAATCACATTTTCACTGTGTTGTGAGTTGAACTGAACTGACTCTATCTTCAGTTGCTCTTTCATTAGCTGTAATTATTTTTCAAGTTGCTACCACCTCATCAGTAGCCTTTACATCTATCCACAGTGCCTCTAGTTTCAAAAACATCTTATGTAAGTTGTTGTATAGACAGTGGAACTGAAGTTTCATGAATTCAGAAGCACTGGAATGGGCGTACTTCAAGAGAAAACAAAACTCAAATAGTCAGTTAAATCATTTACACACATTAATTTATACACAGGTGCACACATTCACAGTTCATTCGTGGATCTGTGTTGATACTGGTTGGTCGACTGAATATACTAGCTCCATGCAAACAGGAACAATGCTGATTCTGCCGAAGATGCTAACATTTTGCCCAGGGTGTGAGGCTCTAGCCTCAATCTTTTAGCTTATCATGTACCGCATGTAGCCATCAAGATCATATTTAAAACCCCTTCTTTGAAAACTAGTCAACTAGCTCAATCACAAAATAAAAATGTTAGCTGGAAAACAACAACTTTCAATCAACTCAAAGTCAATGAAGCTAATGTTAGCTGAACAGCTGGTTAAATCTGCTGGTGACAGTTACAAGTGGCAGCATTGTGATTACCAGGTAGAAATAAGAAGTCTGCTTTTCCTGTCTGAAATCTAAAACCTGTTGTTTTGGATTAGTTAATCTTGAAAAGGCATAGCAACCGTTGCTAAGGAAGGCTGAGGCTAAGTAAACCGTCACTTTAAATGCACTGCTGTTAATTAAGACCCGATGCTGGAATTTTAATATCCCTCACTCTTTTCCTGTTGCTTAGAAAGGCTTTGTGGCAGAAAATAAAAGTTAAATACTGTAATCAACCCAAATTATTATGTGCCCAAATGAGACCTGTTGCTGTAAAAGTTTTATTGAATCATTGAGTAATTCTTCGCACCCAACCTGCTGGAGTCAGAGCTCTGGAATGTGGTGCCATTGAATTTCCTGTGAATTTGTCCCCCACCTTTTTAAATAAAAAACAAAAATGAATATGGATGCCAACTTTAACATAGAATAAGGAAGATGTTTAGCGTGGAATGAAAGGATTTCTTGAAGGTTTAGTTTTGTTGAACGCTCTTATTTAATGTGCTCCAGTACATTTCTTGTGTACCATGTTTGGGACGGATACTAAAACATTGTTTTCTGTCTGATTTGCAGGTGAACATCTCCGTGTATGTCCTCAGGGAAACACATGTTGCACCCAGGAAATGGAGGACAAATTTGGTCAACAGAGTAAACAGGACTTTGAGAGTCTCGTTGATGAAATGAGTCACGAACTGAGAAGCACTTTTGTTTCCAGACATAAAAGATTTGATGGTAAGTCTTTCTTTTGCTTAATGCTTTACGCTGAATAATTTTTCTATTCTGTCTCCTTTTTTCAGCAGTTTTAATGGTCAGTCTGTAGAACAAAATGCTGCAGAAAGGGAAATCAAAGGACTGAGAGTGTATGAGTTAATTTGAAAAGGTTCACTGTTTGTAGTTCTCTAGCTGTCCTCCCTCAAGAGGAGACGAGATGTGAAAATCTCATTAATATGCCTCAGAGTGGAGAACCCTCATGTTGGATTAGACAAACATGGCCTCTTGCACAGCAGATTGACAGCTTGAACAGCAGTACATCGCCAAACTCTGTATTATTAAGGTTGTTTGGTGGTCTTGTGCTGTGTGTGATCTTGTCTCAGCCCCATGGTGACTGTCTTGACCACAACACATCCACTGAGCTCCGACTCTGGGAGGGAATGTACTCATTACTGAACCCTGCCTCCCTCTACCTCTCCACTTCTCCCTC
Source organism: Lagodon rhomboides (assembly GCA_039737535.1). Taxonomy (NCBI): domain Eukaryota; kingdom Metazoa; phylum Chordata; class Actinopteri; order Spariformes; family Sparidae; genus Lagodon; species Lagodon rhomboides. The sequence goes on from CM077790.1 coordinate 16,325,532, forward strand.
TTTGTATCCTTCTCCATGGAGTCAGCTCCTTCCAGTTACAGCGTAATGAGAAATGATAATCCCTCCAGCTCCAAATATTACACTTGATGGGAAGTGAGCAGCTTATCACTTTGGACAATGGTGAAGGGTGGTGGTGGTGGTGAAAATTGGTGAGCCACCCATCATCACCCATCTTTTAATTAGGTAATGCTGAGAAATATTTTAATGATTACTGTATCTGAACTCTTTTCTTCTCTAAGTGAATGGCAGGACATCTGTTTTTGTTGTTTTTTTAAGGGAAATTGTGTCCCTCGTTCCTCTTTAAGATTCAAAGAATATTGGGTTATAACATGTTCTTGATTTACATTAAAAGTGATGAGACACCTTGTCACTGCTTATTGATAGCCAGTAAGTAAGCTGTTGACTTACAATCTTAAAGTCTAGTGTGTGAAATCTTTTGACATATAAAGCCTATTGGCTTCTATTAAGCCCTTTTTGTGTATTCACCTCGCTCTCGCAAGAGAAAAGCGCAATCTTGAGTCTTCCGGAAGCCTGGGGCAGTGCTGAGCGGGGGTTAGGGAGGGGGCGGCAGGAGAGGTGCTGGCATGTCACTGTCCACACAGCAACACAGCGTCCTTAGTAACAATCATGGCTGACGTGAACTATGGCATAAGACCGTTCATGTTTGAACCCGAACCTGCTGCACCCGATAATGAAGCAGAAGAGGAAGAGGATGCAGCTGTAGCGATGGAGCAGTTATGCAGCGTTCACGTTACCGGCTACAGAGCTAACGTTACATAACAGATGAATATGATAGGCTAAATGCTAACGTTTAACTCACCACAAGCTGTGCTGTAGTCGGGTCCCGTACGCTTGGAACAACTCCTTTTTCTAGCTGAAGCTTCTTCGCTAATCCAGCATTATACTGTCCCAAGTTTGTAAATGAGTCCGGGGAAAAGTGTTTGCCGCAGACAAACAGATAGCCCCCTGGAGCAACAGGAACATTGCCGTTGAAAATAAATGTAATCCACCTGTTCCTCAAATCACTGTCGCCAGATGGGAGGACAAAAAGATTTTTGTCTTGGTTTTGACAGCCAATAACTGAACAGCTATGTCTGCTGTACGCAGCTCTCGTTTCCTTTGACATGCTTGAGTGAAACCGAGAAAAAAAATGGCGGAGTCGCTTCCTTCTCTCCAGATAATACTGGGAGCGGTTTCCCCACCTGGCCCCTCCTGGTCTGCTTCTTGCTCTGACGTCAAGAAGCAGACCAATCTGAATTCGCGTTTTTTCCTCCTGCTTGTGAACTGAGGGGGGAGGAGGCGAGAGTGACTTTCTTTGCCAGAAAAAAATGTCAGCCATTGTCAGTGACAGAGAGGATTGAGGCATACATGAAATTACCTGAAAAAAATGGATTTTCAGGTGATGGATCCTTTAAATAAGTGAAAAATTACTCAAAATCAAAGGGACTGTCTTCTATTGGCCACATGTGAGAGGATTGTTAGTTTGCGAAAAAAAAAAAAAAAGGAGGCTTCCGGGTGTCCATCAGTCACCTATACAAGCCTGTGACAGTTCGTTTAAGTTGTTTAATGCTGCTGGACTGTAGACTGTGGGGAGCAACAGGAGCTAAGTTTCATTTAGAAATGGAAATCCACCGAGCTCCTTTAAGTCTTTCTAACTCAGAAAATGTTCCCCATTCTATAGCAAGGTCCTGCTCATGACTAATTCACTGTCCAACTCAAACTGCGAGTCAATTAATTATGAGCAAGAGCTCACTGTAGAATGGGAAACGTATTCTGAGTTAGAAAGACTTCATTTGGAGTAATTTGGACACTACGGACACTTTAACTTTTTGTGTTTTGTTACAGAGGAAGTTTTAAGTTAAGGGAGAATGAATATTCTTTTGGTACTACAACCGTATAAGGCCTCACTGAGCAAATTCATGTACGAAAACTTCCTCACTTGCTGTCAATAAACTTTAATTAAGAGGTTAATGAGGGAAAACTGTTGATGGTCTAATAGTTTAAGAATATGGTCGATGCAGAATAAAGCATTTATTAGTATTTATAATTAATAGAAAATTCCAATATGCTACGAATGTGCATTTTGAGCAACTAGTTACTGGTTAATACAGCATCTGTTCGTCATACCCAGTAATGTAATCAGTGCCCTTGGCATATACTGTGTTTGAATAACAAACCCCAATATGAAAAAGCCCAAATCAGTTCTTGCCCCACATTCTTTGAAAAAAGCATAGTTTAATAATTTCTAGAAGAAATGGCTGCCTGTAACCATCAAACTTTGGCAACCTTAACTGACATCCTACATAATTCATCAGTGCCAGTATAATCAAATTTATTATAGCACTCCCCAAAATAGTGGACACACAGTGCTTTATTGAGGAAAGAAATGAGAAATGTAGAAACCACAAAATGTTAAGTTTAACAATCCAGTAAAGCCAAAGAAAACAACCGAGTTTAAAGTTTAAAGATGCGTTTTGAGCATTAGCCGAGACTTTTGCAGGCGTCTGTTGAAAGAGCAGCAACAGAGGGAGCAGAACAGTCTGATTAAAAGGATATCATATGCCCAGCATGTTGCCATCTACAAGTACTGTACCATTGTGGTTGATGGGAGTTGACATTGTGAAATTAAGCTCATTTATTCTGCAGTGGATGAATCACATTCAGTATGACTAATTTATTTTCCTTCTCTCCCTGTGACATGATTTGCTCTTACAGTAACATAGAAACAAACTCCCCGCCTTCATGTAGGAACACTTGCTCGTAAACGACATAAATCAAAGTTGATTTTGAGTGGTATTAGCAAATCAAGCATCCGAGAGCTGCACTTCTGCTGACATTTTTTCCGCTCTTCATTTCAAATCTATTTACTTGCTTGTCATCTGTGGGATTTAAATTGCAAAACGACCATCTCACTGTGAAACTGGAGGAGACGAGGGACCATGAATCTTGAATTACTTCTGAATTCAAAATTGTCCCAGTGCAGAGCTGAGACTACTGAACCAGTGGTACATAACATCAGATTCATAATGCAAAGTGGATGTCACTGACTACATGTACATGCACATGAATATTACGCTATTATTTCAAGTATGACAATATTCAGAATTTGATTTGAGTCACATAAGCAGCACATCTCTGAGTTTAAGCTTTTGTTCTGAATGTAGCATTTTCTGATGAAGACGTGTCAGTTTTACTCAGGATTTACAGGTGACCGCGGTTACGCAGTTTTGCATGCAGAAAAGAAAAGCCCAAGTTTCTAGTCAGAAAGTAAAAAACACAGCTACGTTTAAGCATTATGATTGACTTATCAACAGGTTTTTGGATTGGATATGCACATCTATGACTCGATACTATATTTTGGAGGCCCGGGCCGATATCGATGTTAGGGAGACATGTGGGAAACTCTGATTATGTCTGAAAACAGTTTCAAATTGGCTAATATTGGACAACGTATACGCTGATACTTATATCTGCTGATTTATGGCCAATATCGGCTGATAAAATCGGCAGATTTATTTGTCACACTTAAGTAGGAATACTGTCTTTTTCAGAATAAAGGCACAAAACTGAATGTATGTTGATGTATATGTAGACATGTTTTCAGCTTTCATTTGTTGGTTGGTTTGTCAGCAGGATTACACAAAAACTACTAAAAGGATTTCCACAAAACTTGGATGGGGGGTGGTTCTCAGCCCAGAATAGACCCCATTAACCTTTGGTACTGATCCAGATAAAGGGACGGATCCAGGGAACATTTCTCAAAATTAAAAGTAAAAAAGTAAGGTAGACTTTGAATTTTAAGTTGTTCAAGGTTTTCACCTCGCACTGTAGCTACAATTTACAGTGTATATTTTTGTGTTACACAAGCTAAAAGGGTAATAACACCTTAAACTCATTAGTCTACTTAACTTATTTCTCTGTTAATAAATTTGAGGCAATCGGTTTCCTGACTTTATTTTTGGTAAGGTTAACTTTTACAATTTACTGTATAGCAGATTTCTATTTGTTTTATTTGATATCAGATAAGGCTTGATTGAATTAAATGGAACTGTTGGGCCTTGGCAGAGGTATGCACTCTACTGAGTTTTAGCATGTGAACATAGTCATTAAAAAGTACAACACATATGTTTAACTACAATAAAAGGTCACTCTGCCTTGGGTGTGGTCCAGACGTAGCTTCCACCACAGTATATCTCCTGTGATTCCAACATACAGCATATTTACTTAATAGTTGATACATAAATTAAATGATATATATTATGGCAACATGAATATAACCTCCTCTTAGATCACAACTTTGAATAAAGAATCAATCCAAAAGTACAAAAGTAAAAAGTCCAAAGTAGGAGGTCAAATGACACATCGAGGTATATACATATATCCAGTGTCAACAACTAAATAATGTTTGAGTGATTAATAGCGCAATTTGATGCTCACCAGTCAATGTCTTGTCTTTCTACCGTCATTCTTCTCAAACTATTCAGCATATTAAATGAAACGAAGACTATTCAGTTACAGCATGTGACTCTCAGATGATTGCACATTGCCCAGAAACTCAATGTCACAATGCCTGGATGGTGTCTGTCTTGTGTTTTTTTCCAGGAAATATACACTTTCTTAGCTCACATGTGATTCCTGGAAGCGTGCATAAATAAATAAGTGTTATTTTGATCGGCCGCTGTCAGGATGGAGAATGTCAACGAGAGGACTCCACTGAGGGGAGGAAATGGGGTTTGTCCAGCAGCACTTAGATGCATGACTCCAGGGCACCTGCTCTTCCTCTTGGGGTTTGCTGCCACTTTCCATAATTTCATCAGTGTCAAGGCAGATGCCATATGGAGGTTTCAGCTGTCTAGAGACTTTGTGTCTGCGGAGGTAGACGACTGACCGCCCGCTCGGGAAATCGGAGATATTGATCACTAGATTTGAATTTCACCCTTATCTGAATGTGTCGTTAATTGAATCAGAGTGTTTAAGGTTGATCGTAGATTTAACGAGCGAGTATTCAAAGGGGGACATAAGAGTCTGACTATATGGTACTTGAAGAGTCTTTTGTTTTCACAAAGCAATGCTGCAAAAATAATTGTGTTGGCCTTGCTACTAAGTCTGAGCACATAGTTAAAGATCTAAGCAATACAGAGCTGTTGGTTCATTAGACGGTCTTTTGTATTTAGCACCTGGCTCTGGACTCTGTTTATGTGTATATTTTCTTCTGTTTATGCAGACTTTGTGGTGAGTGTTACTGTAGCTGACAGTAGCTGGCCAGCCCACGCATACCTGACACCGTAGCCTATGTGTCACAGTGAGAGGGCACAGTCTGACTATGCCAAGACCATCCAGCAAAAATACAGAAATATCCACACAATAACCTGTGTTACACAGTCAGTGCGGTTGTGTAAATCTAAGAGACAAACAGCATCATCTGAAAATATCTGCAATGCAAAACATGCTGTGCGAATATTCTCATTATTTTCACGGTAATACTCCTCAGACCCCAGAAAACAACTACTCTGAGAAATTAGAGAAATCTTTTCCACTTCCTCATTAAGGACTAAGTTAATTGCTAATCAATCGTTGGCCCCCCTCTGACCATGAACAGCGTGGTTCTGGGTAGCCAGACAGAATATTAATGTAGTCCGCATCCACGGTTGATCTTTTGGAGTTATTCACTGTTAACACTGGTCAAAAATCTCCTGGCAGTCCATTAAGATGATGTTAAGCAACTGGAACAAAATGGCATTAATTGTATTGTTGCGCACTTAAAATCACTGGGTCAAGATGGGCACCACATTGCAAACACCCATGCGTCGAAAACCACCATAAATAATTTTGAAATCTTAGTTTTTAGAACTATTGGGCTATGTCTACGACCTGTTAGAATTATTTCAACGTTGCATGTCACTATTTGTTCATGACTGACTAATATGTGAATCATTTGCAGTGTGTAAAAAGTCATCTGCACATATTTTCTATTGACAGATGTGTTCTAATGTTAGCTTGTTGTGTGTGACTCAGAATGATAATAATATAATTTAAGTTGGCTGTGAGGTTGCAGGTTGCATCCGACTGAGCACCCCTCGTTTCATTCTCATTTTAAGATAACAAAAACACATTGTTCCTTCGTTTCAGGTGGTTTTACACAAATGGAAATTTAAATCCCCCTCAACCCTATAGGCTGGACCTTTAATATAAAAAATATCATTACCTCTGCATAAAACCGACTGATATTGGGTAAAGTTAACCCAGTTTTGCTATATTGACCATGACACTTTACCCAGTGATTTTTAGTATGAAGTTTCTTGTATCCTTACACAAGAGCATAAAATGAAAAATTATAAATAGATTCTCTCCTAAGTCAGCAGCTATTGTCCAGGTACCCTTGAGCAAAGCACTTAGCCAGAAATTCCCCCTCAAAAGATGCCATCCATAGAAGGCCGAGCTGTGCTGGCTAGCTACCAGGTGTGATTGTGTGTGACTAGATGAATGTGAAGCTGGGTGATGCTGAAAAGGGCATGCTTGCTCAGCAAATCCCTTCATCTGTTCAGAAGTCCTATTGGACAATCCAGTTGGAAACTGGAAGAGCTTGTAGGATTCGAGTGCCACAGTATCTCTGCACACTGTGGGGGTTTTTGTTAGGAAACATCTGTGACTGTAGAAAGAATATATATGTATCTATATATTTTTTAGGGCGGAAAAATATCCATTTAAAAAGATATTCATGTGGACAAGGCTTGGATTAGGTGTCTCCCAAGCATACCATTTACTGTTAAATGTTTTTAATTGCTATTGTGCAACTCACAATAGGTACTCTGCAGTAATTAACACAAGAAAATGGAGACAGAAAAGGTTCATGCTCTCAAGAGTAACACAGCACTCATAGCAGCTATATCAATGACCAATTGGTGACCCAGCTTATGATTGGCATGTGGAATTAAAAGTGGCCTTTTGGCAGCGACGTTTCTCGTCTCATGTATGGACACGAGAACTCAAGGAGCCGCCGTGTTATATTGTGCTTTTTTACTAATCACTCTTTGATTCTCTTGTTGGAGAAGACTCTGCTGGAGACAACAGACTGTTTACTCTGATGCATGAGGGCCAAACAAGTCCTTTTTTTCAAGATTATTCAGAGCAGCTTCACTGATACATCACAGAAAGTTTTGACCAGGTGTTGCTTGCAGAAATGTGTTTTTCATGGACAACATCAGGCACATCTTGCATTGAATTCGTTAACTACCAATGAGTGCATTAGGCTGTTTCAGTACTTTTTATGAGGGTGTGGCATTGAAATCAAACGCTTCACTCAAAATAATAGATTGTAAGATTATAACAACACACAGTTACATTGCACAGGAGCTACCAAAGGACCTCTACAACGGTAGAGATATTTTAATATGCAGAGTTTTAGTGAGCGCCTCAAGGACTATCTGATTTGATATTCACAAGAATGAATGCAAATTAAACCAGTTTTTTTTTTTTCTTCACTGTTTTATGCAGTTCCACAATAGCAAAAAGTACTCAAATTGAAAGAATGCTTACAAATGCATAAAAATAAGCCAGCCAATGTTGCAAGCAGGTCAAACTAAATCCTTCCTGGACCTCGACATACCAACATTGTATTTATTCGTTCTAAATCTGTATTGTCCCCCAAGGTTGTCTTCTCAGGCAGAGTTGCTCCCAGGGTGTAGACTGTTCAGCCTTCACACCCTCACAAGTTTTTCTCCTCCATCAAACACAAATTGAATCAAAAGTTTCACCAATTGAATTGACTTTTTATCAAGAAAGCCACTGAAAATTAATTAATTTCTGCCTGAAATGATCACAAAATCTCTTTCGGGCCTGATTGGTGAAGGGTTGTACAGAGGCCACATCGTTGACAAATGAAGGTGAACCAGTGATCTATGTTCCCCAGATTTTGCCATAATTACATGACCTTGTATTGATTCTTAAATTGCACTCTGCTCAAAAAGCATCCAGCCAGTTGTAATCAGCTGCTCAAGATGTAAGGCTGAAGCTTAACTGCGCTGCTGTTTGAGAAGTTTTAGGAGCATTAAACCATAGATATCCCATTTAGGTGCTGATTGCACCCTGATTTATGCTTCTGATTAGTGTGTTTGAGCACAAATAAGATTTCTGCCGGCACAGATGTTGAAGTGGCCCAGTGAGAATCTGTTCCAGGAAGTTAATGACCACACTGTGTTCTTTTTTTCTTTTTCTTTTTCATCATAGATTGTAATTACTCAAATTAAGAAGAGTGAATTGTGGTGGAAAAACACTTTTTATCCTCCTGGTCACAGTTCAGAAGACTTTGCAGTAATTAACTCTGGAAGATGGAATCCCACGAGGTTCCCTCACAGTAGATGCCATCTAGTCCACAGCTACCTCTGTTGGTTATGTGATTATGACTCAAGGCCTTTGCACACCGAGTCTGCTTTTTTCATATGCATTTTTTTGAATCCATTGATTTTAAAACATTATGCACATAAACCTTGTGTGATGCACGTAGGCTCTGTTCATTGCGAAAACTTGCGATCCAAGACAAAATGGAGTTGTATAGCAGCCAGTGAAGATGAGATTGTGGTCCTCTCACTTATTGAAAGAAAGAAATACTTGGTCTATCCACTCCTGAAAACAAGACAAGAGCAAAGAGAGTTTCAGAGGAGCCACAGACTTATCCCGATTGCTTCCAGGTGTATTTCACGATGGATTGCGTCAATTTTATCGTCATCACACTGTCTGAATAGTCAAACAACCCTGCAAACGCTTTTGGCAGACACTGAAAAATGCACACACACACAAAAAAAAAACCTGTTCTGAAAAAAAATCACGAGTCAGTGTGTACACATGACTGACACGACATAATACATATTCATTTTTAAACGACTCAGTGTGTAAAGGCCTTAAATAAAGTGGACCCCATCGTCTCTATCGTCTGATTATAAATGAAATGCAACTTGCCTTTTTTCCATCATCTAGCCCAAAGATTTTAAATAAGAATGCTCTGTTTCAAAATTGCTGATATAAAGACAACTGACATCTCTGACATCCTGGAGAGCGTCCGCCAGGAGGTTTCTGTGAGAGCGAGCAGCTGTGGAAGCGCAGAAACATAGGATTTCTCTTCATCAAAGGCCCCTGTGTAACCCCTGCACAGTTCCATGTGCACAGTGGAAAAACTGGAGCCAAACTGAGCTTTATCAGCGAACTCAAGAACTGCAAGTATTAGAATAAGACCCTGTCCAGCATTTCAGAATCATTATCCTCCGTCTGCAGCTCTTAATTACCGAGGATTTATGTTAGCTTTCCTCGTCATTTTTACTCTCCGACATTTCACTAAATTTGCTATTGTAAATTATGATCCCTCTCATGAATTTTCGCAAATGAGATTAAGTTGTCTTTTTTATCTAAATATTTTAGTCACTTTACTATTTCAGCCATCACTCTGAGGCCGTCCACAATGCAATAATTCATCGTAATCACTCCAAAACAGAGCTTAGAGTTATATTCAATATACCGTCCACATTAAGGATAAATTTAGCCGTAATTACACGGGTTATATTCAATTAATATTTCAGCTGACGCACTGGGCTGAGGGGTTGACTGCATTAAGATTTTTTATTTATTTTTCTAAAATGCGCATTTTGAAATGAAATTAGTTTTGAAGCTGTCATTAATCAGGGTGCATATCGCTCGGCACCACTGACTATTAAAAATAAGTCGCTGAGGCACAAATCATGCTCCAGGCTTTGCATATTTAAATAACTCACTGTAGTCTTTTCATTCATTGTGGTTTTCAAGAATGCTTGAAACAAAAACCACATCACAAGTACAACGGAGCGTACATGTACTACAACGAGTCGTGTCCTCTTCAGATAACAGAAAACGATGTGTGAACGTAAAGCGAATTTTATCTGATCCCCAGAGGAAGTCTTACAGTTGACACTCACTAGCACCTGATAAGACGTGCTAATGGACGATAATTAAGTGCGATAAGCCGAGATAACGTCTGTAACGAGCGCGAGGCATGCGATGGATCAGATTCGCGCAGGATGAGAAGCTAGCATTTCTCCCGTGGCCTTTACCCTCCAAGCTAACATCAAGTGAGTTATAATAGCTGCTCGCTGCCGGCAGCTAAAAATACATTTGTCTCAATCAGGTAATAACACTGTGAGACAACATCCTGTGCTTTCCACTGCCTAGCAGATGAGTCCTGCTCTCTTTCTGTTCTTTGTATCACTAATCAGATGTGATTTGGTGTGGTATAACGGACAGGCGTGCCATTTTGTTTCTTCGCTGCTGTAATACGTGATCTCACCTGCGCCGCTGAGCACTTATGACCTCTTCAGATCCATTACAGTTTTGTGAGGGCCGCTCCGATGAGTGACAGTAATATACATGGCTCAGGGAGATGGATCTCTCAGTGGATATGAGGTCAGAGTGTGTCACGTGGCCTCGCTACCACAAATTTTTTTACAGATGCTAATTCAGCGCATACTGATTGTGAGATACACAGGGGGATTGTATTAACAGTGGACTAAATGACTGTGTGTAAAGTGGAAGGCGTTGCTTGTAGTGATGAAGCTGCAAAGAATTATCACCCAGTTTTGTGGATTTGCTCAACTCTACAAGGTGTTTTAGAGTAACTGAGATTATTGCAACTTTACAGTTTTTGCTTCAGTTACTCTGCTCTCATCGAGCCTTTTTCATATGCAGCCGGTAGTGGTGGAATCTAACCAAGTACTGTATGTATTTTAGTCACTGAAACATGAGCTTAATACACGTCTCTGGAAGCCCTGCAATCCCGAATTGTTTTGTAAAGACGTTATTTACACCATTGATATAACATCTTTTCAACCAGTGTGTGATCTCTGGGCTTCCAGTGACTTGGATTACACCAAACAAGCTGCTTTTCCATTTTAAAACCAGTCCCCATCTTCTTCAGTTTTTTTTACGAAGATGCTGCGACGCTGTTTTGCTCCAGAAATGTGTTGCGGACTGCATAACTTCTAGCTGCGCTTTGAGCTCTGCATGCAGCAATTGTAACTGTAACATGGAATAAATAGATTCATGAAGAAAAAAAATCAGCAGATGAAAGTAATCATTAGTTGCAGACCTACACAAGTGTTTAAAAATAGAGCTCCTACTCAACCACCTAAAACTGTATAACCCTGCTTTTACAGCAATGCATGAGTAATGATGATCTAATGATAGCCCAAAATCACAATCACGTTGCCTCAGTGGGCTTCATAAACTGTGCAGTGGAACAACATCCTCTGTCCTTAGACCCTCGATTCTAGTGAGGAAAAACTTGCCATATTGAGAAAACGGGGGGAAAAAAAAATGGAAGAAACCTCAGGATGAGTCACAGGGGAGAGATCCCTGCAGGACAGTCACAGGGGGCATTGTTCTGCATCGAGTACTACGTAACATTTACAATGCAGGACTTTTGATTGCTAATAGGAGGGTCCTTACACATTTTCCACCACTGGCTTAGGGGTTTTCAGTGACAAATCTCTAATAATCTGCCCCGCAGCAAACAGCCGATACACAGCGTTAGCAAAGTGCAGCATTCAGCAGAATGTTTCTGCTGGGATTTGCCAAAACAGAACTTCAAGAAAAATGCATATTGGGCTTGAATTTTTTTTGGAACCAAGCTCCAAAGAAATGTTAATCAGTCTGGCACAAAAACTAAGCTAACATGTATTGGATTTATGAGGTGATAATATGTCAATATTAAATCTGCCCACAGCTCTTTCAGCTGCATCAAAGTGGCCAAAAAAAAATCAATTAACGCTGCTTTAAAGCCTTCGATTGGACATATCACCCTATAAAAGACAATAGCTGAGGAATATAAAAGACCTTCCGCAGTCTCCACTGTGCTTTATGGGACTGGAGTCTCCTCTGAAAGGTCTTGAACTATAACACTTTGCAGTTAAATGTGCAGAGTTTTGAAACCTATTTAAATTTTAATCTCGGCCGTTGAAAGACAGGACTATCATTATGGATACCAGATGGTGAGAACTATTTTCATCTCATCCCCATTTCTGGTGAGTCACAGAGGTCACGAGGCAAACAACAAGCGGAGCCTAAAAAGGAGCATGCAGACAAACAGCGATGTGGAATTCTAATCACATTTAAGGATTATTTATCGCACTTCATCCGACAGCCTTCTGCCTGCTATATATGGGGCCGAATCCCAGTGCAAACCTATATGAAGCCGTCTCGTCTCTATCGCGGTACAGGGATGTATTTTCAGGTTTACAGGTGAGATGTGGACAACGCAGACCTCATAGTCTGCAAACACAGAGCTTATTGCTTTCCAGAAATATACGAGGAAGGCTCCCGATGCAATGTCAAACGTGGTTTACCGGAGATAAAAATCAACAAAGCTGTGAAGCCTCTTCAAAATGAAATCAACATCAGCAGCCATAATTGATTTGCTATTTCGGTAGTTTTTGGGTATTGGCGTGTTTGCTTCCGACATTCTTTCCTTTTTTTTAAGCAGCGTTCTATCTCGCAATCTGACACTTTTAATGTACTTTTGCTGCATTTCTGTTTCAATCTCAAATTTAGGCAAGGTTCCCAGTGCGTCTTATCAAGCTACATGTATGCCATGTGCAGCATAATCTACACCAATACAGTCACACATGAAAGAAAATGATAACTAACACTGTTTTTCCTGTTTTATTTTTGTCATCCACCCAGAATTCTTCCTGGAGCTACTGGAGAACACAGAGAGGTCCCTGCACGAGATGTTTGTGAGGACTTACGGCAAGCCTTACATGCAGAACTCGGCGGTCTTCGAGAACCTTTTCGCCGAGCTGAAGCGCTACTACACAGGGGGGAACGTTAACCTGGAGGAAATGCTTAATGACTTCTGGTCGCGGCTGCTGGAGCGCATGTTCACACTGCTCAACTCCCAGTACGTCATCACTGAGGACTATCTGGAGTGTATCAGCAAGTACACAGAGGAGCTCAAGCCCTTTGGAGACGTGCCCAGGAAGCTCAAGGCTCAGGTTACCAGGGCATTCATCGCTGCACGCACATTTGTCCAAGGGCTGTCCGTCGGCAGGGAGGTGGCCCAGAGAGTGTCAAAGGTAAAAGAGCTTACCAAGACCTGATTAAAGGTGCACTATGTTGTTTTGGGGAAGAAATTTTAATCAGAAGAGAAGATCTATGTCATTGATCTTCACTACTGAAGAAACTGAATAAGTAAACTGTCATCAAAAGACAAAACAATTTCATAACTGTTTTACTTTGTTTAAATCTCTTTTAAGTAGCCACTTGTTTGATTTTACACAACGTTCTGGGGACCTAATATCCCTCTGGGGACCTAATTTCCCCAGCTTGTTTATTCAGTTATGAAATACCTTTTCTGAGTATTAATTTCTTATTTTGTAAAACTACAGAGTGCACCTTTAACTGCTTTCTTCTGTCATTTACAAACCTGAAACAAAAAAAAATGTATTTCGGCTGATTTCACTTGCTGATCCAGTCGAGAAACAGCATTTAACCTGAGCTGAAATTAAGACTTGCTGTGTATCCTGCACACATTCTCAACAAGCCCAAGGTCTTGTGTGGTGTTTTTTTATGCAGAAAGCACACATTTCCCCCTGGTTTTCCACATGAACAAGTTCCTCCAAGATACTTTTCTATCTAATGTGTTCTCTCTTGGCGCCCGTCTTCGGGAAGTTTGGGCCTCAAGGCGCCTTGTTCAGGTGCAGTGTTGAAGGTTTATGTGAATTTGCTCAGGAGAAACAATGAAAAAGAGGAGAAAAAGAAATTCCTGCCATCACGGTTTATTGCTCTATCGCCTGATATTTGTACGCCCTGTATATACAGGCGCCATTAATCATGTGTTGCCTCAGTTTTCTGTTTGATGCGATGTAATCTTAATGCAGCTTCTGCAGTATATCACACTGCCCTGGGAGTGTGTGTACTTTTGATCATGTACAAAGTAAGATTAAAGGGAAAAGCAAGAGGGCTAAGGCTTGGATTTAGTCACACTCGACAACAACAGGGCTGTTTCTGCACGCCTTCTTATGGGATGAGAGAAGCACCGATAAACACTGCGCCGCAAATCCCCAGCCACCCTGGTTTCCTTTCACCAGTGTATTGATATCAGATAGATTGGATTATCAACACTATTATAAATATTTATAGACCTGCTGTAGAGTACATAAACAGAAGGCAATGAAAATATTGTAGCCCTCAATCATCAGAGACGGAGAGGCAGACCTGTGGAGGAAACAGAAACCCAACATTCATTCTCGTGCACCCGGTGAACTTTCACCATGTTCCCTTTCGCCGTGTGTGTGTCACCCACACCCCCCCCTCCTCAGCAGTAGTAGCGGTGGGGCTCATTTAGGAGCTGCCACAGACGATGTGTTGTTAGTATGCGTTTACTGAGTTACACCCCGCGCCTCTTACAAGCCAGCATGTCCCAGCGTCCCCTCTTGACATTTCAGTGAGACCTGAGATCCAGGTCATGTGTCTGGGACCGCAGCCCTTTGATCCCTCGGGGTATAAACTCATCACGAGGGCTCGGGTGTAAGCATAATGGAATAAGACACCCCGCTGGAGGTGACTGTTGCACAGCGCCTCTAAGATGTGACGCCCATGCTTAAAGCTGCTGAGATATATATTGAATAAAAGTAGATGTTGTAGTGCTTTCTTTTCTTTTCAGCTTAGCTGAAAAAACACAAAATCCAGCAGAACTTTGAAGAAGCAGGAAGACGTGTTCGGAGTCGGCATCTCTCCCTGATCATTACCCAAACACTACGTCTGCTTCTGTTTCTTTGAAGTGATTAAAATCTTATAATCATCTGTCTGGTTATTTATATTATTTCATATTTTGGCAGTAGCTTGAAAAAATACTTTTGTTACCTGAGTGCACGCACTGTGATAACACAGCGAAGGGTTTAACAGATGCAAATGTGCAAACAACACTCTGCTGTGTTTCTGTTAAAGCCACTGTGCATCAACTTTTTGAAATGAAAATGTGTCAGTATTGCTAATTATGTTGCGGGTGTTTACACAAATCCAAGGAAGCAGTGTTGTAAAAAGTACCCAAAAGTCATACTTGAGAAAAAGTAAAGATGTCAAAGTTTTTTTGAAGTGAAAGTCACCCATACGAACCAAGTAGTATCTAGTAATAAATGTAAAGTTAAAGTTCTTTCTTCATATGTTTATGTACATGTATGTATAGACTGTATACTATGGGACAACCAGTTATTGGATGGAAAAATTATAAGATCAGATATTCAGCATTTTTCTGGTAATTGGAGTCAGTGTTTTTTATCCTTTTGCCAATTAAAAGAGTACATTTTTTAAATGTGCTACTTCTGCTCTGACGCAGCATGTCATCTGCAAAGTAACTAGTAAGTAAAGTTATCAAATAAATGTAATGGAGTAAAAAGAACAATAATCGCCTCCAAAATGTACTGCAGTGGAAGTATAAAGTAGCAGAAAATGTGTAAAGTACAAGTACCTAAAAAAAAAATGAAAGTAGACTGCAAGTTGCCATTACTGTGATGCCGTCTCCCTTCAATTTTTGCACATTTAAAATCTTTGTTCTCCTTTAACCTTTACTCTTTATGTAATGCCGCCTGTGAGACAATGTGCCTGTGCAGTTCTCAGTTGCTCCAACAGCAGTCGAAAAAAACTGAATGTGAATTACACGAGCCTTTACTTCATGAAAAGTGACCAAGATGTTCACCAGAAGAGGATCGATATTAACTGTTATTATAGTTTAGCTAATATTAGTCATTCTGACCCTCTACAGTTGACCAGCTGGTGTTTAGTTGCTCATCACCAGGCAATTAATAAGACAATCTTAAAAAAAAAGAAAAACATGACTCACTCATTTAAATGTGGCAGACGGTCAGTTTTTTTAATCTTTTTCTCCATTGTCTGTTTGTCCTATTGTAACTTCAGTGCAGTGAGAGGGTCGGATCACAGCGTTGCACACATGTTTACTTCAACATACACGTTTTCAACACAAACATTTTTATGGCGTAATGAGTTTTGTTTGTCATCAGCACCTACATTACGTCTGACAGACCTGGGATCTGTATTCACCACAGTGGTGTTGCACTCAGGAACTGTGGGGGGCGCCAAATTGCACAAATGCCAATTTCTACGTAATGTTGCTTTAAGACCGGCATCCATAAAATACCCTTATCAGTACACCCTGTCTGACATCGTCAATCCAACTACCCATACTACTGTCCCTGTCAGCAGGCAGCAGCAGACACTGAGTCACTACGACTTGCCGTCACAGTAATGGCGGCACCGTTAGAATCACGAATCACAAATCGGTCACCATAAGTGAATCATCGTAACAGGGAGAATCATTCATGCAGGCACCTAATTGGATTTTCTAAATTCATACAATAGAGTGAAAAACAAGTCCATTTATTATTATTATTTGGAAGATTCCCAGAACTTAAAATGTGAGGAAAGGTGCCACACTACTCCGTATTTGTGGAAAGTTATTAGAATGTGGAAGAAAAATCTATGTAGTTGGTATAAGAAGCTAAACTAAATTTGTCTAACTTTTTTAAGATACCAAATCCCTTATTAGTGTGGTTAATGATGATAAACAAAAATTTGTTGTTGATACAAATTTACAGAACTAAGATCTGGATGAGAAGCTTTAACAACCACTACCGCACTGCTTCTCCTGCTCTGAATGATTATGATTAAAAATAATAATGCTAATTGAAAAAACAGTGATTATTTCTCCCCTGGCATCTGAATCTGCTGAGAACAGAGTCCCGTCTTTCTTCTGTGAGGCTGCCTGATACCTGTGTGAGGTGTGATACCTGTTGGCGGGAGCATTTTTTTCGAATATTTAGTGCTGAGTTCGTATGTGACAAGTCACAGCAGTCTTCTGTGAAGTCGTGTGTGAGGGTTTGTTATTATCTGAGCCAGACTCTGTGGGGCTATAGGAAAAATATCTCCTCTCCTCCCTTTATGACACTTACCACTGGGCCGAGAGAGAGGAAGGGATCCAGGCACATCAAACATTAACACATATCGCCAAGAGAAGGTCATCCATGTTTTTGTCTCCCCCAGGCTGTACTGTAGCTCACTTTATTCTGGTCTTACAAGGCAAAATATCCACACTAGGCCTATATGAGAAAATGTTGAATTGGCCATAATGAGCCAATCATTGCTGTGCTGCATGTACCTTTCTGATTTTGAGATATTATTGCTTGTTTTTAAAACACTTTGCATGGTCAGGCCCCTCAGCTAATTCCCCAAAAGCCTAATTGGTGCTCAACATCTTTTGGCAGGGCTCGCTCAGCCTTTAAGCGTGTCCAAAATCACAGTTTGCCACAAAGAGGCTTTGTTGTCCAGGCCCCTCAGGCAGGCGAAATCGTGTTTTATTTTTATTACGCTGCTGGTGTTTGTGGAATGCCGTCATCTCACTTTATATATTCATTAATGTGGTTATTTAGTATTTCCTTTAGCATCTATTGCCGCATTGTCCTTGTTTTGCTGCAAATCACTTGGCAGCTGTTCTCATATTGGCAAGGTTTTTCATAAATAGATAAAAAGTCAGACACCACCCAGCAGGAAAGCCTCAGCGTAAAAGTGTATCTTCATATCTCCCTTTGCTGAAACGGTGTTGGCCCGCTGAAGGGGTGGAACTAGGTGGAAAGTAAGCAGCAGCAAATAATTAAGTGGCCTGTGGAGGGGAAGTGAGACAGAAACCATGTAGAAAATTAAAATAGAAGGAACAGCCTGAGTTGAGCAGTGACCATTAGTCAAATAAATTGTCATATAGTTACTTACTGCTTATTGAAGAATAGCTGAATCTTAATATTATATAACATTGGGGTTATTTTGCTGTAATTTGTGGGTCATTTTTAAAGATATTATTAATGCTATGTAAATATGCAAACTGGTATTTACCTCCTGTTTACCATGAAATGTACATACCTGTAAAATGAAGTGTTACCCAGTGGCACATGATACAGGTACAGTTTATGTGTGGGAATCTGAGTCTGCCGTCGGTGGCTCATCTCCAGTAAGTAATTCAAACAAAGGATATGCATTTATAAGAGAGAAACAAAGCTTTTGGAATTAAGGAATTACCTCCAAAGTGGGGCGGCTGCAGCTCAGGAGGTAACAGCAATCGGAAGGTCGCTGGTTCAAATCCCTGTCTCCCCCGGCTGCATGTCAAAGCATCCTTGAGCAAGATACTGAACCAAATTGCTCCTGATGAGCAGTTGGCACCTTGCACGGCACCCGCTGCCATCTGGGTGTGAACAAGTGTTGTAAAGTGCTTTGAGTAGACTGGAAAAGATAGAAATGCAAATCCATTTACCAAAGTTGATCTTAGATTTTCGCCCCGGCACATAACGAAGGAATTTTTTCCTTTTTCACATTCTTTACATTACGTTAATTCAGCAGAAGCCTCTGTCCAAAGCAACTTGTGATAAGTGCGTGTAACATGAGCTAGATGTCGTCAGAAGTCGTTTCTGCATCTCGTCTACAAAAACAACTCAGAGATTCTGCAGTGTCTGGGTTTAATTTGTATCTTCGTAAACGAACGGAGGCATCGATAAGTGCCCGCATGCTGTGTCTGTTTAATCCGAAAATGTGGATTTCAGATGCTTAATAAGATGCTTGTTGGTGCTTCATGGATAACAGAAAAAAGTCCATTAGTAGCGACCCAGGAGGCTTCACTTCAGATATTTTGACAGGGCTCCAGAGTGCAAGCGTTTGAGTGTTGGGGATGCGAATGTTGAGTTCAGTACGCATTTTACAATTTACCCCCCAAAAAATCATTAAAGTTATCAGGTCACGCAGTCAGGTTTGTATTTGCTATCTGAAATGTCAGTGTAAAACAGATGGTCAATGATAAGAGATTGCACTTTGGTTCGTACAGAACTAGTACATGTGGCCAGATAACAGCTGATTCAGCCAATGGTCAGGTTTTGATTGAGGCCTAAGAGGGCTTCACAGTGTGCACAACAGATAATATTCTCTGTTCTTATCCATTGAAGCGCTGAGCTTTAAAAGAGCCAGAATGAGCCGAAGCTTAGTTTGGATCATCTACTTGTGCCACAATGCTTCAATAGGCTGCTTCTCCCTAAAAAGGACTTAAGAATCTGTAGTTCTGTGCATCTTTCTCTTTGTAGGCAGTCTGTCCAAAATGATCATCTGTCTTGTAAAACCTTTAAAAAGCCTTATGTTTAGGGATTTGTTTAACGCAGATCTTATTTTTGGATTAAAAACAGCAACACTCACTTTAGTGGCCTGATTGATTATTAAACTAGCTCATTGTGTTGTTGTTTTCCACCACCTTCAGAAGCATGAAGAGTTTACAGTACTTGTGGCTAATAAATTACTTTAAATTTCATCCAAACTAAAGTAATCCTGTGGTTCAGACCAGAACAGCTCGATGGGGAGCTCGGACACTGTGGTAAAGTACATCTATTAAAGGAGCTATTAAACACAACACAGGTCATCAGTGTGAGTACTGATTTCATGTCTAGAAATACATCATTTTATTTTAGAATTTTTATTCAGGTCATCTGTGACTGCTAATTTATACAGCTAAATCTATCATACAAATATTAACAGAATAATTTTCTTAAGAGGTGCTTTGAATATCTGTTTACTCCTTTACCGACTTCAACCAAGAAGCTAAAGTTAGGGCTAAGTGCTAAATATGATATATCACATTTCATTGCTGTGAAGTCATCTGTGAAAGCACACTTAAGAAACATTGTGTCAGTTATTTTCCTCATCTAAAGTATGTGTTATGTATTCATTTGGGCTTTTTATTTCCCGACGTGTTTTTAACTCTGTGACAAATAGAACTGTCTCGAGAGAATGATAGACAAACTGAGGTACAAAATGCCTGAGAGTTAATTCTAGCTGATGAGCGAGCAAGTGAGTATTTGTCTTTATCTAATAATTAACATTTAAATGCAGATCAAACTCTGTGACAATGATCACACACACCGTGACTGACACCCGAAAGTCTTGGGTCAGCAGAACGCCTCTCTTATCTCAGCTCGAGTGCCACACTAACACTAATCTTTTCAGCTGACTGATTATTCTGATGAAATTTTTCTCTGAACAACTTCAAATCCTCGATTGTGTTGCATTCAGGCAAAATAAAAAGTGACATGACAAACATTTAAATCCTCCTGCTTTCGATGCAGAATGTGATTCAAGTTCTTTTTAGACGTGTTCTCCCGGTGCTAACGACCGCTGTCACTCTCTGTGCTCTTGCAGGTGAGCAGCACTCCGCCATGTATCAAAGCACTGACCAAGATGATGTACTGCCCCTACTGTCAGGGCATGCCAGCCGTTAAATCCTGTAAGAACTACTGCCTGAATGTCATGAAGGGCTGTCTGGCTAATCAAGCTGATCTGGATCCAGAGTGGAACCTGTACATCGGTAAGTCTTGTCAAGCTTGACTCCTTCGCCTGGGTCCTGCTGTTCTGTCATTTACCATCATACTAATTAGATGTCTTCTATAAATATGTATACCTTAGGTGTGTAGCTTGTATTACTCTTCAGTAAATGGGACTAATTTCTTAAATTACGCTAAAAATAATATATGTTAAATAATCTTTCAAGCTGCATGTTTAGAACCAGCAAAGTACTGCAAAACAATGAGCTGAAAGCCGTTTTAAGAGTGTCCCATTGCAGGGACTAACTGGATTCAGTTTAGTGATAATGTAGATTAACACCTTTTGTCTGTCGTGCTCATAAAAGAACAAAAACATCAGTGTTGAAAGAGAAATCATTCAGGCACTTTCATGCTGATGTCTTATGGAGGTAAAGAAAGGCCACAATTATCTAGCCGTTTGTATCACGTGGTATCTATCAAGAGCAAGGACTTTATATTTACACCTGGACACAGTCATTGTGATAAAGGCCGCTCAGTGACGCATGAAGCCAAAATGACTCGACTGTCTTCCGCATGACTTCCGCATTGTGGGGCCCACAGAGCATGCACACTGGAGACCTCCGACCTGACCGAGCCGGCTAACTTCCAGTTTATCACCCGGCTAACTTGAATGGGGATAAAATACTTTAATGGTGCAGCTCTTCTAGACTTTACAAATGTTATCGGACAGAATGGCTCCAATTATGACGGTAAAATGAGTCATTTTGGTGGGGTTGCGACGCTCAAAAAAATTTATCCCCCGTTTTAGAGATGCTTCTTTAACCATGTAAGCTTATTGGGAAAAGTCATCTTGGGCCCCAGTGCATCACGTGACAATGTAATTACATATTAGCAACAACGGAAGTTACCTTAAAAGCCTGGCACTTCATCTGGTGGATTGGTCAAGAGTTTTGGTTGTTGCCAGTTTGTCAGTTTTTGGACAGAAACAAAGGAAAAATGGCTGAGTTCTACAGTATTCTACTGTACTATACTATACTGCCCTAAAATTAGTTAGCTACCATTAGCAATGACAACGTTAGCTTGCAGTAGCAACATAAACGTTTGCTAGTGATAGCAATGTTAACGTTTGCTAGCTAGCATTAGCAACATTAACGTTAGCCAGTTAAATAGCATTAGCAGTATTAAAGTTTGCTAGTGTTAGTGTTAGCTAATGCAACAAACTGTCAACCATGTCACAACAGCGGTGTTTTGATGTGAATTTTATGGGAGAGGGGGGATGTTCCACATTGAGCGGGTAAATGTTAACAATACCATCTTAGAATTTTAAATGTTAAATGAATTAGGATTTTTAGCACATAAAAAGATTTCTTCTAAATAAACCATAGATCTGAAATTGACATGGTTCAGGTTTCCCCTCACTGATATTTCCAGGACGCCAAATTTCAAAGTTTGGTATTGAGATGCTTATAGGGTTCAAATTATTACGGTCTGTCTTTGCTTCCATAATATTCGGTGTTTCTATCAGCCCAACCATGCTGAATGTATGCAAATATATAGTAAAGAATTTTATCGTGGTTTTCTTCAAAATTTTAAAATGCGTTGATATGATAAATAATGTAAAAGAAGTTAAAATGTTTACCTTGTAGGTCTGCAGGATTACAGAAATAGGTGTGTTATGTTGTCATGTCTTACTTTCTATTCTAAGCGAGGTTACAGCTGGTGCTGCGTTGTTATCATGTTTTGACAACATCAGTTCCATCGACGCGCAGTGGGCCCCTTCGGATAAGAAGGTGCTTTATTTGTCATTCTTTTATCAACATTTTCCTGCATAATAAAAAGATTTTATTCATGGGATTCTGCCCTCCTGCTGGGCTAAATGGGGACTTGTAATAGGGCAGAAGTGCACCGCGGGGAGTGTCAGGTTTTGTGAAGAGAAGTTCAATAAGAGCTTGTTCAGCTCAGAGACAAGGAGTACAAACACGAATGTAACATTTATATATTTATTTAATATTTCATAGAATGCCTTACACAAATGACTCCCGCTGTCATTTAGATCGGCTCGTCCCGTGAAAACGTGACCAGGCTGCTGCGAGAAACAGACAGGAGGAGCTCTGAAAACACTGGAACACCGCTCAATACTAAAATTGTATGTTTATAGAGAAAACGTGATGTAGCAGTCTTATGAAGAAGTTGGGGTTTTTAAGCAGAATTTGCCAAATGATTTGGTTCATTGTTTTCTTACCTCTTGTTTGAAAATTCTCTTTTCTCTTCCTGTGAAATGTAGAAATATTTTTCCATGACTCATTCAGCCCTCTGGGGTGTTTGCACAAGTATATCTAATCAAATGTGATTTGGGCCAATTAAATGTCACGTGGCAAAAACTTTTGAGCTAACATTTCTAAATTAAGGAAGGGGCTGAGAGGTTTGTTTATTACTTCCTTTCACTGGTTTTCTCTAAAAACGAATACTCTTAAAAGGACAAATACTCTTAAAAGGATAGCGAACGGAGACCAGATGCAAAGCGAATTTTAACCACCTAAAACAAGGCCCACCTAAAAAAAATCTATATCAGTTCAAGTGTACGTTGTATAGAGAAAATCCACACCGCTTTACATCGCCGTCAGACCGCCCGTTCTTTTGGCACTACATTCTTTCAACTGTAGAACCTCCGTATCCCTACACTAATGCTACGGATCACCTCTGCGAGCGGCGAAATACAGTGCGAGGCCCAGTTGCACTAATGCGTAGGGATACGGAGGTTCTACGGTTGAGAGAATGTAGTGCCAAAAGAACAGGCAGTCTGACGGCGATGTAAAGCGGTGTGAATTGTCTCTATACAACGTACACTTGAACTGACATAGATTTTTTTAGGTGGGCCTTGTTTTAGGTGGATAAAATTCTGTTCACTGCAGTACAAAGCTGAGCGTCTGGGCTGGAGCGGCTCTCTGCTTCTCCAAACTGAGGCTGCGCTGATCAGCAATTACGGTAGGGAACAGACCGACTATAGATATGTACTTTATATAACCCCACTTTATATGTCCCCACTTGATCAAATCTGTCTGGATACTCTGAAATATGCCGCGTGTTGGGTAAATCGAGTTAGTTAGATCACTGGTGACACCAAGATTTTCATTTTTACTGCGGTTCCATATTAGTGTTATCAGTCTCTGTGGTCACTAATAGGAGTCTTGGCCCTGACAAAACCAAAGCAGTCACCTCCTAACAGAACCTCAGGATGCTCTAACTACCTTCTACTGGGATTTAAAGTGATACTTGACCACTGTGGCACAGAAACACACAGAGCCCTCTTTTTTTTCCACTTATAAAGTGTGTGTTGGCAAACAAATGCCTACATGCGCATCCAGCAGAGTCAGAGCACCTGGTGACTCTACCTCCAGTGTTCACTCCCCTCGTAAACTGATTTTTTTCTGAGAAAACATTGTCAGTTGTTTTTTTTTCTGTGTTTTTTTTTTTTGCTTTTGGCTTTCTTGATGTTCAGTCATCCTCACCAGCCCCTCGTTGTCTTTGGCGCTCGGCCATTTTACACTGGGCATGTAGCGCACAACCAGCTTGTGTAAGCTTATGACCTTGGAGCGGCTGCACAAAGTTTCGTGCCAGTCTTTGTGAGAGCCACTGGGACTATGTGGACCAGCAGACCAAAACAATGAGCAGCTCAAAGAGGGTGAAAGCCGCAAAGAGCTCGGGGCTGGAGAGTTTTTATATATATTTACAATTTTATATTTTTACAAGGTAGACGTTGAAAGAATAGAAAAAAATCAGACAACCACAACAAAGCAAAAACAGCATCTACAACAAAGAGTACAGAAGAGTAGAATGACCCAGCATAACAATGATATATAACATACAGTGCAATGCATCACAATTAAATATTAATTTCATTGTTATAGCTTGTACTTTACCTACAGTACATAGGGAGAGCCAAGGTTTCCAAAAGTTTCTAAAAGTCACATAGGCTGCCCAGAACTTATTTACACAATGCTGAAACACATTTCCAAAATTGATCCCAATTCATGACAGAATTGTATTTGATATCACTGATCATGTTCACTGTCCGTTCCACACTGTACCTCAAAGGTCAAAACATTCAAGTAACCCTGTTTTGGCGAACAAATCTTCAAGTTACCAACCTAACAAAATTGGGACACTTTAAAACATAAATAAAAACAGAATGTCATAATCTGCTAATCCTTTCTGACATATGCTCAATTTAAAACAGTACAAAGACAAGATGTTGTGTTTTAGCTCATCAGCTTCATTGATTTTTTACTCCGCCAGAGAGGTTATGTTTTCACCTGTGTCCGTTTGTTTGTTGGTTCGTTTGTCAGCAGAATTAAACAAAAACTACTGAACAGATTTTCATGAAACTTGGATGGATGATGGGTCTCAGCCCAGATTTGACCCCATTAACTTTTGATGTAGATCGTGATAAAGGATTAGATCCAGGAAATCTTTCCTCACTTTGTTTAACATTACAAGATAGGGCATTTTTGTTCTCAGGGATGTATTTATGTGTATTTTTATGTGATCCTAGATCTGGTGAGCTTAAAGGGGCAGTAGGTACGTTTGGTTATGAAATGCTAAGTAGTGCTAATGTAATGGTAAATGAATGCTTATTTTGAGTTTGGTGCCAGAAACTGTTTCAAACAGGAGCAACAAAAGACTGAGAAAGTTGTGGAACACTCAAAAACACCTGTTTGGAACATTCCACAGGTTCATTGACAACAGGTGACAGCATCATGATTGGCTATAGAGGGGCATCCATGAAAGGCTCAGTCATTCACAAGCAAGGTTGGAGCGAGGGTCGTCACTTTGACATGATTGTATAAACGATATTTCTACATAGGCTATTTTTTTCATTTATGTTTAACGCCGCTTCACAACTTTTTTGGAATCAGGGTTGTAAAGAAATCATTTTTTAGCAGCCAAAAACCACCCAGCATATTATTTTCCTTTCCTTTTACCTTGGTGCAGCCCTGTGCAGCAAGCAAACAACAGGACAAGGAGAGAGACTTATATTCATTATTACTGAAACCGAGTGAAACCCTTCTGTCTAAAAGGCTCTGACTGCAGGGCAGTGCCACAGCAAATGAATCAAAGTCCCCACTTGTCCACAGCCATGCCACCAGAGATCAGAGGAGCTTGGGGTCTATTTTTTTTTTTAAGTCTGAAAGGAGTGATATTTGCTTTGTGAATGATTTTCTATTGTGTAACTCTGAATCTCACTGGCTTGGAAATTACTGCAGGGTCCCAACACTTTTCTTTGCCCCTCTGCAGAGGTGGGTAAAACCCCTAAATCTTGAAGCTGATAACGTACCCACCAGCTCGCAGGCACAAGGGGAAGAACATCAACACCTGAGGGGTGCCCTCAAAACTTGTGGTTATCCCAACTGGACCTTTGTGAAAACTGCAGCAGGTTCCAGAAAGAACACCAAAGTGGTGGAGGAACAAAAGCAGGACAAACGAAAGAACATTGTCATCCCGTATGTGTCTGGGGTATCAGAGAAACTCAGGAGGATTTTTAGCAAACA
Source organism: Lagodon rhomboides (assembly GCA_039737535.1). Lineage (NCBI taxonomy): Eukaryota > Metazoa > Chordata > Actinopteri > Spariformes > Sparidae > Lagodon > Lagodon rhomboides. Next base: position 16,351,456 of record CM077790.1, read on the forward strand.
TTGCATCCCTGTGTATTTCAAACCCAGTAACACACTCAGACAGAGACTGGTACATCCCAAAGACCGAACGCCACACACCCACAAAAGCAATTTGGTGTACGCAGTGCAATGTAATGAGGAATGCAAAGATTTTTACATTGGTGAGACAAAACAACCACTACACAAACGCATGGCCCAACACAGGAGAGCCAACTCCTCAGGCCTAGACTCTGCTGTCTATTTGCACCTCAAGGAAAAAGCTCACTCCTTTGAGGACAATAATGTTCACATCTTGGACAGAGAGGATAGATGGTTTGAAAGAGGAGTAAAAGAAGCCATCTATGCAAAAATTGAAAAACCATCTCTAAACAGAGGAGGGGGTCTGCGACACCACCTATCTCCAATTTACAATGCTGCCCTTTCATGTCTTCCCAGGAGATTCAACAACTTAGCCTCTAAGAATAACGGCTGTGCACAGAGGGCCTCATGTGACTCCAACGACTGTCGTTACAACACAATAGAACACTAACGAAGTCGAAACCAACTTTCCACCATCCCCAACGACCATACTAAACGACTGTCGTTTGGCAATAATGGAGCACATACAACCCAGAGGCCTCAGTGGCCTTGTGCCCGCCTCCTGAGAGGTTAAATAGCTGGACCTCCACACCGGCTAGTTGGACTAGTCTCAGCCTAGTCAAGGGAGCAGAACTGATGAAGCCTCTCGGATGAGAGGTGAAACGTCTTCAAGACAAAAACCAAATCCAGTTGCTTTCGATTCAATTTCCTTGAGATAACTATGACCTGGATGAATGAGAATATTCACAAGCTTGTTGCAGAACAATTTGGGGTAGCGACCCTAAAAACGGTGCGGGAACATGAAAAGTTGGCTCGGAAAATTGCAGATTACAGAAACCACTTACGGTTTAATCTGAGATGCAGACAACAAAGGCTTATACCAGCTAGCCTACGCCTATGTTCCACTATGGGAGGCCATAGAGTGGAAAAGATCATTGAAAAGGCACAAAACCAACTCCTCAGTGAACGTATAAGACAGGTCAATTTCACCATTGAAGGGCTGAAAGAAAAAGCAGATAATTTGCTACAGGAGCTAACATCACTCCTACCTGGTTCTATCTTGGAGAAAGTTGTGGATTTCACTAAGAAAGCCCAATTAGCTCAACATAACAAAAGCAAAATAAGACAGACCAGGAAATTTCAGAACCTACAATCAAAAAACAATAACAAAAACACAGAAACACTTACTTGGAGGCAAAAAACTCGCCAATTCCATGCTGCTTTACAAGCTGCATTGTGCCATATTTGACAGTTCCTGTGATGCTAATTCCTTCTGGACTATACATCACACAAGAATTCATTAATACCATTATCTAGCTTCCTAAGTGGAGCACAATGACACCACAGTGGTGATTAAGCGATCAATTCTTTTTTGGTCCTGTAGCAGATACTGCTGCAGCCTATCTCAACTATCTGCTGTTTTAAATAAAGGGGATATCTGGTATTTAATGCAAGGGAGTACGGATATACATCTGGGAGTCCAAGACCCACTCTATCTCTTGGCAGTATTAGTGTTCTTCTGATTAATTCAAGGCTTTCTGTCCTTTCACAATAAGGAAGAAAACAATCTGTTTGTCTTTGTCTTTGTCTTTGTCTTTATTTCGAACAAATTTAAAAAAGAAAAGAGAGAGAAAAAAAAAATCATGTAAAATAAGTAACACATTATAAAGTCTAAGAAAAAAAAATCCCATCTTTAAATCAGTAAACAAACAATCTGTTTATTATCAAAAAAAGGTTTTGGAATGTACAAAGGAACCGAGTGAAATAAAAAGTTAAACTTGGAGGAATATTCATCTTCAGCACTTCAGCTCCGTACTAGACCACCTTCTAAGTTCTCCCTTTGTAGGATATGATTAAGACTTCGTATTCAAATCAGTTTCTTTTAATAAAAGGTGTTCTAATCGTTATACCAGGGTTCGAGGGTCGATTCACAGTGGGATCTGCAGCACTCCCGGAACTGTAGTCATTTGATTCAGTGTTGAAATCAACACGACGGAGCTCTGAAAATAAATTTGATACAGACACTCTGAGGACGAAGCTGGCGAATTTTAGTGGATAACAACATTGTTTTTAATGTCAATCTGAGCAGGAGTCTTCCTGTTGTTTTCTAAATGCATTTAATAGAGGCAAAATACAGAAACGCATGCCTACATGATCACATACAATATATCCTCACAAAATGACAAAGCAGCTGGTAGGATAGTTTGACATGTTCTATCAGGTAACGCTAACCAATGAGGTCAAGGTTACTTGTACAACAGCCAGTTTTAACAGATTATAGCGATGACATAATACAATACCTCCATCCGTGATGTCTGGCAGTATATGCCTGTGACTATACATTGCGTTGCAGGCAGGAAAGAAAGCAAGATCTAGGGGTGCTTGCTGAGGACACATGCATTCAGTAATGTCGATGTGGCAGCAGATCTGTTTCGTGAATGATCCACGGTGGCCTGAATGCCTCTATGTGTTCATCAAGCACGGGGCAGAGCAGCTGCAGTGCGGAGGGAGAAAGGACAAGACTGACAGATTCCGGCACGTGTTTCCCCTAAAAGCAGGGATGTAGTGGAGTGTATGTGTGTAAGTGTGGACACCCCCCCCCCCACCGAACTCTTGGCTCGGTCATTTCCATTGCATCATGGTGTTCTCACAAGAGTTCGAGCTAAGCACCACAAAAAGTGGGAATCAAATGGAATACTTCAGTGCTCTGAACAAGGAAAAGGCATCAACTGTTTCAAGAAACACAGAAGACAATGGAATTGCAGAAGGAGATCTGAGAGCGAAAAGTTCCTGTAAATGTTGTTAGATCCTCTTGCGGGACAAATGCTGAGGAAGACTGAACAGCTTGAGGCGATGTTTCATGTAATGATCAATTCGGTGTATAATGAGGATATATGGAGCATATATTTGGAGTTATTTGGACAATTAAACTTCAACTTCAGGGACTTTGTGTGTTGCTGATATACTTTCACCGTTATGAAAATGAAATAGAGGCATAATTGAAGATTTTATTTACTCACTCCATCTTGAAGAATACACATTATTAGATACGGGGACAGTATGTAGTTATGGAGAAGGATGGTATTTACAATATTAATGAGGTAATAATACGAACTCAAAAATATTTATTTTTTTCCATAACTGAATGAACATGCTGTTCTCAGAAGAAAAATAAGTTTTGTTTATTGAGTCATGAAAACAAAGAGTTTGTTTATTTAGTTTGTGTAGGCATTAAAAAAAATCAGTCAATAAAGATCTTTCTCTTCTGATTAGAATTTATTCCCCAAAACTACATAGTGCACCTTTAACATGAATATTATTCTTTATATATATCTTTATATATATATTTCAGGAGCTTTCATTTGGAACCACTAGTACAGAGTCATAGTGCATATCCACATGGTTAATTCAGTAGAGGCTTATTTGGGTTATATTTTTGGGGTTTCTTAGTCACGGCTCTTAATGACATGTGACGTGTTTTATCATGGTTTGTTATTCCTCTCTCTCTCTCTCTCTCTGTTGATCACCTACTTTGAAGAAGTACAGGTGGCCATATTTGGTCTTTCCTGACACAGGGGCACATTGAAAATGTTTGTTTTGAACTAAATCATTTAACTTTTGTTTTTGGTTTAAAAATTAAAAAGAATTCAGTCAGAAATTGATCAAACGGCATACAAGAGTGGCTAAATACCCGAGTTGGCCCACAGTCAGGGCTCTGATGAAAGGTAACGGGGTGAGCTATCTGCTTTTGTCAGCATGTATTCAGTGTGTTTGTGCATTTGTTTGACGGATCCGTCATTATTTTTAGTATTCTATTTGTTTAATATTCACTTTATTTATTAGTTAATGTAGATCAGTGTGAGAGAGTTGTTTGAGTGAAAAGAGACATAGACAGATCTTCTTCCAGGCTTGTGTTTCGACAGAAGCAGGGATGTTGGCAGGTGTTGGCAGTGATGCTAGGACTTACAGCATTTGGTAAAAAAAAATCACGGAAAATGCGTCAACAGGTTCGTCATGATGATTCCGAACCTTCCCACTCACACAACCTGACCACATATAGGCTCCGACAGGATTTACATGTCACTAAAATGAGTGAATGACTGTGATAGCGACTGAAGTCATGAATTTGAAGAATCTCCATTGCTATTGCTCTACAATCACTATACTTCAAAATTACATTTCAGTGCACAATTTGGTAATATAATATAATAATTTAACAAGCCCAGAGAAGCCAGTGACATCTACAGCACTGAATGTCAACTTGTTGCGCTCTAGAGGAATGATGACGATGTGTCTGCTTTGCAAACATGTGACCTGGATATTTTGTCAGTCATTGACCCAATTATGTATTTCAAATGAATCCAACTAGTTCATTCATTTTGAAGGGCCAGGCCCAGAGGTTATATCACAAACACTGTGTGTGTTATGACACTAGACACGTGTCAAAACAACAAAATGACATGACCGTTGCAGTGTATCAGCGACAAGGGTTAGGGGTTAGGGTAAGAAAAAAATACACAGATAATCACCCATAATGAAAAGAACTGCAAATTAAAGAAAATATCCCATGTTGAATAAATTGGAAAAATAAAATTGTACCAAAGATAAACCTCTGCAAGTCTGCTGTTACTGTTGCCTCTGTTGTAATTGAAGCCCAGTAATGCTCGCTGTCACAGCTTACCTTCAACAAGCAATCAAACAAGGTAAACATGGCAACATCAAAAGCTGCACCAGCAATAATGAAAGCTTCGCCAAGGCTCTACAGTGAATTCATCACAGCTGTCAGTCTGTCTTTAAGTGTGTTTGCATGTATTGTAATGTTAATCTCCATCTATCTATTTAAAAACCACTTATCCTGTTCAGGGTCGTGCGGGTTGCCAGAGGGACACCCTGCAGTACTTGAGTGCGATAGCACATATAAACAGATTTTCACACTCGCACTCACACCTACAGACATTTAAGAGTCACCTTTTCACCTTAGCTGCATTTCTTTGGAAAAACCCACGCGGAAAGAGGGAGAAGATACAAGCTGAAACTCAGTCTGTGCCTCTACGAATATATTATACTCTTCTTGAGTTAGTGTGAGATTACACAGGCCAACCAAGTGTATTTCAGTCCAGCGAGAAATGTCTACCTTTACTCCGCTAACAAAGGATCAATTTCAGTCATGGCTCCACTCAGCTTTAACAACTTTGCATTTGTGCCATTAATCCTGGAGTAACACTCATTCTGTCTTCATCAGGACTCTTGTCAATCGGATTATTGTTCCCCGGTGTAGATTAAATGCCAGTTCTATACCTTTTGTCTCTGACATTTCATGCTCATTATGGATGAAAGATTTTCAATTAGCTTCAGGTCTCACCGCACAGAAGGTATTGAATTGGCTCTTGGTGTTAAATTATCAGGAAGGCTCCTTCATGTTTAGCACAGATTGTAATGTGTAATACCATGTACTAGATTACAAGTTTGCTGATATGAACGATACCGTATGATTGTGTCATTTGAATACATAACACTCGATTATTTTTATTATTACTCGGACACAGCATGGGGCGAGAACTGTGATTTTTAAATTCTGACACTGAAAACAAATCCTGAGCTTAAAAAAGACCTAACTTAATGTCAGCTAATGTTAATGAATGCCTGGTAACGTTAGCTATGATTGCTAGCTTTTGCTCACACTACCCACATTCACATTCCCCTTTGTCCTACAACTCTGTGAGGACACTCCCACACAGAGTTGCAGCTCCCCTCCAGTTAGTTGGAACTGAAGTTCTGAAGGTGAAACGTCTTCAAGACACTGAAAAACAAAAAAATGAGGAAAAAAATTCTAATCAGATTGTCATTGAAAAACACGTAAAAATACCAAAAGTATCAAAATAAAGTGAAAAATGTTAAATTTGCATTTTATTTTTCAGTGGACATCTGTTTTAATGCTAATTCAACCTTTATCAGGTCAGGTTTTGTCATCAATGCCAAATTTTAATGCCACTGATCTGGCCCCACAATGTGGCACTTAGCCGTCCTCTCAATTTTAACTGGGTCATATCAGCTCGCTGAGAAAGAATAAGGAGCTTTGGCTCAAGAGCTCAGAGAGAAATCGTGAGAAATACCTGAGAGTCCCGACACAGAGACTTGAGACTAAGATATTCATCTTGATTCCTGTGCCATCCATTCAGACCAACATCATACACCTGCTCCACTGACCAGAGAAGACAAGATATTGGGGAGGCGAAAAACTAATCCAACCAAAGAGCAAGAAATCCTTAAAACCTCGAGGGCTGTGCGCCTGATAGCAACGATTTTCCCCTTGCAGCCCCTTCTCACCAACAGTTCCACTTGCAGGAAATAACGCCCTCCGATTGAATAAATTCCAACTCGTGAAAAAAACAGGGGGGGAAAAGGAGCGTGCCAGTTCACATAAACTAAGGCCTCACCTTCATTTAACCACGATGTGAGTGTGAGGCAGAAAGTCGCTGCTGTGGCACTGCCAGAGGCAGGCTGAGACAGATGTGTGTTTGAAGAGCAGCTGCATTGCTATATTGAAATGTTTCACAATGTCTGTGAAGCTATTCGCCAGTTTTTCTGCCTCTGTACTGCACTTCAACAGCATAAAGCAGCTGGTCAAATTTTCTAATTTTTGGATGTTTTGATTTTATTCCAATTTATCTGCAGGTGATATGAAGAATGCATATGCAGGATATTTTTTTTCAGATATCCGCTAACAACCTCCAATCAAATGTCCTTGTGCGCGTGTTTGTTTTTGCTTGCCCCGAAGCGAGAGATTAATTAGACAAGCAAATAAAATATGACCAAGAAATTTCATTAAAACGCGAGCTGACTCCGGGCTCCGAAAGGCCAATGTCAATTACACCGGTCTCACGTTGTCATTTCAGATTCATTTGGAAAGGTGTTGTTCCTGGAACCAATACAGCTTCAGTTCCAGTGCGTCACCCTAATTATTAATAATGGCACGAATCACTATTGATCTGTAGTGTCGCTAAGTATTTGTTTGACACGCAGCAGCTAGAGTTTGACGAAACAGAGCTAAAATGTCAGTGTGTAATCAGTGTTTCTTCCTTAGTGCTACACTGTATAAATCAAATCTGAATAAATCATACAGTAGATTAAATGGGCTCTGCTGAGTACAGCCAGTCTTAAATCCGTTTGTTCCCACTGGAGGACAAATCCTTGCTGACCTCTCCTCGTTCCGTTCTCAAAGACAAGGCTCGCTCAGGGCGTTAATTACTGAAACAGATGCTAATTATAGTGTGTTTTTAAGCCGTATGTCATATGCGTTCCTGCGATGAATCCACTGCGAGTACTGGATTTCTCATGTAGAGATTCATTTGTAGTTAATGCTGCTTTGACTACCCAGGAAAAAAAAAGTTGCGCATGTGCAATTTTGACGAGATTAAGAGTGGGATTAGGTTTTAATTACATGAATTAAGCGAAGCATGAAAAGACTGATGAACAGCTGTCAGTCTGTTTTTCCGCACCTGAGAATCTCCACGCTGATCATAATCACGAGCCACACGCCGAGTCCTCCGGGATATATGGAGCATCACGCTGTCTGCATAAATCACTGGATATCTGTTTTAAGATGATCACTTTGACAGTGTTTACTTGACTTCGTTGTTGTTTTAAAAGCTCTTCTGGTTGGTTGTTCTTTTTGTTGGAGAATGTTCAGAAGCGGGCTGTTTTTAACCATTTTTGATGTTATTTATCAGGCTGCCTGCAAGAACGTTCCACTCAGGTCATTTGAATATCAGTCGCATGCTGCGGTGATGAATATCGTCCACAGCAGTTTACACCCCACGTGTCATTATCATTTTTTTTTTCCGCGCTGACAGGTAGTCGACACCTGTGATGGAGCTTTTCCCTCCTGCACATTCACAATGTGCGCAGCGAGACTTTAAGTAATTTATAAGTGAACTGGTTGACACTGCCACAGCTTTATTTCGCAGTCCTGTTGCACCGGTGTTTACAGGCTGTTGTTGTTCTCTCCGGAGAGACGTGTCACCACATTGGAAGTGATCTGCATCGATTCTATCTGCTCATTTCTTTTTAATTAGGTGATTTGTTTCACTTGGTAACTGGAGCCAGCCGCAACCTCACTGTTTATGAAAATTCAAGCCAGCAACGTATCCTTTGCTTTGTGAAAAAAAAAAAATCCTCATGAATAAAATATTGAGTAGAAAAAAACCTTCTCCTTACGCACCGTGTGTGAGCGGACAGCCAATGGCTCGAAGTCAGACCACACAAATAGACCAGAATATTTTTTTTTTTATTTCATGCTTTTACCGGCGCGCGTTAAAACACTGATATATCTCACATCTTCACACTTGACCAGAGAGGTGAGCCGATGCTCCTCTCACATCGCACATCATCCAACCTGGCTCGACGACCCTTCTCCCGACGAGGGCTGAATGCGCTTCAGAATGTAGTGACCAGGCGATTCTATTAAGCATAATTTGACTCAGTGGCGTTAATGTTTGAAATAGATTCAGCCATCTACAAAGGAAGAGAGAGACAGAGGGTGCGTGAGTGGGCGAGTGAGAGAGCAAGTGCATTGAAAGAGCTAAAACTTACCTCTATTTGGCACTTATATAAGAGCATATAGAGATAAAGCTGCAGGCCTGAGTTTCTGCTAATGGTGACAGCTGTTACAATTTGTGGGTTGGCATTCTGGACCTGGAAGCGGACACCAACACGGGGGAAAGGTTTTAAAGGAATGTATTGGTTTGCTCAGGAGAAAGGGCTGTAGATGGCGGCTCAGGCGAGTGGCGCAGCGGGTGATGTAGCTTGGGGCTCACGGCGCTGGAAGATAAAGGCTGAGGTGGAGGCACAGAGGAGTTTGTCCTGCGGCAGAGGCGCAGGAGGCTGTGCGGCAGAGCGGCCGCGGAGCTGGAGCGCGGAGGTTGCACAGGCTCTGGGAATAAGGGAGACTTCAACAATTGGTTATAAGATTCAACAAAGAGTCACGAGAGCAAAAAGTCACTAGTGGTCCATACCACGGCGATGAGTGGAAACAATCTGGCAGCGAGTAGGGAGACGACCGGAGTATTTCAGATGGGATTAGATGGGCTGCAGGTGTGTGAGAGGCACCTCAGAGCACACAAAGGCAGGAAGCAGAGAAAAAAACACCACACGAAGATAGCCACCGATTGTCCTGTAACAGCAGCCCCCTAACGAAATAGTCAGCTGTGGAGAAAGTATAAAGATCTGAGTAAAAGTATGAATACAGCCCTGTAAAAACACTTCCTTACAAATAAAAGTCCTGCTTTGGTAATGCCACTTAAAATGGAAATTAACACTTTCTCCTCCTAGCAATTCCAAGTGGTATTACTGTTGCCAGCGTTTACCTCGGAGTAGCAACTACAAACAGCCGACGGGACAAAACATGCTTTTTTTATTCATTCATTTAGTCTATAATAGAGACGTGAAAGCAGATAGAAATGTTGCGAGGCTGCCAGCCTGACTTGATCGCCAGTCAGCTTCATTTTCCTGGGAGATTTCATGCCCGTTGGCAGACAGAACAGAACAGCAGAGTGAAAGTGAGGTTTATAGTGAACCAATCTAAACGCAGATGTTGTTGTTATTCCAAAGCTACCACATTGTGCGATCAGCATTTACTTGATAATGACATATAAAAGCAAATGTCTGTTGCCAGTTTAGACAAAAGTAAGCATAACAGGTACTTAAAGTAAAATGACTGGTAAGAATACCACCTATTAGTGTTTCGCCATTATATGTAATACCAGTGCATTAATGTATAAGCAACAATTTAATGTTATAGTTGGCTGAGGTAGAGCTAGACTCAGCTATTTTGTATAGGACAGCAACTAATGATTGTTATGATTGGCTGCTTTGGAAAAATTCACAAAACAGCGAGAAATGCCGCCACAATAACCCAGAAAAAAAAACAGCTGTTAGCTAATTTTCATTCAATCAACTAATCAGTTAATTAACAAATCACTTCAGCTCTAATTGTATATACCGCTGGGTAATTTTATTTGCAACAAAGTGTCACATTTTATAGCGCAAACATCCTAAATAACTGCTAACTCCAGCTGTCAGATAACTGTGGTGCAAAAATGTAATCTTTCCCTCATAAATGCACTTCAGTAGAAGTATAAAATGTCATGAAAATAAAGTAAAGCACAAGTATCTCAAGTTCACGTTTAACTTAAGTACTTGATTTGTATTTATTGTATCCATGGCTGTAAATAATGGATTATCTTTGTTCATCTTGAAAAATAGATGACAGAGAAGCTGACAATCGTTTGCACTTACTGAATTTCATAAATCAAATGTCTTATAAATATGGCCTTAATGCCACATTTCATCACTGCCATCACTTTATCTCCTCAGTGTAAACGCTGCATCTGTTGTGCGGTGCTTAAAATCTGGAGCCTTGTTTCTTTTTCTTTTTGCTGGTGATTGCTGTCTTGGTTTTTCATGAAATGCTTGGACTTATTATTTGAAATAACCATTGACTAGTACACAGATATCTTGATGAGCCTCTGTGCATTCTGTGCATTCTGTATCAATGATTTATCAGATGGCTTCCAAGGCAACGGCAGACAGAAAAGCCTTATGGCATCTGATGTGCACCTAATCACACATCTGATTGTGCAATCAAAGCTACAGTAGATTTGAAATCAGAGTGCTTGAGCTCTCACCAGCAGCAGAATGCAGCCACAGGTCTTTACATTTGGTTGGCATTTCAGCTTCACAAACCTGCAACACCCACAGCTAAAGGAATTAAGTTTAACTGAGTATTCAAATGTCTTACAGCTCACCATCGCCATCACCTTGTGTGGGGTCCAATCTCTGACGCAATGTCAAAAGAAAATGAATGTCAAGTGTATCTGCAAACTAGCCGCATCCCCTGTTCTCTTTGTGTTTTTCCTTCATGTGTGAGGTCTGCGTTTCAATACAGAGGATAGATAATTTTGAACAGCGACGATTTAGAACAGTGGTGCCTAAAAGCCATTTTACCCGCACCTCTGGAGTTAAATGGATTTATAATGGTTGTTTGTACTGGCTAATCTTTGTGGCTTGTTTCACCACCCGTGGGTGGAAAATACAAAGCTGCACTGCAAAAAAAAAATCCACCTCCACAAACGGGTAAAATTATTCTAGTATCAAACAAAGAAATGTCAAAGAAAATTGAGTAAAAAAATCTGTCCCGTCCTTAAAGGTGTTATTGATAACATTCAGCCGCTAAACGTGGCATTTCATCTCCCACCTTCCACTGCATTCACGTTACAACACTGCTGTTGTTCAAATCTTCTGCCCGTTGCCTGTTTGTTGCACTACCCAACATTGCTAACGCTAGCTAGCTAATGTTAACATTGCTACGCTTGCTAACATTGCTCACGATAGCTACCCAGCATTAATGTGGCACACACAGTAGAACTCAGAATTTTTGTCGTTTTTTTTTCCACAAACTGGCCACCACCAAGACTCTCTTGGCTCTGTTGGCTCACAAGTCTTGTTAGAAGCTGGAAACAACCATCAGAATTCTTACACAGAGATAAACAAAACAATTGTTTTGGACCCGACAACACTTTTTTAATTATTGATTCACGATCATAATAATGTTTTTAGGGAGATACTGTTATTCTGCACCTTTCGACAAACTCTGTAGATGTATTTTTTTTAAAATGACCTTTAAATCTTGCAAAAGAAAACATCTTGCAAAGATATTGAAACATGAGAAATTCAACATCAATTTGGCCTCTGGAGGTGGTGGAGACCAAAACAGAGCATAATGTTTCTCCGTAATGTCTGGATGTGTAAATAAGCAATCGTCAACAAGTTTGCTGTATCAAACGATCTCTTCTAACCGTAAAAGCTTGGGACAAATCCACAGATATTGTATTAATCATAGTGTTTGTTTACAATAACGTCTGAGTAGATAACCCCTGCATCACCAACGAGTATACAAACAATTTAATTGTCTTTTTTCATGATTCAATTTCAAAGTATGTACATCTAATTGATCCAAAATGCACGTTTGATGCTTTCTTATCTCATTGATATCAACACTGTCACCACTGTTACTTTGGGGACCTAACTTACATGTTGGGCCACAGACTAAAGAAAATGCCAGCTTGAATTTATACAATCTGCGATGTTAGTGTTATGTTTATATTGAAAATGCTAACAAAGCTCTCAGTACATAAATAGATGCAGCAGAAACATTGCATAGGTCGAACCATCCCATTTAACTATAAATCTTTCAAAGAAAAATAAAAAAATAAATAAACAAGTTTGCAGATGACACATATCTCAGCAGTGAAAACCACCTGCCAACCATCTACCCAGAAGTGACCGTTGCTGTTGGCATGACTTATTCTATTGGTCGATTTACAAGTAAAAACACATTGGAGTTGTATTTTCTTCTTTTGTTAATGTTTTTACTTGTTTTTGAGGTGGAATTTTTCCAGTGTAGCATTACATTAAACAGACAGAGATGAGAGTAGTATTGATCTTGGGTCCAGCTCCAGTCACTAACACCTGCCTGCTCTCCGTCACTCTCTTTTCAACTCAACCACACACACACACACACACACACACACACTACACACTCCTGTATTAGTTAAAGAAGCTACACTACTGACATATGACTCAGATTCTACTATAGTCATACAGTATATTATTGTATTTTATATTATATATTTTTTGTATTAAATATGTATATTTTTTTACCTTGTGGCTGATCAACATTGTCAGGAAATGATTATCATCATTGGAGATTTTTAGCAATAAAAATGCCAAAATACACTACAGTGGGGATTTAAGTTCAGAAGCTAATATGAGGCTTCAGCTGAGTTAGTCAACTCAAGTGTAGATCTACGTCCTGGTAGTTATGACTGTCAGAGGGCATAAACATCTTGGCCAGGAAACATTAAGCAGACAAACACAAAAATTTTCGCACCATAAAACCAGTGCTTTCGAAAGTTTTCTTGAGTTATTAACATGACTTTTGAACATCTTTTGAGTCCAGTTAGTTTGGTCTGATGGAATAAGAAGAAATAAAAAAAAATAGATGTTTGAGATATTATTGAGAAAACTGAAAATTGACTGCCGAGGTTATTGCATTACATCATATACCTTTCACACACACACAGGAGATATTTCTGGCGGAGTATAGACCCGGCCTGTGCCACCCTTTTACATCATCCGTCTGCAAAACTCAGACAATTATTATAAAACATATTGCGCTTCTTCGCAAGGCAGCAACGGGTGAGCATTGTGCTCTCTTCACTCTGTTTTATGTGCGGAGGCATCTGTAGCGACAACATTAATTTCCATTTTGTTTTATTGTTTTATAGTTCCCTGCTTTCCTAATCACTCACCGCTACACGAGGATGCGGTAGAGTGGATCTAATTACAGATTCACTTCCCACCTGTGCAATTACAAATCTGCACAAAGAGAGAAATTTTTGTGGAGAGAGAGAAATTATTCTCTCCGGTGTCTTTATGAGCAGCGGGGCCTATCATTGTCTTCGCTCGGAGTGGCTCCATTGTCTTTGTGTCCAGATCATATCAGAGTTTTGTGGAGGTGATATGCTCTGTAACATGTTGCTTTAATTCAAACATGGATGCTCGTTGTTCATATATCACGTCATTGCTAATATAGTAGTGTAGCAAGCTTTATTTATTTATTTTTTTCTGAGTTGCTTTTGTTGAAGGTAACGTTTACCAATTTAACCATCTCAGTTTTGCCTGTCAGCATGCTAACATTTGCTAATTAGCAGTAAGCCGTGGACAGTAGTGGACATAGTGGATGGAGTTTGCGGGTCTGAAAAGTGAAGCCAATGTGGAAGTAGTCTAAACCTGCAGTCTTTCTAACGGCCAGGAGGGGGCGACTCCACTGGTTCCCAACAAATGTCTGACATCATCTAAACTTATGAGAAAATGACCCTACTTCTCACTTTATTTATCCGCTAGTCTCAATTGCTAGTTTTAAGTCTTCTGTACTCTGGCATGATGTTCGTTTAGTCAATTATGGAGCTATATAGAGTAAAAGCAGACGATAAAGGAGGGTACGCTTTAGGGCATAGCTACCTTGTGATTGACAAATGCCACAGTGGTTCCCCAGGTTCACAGTCAGAGGAAGCATGTGAGCAGAGTGAAGCGGTGAGAATTTCCGTTCTTTAGTCCTGGAGCTGTTAGTTCCCCACACTCATAGCTGCTCCAGGCCATTTTCGCTCATTATCACTAGCTTAGCGCTTAGCACTCGCTTCAAAAAAAGACAAAACATCTGTATTGTATTTTTAAGTTTAGCTAAGACTGTAGCCTTGCATCTGCAATAAGTGAGCTGCCAAAACCACATTTTTCCAAGCAGAAACAATTTATTTCAAGATACACTTAGATGCATTCTGGGTCAGGCAAGCTTCGGAGTCATGATGTGAGCGGTACCGGAGCAAAAATGGAGCGGGAGATAAGGCGACGCTCCAGAATGTTAGCCAGTCCAGAATGTTAGCCAGTCATTCTACATTCAAAATGTTTTAGCAAACAAGAAAATAACACTAGATTAAAGTGGAAATGACTTAATCTCAGTGGAGAAGTATAATGCTGTTACTTGAAACAAGTTTTTTGGTCTATAATTATTCACCCATAAAATATTTGGTATATCAGATTCACGGAAAATTGCCATTTTAACCTGGTGATGGCACGAGATCAGGGATGCCCAAAGTGGGGCACAGGGGCCGTCTTTGGCCTGCTGTAAGACTAAATTTGGCCCGCCACACGTTTTTTTCTTTGTCTTTTCTGCTACAACAAGGAATTTAATTTAATTTATTTATTTATTTTTAGGTAAAATGATCTTTAAATATTTAGGATTCCTGATTATTAAATGTTTTTCATGATCTGATCACAGCAGGAAAAGAGTAACACTTGGCCCACAAAGTCAGTCAGTTAAGGAAATTTGGGATTCTAGTAGGCCCACCATTGTGCACCTTGCTAATACAATAGACTACAGTGGGTGTTCGCCTTTGGTCCATGGCCCAACACTGAGTTTCAGTTTTGGCCCTCCAAAGGAAAAAAATTGAAAAAAAGTGAGACTAAAAGTCAGGAAGAACATGAATGTCTGTAGCAAATTTCACGCCAATCCATCTCAGATATTTCAGCCTTGACAACAGTGGTCCAGTGACTGACAGACCGGCAGTGCCATGCACACATCAATGCCGCTATGGCAAAAACCTTCTGCTTTCACCTCAATAGATTGCATTTACAGCGATAAGCTGCATTCTCTCGGCTCCTATGAGCAACGCCTGTCCAAGATTCCCATTATTTTTTCTTGTGGATGTGATGTGGTAGACCAGAGCAGGACCTGTTTTAGGGGGATCTTTTAGTTCAATATTCATCTGTATGTTTGAGGGAAGGGGTATTTCCCAACAGAGCAAGTGTTCTCATACAGGATTACACATCTAAAGCATATTGTTATCGTCCATCTTGTAGAAATACTCTTGGATATTTCTCGTTGTGTTCTTATTTTTACAGTCACAATGTGCTCTTTTTAATCCTTGCATCATGAGAATGCTTTTCATATACAGTATATACAGTATATTGACCTTTTCTGTGAATGTGGTCAGCAAGTCACTGGAGTTTGAGAAAGAAGACAAGCATTGCACCGCCCTCTCTGGAGAAATTGACTTTCAAGATGAAGTTTTTTTATAGAAGGAGAAATTATCATTTTGAAAAGCTTTTAAGGGTTTCTAAGAAAAAAGAATTCCCGGTGGTGGGAGTGGGCTGTCTCTGTTTTATTGTTGTGGATACTTTGACAGTGAAAGCTTTTCCTCTTATTTTATTGTGAAAATGCGTGCATATGTACAAATGTATGTGTGTCCGTCTGTGCACAGACGTTTTTTCAAGGACCTTTTTTCATCAGGACAAAGTATGACCAAGGAACAACATGCATTTTTTTCTTTCCCATTTTTATACCGTTTCATACTGCAACATTCATTCGTTGGTTGACTGAACCACAGATGAGCAATGCTTTACAGAATCCAAATTACACTAGAGCCATTTTTCATTCTCCGGAGCTCTTCACAGGCAAAGAGCCATAGATGGGCCTGTTCACTTTCCTTATTTGTCCTTGTCTGCTGGAGGTTGCCGCTGGCTGACATAGCCTGAATTTAAGTGGACATCAATCTCGATAAAGAGGCAGAGCCCAGAGTAATATTACCTCCTCAGATTTTTTAGCTGTTTAGCAAGACAGCGCAAATAAGCATGTTTCACATCACAAACTGAAACATTAACCTCCAGCAGGAAACTAAATCACACAGGATCACGCTGTGGTTTTTCGCAGCATGGTGTCATTAAGTTTTACATGTCTATGTCCAGTAAGGCACAAGTCTCAGTTGTTGTTTTAAAAACCTCTCGACTCAGAATAGGACAAGATGCGTCTATTTGCATGGCTGTGTCGTGATGATAAAAAGATTTCCTCCGGCTGGCCGATGGCCTATCTCAGTGATGCAGGGGAAATTTTGGCTCAGAAGTGGCAGCCGTGCCACAGCGGACCGGACTTCATGCACTCCTCATAAATGAGAGTCATTAATTCTCCATGTAGGTAGAGTTTTTCCACATGCAGGAGCGCCTCTTCCTCGGGGACAAACCCCGGCCTGACACAACCCAATCAGCACCACTTCTCCTTCGCCCTGCTCTCGTCTTCCTCTCTCTCCTTTGTCTCCGTCTGCTCTCCCTCAGTTATATATAAAGACAAAGATCCCAGCTCCCCCTGTTTGTCGAGCCCATCTGATAAGTTGCAGATAAGTCACCATTGTTGGGAAAGATTGCCATCGTCTCTGATGCTAGAGGCACTCGTTTTTTTTTCTCTTATAATCTCTTATTCTCTTGTTCCCAGTTGGCTCCCTTGACCTAAATTTCAGTATTTACGTTTGAATTCCGATTTCTTTTTTTTTGTGTGTGTGTGTGCGTGTGTTTGTCATGAAGTAAAAAGACACACCTGAGGCGGTTGAATGCATTTACATCCTAAACAGATTAAATAGCAAGCTGTATGGCAGTAAAAAGCAAATTATTGTCAAGAAAGAACTCAAAAAGAAAGTATTCAGCCACAATTGTGTCAAGAGGCACGTTATAGCAACGGATTAGCATCAAAGCTAATAGACAATGGTAGCAATTATCTATATGTTTTTGTTTTGTTTTGCTTCATTGTTCTGCTAGTGCAAGTGTCATCCACACTTAGACCATATGGTTGCACAGCAGCACAATTGAAGTGCTACTAGTTGGCACTGATAGAGTCTGTATATTAAAATCTCGGCGAGCATCAGAGGCTATTTGCAGTCCACCGTGTAAACAAACAGAAGAGCTCTTCAAAGGCTCAGACTTCAACATAATTGGAGAGGAAATGGAGCCAGAGCTGAGCTAATGTTTCTCAGCTCTTTTCCTCTGCCATTAGTGATCACAGGTCCCCGAAGAAATGAGCTGGACAGGCCCGCTATCAAAGAAAGCAGGAATTGTTTAGATTTTTTTTTTTTTCTTCTCACGTACACTATTCGCCTCCGATTTTCTCATTTAATATTCGTTTCTGGGGGATTTTATCGATTCATTTTCATGAAAACGTTTTTTTACACAGTTTCATTCAATGCTTTGTGTTCCGTTCTCTGGAACATTATCTGTGCTGTCACAGTTTGGGAATAACTTATAAGGGCTTACTTAAAGAAAACCTGGTACTTCACCCAGGATGGGAGTGGTTTTGCAGGACGCTGCACTGCATGCTTCAGCGAGCTCCGTGACAGCCTCAGCCTGTGCTCTGGGTGCACGTTGTTCTCAAAGATTTGGGTATTTGATCTCACATCTGTGTTCATCGAAAGAGATATCCTGCATTCTGCCAGAAAGCATTTAGGAAAGGTAGGCTTTAGGTTTTATAGTATAAAAAATGCACATTACACTCCCCACAGTAAGTTGTTCCAGGATAAAAGGATTCCGCTCGGGAGACTAGAATTTGCGTCCCGTTGGTAAATCAGAGTTTTGTTTTATGGAATTTCACTTTTAGACTTGGTGAATTTATTGTTTTCAGGTATTTAAAATAATATTCTCAGCTCTCAGTCACAGTTTGGTGAGGATTAAACCTCGGTTAGGTTTAGGCAATAAAATTAAAAATAAAACTTCTTGGTTAGGTTCAGAGGGGTGCTGTGAACAGCAAGCCATACGCGACATATAAGTATTGTTTAAAAACAACACGCTGCGGACTTCATTTAAGTGCAGTTTAATAAACGGCCACGAGCATGTGAGGAGCCATTGATTTTGTAGCCTCCAAATTACAGCATGGCCTTATTTAGTCAGGAGGTAATTGAAGAGTCATTACGACAGCCTGCCGGTGAGGTCTTGTCCTGGGAGGTCTGTGGATGGAGAAACCTCTCCTGACGGACTGCCTAAGTGCTGTCTCCAGATCTGGGTCTCGCTCGGTTATGAGTTAGTGGTTTGGTGATGTCCAACTCCCCGTGGCAAATCATTCAAACGCAGAACTGCCATTACAGAGACACATTAGGGCTGAGAGCACTTACACGCCATTTCATGGCAATATCAATTAACTCACTTAGCCTCTAAAGGGCAACAGCTGTTTCTTAACTGGTTTGAGTGAAATCAGAACCACCACAGCTGGAAATGCTAAATATTCTGAATGCTGCTTCTTCACACGAGAGGATCTGCGGCGTTAATTGAAAGAGATGAAAGCAAAACGGATTCTGTGGAGGTGATAATGTTAAGTGCCTCGTGTTCGACAAGGCCTTCTGGCTTGTGTCCGCGCAAGGACATTAATGAGCCGCTGACCTTATAGTGTTCATTTCCCACTGAGGATGTAAATAAATGCTTGGCTTTTCAAAAGTTCTATTAAATCAATGACTCATCAGCGTTTTTCGTTGCACGCCGCATAACCAGATTTTGTCGACTTGATTGAGTTGATCTGCATAAAAATTGAGTTTGCCCCAAGAAGCATTCGTGCTTCATAAGTGTCTTCATAATTGTGTGTTGCTGGAGTGTGAGGAGAGGGAGGAGGTAATTGACAATGCTGTGTAGTAATCAGAAAGCAGCACGCGTCAGTTTGCTGCCTGAGACTATGACCTTTGGTGAAACGTTGCATAAGAAGCTAACAATCCATTATTGGTTTGTGTTAATATATTGATTCATTAGTCTTTTAAATGTCAGGAAGTAGTGATTCCTCTGGGCCCATGTGACCTCTTCAGGTTGCTTGTTTTATCCCACCAACAGCCAAAAGCACTCAGATTACAGTGATATAAAACAGAGAAAGCCCAGTAAATCACATTTTAGAACCCTGAACAAATTAGTCTTTTTTACACGAGAATTTGCTTAACCGTTTATCAAATTAATTGGTGACGAATCCCTTTCCAGTAAACTGTGTTTTTACTAATCAGGTAGGTATAAATTCGAATAAATGGAAGCCTGCTATGGAAATGAACCCGCCGTCTCTCTGCTCGTCTGTGGGATCGACCTTTTGTGCGAGCTGACAGAGCCTGACACGCAGCAACTTAAGAAAGCGCAAGCAACAAGAGAAAACAGACACAAATAAGGAAAACATATTCACCAGCTTGACAACTTGCGCATTGCATTTCGCAGGGCACTTCATATATACGACAAGCACAAGCGAATACAAAAGGCCCGCGTCGACAAGATGCAAGCAATCATGTAAAACACCAGCAGAAACAAACAAAAAGTACAAGCAAATATAGAAACGGCGCAAGTGTACACGAGTGGAGTGAGCTGTGACACTGTAGAAATGTGTCCAAGGACGTGAGTGAAAGCAGCTTCAAGTGCCTGTTTGTTATGATTATTTTTTTTCATTACATCTTCTAAATGTGTAATCAAATTCGAAGATGCTTGTGTATTTTGTATTTTCTTGTCAAAATAATTACTAATATAGAGGTTGAGGTTATTTTCCAATGCAATCAATTCCTTCATGAAAGGAGACCCATGATTGCTCTTTGTTTTCTTTGCTTTCCTTCAGTGTTTTGTTCTTTCCCACAGAAAACACTGCTCCTGAAACGCCTCGTCAGTTTAGTCCCGCCTTTAATTCCGTGACTTTGTGACATCACACTATGTCGCCGTGTCACACGTTTTCACAATCTACGCCTAGTGGCTAGTTTGGCACGTAAGAATTGATTTAGCACGGCTGCTCTGTGCTTTTGTTTGGTCAGGCGTGTGTGAGCCGACCAATCAGAGCAGACTGGATATTTGCCTCAAAGAGACAGGAGGTTAAAACAGAGGGTTTCAGACAGAGCTGCAGCACTGGACAGTGTGAGAAAACCGATGTGTTCTTTGAACATTAAAGCATGTAAACCTATTCTAGTAGTGACCCAAAATAAAATGATGAGCCTGAAAACGAGCAGAACATGTCTCCTTGAAAATAAGGCTATTTTTACACCTGTGAAAATTGTGTTTACTAACTAAACATGTGTCTCTTTGCACCTCTGCTTCTCCTCCCCGCACACCCCATCTTTTTTTCTTCTCCCCACTGTTGTGACAGACGCCATGCTGCTGGTGGCACAGAGGCTGGAGGGACCTTTCAACATTGAATCTGTCATGGAGCCTATTGATGTCAAGATCTCAGAGGCCATCATGAATATGCAAGATAACAGTGCCCAGGTCTCCTACAGGGTATGTCAATTAGGTGTATACCCAGAGAACTGAAAAGTAACAGTTGAGAAGTTGCTGAAGTCCAGAACTGTAAAGCAACTCAGAGGGGAGCTCGCCTCGAGTCGTACTGGGCTGCGTCGAAGGTGTGCAGCACGACACGTTCTAATTATGTCCAAGTTTAGGTCTTGTATTTGAATTATATGTTTCAATTTGGTCAGATAATCTTAGTTCAACTAACAGTAGTTAATGTGTTTCCTGTGTTTTACTGCATTTTTCTCTCCCCACAAAATTGTAGTCAGAAAGGAAAAAAAAAAAAATGTAGGTGGTTGTGAAGAATTTTTTCAGCCTACACAGCTTTGGATGCCAGTTCTCATTCAAAGCTAAATGCTCCGTTGGCTTTCCCATGCACCAGATGCAGTTTTGTTTATGGTTTAAGTATATGTGGTCTTTCTCCCAAACCCCGTAAAAACGTAACTCTATCATCCTAAATAGCATCGGTCACAGCTCATAGTTGAATCACCTATCAACGTGGTTACCTCCACTTGACGTAGAACACTGTCACGCTGGTAATGTGGGGTGAACGCTTCACAGGACCTTAACAAAACAGCATGTTTTCCCTATTTTCTGCATCCAGGGTAATTTCAACCCCCTGACAATTGGGTGCCCATGTTTTTCTAATTGCAGGTTTTTCAAGGCTGCGGCCAGCCAAAGCCCGCAGGAATGACTAGGTCTACCCGCGGCGTTTCGGATGTGTTCAACGCTCGCTTCAGGCCGTACAGCCCAGAGGAGCGGCCTACCACTGCAGCTGGCACAAGCCTAGACAGACTGGTAAGGAGACAGAGCCAGCACTGCTGCTTTCAGGCGAGACACTGCATCAGTGTAAACATCATTTGTCTTTCTGACTTGACACTGTTGATTAAAGCTGGTGATTTGCCATCGTAAGCCCCTGGAGCCGGAAATTAATTCTTTGTACTTGTCCTCCATTCAGGCCCCTCTATCGATCTGTGTTTGTTAACGAATCAACAGCCTTACCCCGAGAGGGCAGTGGAAGGTGTGGCGAGCCGCGTTCGGTGCCCTTCTCATCTCTGTGTGCTTGGCAAACAGAAAAGGGAG
Organism: Lagodon rhomboides; assembly: GCA_039737535.1. Lineage (NCBI taxonomy): Eukaryota > Metazoa > Chordata > Actinopteri > Spariformes > Sparidae > Lagodon > Lagodon rhomboides. Next base: position 16,373,257 of record CM077790.1, read on the forward strand.
GGTTGAAAGAATTGATGGATAGATTCGGCGAGGCCGACCATATCAATTGTTTGCTGTAAAGCACACCTTTATTTTCGATCAGATTAGCTGCATGTTTGTCGGATTGGATCTTGATACGTGGATTTCCATCCCAAACAACCTTGAAACCTAAAATGCTGCATCAGGCTAAAGGTTAACACGGAGCTGACAGACCAATTCAGCTGAGAGACAGTTCTCATCACGGATTACCTTTGCAGCCGCTGTGCCCTTCCCTGCTCCCCTCTGAATCCTTTTAAATTGTGTCTCAGTTATGCCAGTGTTTAGAGCCATTTCAGCCAGAAACCAAGAAAAATATTATTTCATTACTGACCTTTTGAAAAGTACCACATTTATTAAATCAGTGTAGTGGAACGGCAGCTTCACCCACCATGTTTAAATCACGCTGAATCAAGTGTCTCTCTGCATTGTGTCAGGTTAATAATAGGTTCTTTACTTAATGAATACATAATTTGGAAAAGCAGCACTTTCTTGCCATCTGGCTCTTGGAATCCCACAGCAATAAATGACTTATTTGTTTTATTCAACGCTAATTATGTTTTTTTTTCCCCTCAATCTAATTAATTCTGCACTCATTTTTGATGTTTTCCATACAGCAGCTGCCTTTTTAGTATTTATACTCTATGTCCATCAACGATTTCTTCCACCTACACTGAATTAATTAAGACTTTCTGTTTCCCTGCCTTTACGCTGCGAACCAGAGGATTGTTTGGAATGCAATGCAACACAGTGTAAGGTTCAACATTTTATACTCATTTTCCTTGTTTATGCCCGGTGTATTGCCTGCAACTGTTTTTATGTACTTTGCCCGGAAGCGAAAAGGATGTTTTAATATTGTGTGGTTGGGGGATGCATGGGATAGTGTTCCAAGCATCGGAGGTTTACAGTCAGCCAGCAGTGGGACCTGTAAATCCCAGTGGTATGCAGCAGTTGGTGTGTTAAGTCTCAGTCATGGTCTCATTTTCATCTGAGAGTCAGTGTCAGCTAGTCACATTGAATTTGCCATGACTGAGCATTTTGGGTTTTTTTTCGATTTATTAACGTAGGAAATCTGCGGACCTTGATAACGGTCAGTGTGGTTTATTATAGCGTCAAAGCACCAGCTGTTAAAACACGCTATTTTATAGTAGCGTTGAACGAATACCACAGTATCCAACACAGACCCACGTCAGCCACCATATCTATTCTAGACACATCCCCGTCCAAGACTCTCATCGCCATAGCTAATGGAGTCAACTCCTCGAGCAAGCCGACCAATCAGCAGGTGACCCGCTCCGTCACTGCTGGCAGAGAGGAGCGCTGTGAAGAGTCGGTGGTGGTGTAGGTGTGGGGGTGTTGCAAACCAGCACCTGCTCTGACGGGTACAGTGAAGTGGGGGCTCCAGACCTCTCATGAATAACCGGGCAATTAGCCTACTCGGAGAATCTCACAAGATGGAGCTCGGTGACAGGAGCTTATTTTTGACGTATGATAACTGGTGCGGTGTACCTGAGCGGAAAAATTCCATTATCAACATCCGTGTGCTCGAGGAGGCCACGCTGATCACAGTGGCCGCAGGAAGCTGTGAATCGTGACACTCCTGTAATGTGGTGTAATGAGGGTTGTTTGGTCCGTGGAAAGTAGGAGAAAATGCTTGGTTTGTGTTTTGGCTCGGTCCAGCTCACATCCATCGTTTTGCATTGTCGTTAGGAGTCTCAGTTCGCACGCCCCCACGCTGGCGCTAGCCTTGGCCAGCGGCATTATGTTTTCAGGTTGTCCATGTCATCTTTCATCCATCCATCTGTCCATCCGTCCTGTTGTCATGAACGCAATATCTCGTCAAAGATCACCCCTCATGTGACCTTACAAAACACACTTTTGCCTTGAGAATGACTTCGCTGAATACGACAAGTTTTGCACGAATGTCTAATAGGATAAGATTATTAAGAGACGTCATGTATTATCCAAAAGGTCAAAGGTCAGATGTCAGCTATGACATCATAATGTTCTGCCAGAACACTTAAGCCATTAACTCTCAATACTGTTTATAGTCACCTCAATATCGCAGAATAAATGTAATATAAAAACAGCCAACAACATCTGTTTTCTTTTTTATATACTCTCTGTGGATTAGGTTTCTGATAATGAGCTGTGAAAAATAGTGTAAAAGAAAAACAAAAAGCGTCTGCCGCATCTGTAAACGTGGGAGGCGTAACCTCGCTGAGCCGTAGGCCTGTGCGATGAAATAATTAGCTCAGGGGCATCCTGGTGATGGAGCGGTTAAGAAGCAAACCGCAACGTTTCTGGTTCAAATCATGTCATTAGCCCGCGTTTCATGTTGTCAGTCTCACTCTGTTCTCTTGTAACATCACACAAGAAAAAAAAATATCATGAAAATGTGTGTAAAAAAAAAAAAACGAGAGAGAAAACAGTGACATAAATCTGTTTCCTATTAGTAACAGCACACCAGCAATATATACTGTGTTTACTGTGGTATTTAACAGCTGCTGAAATTATCCTCCTGTGCAGCCGGCTTGATACAACCAAGATTTATTTAAACGATTATGTTGCACTTTTGCTTGTTGAAACTGGTTATAACTACAATAACAGTAGCATTCATTTATTTACTCAAGAAAAAAGAGCACTGACTGCAGTGCAGTTGTTGGTTTCACTCAATGAAACCGCAGCAGTAGTAGAGTTTCACTCATCCTCCAGTATCATCAACTAAAGATGCAAATGTATTCAGTGAAAAATAACCTTCGTGAGAAGAGAGCGATGAGTCATTTTACGGAAATGTCGTTAAACGGTGGCAGCGGTTTGTTCAGCTAACATTGAATTATGTTGGTTGAGGTCGTATGTGTCAGACACCACACACATGTGCTGTGAGCTCACTCCTGCAGCTTCCTCCAACATCGAGCAGTGTGACACGGCTTTACAAAGAGCAAGAATACAAAGGCATGGCAAGGACGTACAGAAAGATACTCAGGAAAATGCATTTCCATTTTGATGTGTATCTTTTGAGGTTCTTCTGTAGCCTCAAACAACCACCAAACAGACGGACAGAAAACAGGCTGTTCTCAGTCCTGCCGGATTTACTGTGGATGCATCCACACTTACCGCTGAAGTAGCTAGTTCACATGGGATAATCTAACTGAAGGATATTTTGAAGCGAAGGAGTACCTTTGCAGTTATCATTTGAAAATAATGGCTTCTCAATTTCAAAGGTTAACTGCAGACATTGTTCAAGAGAGAAAGAAGAATTTGATTTTGTTGCTGAAAGTAAAGTAGAATGATGTTTATTGAACAGAAGATGGTCTGCATCATCATGAGCCATTGGCCACTCTTGGGTCAAATGAAGCCTTCAGCAGGGGCATCCACAGAAATTTCTATAGGGGGGCCAGAAAGGGCCACTGAAAGTCTTGGGGTGGCCACCAAAAGGCTGCGGGGAAGGGGTGTAAACAGAGGGGAATATTTGTATCATTTAGAGGATGTGATCTTCACATTAGCTTTTCATTATATTTATGAATGAACATATATTTCCTCCAACCCAAACCTTGCAAATCTTGCAAACCGTGGATATGTTGCAGCTTTATGTTTCTTTAGGTTAAATATATTTTATTTTATTTTTTGACAATACTGACCTTATGCTCTGATCATGATTTGGCTTAAAATTTTTATCACAACAAACATGACTTGAGATGTCCCGAATTACTGTCAATATAACCGTTTTTTGTCACCAGAAACACAGCTGTATGTCGTCCTGAGGTTTTTTCTTAAAAATATCCCGTGATGTCACGCTTGCAAATGTTGAAACTCAGTCTCAAACTGTTGTCACCGGCTTAACAGCCCTCTCGTCTGTAACTCCTCCACCATCCCCTCAGTCATTCATGTCATAAACGTGATGTGACTGGATGTGACTGGGAAGATTTCTTCTCTTCACCTCTGCGGTGTCAGGATGGTTTACCTGCCTCCTAGATGCAGATATTTCCTATTCGGTTGTGGTTGCATAACGTTGCATGCCATTATTTGTTTGGTGTATAAAATGCATCACTGCGGCTCATTAAAGCTACGACTGAACAGGTGGTCAGTGGGTGGCTTTTATGAAAAAAGATTTATCAGCCATTATTTTATTTATGAACCCAATTTTTGCTTCTTACCTTCAACATGGCAGTGTTGCAGGACCCCAATAGGTTGTTAGCAATCATTTAGAAGGGGTATCTCTGATATTGAGCAAGTATTTTGTGTGTGATGTTCAAATGCAGGTTTTGACCAATAGCAGCTCTTTGGAGGCCTGCTACAAAGTAAAGAATGGGTAAAACTTTCTCTGAGTGCACATCTTAATTGAACCTGTTTCATGTCCCTGTGCGGTATGCAAGGTTTAGATTAAAGGTGTTCGTCTGTTCCAGCAGCCACCTCGTGCCGTCATTAGCCTGGCAGCATCTATGTGTTTATCTTGCAGCAAGGACACGACTGGGTTCCCTGTGGGAGTAAATCTTTGTTGTCCCACACACTGTCCTCCTTTACATTCTGGCACAGGATAATTACCCGCGACAGTGACACTGCTCAGCCCTGTGAATGTTGACAATAGTTTCAAGTGTCCTTTGATAAGACCTTCTTGTCTGGATTTACCACTAAGTTTGTGAGTCAAAGAATGTGAGGGGGATAGCCGGGAGTGCCTGCATTCATTTTGTTCTGTTGCCTATAGAGGAGCCTGGAGGAGCGGGCCCACCTCCAGCTCAATGAGCCATGACTGTTTAATTGCCTGACATTCTGTCAGAGCACACACCCTCAAAGCTCGGAGAGAAATGGAGATTTGAAAGTCCAAAGAGGGGATAAAGGCACAGCAGACTGTCAGGCTCAGAGGCGCATTATAGATAAGAGGTGGAGCTTTTAATTTGACATTTGTAACAAGTTTGGTGCAGTTCAATTTGGTGTAATTTTATTGGTGTTTTTTTTGTCTCCCTTGTGTAATAAACGCCTCGCATTTTATCAGCACGGCACTATAAACAATAGGAGCAGGATGCAAACAAGACTAGACTGTAGAAAGAGCCTGGAGGGGACAATATTTGTTATAAATGAATCCTCTGAACCTTGTGTCCATACATGAGTCGTTCTATACAAGCTGCTCAGATTGGACCTCGAACGTAGAATTTTATATTTCATAGCATTGAGAACAAGTTAGACCTGTAATAAACCATGTTTTGTGCTCAGGCATGATTTTTTTTCAACACATTTGGTCACGTTAATGGTCCACTTTGTAATAAAGTTGATTTTTGAGTCTGATTTCCAGCTTGTCAGAAACTGACGCTTTGGGATGGTGGCCAGCCTACAATCCCAAAGTGTCATTATTTGAAAAGTTGGTAATTAGACTAAAAAAAATTAGCTTTCTCAAAAATTGGACCTTTCAGCCCCAGTGATGGAGTCGAAAATATTCAAAGTAATATGGCCAAAATTCTCTCTATGGTCCAAAAAATGCAGGAAAAAAATAATGTTTCATACACTGATGTTATACTGGAAAGGTTTTAAAAGAAAAATGAACCAAAATATTTTGATAGAACTAAATAAAACTCCCCTCTCTAAACTCTTATAGGTGCAATATATAACACCTGTCGAACCCATAGCACAATTAAATACGGGGCAGCATATCACCAGAGTAACTGCTGCTGCTAAGTGAAGCTGCCGTTAGCTAGTTAGCTCAGTAAGCCATGCAGCTTGCAGTTCTATTAGCTGACTGCCCGTATTAGGGGCCTGGAGCACTGCAGGAGAGCTGGTGTTGTACACACTGCTAACACAGGAGCTCATGACCGAGATAAGTACGCCAGGGCTAGCTGGATAGCATACTAACTATCACAGTAGATATCTCTGCAACACCATACAAAGACATATGTGATATGACATCAAAACTGTTATTTCCTCACGTTCTGTTGATCATTTCAGTCAATTTCGTAATGCTTTAAACCAAATTCTTACATATTGCACCTTCAAACGATGTCATTTCCTCATATGAGGTGCACTCACAGAAAGCAAATCTAATTTTTGCACGAGGAGAGAACGATCCGAGTGTCTGGTAAGAAGAGAGTTCATTGAGAGGCTCGCCTGAATATAAACCAACACATGCATACACACCCTCGATGCCTGATACAGCAAACTGTTCTGGCTCTTTGGGGTGAATAAAACACTCACATGTATGATCCCGTGATCAAACTCAGGTGAGTGTGAACACACCATGTCACCCAGAGGAGCAGTAAAGTATGCTGGTGCAGAAATACATCGGTGTGAAGGAGTGTAATTTGAAACGTATTAACATACTGTATGTAAATCATGCTATTTTAACCAAAACATGTATTTTTATCAATTTGATTAAAACTTTTCCCATGAAGAGAGAAACACTTACGCTCCTCAGACCAGAATGGTTTAAGATTCATGCAATTTTTATCAAGTGTTACTGCACATGATCATAAGAAATGGTCAAAACGGTCATGAGTAAAGGATTATATATCGTGCTTCCTGCTTATAAGTACAATTGCATTAGTAATATTACAAATATTGAAAGTTTTTTATAATCTTTAAAAGTAATGTAGATACATCTTAGCCTTCAGAATAATTGTCTGAAAAATCTGACATACCAAGTATTTTTTCATTTAACTGATTAAGTCATTACCAGCAACTACAAGGTCATTTGTTTACGTGCTTTTTTCACGGCCAGCTCATAAAATCCACGCTGAATCCAGAGAGCTATTAGGTCAAATTAAACGATGTGTTTGTCTAAGACTGGCTGATGTTCACACAGACTCTCGCTGACAAATACCTGGAATTCATGGAATTTACAAAAGGTTGATTGATTTATTTTTTTTGTGCTACGAGAAGACGCTGTTGTCAGTTAACATTAAACAAGATGCATTCAGTAATGTTCCCAGTAATAGACGAGACAAACAGGAGAAAATATACCTGAGGTTCTGTTTCATGAAATTTGATTTTCACCCAAATGGTTTCATTTTCCGAAACCCAGTTTTCACCAGTTTCGTCTTGTTATTCAAATCTGATATTTCTGTTTTTCCGTGCGCACACACACACGCGATAGCTGCTTGACGATCGTGACTGCACATTAAAAAGGAAAAGCTATAATCGTAAACAAATTGTGGCTCCCTTTTCATCGGTGCAGATATAATTTACCCCTGCCAGTCTCCTTTCTCCTGCCTGTCTCGCCCTGTCAAACTTCTTTTTTTTTTTTGTGCTGCTGGATAGAGTCAACATTTTTTGAAAACCCAAGTTAACAATCAGCAGTGCGTTCAGGAATACACCCCAAGGTTAGTCTGAGCCTACCACAACAATTCCAACCTCTCCTGCTCCGAGCAGAAAAACACTGCGCAAAATGTTGTAGAAAACACTCTCCATGGAAACTGCCAGACTCTCAAAGTGGTTCCCAACCTGAGGTCACGCAATAAGAATGAGGGGTCACATGAGGATTTAAGATAAACAGAACATCGTGTGTTTATTTTTTCTGGCTTTTGTCTAAACTTTGCTCTTTTTTTTTTTCCTTTTGCTTTTTTCCCATGAAAAACTGAGTACGTCCACCCCTCCAGGCCTCTGATGGTTATGCAAATATAACAACCTGAGATTAGAAAAATATCATACCTGGGTTGAAGTGCTTGCTGTTTTTTTTTTTTTTGTTTGTTTCTTTAAACTGGCACCTGCTGGAGTCTGATTGGCCAGACCAGTCGAGATGTCACAGATCATGCTCTTAGTTACTCAGATTTAAGAAGCGTTCCCTCTTCAGCAGGTGAATGTCGAAACTGGTCTAAAAACTCTGGACGCACTTTATCCGAGTGAGCGGAACATATTTGGTAACACTTTACAACAAGTGCGTAAATCATATACTTAGGTAATATGTGACTCATGATGATTTAATGTATGAATTATGCATTATGATGTATCATGAATTCCTGTTGCTCACCATTAACAAATGATCAGGTTACTATCACTTTATGTAGATCATCGGTTCAGGAATAGTAACACAGTTACTTCACACATCAGTTGACATGTGACCAAGTTGGCTGAATGCCTCTTACATAAAACCTTATTTTAGACTGATGTATTTGCTCAGCCTCTCTGAAAGCTGAACAGCACTTCTTCTCATAAAAATGTGATGCGTTTTCATTTGTCAAAGTGCAAACATTTACATTTTACGGAAATAAACTTTTATCCACCTGGAATCCAGATAGCCTCACAGATCAATTTGTGTGTGAAGTAACTCTGGATTAACTTTTATTATGTGATGATCTTAAAAGAGGGGAGTAATCACATAAAGTCACGGCAGCTTTATCTGTTGTTAATGCTCAGAAACACTAATCCACGATATATCCTGCATTCACTGATGTTTTAAATCATCATGAATAATACATTACTTAACCATTACATACTATACTGGTTGTACTGGTGTGGCTATTTTTTTTCACATAGGTGCACAAGCACATAATTTAGCTGCACTCAATTAATCCATTTTCATTTTTTCTGTCTTTCTTTTAATATTGTGGATTTATCTGTTATTTATTCATATTTTTTTCTCTTTTTTGTTTAGTTTACAATTTTGACTGAAGATTATCTTTGCTATGAATTATAAACCAGAAAGCAGCTATGTTGTATGAAAAAAAAAATTATGAAAAAATAATAATACATTTGAATTCTGTTTCTAGACAAATCATGTAAATTATTTTTTTTAACAGGAATAAGGTGCAGATAATTGTTTTTCTTCATTTAAATCACAATAAAGTACGTTTAACAGTGCTGATATTTAAAGTACTACCTTGAGTATTATTGCTCAGACCAATGAAAATATTCAGTTGCACTTGACAGATTCTTGGGTGCATGTGCGACCAAAATAGTTGCACCCTGGAGCCCTGAATCACTGTGTTAACAACGTGGTTGTCGCTAGCTGCCTGGCTACTGTCCAAAGCCAAAAAGAAACTTAAGAACCTCAGTTTGACCTAGAAATCCGGATCTCAATGCCGTGCCGTGCTAAATGATTTAAAGTTAAACACCTGGTTGTATTACAAAGTAGGCAGGTTTGTTGAGGTGGTGAGAGGAAACACACAGCAGACTTTGACACGACACCGGCTCTGTCCATTGAGTGAAAGTCCGTCCTCTCCTTCTTGTTTAACCACAGTCTCTATCACTATCCCTCTCCGTCCTTGCCAGCGGGGTTCTTTTTTTATATACATTCCTACATTTTTCCACAGTCGTACACTGTGCAATTAGTATCGACTTTGAGATGATAAGTTGAAGAAACAAGCTGTCTATTGCCAGTTTAAATATATAATTTGTACCCCTTAGGGTTCGGGCTTTGGTTACCACATAGAGTGGAATGAAAACAACCAAAGTCCACCTCTGTCACCGTGACATTAGATCGAGAGCAGTTTGTTGAGTGGTATATCCTCCGGTCTGCTGTGCCTAATAGCGCCAGCGTGCATTTCAGCGGTGAGGAGAAATTCAAGTCTGAATGACACAATCGCTCTTATCCTCTTGGCTGGCCCTCTCAGTTAGAAAATGTGGCACCCCAGTGGATCAATGCTTAGAATTGCTGCCTCACAGCAAGAAAGTTTTGCACTTGAATCCTAGTTCTCCCCATGTTTGCCTCTTTTTTTGTTGTTTTTCCTCGAGGCACTGCCGCAGCCGTGCCGTGCAGCTCAATAAACTGCTTTTTAGGTGTGACTGTGTGATTGTCTGTCTAGGTTTGTTAGCATTGTGAGAGACCGGCGATCTGCCCAGGCTTTTTTTCCCTCGCTTTTATCCAATACATGGGCTCCAGCCATCCATGACTCTGATTAGGAATAAGTGTGTGAAGAAGGTGCGAAAAAGGTTTTTCAAGCTCGCCCAGAAAAGTCTGTCAAGCTGCAGTCCGAACGTACTGAACATTTTCCTTTATTCAGACAATAATATCGATTTTATTCTCTGCTCGCTTTCATCTGAGACTTAATTATTCATTCACAGAGTGCATGGATAACTTGTATAGCATTAAGTGAAACTGAATATTCATGCGCACAATCTTTTCTTTTTCTCGCCCTCTCTCATTCTTCGCCATGTCCACTAGGAAACACTGAGTAAAACATCCGCGTGTGGTTTGTGAAGTCAGTTGTCAGGAAAAGAGCGCAACCACTCCTTTCCCAAAATCTTGACCCAGGCATTATATTTGTGCAGTCCAGGAACATGTCAAGCCGCTGAAACATTCTTGTTTTGGATACAGCTTAATGGAAGTAAAGTGGGCCTGTCCACAGCTCCGTCCTCTGAGCTGTTGTATCTACAGACTCCTGCCCGAGCTGTGCAATTATGGAGATTCCACAGATTCTCTCTAAGACCACACAAAAATAAATAGTCCAGAAGTGCATATGTGGCATCATCGTTCAGGGCATTGTTTGACCATAAATTAAACAAATCTCACAGGGAGGAGTGGCTCTCGAGCATAAATATTTGTCTGCCGTAAAATGATAAAAACCAACAAATTCCAAATTCGTCTGAAAATGTAAATCGCCCCTGGATGTTGGCGTTTGCTCTGTTTCGCTTTGTTTCGAATGATTTATTACCAGAGAAATGGGGAAAACAAACACAGCGCTGTAGTCGCCACTGTTTCCCACTGTCAGTAGAGAAAGCTTGTCTCCGTTTGACGGGTTTAAAAGTGCCTTCGACTCCGCACCACATGTCTGTAACTTAGCTGTGTTCAGCCTCAGAAGCCAAAAACAAGAAGGTTAGCGGGCTGTCTGTGCACGGGAACCTCAACAAAGAAAGAAAATGCAAGTAACAACAGCAGGATTGAGACACAGAAAAGAAACACCGCCACCACCAATGTAACCAAGTGTCCTACTGTAGGTTTGCCTAAATGGGCAGGTTTAATAATAAACGAGACATGGAGGCGTAAAAAGTTAGGACATTGAGCAGCAAGACATGTCTTTTTCTCTCCCACATAACACAAACACCAACAACTCCTGCCTTACAGTACAGCAACTCTGAAGGCCCACGCGCACTGGAAGCGATAATTGATGTGCCTCAATTGAAGCGCATCGTTTTAATGCTCCTGGGCACTGGGTCCTCATTTGATGCTCCAGAATTGAAACGAGGTTGGAGTGTGAGCGTCGAGGCAGTTTGACGCGCATCATAAACATTTTTCGGTTATTTAAAACAATAGGTTCTTACAAAACGTGCATGTCAGGCAGTTTCAGGGTGTTTGGCCCTTGAGGGGGTCACACTCGTCATCAGTGATGGACGATGGCATCGTCTCTCGGCCCGACCCTAGTTAGGGTAAGGGAAATATGCATCGACATTCATCTTGAGTGACAACCTCTCACCTCCCCCCTCTATATGCAAGTATAGGCCAACGCCTACATCACTGGAACAAACAGACACACCGTCTTTTTACACAAAGAAAGAGTTATCTTCATGTATAACGTAAGCCGAACGTACAAGGATGCGAAAATAGTTAAGAATGTGTCGTAGACAGCAATTCACAAAGATCATACATTTTCTCCTGAAGCAAGAACTTTCAAAGTAGTGAGGTATTTTTTAAGGGAGTCCGGTTTCTTCTTTAACCAAAGAAGTAACATGTTTTTTACAGTGATGTTGCGACAAACTGACACTTTTAACAGGGAAAGAAAAACATCTTAATGTAGTTATGGCGAATTTACAAGAAAGCACCGATGAGTTAAATTCTGCTGGAGCCATTTCACAAAGTTGTTCCAGTTTCTCCTCATACGACAACTCTTAAAATCACAAGACTTGTGAAGGGAGTCTTGAATATTGATGACTTCACTTCATCGCTTGGTCCATGTCCATGACTTTCACACACAAACAGCAGCGCACTTCTTCAAATGTGTCAAGTAGATCACAACAACGGTTAATTCATTTGAATATGAAAAGGTTTGACATCACACAACCCAGAGAGAGAAACTTACGTGGTCGTTGTCGCTGTCATTCAAGGGGGTAATATGGTAATATAATTATCTTACTGATTCAAATAATGGTTGTTGTTGATGTATTAGTAACCCCCACAGATCTGTGATTTTACCAGTCTGAGTGTGATATTATACATATTGTACAAACGTTGATATAATATGCATAAAACATACAGTTTTAATCTGTGGTTCTCAGAAATGTATAATGATGACATTTCATTTCAGGCAACTTTGCTAATTAGTGACTGATTTGTGTTATGGGCCTTCTCTGACACTTTAAATTCATGATCTGTTCCCTTTTCAAGCTAACCACCTACACTTTACACACCAGTCATGTTTCTATACTGGTTAACGGGCTTTGCGATGCCATTTAAACATCAAAGACCAAAACATAAAGAGCTTACCCAAAGCAGACGTGATGTCAAGGCCCGTTTTCTCAGCCAAACCGATGTGTTCACTGCTCACGAGGTAAGTAACTAGCATGATAGTCTGCTCTGTTGCAAATATGAAAAGCTGTGGCCTTACACAACACCCGGATATTCTATATTTCACAATAGGAGCGCAGCTAAAGGCGCTGGCGTAATGTGCATCTGCATTGTTTGTGCCCACACAGCAGTGATAGTACTGCATGTTCTCTTCTTCAAGCGTTCACATTAGTGTCTCAAAAGAGGCAACATGCACAAGCATTATCCACTTATACCTACTGACTCAGTGTCATGAGTCAGTACGTATATAAGTAGGTGGTGTCATGACATGTTAGGTTTCTGCTCACTGGCGGTTAGGGAAACAGGGGAGTTTGGGTGGAACTGATGTGGCAGAGGGTTGAATGCCAGGAACTGAGATCTCTGGGATTTCCCATTTGGGAAACCAGGATTTTGAGCCTTTATGGAGCATTTTTATGCACATGGCACAGAATCAGTCGGGATCTAATGCTAATTACTCTTCTGTTTTGTTTTTTTCCAGTTTAACAGAAGAATACATTTTGTGACATGATTAAGAAAATCAAAATCAAAAGTCTACACTTAACACAAATTGCTCTTCTGCTACCTTAAACTATTGAATATGGAAAAGAAATATCAGAAAATCGAATAAATAGATGTTAAAAAAAAGCAATATTTCAGGGACGTTTATACTTGAGGGATTGTGTCATGGCCTTTAGAGGAGCCACAGCTTGAAGTGCTTCTTCAGCTTCAGCATTCAGCTACGATGCGACAATCGTAAACATGTCTGAAAATTGGAAAAGCAAACAGATCTTTAACTGGGCAGATTGGATTTTGGGCAGAGGAGTTCGGACAATATTCTCTGAATGCTAATTACTCCACGGGACAGTCATGATGTGTAGGAGACATTTAGGTCCCCACTCAGAGGAATATCTTGCATTATTTATATCTGTTAATGATCTGAATTCAGATTGGTGTTTGGTCTTTATGTAGCAGACTGTGTCTGTCAGTACAAATAACTCTTACACCAGATCCAGTGGGGGAAAGTTACTCTATATAAGCACATTTATTCAGCTGTACTTAAGCAATTCAAGTATTTCAATGTTATGCTACTTTATACTTCTACTACAACATCAAAGGGAAATATCATGCTTTTCACTTTACTCAGTTTATTTGACAAATATCACAGATAGTAAAAGTTACCAAACACCCTCATGCGGTCCACATACTGGGAGTGATGTTACTTGGGCAGTCCACCATTCCACGCGATATGTGGGCCAGATTTTTAAGTAGTTAAACCTTCCATCTAAAATGGTATTAGAAAGGTCTTAAAAAGTCTTAAATTAACTTTGTAAACAGTAAACACATCAGTTTGATCCCTAGATAAGAGAGCGCTAAAAGGTGCTTATCTACATCCTCTACAGCAGCATGTCAACTCAGTCAGCTCCACTGTAGCTGCTCAGCGGCCAACAGATCGACCATAATAGCACTGGACAGCTTCCAGCTGTTAATGTATGAAATGTTCTACATGGCCTTCCATGAAAAGAGCATCAACCTCACTGAAACTACAGAAAGCTTTTTCAAAAAAGGCCTGATTGTGTGGGTGTGTAACCATGCAAATGAGCCTATCGCCCACTACAAGGCATACTGTTGCACAGGTTTTTTTTGAATGGACCTCTAGGATCTGCACTATATTAAAACCCACTTAGGGTGACCAGTAACCACAGTAACCACAAATCACAGCGTCGGCCAAAGCCGATGAATTGTGGCTGTAAGCGCTGTTCTCTGATTCCATGAGTGAAAGTCTCACCTTTTGAGAGAGAGAAAGGAGCCGCGCATGTAGATGAACAGGAAGCTCTCCTTTGGTTACTCTCTCACCACTTTGTGTCAGGCGGAAGGGCATAATTAGATAATGTGTCTGACGAACATGCAAGGATCCCACAGTGGCACATCTCACTCATGCTATCAGAGAACGGGGGTTTACAGCCACACGGCACGCCAAAGCTCTCTGACCTTGGTCCTGTCGTGAGATAAAGACATCACACATGCTGTATTAAGCCAAAAGGTGCAACAGCGATAGAATACTTATCAGCTGCAGCTCAGTGTTGTCATTCACAAGACAGCACGAGAAATGTTGTGAAGGAGATAGGCGGAATTACAACACTCTGGGCCTGGTGCCGGAGACAATTCAGGCTTTAGTAATATATTAGAAATTGTAGAGAGGAGTTGTAGAGGTAAAAGAAAGTCAACAGCATTAAATATTCACCAGAATGATATATTTAATGCATACATTTGTCTATGTAGTGTGAAACAAACCATTTCCAAATCCTTCTCCTGTGCGGTTGAAAGTAAACTTCAAAAAGGAAAACTTGAGTCAGTATCACAAAGAGAGTTCTGGGCTCATATTTATCAAAGTTCCGCTAAGTACATTTAGAATATGAAACCCTTTTTTATCCATTTCAGTTCTGCATACAGCAAAGTGCAGCAGTCACTTTTGAGCAACTCAAAGTAAATATGTGATTAATCACAAGAACAAAAAGACAATCTTTCAGTGGTCTGGTATTTGGAAATTGTGTGTATTTGTTTAACTTCTGCATTTGAGCAGCAATGATCATGTGGAATTCACAAATACTAACCATAAATATAGGGGGAAAAAAACTAGATGGTCTATCTTTGGATGGGATCACCAGCCGTGACACCAGTCAACATGTTCACGTTTCAACCTGTCAGTACTCAGTAGTCATTGCTACATGGGGTCGTGCCACACCCACCCTTCGTCTCACTTTCATGACTGTATCTTGCTATTGCGCTGACAAAAATACTCAAAATCACCCCTGTGTTTTGTTCCCGACAGAGGTTGTTACCACGGACACATTTTGCCACGATGACACACACAGACTCACATTATCAGCCATGGTGGCAGGGAAAGTTGCCAAAATTGAAATGATAAGAAAACCAAATTTGAGTTCAGAGGAAAGTCTGCTGCTGAAAGAGCAGGATTGTTACGATAGGAACAAAGTATATTGTGCGGGAGCAATATGTGAGACAAAAGAATATCAACTTAAAGGTCAGATTACCATCTTCTGACTTAATATCTCACTGTTCTGCAGTTTGATAAATATGGGCCCTGGCTTTCTTTGGGTTACCTGGTTTTGCAAAGTTGCTCCTTTAAATGTAAAGTGAAAAGGTTGAAGCTACATTAAACACGTGTCTCATCCTGTCTGAAATATAAGAAATATAGAGTCTTTAATATGCAGCTATTATAAACGCTATTCATTTAGAGTCAACCATAATGAACCGTGATCTTGCTGTTTGTTTGAAGACAAATGGTTGTGCAGTGATCTTATATTCAACAGTGTCAGATGGGATTAGTCTTTTAGTCAAGTCAATTTTCTATGAGGTCAGGTCTCTTAATATTTAAGCTGCTTCTGATATCCCAAAAGGCTTTTACACCTTATTTCCACCT
The DNA here is from genome assembly GCA_039737535.1 of Lagodon rhomboides. NCBI lineage: Eukaryota > Metazoa > Chordata > Actinopteri > Spariformes > Sparidae > Lagodon > Lagodon rhomboides. Next base: position 16,389,117 of record CM077790.1, read on the forward strand.
GATAAAAAACAAATCATATCGCCGGATTGTACCCAGAGAAGAAAACATGTCTGTATCTAAGCTGTAAAAGCATGCAGAATGCATTGCATGGAATGTGAGCCGATCCGCTGGACCACATCTGGAGGTGCATCTGTGCCAGATGCAAATGTACAGTTAGGCCACATCCTTAAAGAAATATCCCCAACATGTTGAAAGGTCGCCTGTGGCGCTGCCTCCTTCAGCAGTTTCAAGTAAGCCTGACAAAAAGCCATATATTCGCTTGTATTGAAGTCGGGCTTGAGCTGACTAATATCTACCAATGGGGAGAAGACACAATGGATGCGGTCACATGTGTGATCAGAGTTATGAAGGCTGTTGTTTGGGAGATAGGAAGCATTTCATGATAACATAGCTGAAATAGTTCAGCTGACCTTTCTTCATATGCCGTCATCATGACAATAATCGCTGCAGCTTCCTTTTCAAGTCCAAGTCAGCTGGAAGTTATTATGCCAGGACTATTTCTTCACAAAAAAGCTCAATTATTAAAACCATTACATCCATTGTCCCTTCCTTCTCGGCCACTAATGCCCGTGCCATAACGGCTCTGCTACTATTCATATCTGTCGATACATTAATGAGGCACATTGGCCCTGTTGCACTCTCTGCTGCCTGCCTCTCTGGGGAGCAGGGGCAGCAGGGAGAGCGCGGGCCTGCCGATGATTGCTCTGTTCTCCACAGTGCATTGCTTCCCTTTAATCATCTCCCCCCTTTCAAACTTCTCCTGTCGTGGCCTCGGGCGAATCGCACGCGCCAAACTCACCACTGTTTCATCAATATGCTGTCACATTTTCTCACCGTGGGATCGTCGTGTGATAAATTCCGCTCACCATGATGCACCATATTGGCTAACTGTGTAGATGCCATGGGACTGAGCAAATGGTTTGAGGCGATATTATGTAAAATGGGGCACTGAATGTGTTTTATTGTACATTGTCAGTATGTAAATACTACATGAGCTACAACAACACACAGTGATTTGTCATTGGAATCTCTTTGTTACCACAAAAGGAAAGCCGCTTCATTTTCTTAAGTGTACGATATTAGTTTGTGGGTGCTTATTTGAAATGTAATGTTTGTGGGGATTATTTTTATGACTCAGTAGAGAGATCAAACTTGATCAAATTAGCATAAAGAGACAAAAGTGGACGTTGGTTTGTAATTATGCATCTCTTGTAGCAGCTACCCAGCTTCTGCTATTTTTGGCATTCGGCATTATTTTATTTTTTTTCCTTTTCGTGTTTTTTCAAGGTACACAGAGATTCACCGTCACATTAAATTAAAGCCATGATGAGTTATTTTCTCCCACAACAGTTACGAGTTACTGTTGAAAGTTGAAAATAAAGTTGTACCTCCGGGGTGTCACAGGAGTGAGCGATCGAATTCAGTATGAAGCTTTTTTCTCACTGCAATAGTCAGACATTATGTGAGGAAATCCAATATAATGTACTTCTGCGATTGCAATTACATCAACTCCCTGTATAGTATTTCTTAAGGCAGTTTTTAAACCATGAACTATGTGCAACGCTGATAAGTGATAAATATTCATTACTAGTGTTTATTGCCTCGGTGAGATCTGCATCCTTGCCTCGCTCCCTGTCAGATATACCATTAAGATGGATCCCACAGCATTTCTGCTGCTGCACCATCAAAACAAACTCTAAATAATAGCCAGTTTTGAATAACAATAAGAGTTTCGCTGTACATCAAGTATCCATTCCCAAGGAGCAGCGTAATAACAACCTCACAGTGCTGTCATTGCTGTCACCAGGAGATATAAGAGAGATATATTCACTACTCCGGCTGAGGCTTTGTCGAGATGTTCAATCAAGTTGTAGTTTTTTCTCGCTGTGGCAGATTTATGCTACGACATGATCAGTCGTAATCAAGGAAAAACAAGGAGGGCGGCTCCAGCTGAGGGTCGAAAAAAGTGCGATGGCCCGCAGAATGATGCTAAAAATGGGTTCATCTTGAACACATGGCGTGTAGCCCAGCAGCGGAGGACGACAGCGGCCACCGCTGCACTGTCATATCAAAGCACATTTTAGTTTGCAAGCGGTTGTGCTGTTTTGCTTTGGTGTACCATTCCCATCTGTGTTAGTGCTGCAAGATAAACAGCTGGGCGATGTCTTTCTGCTCTCATCTATTGTGCAGTCGCAGAGGGGAAGCCTATTTGCTCTGGCCCCCGTGTTGATGGGTATTGATTGGACTAAAACAGCCTACATCTACATGCACTTTGTTAGTGACCTGCTCAGAGCAGCGCCGCCAGTCACCCTTGAGGTGAATGCTTCCAGACAAGGACAAAAGAGGCCCGACAAAGAGGAGACAACTGCTACTCAAAACATTATCACAGAGGTCGTTTACTTGGTGTGCTTTGGGAGAGCCAATATTATTTCTACTCTGCTGATTTTTTAATGCGCTAAAAATGCTTTCGGAGCCAGATGGCAGGTCTTGGTTGAGGGAATCTGCTGTTTATGGGGCGACCTAAACCAATGAGCGGGACTTTATGACATGTTAGACAGCAGATTAAATAGCCTTGTCCAGGGACATACACCCACAGGGCCTCAGCACCCTGATACTTGACACTGTAGCAGTTGATCTGTTGGCGCCCAGACTTAGAAAGCAGCGTGTATTAGTGTTGGGGATTGGCTCGGCCGACAATATAACTTTGATTCAGAATGTGATGAAGATGCAGAGTTATTCTTACTGTGGCCTTTCCTCCTTGTGAGAAAGTATTCGGTCCGTCCTCAAAGTGGTCACTGGTCAGGGAGAGACTCATGGCACGGCCAAGGCCTCGGTATGAGCCGCACCGACTGCCTGACCTCTGTAATTGAGATGCAGGAAGAAAACTGCATTCGTATCAAATGAAAAACTATTTTAACGCAGACAGGAGGAGCAGTTGCCAGGGAAAATAAGTTGATAGAGGAGTTGTCTGCCCCTTGTGGTTTAGTGGTGAGACCTGCTGCCGAGTCTATGATTAGATTGAACATGCACTAATTTAGCTCAGACTCGCAGCAGAGGGATACGCTCTGTGTCAAGCTGCGACGACATCCCCGGATAGGTGCATGAAAAGGGACTGTTAATTTAACAAGATAGAGGTGTTTTAACTAGCATGAGGCAGAATGTCTGCTGGAGGGCGCATGTGTGTGTGTGTGTGTGTGTGTGTGTGAGGAGGAAAGAGATTTACCAGCTGACAGAGCAGCCGGGGGAGACTGTGAACACTGTAGGTCAGCGCTGTGAGCGTGATGTGTTTTGAGAGTAAAAGTTAGACAGATAGCCGGGCCTCATGTTTTGGTTGGTTTTTATTGAAAGGCAGATAGCACGTCTGGGCATCGTCCCACGGCCCGATAAGAGCTCAGGCCCCTGACATTGCCAGGAGTGTGACTGCGGCTCCGAAGCCAGCAACACGTCAGCTTTTGATCCGGGGGTAGGCAAGGGCATCTAAAAAACCACTGGTCAAAGTACGGTTCACTCGCTTGTTCTGTGTCAGGCTGAAAAGGTGGCACGCAGCTGCGCGCATGCAGGAAAGAGTCGTGCGCGCTGAGGTGCATGCACAGGAAAAACAAGACCGATGGTAAATACTTGGAGTATCTGTAAACACGCGGACTTTAAGCCTGCTAACACCGTTATCTCATTGGCCCATGCTGTTGTTTTTGGAAATAATTATTATCTGCAAACATTTGCTCCATGTTTGTTCGCTCGAGCTTGCCAATTACTTTTTTACAGCGGGTAAACAGTGTACTGTATATCCGGCATGTTTGGTTGGATTATATTTGTGGTGAGGTGGGGGGGAAAAAAAAGAGCGAGTTAAAAGGTGAGGTTATGTTTGGAACGAGCTGTGTGAGCTGTAATACATTACAGTCCGCTTCCCCAGCGCTGTTTACTGCTGAATAGTCTTCGTCTTTATTGTGGCTTCCTGTCTTCCTGTTCCCGAAGAGACAGAAATAGCAGGAACAGAGAGAGATTACATTTATGATTAAATTCATATTTATACAAAGGGTGAATCATACATTAAGTGGCAGAACAATTAAGGGCAATTATAATCATGCCAGACAGCTTGTTTCCACTGTGGCGCTGGAGACGGAGAAAAGGTGGGAGAGGACAGATGCTACACAGTCCGGACATGACCGAGCATACACACTGTTCAATCACAGCTGAGAGAGAGAGAGAGAGAGAGAGAGAGAGAGAGAGAGAGAGAGAGAGAGACCAGGGGCTTTATTCACAAAGCTCCTTAGAATAGGAGTCTGGTTTAAGATCACAGGTCAGCTAGCCATGAAACCTTCACTTTCACTTAGGCCTGTTGTAACAGAGAGAAAGACCAAAGAGAGAAGAGACCAGAGTCACAGAGAGGGAAACGAGAGAGGGAGAGGGAACACAATGAACTTATATATGGTTCATGACAGGACGCAGGGAGACAGAAAGCGAAAGAGAAAAAAGGAAGAGAGAGTGGGCGAGTACACCTCGATGCATCTTTTCATCCTCAAGGTTTACATCGACGCTTAATCTTGAATATTTTATCTGCTTGTTTTAGCTTTTTGCGCTTTTAAAAAAAAAATAGTTCTGGTGATGTTTTGTATTTTTGGCATTGATATTAAGTCCCGTGAGAAGACCAAAACCAGAAACGAATTTAATCTTTAACTGTTCAGGTAGCCTAGCCTGACCTAAAGTAGCTTATAAAATTCCTCTGTGCCACAGAGCCGATTTTACATGTGTATTCATCCACTGCTGAAAATAGTCCTCAAAAAAAGCACTGCTTACACCTGTTTTAGTAACGTTTGCTATAAACTAGCTGTTTAAGAGGAAAATTACTGAAACTGTATATGTGTAAAAGATTTACACTTACATATTAAGTAGGAACCAATGGGCTTTGGGTTGAGTCCCACAGTTTGAGTCGGTAAGTATCAAAAGAGACACTAAAGCAGTGTTGGTTTTGGTCTTTTGATGGGGTTTGTTGAGTATAACAACAATTTAGAATAACACCAGACTTATCCTTTTGAATTTTCTTTGTGCAGTGTGTTAGACGAATATCTAAAGTGTCCCCCTCCAAACCTGAAACAGCTCCAGTCACTTCTGATTTAAATATCCCACTACTGTACATGGATGACTGACAACCTTCATACTGTAGTCCTTAACGTGAAGCAGAATATTCAATTCCAGCTCTCCCTTTAAACACCTTCAGGCATGCACTTTCACAAAACTGTAAGGAACATTTTATATCATGCCTTTAAGAAACATGGAATATAGATGATGTGATGCATAAAACAGAGAGAGAGCAAGGCCACGTACAGCCCTGTAGGATGAGTCTTCCGTGTAAAGACCTTGGAAAAGCCGAAATGTATTCTGTTCTTTCTTCAAGTGCAGTACACTGTCAGAAGGAAACTGATCGTACAATCATACTATCATTAGAAGCTGTGCAAAAATAACAGAAACAGGTTTTTTTCTGACACGTTTTATTTCAAGTCCCCCATATTTAACATTCAAACTAGACCTATTATGCATTTTCTTTTTTTGCCTTTCCTTCATTGTGTTATATTTGTTCCTGAAAACTTCAAAAGCTCAAAGTCCGCACCAACAGTTGCTCCCCCCTCCCACGGAAAACACTGCTCCTGAAACGCCTCGTGGGTAGTCTTCTTGACATCACACATCACCATGTCACACATTTGCATGATTTTTGCTTATATTTATGGTAGAATTAAAGCTAACTGGGAGCTGAAAACGCGACACAGTCGATCAAAGACATAGCAACCAAGTGCTGGCTCAGGCATGTGTGAGCTGACCAGTCAGAGCAGACGGGAGGGGGGCCCTTAAAGAGACAGGAGCCAAAACAGAGCAGGAAATACAGTCCTGCAGAACTGTACAGTATCAGAAAACTGATTAAAATTATCAACAGAATTTGAAGAAATAGCAGTTTTGACATTATATCTGCTATGCATTGTGTTGTAGAGATTTCCACTTTAACACCAACACTTCCCCAATGCTCTAAGCTCCCAGTCCAGACCGCTAGCTGCACAGCTAATTAAGCTAACTCGCCAATGGCTTTTAGGCGGTTTACTTAGCTGAAGAAATATGGGACCGTATTATATATGAAATATGTGTTTAACTGGACAGGGATAAGCATGCTCGTGTGTGAGCGTGTGTGTCATGCAGTGTGAGCGTTCAGGCAGTATGTCTAAAATTAAATACTTCATTGTTCTGTCATGTTTAAACCTTTATTCTTGGAAAACATCTGTACAGTTACAGTGATTTCTAACACCTTAAGATCCATATGTTGGCAATGTTTCAACACTTTGCTGAAGTTCATAAAGTCATGTGCGGGAAAGATTATTATACAAATGATCCTGGCTCACACATCCGCTGAGTAAATGCTTCCATCAACTGCCTTGTCATCCCTCATTACACAACTGTAGGTATCACACGCTTAATAACACCTTTAATGTCATCAGGGATTGAAATAGCTGTCACACATGATAATAATAGTAATCCTTTTGGTTGTCACTGAAAACAAATGCAGTTTAATAACCTGATGCGAGACGAGGGGGAGGTGTTTGCGCCTGTGATCTTCATTGTGATTTTTTAATGAGAATATCAAGCATGTCAGTAAGTAGGCAGCTGATTATGATGAGGATCTCAGCTCCAGACACACTTCACTTCCTGTCTCCTTCCTCAGATGTTAATATGGACGCTTTCTTGTTTATACCGTAGATTTTCACAAGTCCTCGTATGTTTCAGAGGCAGACTCAGTCTCTGTGTGAGACCACAGGGGGATTCATGTGAACGTGTGAAAACTTCGATGTGAAACAAACATCATTAGTAAAGATAATTGGTTTCAATTTAAAGATGTGTTTGCTCACTTTCATCTCCCCTCTGTATTTTCTCTCTGGCTGCTCTCGTCGCCTCGTTTTCTCGATGACATAGTGCCATCTAGTGTGCACTGCAGGCGGTTGCATGCCGGGGCTGCTTGTTGCAGTCATATTATTTATTCATGGGCAATGCGCAATGAGGTGAGGGGCAGACTTTTTTTTCCCAGAGGCGTATTTATTATTGTGGAAAAGGCTCAACCTTTCCTCCTCTTTTTAAACTTTCACCTTTTGAGTATTTCAGTTATTTTAATGCATTTCTTTGAGTTAAACGTCTCGATAGGGAGTTTTATATAACTGCTAAGACTGTTTACTGGTTTGAATAGGAATAATTCAGCTTTCAGTCGCTCTGTATAATGGATATGTGGCTGAGAAAAGCTTTATGTGCCAATGATGCACAGAATATTGTGGAGTGTAAGTGTGCAGTTTAAACATTGACTTGATATTTTTATGCCCAGACAAACAAAATAAACAAACTCTCCTTGTTTCCATTTCTGAATAAACCGAATAAACAAACTGACCTTAAAGGGCAACACAATTTCAGGCTGTTTTGCTTTGTTTACATGTGGCGGACCCTGCCATCTTTCTACCTTCAAACAGTGTTCAGGAACCTTATTTTCCTCTGAGAACAGCTTGTTTCATGAAAAAAAATCTATATTTCTTTATTTTTATTACTACCTCATTGATATTGTAAATATGAGTTGAATTTCAGTGCCCCTTTAAATACATTGGACATTAGTGATCTAGTAATCTATTTTCAGCCTCATGACACATGGCAACACAACGTTTTATGAAGGTGCTGATTACATATTTTCATGGCAAAAACATTACATTGTCATTCCCAGTTTCTTTCACACTTTACCCGGCCTGGTTTTTGCCAGCTGATCCTGAGAAAAACTCTGAATCTCTCACTTGTTAAACTAAACTTAATGTGTGAGGTTTTAGTCAAACATTGCCAGTCAATCTCTCGCATTGAGTGCAGCCTTGACCCTCTGGGCAGTATCACAGCTGCTGAAGTGCTTTGGCATCAGTGTGACAGGATTAACACATCAAAAGCAGAGTCGGGGCCTACAGCGGCGTCACACAGTCAGTACAGCACCTTTCATGTTCTGCTCAGGTTCACTACAATTTCACGTAAGCCAACAGCAAGTCAGACGGAAAAAGATAATGGGGCCAACCTGCTGCTATCAGGCTTTCCCTCAGCTTCAGTGAAATATGTCAAATTCTGTGTTTGATGAAAGATTGGAGTTCAACAGGCTGAAGTCGGGGGAACGATATCTGACTGTGTCACATGGCCGGGATGCAAAGGAGCATTTAAGTCTGACATTCAAGCTGAAATTATTGCTGCAAGCCTGCATGGTCTTACTTTTCATGATGCAAACATTCGATAGTCAACACGGAGGGAAAAATTAAGCCCAAATCAGTTTTCCGGAGTCACAGACTTTAAATGTCTCAGGGTTAAATCCCGAGATTCATAATCTCTTTGATAAGATGTGGTAATGTGTGAGGGTGGCGCAGTTTAATAATTAGTTTACAAAATCGAGATGCTTTCAATAACATTGGGACTCAGGACCTCTCAAAATACAATTTTTCATATACTTCAAGGATATTTCTCATTGTCTGTATTTTCCCTCAGATGTTTTACCAAGGATATATAGAATTCCTTTTGATTGTTGTACGGCTGTAAGGGTGTCAATATCAACACTGTGCTGTCTTTTGTACTTAATTTTCATGCTGAAGAGAATTAATGTCTTAGCAAAGTGAAGGTCTGAAACTCTTTTTGGCACTGCTTTGTACTTTGCACTGACAATCACTGTTAATCAAAATGTTAGAGAAATCGCAATATGGTAGTGTAACATCCAGATGTTGTTGAAATTTTTTCACTTAATGTTCGACAAAACAGCATTACAACGAAGTTCTGTCGTGCCGCAGGGATGCCCTGCCCGACAAATTCTCCAGATGTAAGGAAACATGTTCCGACAACTGTCACATCATCATCATCATGATTGTCTTTCAGTGAAAATTTAATTGCATTGTGATGCAAAAATTCATAATTTCCACTAGTCATGAATCATAATCGCAGTCATAGTGTCTTTCAAAATATTGCAATAATGTGTATTTTTTGGCCACATGAAGCATCGCCACAATGTTGTATTTTGCTTCATTTCAAGTACTGTTTTTAATTGTATTTTATTATTATTGTTATTCTGTGGGTTTAATTCTCCATACTATTTTATGCATTTGTTGTATTTTCATTCATCATTGGATTTATTCTCCATCATATCTCAAATTAATTGTGTTTTCTAGTCTTGTTTTGATGTTAATTCTGCCTTTTCTATGTGAAGCACTTGATATTTATAATTTCTGTGTCAAAAACTGCTTTTAACAGAGCTTTTATTATTATTATTATTATTATTATTATTATTATTATTATTATTATTATTATGTTGCCACTTCTTGCAAGATGTAAAGGGTTCTGACTCGTGTACTCGAGCACATCCGGAAGCTATTAACTCCCCTTGATTGGCTATCCAATGATGAACCACAGGGCAGCGAGTAAAATAACTTTGGCCAAAATTAAAATAAACATGTATCCGTATGAAGGAGAAGGCAGACTTTATTACTCCCCTGTGGGGAAATACACACACATGCACAAACAGTACAACACATGCATTCATGTATGGAGATCAGTGAGGGGACTGCGCTGTAATCAGCACTTAGGGGTCCGATGTTATGCCCAAGGGGATTTCAGCAGTGCCCAGCAGGTGAACTGGCACCTTTCCAACTACCAATCCACGCTCCATGCTGTCTGGTCCGAGTGTGTCTTGAGCCGGCCGCACTCTGGTCCCCGAGCCAAGTCGAGTTACTGCCGCCCCCATGCATGATTGATTATCCAAACTGACCTTGAAATTTTAATAATTCAAGTTTAAAATCTACGGTCAGAAAAAAAATGTTACTCCACATCCGGTTCTGCTGAGGCCGTACGCTGCACCTAAAGGACCAAACTCTAATTGCCAAGGAGCAGGGCAGACTAGTGGAGCACAGATCTTAATAGGGCAAAAACACAATCAATCAAAAATATTATCCAATAAAACACACTCAAAACCAGATCCTACATTAGCATGACCAATTATCATGATTAATATGTATATTAAATATTTGAGATGGCATAACAGGATTTTCTTTCACAATGAGAAATAAATACAAGAACTGTAATTAAATATAGCTGTTATGTAATTATTATTATTATTATTATTAATAATAATAATAATTTTCAGAGAACACTTGGAATATCTGATTTATTTATACTGTATTTTGTCTCTCCTGTTCCGACTCCCGTCTGTGCTTAAGGTTGTTGACATAAAAGAGAAACTGAAGCTGTCGAAAAAATTTTGGTCCAACCTGCCCGAGGCGATGTGCGTGGAGGACAGAGTGACCGCTGGAAATGCCAGCGATGACGAGTGCTGGAATGGCCACACCAAGGGCAGGTAAGTGCACCAGTCCCCCCGGGGGCTTTTTCAGGCTCACACAAAATGTTACCAAGAAGTCCAAAGTCTGTTTTCAACTCTAATCAGTCTAATCCTAGAATTAGCACCAGATTATTTACTTTCACTGACTTAAACTCAGCTATATAAGAACTTGGCATACTTTTGGTAGTCATCGGGACGTGGTCTCGTAAATACTCAACAGCCAATAATTCTGGTGCTTTGATCCTTTTTTGCATTTTTGTCAGTGTTATTTTATGGATTTGTGTTTTCATTCTCCTTTAAAATATACAACCATTATGGGGAGCCCTTGTTCATCTGATTTAATTTTTAAAGGAAAATATTTGCCGAGCTCGCCAAATGCTCCCAGCCATGACTGAGGTCACAGTTAATTGATTGTGCCACTTTTATTCATAACATCAGCTGTACGATCAAAAGATGTTCAGCATTCATGTGTCTAAATTCTTTGACTAACCCTTAAAGCAAAATACTTTAACCCTGTGTATTGGTATCAAATGTGGAAGCTGAAGCCACTTTCTGTGATCGTGAAGAAAAAGAATACCACCAGTGGATTCAGTCAGATGCTACCTCTTATGACCCACGGGCGTTTCAGAGGTGTAAATTACCCAGACTGACTTGAGCTTAGGGGAAACAAATGCTGTTGTGTGAGACGGTTTGTGGAATGCCCTCACATGATGGCCTGCTGCTTAATTATCAAGCAGGAATGCAGGCAGCTGACATGTTTTCCCCGGAGAAATATCTCAAAAGTATGTCAGAACATTTCCCGACGTGATTGGGTCATATGTTGATTTGCCAAAGCTGTCATAACCTCGAAAAGCTTCTCTCAAGTGCGCCCTTTCTCTGCCGCTCTCCGGAGTCCTGATTATGAGAATGATTTGCGCACCAGAGCCCCTCACAGTCTCGTGTCACAAATATGAATTTTTATTGACTGCTGAGCAGTTGTACTTTTAACAAGCAACTTGTCAAAGATTACACTTCTAATTTTTTTCTTGCTTTTTTTTGTAATGTAAAAGGTACTTTCCAGAAGTTCAAAAGGACGGCCTGACCAACCAGGTGAATAACCCTGAGGTGCTCGTGGACATCACCCGCCCAGACACCTTAATCCGCCAGCAGATCATGGCCCTGAGGGTGATGACCAACAAGTTGAAAAATGCCTACAACGGCAATGATATCTACTTTCTAGACTCAAGTAAGCAATTTGACGCTTTTTCCCGCTCACACACATGCGACTTAAGGCAGGAAATATATTTTAATTAGTCTTGCCCTCCACGACCTGGTCGGTCAAGTTCACGCTCCAACTCGCCACTCATCTTTAATGTCTGTCTGCTCCGAAATGCTACCTGACCTTCAAGCAGTGTCATCAGTAACGCCACAAGAGGCGCTGATAGGAATAACTTACACAGGCAGTGTGTAACGAAAAGCCATGCCAACAATTCTGGTCCGATGGAGACAGTTATAGCACAGTTTGGAAGCAGAACATTGGGTGTGCAGTCACTTGATTTAAATACACGGCTGAGATAAAGCCCAAAAATTGGATGTGAGAAGATTTATTACAGTCATTTAATTTTAAATCTCTACTAACATATTTTTTTGCCTCTTGGGGCAGCGGAAACGAGCTGTAAACAAACACAGACGTACTGTGTTATCACCTTGAAGTCGTTAAAGTGAGCTTGTTAGCAAACAAGTAGATCACCGTGGGACCCTGTTTCTGAAAATTTTTTTACATATGGCAGTTAATGGAGGGAGATGTTTGCTAATTTTAATGACTATTTTTCAGCTCGAGAAGGTGGCAGTGTGCGAATTCTTTAGGCCACACAAATCATGTAGTGAAAATCAGATATGCAACACCCTCCGTTGATAATGCATGCTTTATTACAATGGTTCCGCTCTAATCTGGTGGAAACCTGGGTTTGCTAGATAGCACCGAGCTCCCAAGACTCTTGACCAAACTTGTTTAAAGACCCAGAGATAATTTGGTAAAAGAAAGGGGAGGTAAATGTTCATCAGCTAGTCGCCAACTTTGTCTGCCTACCACTTGGTGCTGGGCAGGTCCAACTGAGCACAGAGAGTGAACCGAAACAAAGTTGGAGGCTGTAAAAACCAAAACAATGAGCTAAAGGACACTAAAGTGCTCCATAGAGCCGACGAGAACTGCTGACAAAGGTGACGATTCTCTGAGGGTTCATCACTATGAACAAAACCTTTTCACAAACAGTACACATACATGCTTTATTAATATATAATAATAGCAGATGTACCTTTAATGTGACAGAGTTGTGTATTGAACCCGGTAAGCAACAGTTCAGAGTTGTACTGTTAATAGATGAATAATGTTTCATTTTCGGTGCTGTGCTCAGTCTGGCTTGTGTTTTGTTTTGCTGCTGCAGGCGATGAAGGCAGCGGCGGCTCAGGCAGCGGCAGCGGCTGCACAGAGGTCTGCCCCACAGACATGGACGGTGCTGCCAGCGAAGCCCCGGTGGTGGAAGCCGACCGGAGTGGGCCTGTAGATGACTCTGCCCCGCTCCATGCACCCTCTGTAGCTCTGCCAACCATGCTGGCCCTCTCGGTCCTGGCACTCCACCGACAATGGAGATAATGCTGGAGGAACTGGCTAAACATGGACAGCAGGGTTCTTTTTTTTTTTTTTGCAGTTTTTGTATTCAGGCAGATTGGAGCTACTGTCAAGCAGGCAGTATTCAGGCTGCCAGCCTCGGGGCGAGAGGAGTCTGCTCTGAAAAAGAGAGCAGTCATGCATCGTGATTTCCCACTTTCCCAAAGATCGTGCAGTGCCATCCTTTGACTTGATATTTTGCGGCGTCGCTTCACCACCTAACACTGATGCTGATCCAACAAACTCTGTTTCAGAGATTTCTTGCACATATGGCAGGTATTAATGTAGGTCTCCATGTGGAAAAAAAATATAACACGCACTTTGATTGTTTTGATTTTTTTAATGCAAAAATTGTTTGTGTGTTTGAAAAATGTTGAGAATGTGGTTATTTGACTCACCTAAAAGAGGCACAGTAAGTTTAATATATGTTATATTTTGAAACAAATACGAAGGATAGCAAAAATTCAGGAACATGTGGCTTCCGCCAAAAAATTTTAATTGAATCCTCGTTCCACTGTCATTAACTCATGTGCCAATTGTTGATTTTTGATGCGGAGCGATTGAACATTTATCAAAGTTGTCATAAATCCGAACTTATTTTGACAGCATCTGGAACATGTTGCTTAATCTTATGTTTCACGATAAGTTCAATCATGAAGTTTGCCATAGGTTCAATACGTCATGGGTTGGTCCTTTATCTGCTCTGCTCTTAGCTATCATATATCATTCAGAATACAACAGTCGCCTTGTGCTAAAAGTCACATTTTGTTAAAAGGGATAAGGTTGGCATTTTTTATGTAATCACTTGCCTTGCAACCGTTTTATTATCTGCAAAATATTCTCATATCGTGCTGGTTTCCTCAGGCTTGGCTTCGGGAGGAGACATCCTGGACAGAATTCATAGAGAGCAACTATTGACGCACAAATATACTGTAATGCCATCGTAGTGATGCTGGTTCTGTAGTGCTGTGGGCTGCTAAACAAACTCTATAATATATATAAATATTGATCGATAATATTTTTTGGTTTTGTTTTGTATCAGAAGGGTTTATGTCTTTATTGAGTGAGGTGTTAAACAGTCTGTTTCAGTCTAACCCCGTTATAGCATCAGTGCAAAGGCACACACAGCCCAGAAATATGCAAATCAACAAACCCCCTAAAGATGTTTAAATTATGCTTTAAGGTGCAATATGTAAGAATTTGCCATATACCAAACAAATAGGGGGCAGCAGATCACCAGAGTAGCTGCTAACTGCTGCTAACTGTAGCTGCCGTTAGCTAGTATGCTCACTTATCTCTATTATCTGTAACTGTGCAGCTAGCGGTCCAGGAGCTAGCTGGTTAGCATGCTAACTTCAATAGTTATCTCTGCAACAAAATACAAAGAGATCTTTGACATAATTTAAAAAATATGCTTTCAATTTTAGTTATTCCTTTGCACGGAAAAAAGAATCTTAAATATTGCACCTTTAACAATACTATGCTGACATGATGAAGTCTTATAAAGGAAGTCCTACACACTAGTGGAAGATCATGACTTTATTCTGTGTCAATGGACATGCACATTACAGAATGAAAGGCACACCCCATTCAATACAGAATCACCATCATAGGAGGAAGTCTTGTGCATCTGTAAACTTTATATAATTTTCAGTAATTGGGGCCTATAAAGTTTTCTTCTGCATTCTCTGAATATTCCAGAAATATTTCAATATTATTTTCAATACAAATATTAAACACTTTTAGAAGTTCCAGGAATTCTGTCTTTGCATGAATCCACTTTTGCATAAGTGATTGAATAACCAAAGGTTATCCTTTAATTGCTTTCACAGTTTGGATTAAAAAGTCATTAAAATTTGCATTGTACTGCTTGAAAAGCTACCAAACAGAAACACTGACAGTTCAAAAGTCAAGTTGTTATTTCCGAATGTTTTATTACCACGGTTATGTTATAGAGGTGAAGGATTTATTAAGAGAGGAAGTAGCAAACAGCACACGGTGGTTACTGGAAATGCAAAGAAAAGGGTCCCTAAATTTATCTGTAAAGCTCGAACGGTTATGTCTGCAGCACAGACAGGCTTGAAGCCGACCACAGTCACCTGTGAAATGAGAATCTGTGGAGACCGGACAGGGCTGAATGCTCCAGTGAAGCTCCTCAGTAGAGCGTACTTACAGAGAATGTGAGAGGCCTGGCACTGCTGAGGGGGGCGGACAAAACCAGCCTGTATGTACGTCCACTGTTCTCTGAGAGCCCGTCAGCTCCATAACCACCAGGCCAGCTAAGCTTACATATCCAAGGAATTAACCAGTGTTACGCCCTTTGCAGTATATCAGTGAATATGTGTTCGGCTTTTTTTTCATTACTGCATTTATGTCCGCATTTGCATCCACATTGCAAGAAGAAAAATGTAGACAAAATATGCTGTTAAAAGGGATTCTTTGTTATGAATAGTGATCTGACAGGATGCCCTTTTTATGTTTTGTATCATTGAACTTTTAATGGTAATATTTTTGCAATAAAATATCGAAAAATGGATGTCTGGTCGGACAAATTATCTGAAAAATAGAATTAGCAGGAAATACTCAACATTTTTTTACGATCAATGCATTGCTGTACGAAGTCGAATCCTAATGAGGTGACATTTGTTCGGAGTTTGAATTTTCAAACTAAGAGGGGTGAAGAACTAGTTGAGAGAATATGCCTTATTGTTTTTCAGTGCAATTAAGACGATTGACGATTTGTGTTTTGTTACTGTTCTTGAGAATAAATATTTATTAAAAACATTCCGATAGATTTCTGTTTGTGCCGACTCTCACAAAGGAAATGTTAAAGGTACATGATCATGAAAAGAAGTGAGGGATTGCTTCTGTAAGCTGCACTGTGAACAGTTAAAGTTCATTTTATATTAACATTCATTTACATTCATTATGATTGGTCTTGCTTCATACTCATATTGAGTTATGATTTTCTTTTTCAGTGTACACTACACAATTCACATCATTGTTATATGAGATTAATCTCTAGGAAGTAAAAGTGTTTGTTCACAGGATTAACATTTTCCTCTTGCTTCACCAACAGTACAAAAGCCTGGTTGCTCCATTTTTCTTCGGTATGTAGTGTTTCAGAACAACAGGTGGAATCTATGCTTCGTCTGTGTACTTTCTATTTGTGAAGTCTGCTTTTATCAGAGGTTCAAAGCCTCTGTTTCTGCGCTGGCGCAGGTACAGCACAAAGATAAGGAGAAGCACCAGGAGACCGATGAAGACTCCCCCCAGAGTGGAGCCCATCACAAACACAGTCGGTCCTCCATCTGCGTCTGGAAAGATGAAGGACAGGTGGAGATATTCATAGATACCTTTCTGGCAGCAGTAAAATTACATGGAAATTGCAGTCATTAGAATAAGATTCTTAAAAACTTTTGGTCCAATACGACAAAGTGGGATTAGATTGGTTTGATGAGGCGGAGAATCAACATCAGCAACTCGACTGATCTGCAAAAACTTCTAATATCAAACTTTATCAGACTTTATTATTTTCAGTTACAGGTTGCATATATGTTTATGAACATAAGTAATTCACACGTGAACATTTTTATATCTTATCAGTAAATTTTCATGTGAAGAAGATAAACACTTTTGAAATGTCCAGTCCAGTTCGGTATTATTTTATTTTCACATGTTGAGATTTTAGTTTACAATTGAAAAATAGTCGATTGCATTTAAAAATGTGTAAAAACGTGGAATTCTGTGAAAACTGTGTTTCGTTTCCACATGTGGAAAAAGCCAATCACTTCTGATGATGTTGAGTTCACGTGTGACGTTATTGTATTTTTCACGCTAAAATTGTAGTGAACATTAAACATTAGATTTATTTTTATATGGTTTACAGAGTTCATATGTATAATATTAATATATATAATATATTCATATAATATATTATATATAATATATTTTTATTTTCACTTTTACAATTTTACTTCACACCTGAAAATTTGTGAAAATGTGGAATTCATATGTGAAGAAGCAAATTTCATGTGATTCCACATGACATGTTTTTTTTCCACATGTGTAAATTCTAATCCACATGTGAAAAAAAGCCAATCACTTCTGAAAAGGTGTAGTTAGCATGTGAGAATATCTTTCTTAGAATTAGTTAGAGTTAGAATCTAGAATTTAGTTAGAATTTTAGTAAAAGAAAATTTGAATAAAGAAAAAAAGTTTGAATTTTAGTACACAAATTATGAAATTGTGTTTTTTTTTTTTACTTTTTTCATTTGACATGAGCTGTGCCAACAGTTCTGTAACGCTTTTTTCTCTTCTGAAAATGTCCAGTTCACACCTGACATTATTTTCTTTTTTTTACATATTAGAATTTTAAAAGCTCCACGTTATTTCCTTTTCACTCAATTTTGGTTCACATGTCAAAACAGCCAATCACATCTAAAAATATTTATTTCACATGAGTAGAGGCAAAACTGTCTCACTATTCCTTTGAACTCATCTTTTAAAACACTCTTTAAACACTCACCTTCCAGGTCAACAGCGTAGGAGTACCCCAGCTGCTCAGAGGTAATGTATATCTCTTCGTTGGTGATCGGAGGGAAGAAAGGAACCATGTTGTAGTCCCTGTTGTGACCGATGGGGGCCATCTCGTCTGGGAAGGTGGCGTTGTTCGGAACAAACCTTCTCATCCACTCGTCGAAAATGGCATCAGTGAAAGCGTGAAGCACCTGCGACAAAACCAACAAGAAAACACCACAGTGACTTCGACGACAACAACTCCACAGCCGCAACGTTTCAGAGATAACGATGAAATCAGGTTCTGACCACAAAGATGGGGTCGTTGGCTGCGGCGTGAGACAAGGAGCTGGTTCCGTTGAGCATGGAGTGGACGAGGTTGTGAAGGTTGTTGACAGATTCGTCCAGTTCTCCGTCTGGTTTGTCGTAGCCCTCAAGAGCATTTCTGTTACAAAGCACAACCTCTGTTACACTGTGGTTTTGCAAAGCCTCTTAAACCTAAAGTTCAGCTGGCATGTAGAGTAATGCTGTCAAAGTGAAAATTTAAAATGATTTAGACGCCGAACAACAGAGTCGTACCTGAAACTAAAGGAGGAGTTGGTGAAGTATGGAGGGCTGTCGAAGTCTCTGATACCAAGACAGCTCCTGACGTCGGTCATGGTGGGCAGAGACGTGTTACCTCGCTCCATGATCCCTCTCTGAATGGAGCCCTCATTGGTGCCATTGCAAAGAGTCACCAGGCGATTGTAATCATCCAAACTGGAGGAGAATGCCATTCAGTTATTATAAAAGTTATTCACTGATCTCAATCAAATCACTTTTATTTGCCACACAATATTTGTTCTATCATAATCCAGCCCATAATTAGAGTCCTTTGCTGACCTGTTACATACCACCCCCCATCTGGAGAATCTGGACTGGTTGCTGATGAGGGAAGGGTTGTCTGGGTTTCGGCCCCCCAGCATAGAGTCGGTGCACACGTCACACTCACTCTGCCCGGTGGCGAAGTTCCAGTAAGGGATCGCAAAGTTCTCGTCGCCGGTCAGTCTCTGCAGGACAGGCAAATGTTGTTGATATTGGGTTTACATCGGTATTACAAATGTACATATTGGTCAACAACATGTGCTTGTAATGGCTAATATACGAGTCTTCTCGTGACTTTCTCAGCTTAGATTCAGTTTAGGAAACGTTGTCCTTTCTCTCTTTCATTTTTCTATCATGTTGGACCAGTTCCCTGCATCCTTATTCAAAATGATGTATATGTCTTGGGTTTCCTGGAAGGACCACTTGTGACATTAAAAACTCTTCCATCTGATGCAAATAAGTAAAATTTCTTTTAGGGAGGTAGATCCTCAGGGCAGAAAGTTTCACCTCAATAATTCAGTGCAAGAGTTGGATGTGTTTTCGTCTTTTAAAAATGTATTCAGCCAAATTCTATTGATTGACACACTGAATGGATTAACTGTTAAGGAAAAATAGGCTTTTATGTAGCTGTTATCTGAACACACGCTCCGAAATAACAGCCACAAATGTACAAATAATTGATATTTACCAAAATCCCAATTCATGATTTTATTTACCTTCCATAAGCAAATATTATATATACAATAATAACATAATACAAAACTGATCACATATGAGAAAAAATACATTTTCACAGTGAAAATAACCTTCTTGTATTCCCAACCGTTATTATGTTTATCAAAAATAAACCCATGGAGTGTAACTGATCCCATCCAGTCATGCCAACATGAATTAGTCTGACAACATGTTTTCAGAAGATTACACATACCTGTAGCTCTCGTTCCAAGCTGAGGAGGTGATATCTGTGCCAGGTGATGAATGCTGGTCCTTTGTGTGAGAAATCAATGGCTTTGAATGGACGACCGGGACCTGCAGGGAAATAAAAGAGTTCAGTGAGCACAATGTGTGATCGGAAGGCAATAATGTGCACATCACACACTGAAAGATATATCTATACTTTATCATGAAAAACTAATCATTAAAGTCACAGTCGAATGTCTAAAAGAAATCTACCAAAGTCAAGACACAACCTTGGGGTTCTGGTTGCGGCATCAACAAACTAGTTCTAGTAGTTTTATGTCCAGAAATGTGACGGTGCTCATTTACCCAGAAGAGTGTCGCGGACAGAATAGTAGTGTTGCCAGACAAAGAAGTCGTAGATGGAGATGTTGGTGACTTGGGGCTCAGTCCCATTTGGTCCCAGCAGTCCCAGCCAGTGCTGGGTGGCGATGACATAGTCTGGGTGGGTGGTGGTCTTAGCCAGCTCCAGAGCGTTGAGGAACTCCTGGAGCTCCTCGGGGGTCAGGGAGTGGATGTTCTTCCGCACCACTGGAGCTTTCCTCTGGTCACAGTTTGGTCCAGTCCAGCCGAATTTACACTGACCACAGTCGTGCCCTGCAAAGTTACCTTCAACACAAAGAGCAAACTAAATGTATCAAATTATCTTGATGCCTGTTGTGATGTTTCAGGTCCATCATCAGCCAACCATCATCTTAGTAAAACTGCACATGACTCACCAGTACATCTGCACGTCTGATTGAAGAACTTGGTGGGCCACCTCTCTCTGTCGTCAACATTTCTCAGTCTGTACGGTCCTCCCCAGGGTTTGCTGTCGACTCGCACAGCCGAGCAGTTCCCTCTCCCCGACAGAGAGCCGCACACGTTGGCAGGATCAGAGCCGAGAGCGGGGCAGCACTGCTTGGACAGGATCCCCTCCACAGTGCAGCACACTCGAGGAAACTGAGCCTCCGCAGGCTCTGGCCAGAGGAGTAAACAAAAAAGGCCGAGACCCAGCGCGTTCATCATATTTCACCTGTTTGTTTCCTCCAGTCAGTGGCGACTAATCAGTTTCTACATCAACTTTGAGCAGTGAAACGGTCAATTAGTTCCCCCAGAGGAGTGTGGAATCACAGTCTGCTACGGTCCCCGGTTGTGTATCTTCGAATTAGATTCAGTGATAGTTCTGATATGTGTGGAAACAACAAGTTAAAGCCAGATCATGTTGTGTTCCAGTCCGTTACATGCACATTAAGGGAGAATCTTATTTCTGCTCTTGCTTTTGTAGAGCGGAGGAGGATTAAGCCACCGGTCTTGTGATGATCACCTGACAGCAGAGCTGTGAGCTGGACTAAGAACTGGAAGAATACCAAGGAACTGCCAGTGGGGACTATTAAAATGTTGTATGGCCACTTTGTGCCAAAAGTCTATGTGTCTGATTTGTTACCAAGAGTTAATCAGTAAAAAAGATAACAAAGCAGGCATTACATCAGATTTGCCTCAGACAGAACAGCCAACTGTACACACCTTTGGTCAAACACAGAATGAATTGTGTTTAGAACCAACTCCATTAATTGTGATAACGTGTTTAAATTAGAAACATTATCTCAAAACAAATTAATTGATTTGTTGAGTCATTCGGAGATACCATAATAAAAAGAATGAGGTTAAACAAATGTCAGCTTTCGAGCAGAGGCTAGCCAGGATCTGTTGTGTAGATCTTAATGGGGGTGTAATCACTTTAATCCAGCCAGAAGATACAGTTTTCAGAGGCTTTTTAGAGCTTGATATTGTAGCGTGTCTACTCGCATACTCGCCTTTTGTTCCATTCATCAAACTGTTAACCCCGGGTCTCAGCTGACAGCCTCCACTGTGCATGTGAGCTGAGAAAAGAGCAGCTGTATGATCACCACTGTCTTTCACAGACGAGCCACACTGGTATGGTCAAAAATAATTAACTGTAATTTTCAGGGACTCACTTATTTACTGGAGCATTTCCATTTGCAAAATGGTAAATGTATTTATATATATGAGCACTTTTCTGGTCTACCGACCACGCCAAGCGCTTCACAACACATGCCACATTCATGCCCACGCACACATACTGATGGCAGAGGCTGGCATGACAGCAGCTGACTGCTGACACTGAAAGGTCCATGTAATAAGCTTTAGTTAATAAGTCCTTATTAGATGCCTATTATCATTAATAAGACTATACATTAATACTATTAATTGGAAATTACAAGAAACTCATATGGATTCCATTAATTTAAGCAAATCATAATTAATTTAAATTTGAATTAATTAAAGCAACATTAAGCTTAAAAATCATGTTGATGGTACAGGGTCTTGTGACAGGGTGAATGGTGTCGCAGCTCCTATCATTAGTGTCTGCACAATGTGACTCCAGTGAGAGGGTAGGTTCACAGCAAGTTTTCAACACATAACATTGTTATGATGTCATGAGTTTTGTCTGTAGTTAGTCTACTAATATTACATCCGACTAATTGTTACAGATCTGGGATTTGTATTTACTACAGTTTATGATTGCTCATAAGTTACCTTTAATCTAACAATAAGGGTATTTTTATTATTCTATTATCAACACTTACATAGTCTTATTACTAATAATAAACATCTTATAATGACTATATTGCTTTTTAACTAAGGCTTAACACAAGGACCTTGATATAAAGCGTTACCGTGCCGACCTGCCCATCTGAAGCAAAACAGCGATTCTATCCAAGGTGCTCGGTATTTCTATGCTTTCTATGCTGCGACACTGGGAGCGATTTTGGGTTCAGTATCTTGCCCAAGGACACTCAGCCGGAGCCAGGGATCATCAAACCACTGACCCTCTGATTAGTGGACAACCTGCTCTTTTTTATTTTTTTTTATTTACAAAAAATGAGAATGAATATCAAATTTGTGTGTCAGACCTTTGCTTCTTCTCCTTTCCTTTCCAGTTAATCATCTCACTACCCTTCAGATTTATTTTGTGACCCCTAGATTGGGATCCACTGGACTAAAGAACTTAACTCTAAATATACGATCTAACAATGCCATATATAATAATATAAAATTCACTGCAGAGCCAATTATTTGACTGTTTTTTTCTTCTTTTTTTTTTGGCCTTCACGTGGTTTTATTGTCAGTACCGCTTGAAGAGATGACAGGAAACAGGACGAGAGAGAGGGGAGTGACACGCGGCAAAGGGCCCCAGGCCGGGACTCGAGCCCGGGGCCGCCGCAGCGAGGACAAAGCCTCTGTACATGGGACTCTCTACCAACTGAGCTAAACGGCGCCCCTAATTATTTGACTGTTGACAGTATATTTTGCATGTTATACTTATTGCACTTTTGCTTTATTTAGGATTTTGAACGCAGGACTTTTACTCAAGTAAATGTTTCCAGTACTTCTTTGACCACTGGGTACACTGTACGTCTGAGTCATTCACAAAACTACACAATAAATAACCACATTAATCAAGTCTGTAAAAACCTAGCTTTAGGGCCATGATAGAAGTACAACAGTATCACAGTGCATATAAAACTGAAAAGTTAAGCCTTTCAGAGATAGCTTGCAGTAATATCAAGGTTACGCAATTTGTACAGTAAATTCACAGAAAACAGACCAGAGCTGCTGAGAACCAAGGGCTCAAAGGTTGCCTTTCTAAGAAAGAGTCTGAATCCACAAAACCCCCTTAAAGCAGAATATACGTCTCCTGTTAGTGTCTGCTATAGAGGACAAACTGCGTCAAAGACTGCTTTGAACAATGGAGTGGATGATGCTGAGGATGCATGACTGGACTGCATGTTACTCATTCAACACTTACAGTACCACCAGGCTGTAACTGAATTCAGAGAGGTGAACATGAAGGTGTTAGCGTTTGTTTTTCGTTGCGCCTGTCTTTATGTGACATTATTCTATTGATTTTAAAACACAAAAAAACCTGTCTATTGTCTTTCTCGCGTCGTTTGTGTGTGTTTTTAAAACCTAATCGACGACCGCCCTCACATTCCCACTCCCGTGAGGTTTCACTTGTGACTAGAAACAGGATGACCACCTGCTCTGTGTTTTACATCAGAAGACATTTAGGACAAACTTATCTTATGGGCATGTTCTTATTTCTCACTGCCCGCTTTAAATAAATATGATTCTGACAGAGTTTTCCCTTTGAGCAGACTTTGTTCTGAAGCAGGAGCTCCACACTCGTCAGAGAACCTCCTGATGCTTAAATGTGTGTCTTTGAACCACACTCATGATGCATTCCAGCGGCCTGGCATGTGACTGCTGACAGTTTAAGCACATGTGTTATTTAGACTAATGGGGAGTCTTTATCCTGCTACACCAAAGATAAAGTCTTACTGTTGTTAAGAAAGCTCTAAACTGAGCTTGAATTAACTTCTTGTTATCACAATTTGGAGTCCATTTTAAAGGTGTTCTTTCCTTCTCTTTCTACTGTTTGAAAGCATTGTTTTTGAAGTTTTTCCATAGAGACAGGTTTTTCAGATTACAGTAAGAAACTTTGCTAAAGTTCTCAATGTTGTGTCAATATTAGTTCATTTTCAAATATTGAGCATAGGATTTTACTGTAAATACAAAGTTGGGCTCCGTTGTAGTAGAAAAATCTCAGGATCCAGCAAAAGCAATATAAAATATATCACAAATCTTTTTGCAGTATGTCAAGAAGGTTTGTGTTAATACATAATTACATTTACTTTTTTCATTGCCATTATATCACTGAAGAAGAGACAGATTCCTAGATCCAAGGGTTCAGATTGTAAAGCCTAAAATACCTACCTTAAACGTACAGTCATTTTTTGTCGCTAGGGGTCTCTCAATCAAAAAACAAAACTAAAGTTGTAGGTAGTGTGGGATCATCGGAGTTGTTGTCGTCAGTCTCGAACAACTATTGCCAATGAAAATCTACTTATGTTACTGAAACAGAAATCTTTAAGGATGAGGTAATGCTTATAGATTAATTTACGTTATGTTTAGTCCTGTTCGCCCACTACCCTCCTCACTCTCTGACTTATTTATGAATTCATTTTTCAGGGGCAGTGCACGTAAATGAACATTACTTTCAACAAACCAGGATTAGCTAAAAGCCTAGTTTTCACCTGTATTACCGAGGCCAGGTGCAAAGTTGGCGACCAAAAATCAAGAAACAAGTTTAAAACAACAATTATGACATGAGGTATGTCAGTAAGAGTAAAAGCAGGACAAAGACATTGGCAGCAGTAAAACTGCAGTGCAGCAGAGCAAGAAGAGGCAAACACAAGCAAGCACAGTCATGACATGTAGGTCACGGAGCAACCTGCAAAAACAGACAGCAAGTTATGGCAACAGGCAACCCAGTGAAACACATGATTAACTTAAGTAAGCTACAGATTTCTTTCAGTTTGAACGTTGTTGAACATTTGGCCCGATGTAAGTACACACGTCGACAAAATACATAACAACGGTCTGTTTGTTTTTTTAGACATTTAAATGCAGAAATGTCACATATCATATCTTTAAAGTGGTAAAGTGTCAGAGAAACACGAGTGTCTTTCTGGAGAACTGACGTAAACACGGCCTCACGAGACAACCCCTGTGTGACCACCGAGTCTTTTACACAACACGGCCTGTGAGGTTCACTGCACCCAACAGGATTAGTGAGCAGAATTCCTGGAGGGAGTCAAATGGAATGTCTCTATAGAAATTATTTCACTTTAATTTCAGCAAGCCTGTAAGTGGGAGGAGAATGAATGATCTGACCCAGGATCAGTCCGTGTGTTTCTACTGAATTTGCCAGTGACTTGTTAAAGCTTGCTATGTGAAGGAGTATTTGATGTTAAAAAAAATAATACAGAATTCGTTTCAAGGCAGTGTACAAATTTAAATAAAAGACCAGATCAAATCAAGTGTTCTCAAAAGATACAAAACACTCATACTTAAAGGTTTAACAAACGAATATGGAAATGAAAAAAAAAGGTAAAAGTGCAAAGACACAGGTGAAGCACTTTCAACACAGCATGAACACACTGTGAGTACGAGCTGCACTGTGAGCTGTTGAAGGCCAGGAGTCATTTAAGATTTATTCTATGAATAAGAACATTTTTTAAATGCTTCACAAAGAATGAGCCTTTGTAGCTGAATTATTAGCCATTCATGTACACTTTTAAAAATACTATAAAACAGAACTGAAGCAGAACTGTAAGTAGACTTATCTTTCCAATAGTAACAAACACTGGGTAGGTAAAATTAAAAAATATGGAAAATACACCGTCTGTAAATGTTCGTTTTAATCACTTTTGCTTCTCGTTGTTGTTTCATTTTCAATAAATTCTTTATATGTTTGCTGTTTTTCCACAATTTATTCAAAATGGTAAGCTTTCAAATAAAACAGCGTGCGAATGTCAATGTAGTGTTAAATTCTCTGATCTAAATAGTTTTTTCTTCTTCCAAATGGGTTTAATTTTTCACTGGCTACTGGAAATGTCATCTACCCCAGAACTGACTGCTTCAAAATGTGTAAATAAAAAGAATCCATTATTCCCACTGAAACACAGGATGGTGCCAGAGAGCCACGGAGAAACAAGCTACTACATGCAGCAGAATGGCATGCAACACGCGACCGTGTGAGTGAAAGATATTTTTATTATAAGTGTAATGGGTCGACCAAAAATCCTCAATTTTAAACCCTCTGCTTACCATCCGTCGATATATTTCTAAGGATAGTTTGAAGTGACAACACAGAAAGATATTTAGACGAAATAAAGGTAAGGAGAAGGAACAGATTTTTAATTGCATATCACTTAGTAAACTCAAATTCACTCTCTTCCTTTTCAGGTTCAATATGAGGATGTGCATAATAATGGTCCATGATGCATCTTCAGAGCCGGACAAATGATTCTGTTAATGGTCTTCCAAAGAGAATCACAGATGGAGGTGATTATTCATTTGTGCTTTATTATCTACTTGTTACCATGTGGATGGAGCAATGCATCCATTTTCTTGACAGCTTTGTGTACATGCTGCACTTAACCCACTCTGGGTATGTTTTGTAGGAATATGTGTTGGCTAAATAATAGGAGGCCTATTGAAATTTGAATTGAGGCCACTTCAGGTACATTAGGAGAGAAAGGAGCTCAGTCTCGCAGAAACTGGTGAAAAGCGAACCGATTTAAATGTTTGCGCTTGTTTTTTATGTGGTATTATTTCATTAATGATGTGTTGTGAGGAGGCACTCGACAGCCCCTGCCGGGCTTTTAGGTTTCTTCTTCATATTCAGATGAGTTTATTTTTAAATGAGCCCAGACCAAAATCTAAAGCATGTTTACTCCTCTGAAAGGGCACATAAATAATGTTTTAAAAAATAAAGGAGAGTGGACAACTGGTCGGGAAAATGTTTTTGTGGCTCCGTCACGTCTTGCGTTGAATCTCACATACACAAAATAAATTAGAATAAAACAAACACATAGGACGATACAAAAATGATGCAATCATTTTCAAAATAAAAGCATCCTGAAATCCATAATAAATTGAAAAACATGGCACAGGTCTCGTAATATTTTCTCGCAAACAAATAAATTAATAAAATACATAATAATATTTTTTTTGTAATTATTACAGTGTTAAGATAAAAGTCTCTGAATGCATGATCACATTTTAAAACATACTGACATGCAAAATGTCCAAATCCACACCCTCCTTTCTCCAGAACTGAAATTGGAGACGCACGATATTCGATTTTTGCTGATATCCAATTTGCCGATACATATACAATCACATATTATTATCTCATATCTAAATATTATATATGTTAGTGTTAAAATGTACACATTCACTGGGGAAAATAAGAAAACTACTTTGTCAATGGTTTGCGCTGTGTGCGCATAATGAAAGCGTCATCATATCAGCCCGTCACATTGTCAGAAATGCTCATTTTTTGGCCGACACCAATGATATATATACCCGGGGTTGGAAGGATTAGAAAGAAGATTGGAAATTAGAAAACATCTAATACACTTTTACATTACAGCACACTTATTCTGTGTGTCACTTACTATGTGAATGTTTGTAATTGTGGTATTGTGAAAGAGTGAAGGCCAAAGGCGAGTCTTTATAAAAAAAAAAAAAGAAAGGTGCTAAATTAACCATAGTTGTGGTAGCTGTCCTTTATACTCACTCTAACAGTATATTCTGGTGTGAGAGAAAGGACTGAGCCGAGTGATGGAGATGCAGTATCTGTAGACAATAGCAGGGGGGCAGTGTTGCTGTTTCTGCTGGCCCCGGATCACTGGGAATGACTGGCCCTAACAGTATGCATTTCCTTCAGGATGCTCCAAGAAATATGCCATGAAATAGTCTAGGATTGGACATCTTTGTACTTTAACTGTCACCATTTCAAATCTCAACCATGCCGAGCGGTGACTGACAAGCATATACACTGGGCCGGGTGGTATGCAGCCGTATGAAATGACTAGCCTGTATAGAGTTTTAATCCTCTTTAAGACTCCTATCCATCTCCAAATTAATATCTAGGGGCCACGTATCCGTCTGCACCAGTTTGTACTCCGCGTAACCCACTTCTCTGGCAAACTGATCAAATTATTCACTGGAAAATAAGATTAATAGTTATGCTGCGAAACATGCTCCAGGTCAATTATTTGGGAGATGGCGACGATATACTCATTACACCATAATGCCGATTCAAGGACGAGCAGCATGAAGGAGTGTGTTGTAGATTAATTGCCGCTAAAGGTCAACATGCGTTCAAATTGACGAAGATGCTATCCATTTTTCATCGGTTTCAAGTGCACTGTATATGGGAAACCTATAATGCTCATTACATGCATTTAAATGAGTCTGTCCTAATTACTAATCAGTCTCTTGTACCATTAGAGATGGAAATTAGAAATACAAAACAGACCCCTGGGCATCATTCACTCAGAATATATTAGAGTTCTCATTTTACACTGGCATTTTGAAAAAACCCTCGAAAACTTGATCAAATATTAAAAACATTTCAGGAGTCTCACTTTTTGTCGCTTAATTTAAAATCTCAGCGACGCCAAAGAACTCCTTTTTCGTGAATACAACAGTAGTGTGATATATTTTTGTTCAACCGGCTCCTAAAAAACAAAACTATACTGTTTATTTTGCTATACCCCAATCAGAATATTGGCTAGACCCTTCAGTGATTCTTTCTTCAGTGATTCCCGCCCACCTCTCTGGCAGCTTACCGATTTACATTTGAGCATAATGCAAGCATTAGAGGAGGCACAAGGCAGCCCTGATAAGTTACAAAGTGCTCCAGGGGTAAACCTCGTAAGAGAGGGTTTGGAGTTATTTACAGCGTTCAAATCCTTCAAAAATTCATGTCTGGAGGATGAGATTGGTTTTGCAGTTGATGCTTTGCACACAAAGCAAACACAATGCACGCGGAGGGTGTTTAGCTGTAAATGACCAGATGACATTAATTCTAATTGACTGATCTCATCCCATGCTTAGGACCAGCGTGCGTGATACTGCTCAGGACACAAGGGTCCTGTCAAGGCACAATGTCACACACAAAGCAACAAAACAGAAACACTAAGATTGGCTTAAGCAACGAGGAACACAGGGGCCCAAAAATGATTTTTAAATGCAATTTAATTTTCAATGAAGCAATACTTAAGTTGTATGGCATTTTCTATTCAGAGATATGTTTTGATTGTGCAATTCTCATAATAAGAGTGCTCAGGAATTGCAATGCCATTACAAAGGAGGTTAAAGGCAATGGAATTCCTCCTTATCAGAAATGCTCTCTGTACAGTTGTTCCATTTGAAATGCATTTAATTGCAAATAGAAAAGAAGAGAGAGAAAGCCAACAATGCGAGGGTCTGAAGCATTTTTCTCGTCTGCTTTGAGTGAGCGTATTCAAATCTAAGCGGGCAGACAATGAAGGAAAGGAATCGTGCTCTGAATAGCCTCTCTCTCTCTCTCTCTCTCTCTCTCTCTCTCTCTCTCTCTCTCTCTCTCTCCCTCCTTTTCATTCCCAGGCCAATTCACAGCCTTCCTCTTCTGTGCTGCGAGGGGCGGGCTCTCCACTCGCAGCTCAAAACTTCCTCGCCACTGTAGAACAACACATCCACCTGATAGCACGGCGGCGGCACACATGAAGCCACCATTCATCATGTCACTGTGAGAGAGCCGGCTGTGTGGGAGTCTGGCCTCCTCTATGACAGTCTTCATGACTTGGAGTCCACGTTGGGCTTTCACAGAGCTGTTCACCCACTGGTTTGACAAGGATGCCGCTCCTCGGCAGCACCGGGCTTTGCCAGGCCCTTCCTCTAAAGCCACGGCCAAGCCCTGACCCGGGGATCCCCTCTCCCCACTCGTTCCACCGAGGGGAGGAGTATCAGGGGATCATGGGGCACAAAGTGCTTGAAGCCTGTGCCTTTGTTGGGGCGAGCCGGGAGAGAACACCCCCAGCAGATATGCTGACAGTCTCATGGGAGCAGGAGAAGAAGTTGAGGCAAGAAAGTGCACCCTTCAAACTTTTCAGTGCAGTGCTAGGAATTCTATTTTTTCTCAACAAAGATTTATACATATTTATACAAGCCCAAATACTGATAGGAAGGTGCTCGAAAAAAAAATCTTGGAATTGCAGAGGTAAACTATATGTAAATGCCATAAAGTAATAGACTTGTAGTGCAAATCACACCATTTTATCTTTAATTTTGCTTTCGTACCCTCCCCACTCCCCCCCCCAACCTCTTTCCTCTGGCTTAAAGGTGCATCAGAGATATGCATTTAAGCATATTCAGAACACGGGGCGTGAAATTAAATGTGTGGCAGAGTGAGAAAAATATACAGACGCTGGAGATGCCTTAAAAATAGTCATTTATGCAGATGGAGAGGAGTGAAATCATTTGCAATGGGATGACCCTCTCTCCAAGCATTTCTCCCCTCACTGTTCTTCCCTAATCTTGCACTGTATCTTCATTTTTCATTGAACTCGCCAGTTTGCTGCTAAGCAGCCTTGTAGATAAGGCAAAGTGCTAAAAGGAGACGACAGAAGGAGCTCAGTGGGCCCGTTTCTATTGCACTTTCACCCAAGGCAATGGGCAGAATTTAACGGATTCCTTCCAACATATGTTTTTGCCAGATAAGTAAACAGTGTGTGTCGGAAATGAAAAAAAAGCATTTGCAATTTAATGACATTACAGCTCCCAGCTTAGCCCGCCGTGCTGCGAGGCGAGGAGCAGAGAAAGGGGAGAGCGGAAGAATGGAACCGGGTGTCATCAATGTTTTTTTTTTCTTTCTCCCTTGCAAGAAGCAGCACTGAATTCTTCTTATTCTTTTCAAACCCCTTCCCTTCTCCATCCCTTCCTGCTATTTTGTTCTCTTGCCCATAGTTTCCTCGCCTTTGTTGGAATGAAATTATCTATTATTTTATTCAGAAAAACTTGCCTTCCCCTGCCATTCTACCCTCTCCAACATCTGATTCTCTCAGATTTTTTTCCGAGCTAAAAACACATCTCACCCTGGCCACGGGTGCTCTCTCTCCCTTCTCTATCTCCTTCTCTCCCCCACCCCACCCCCGCTCACCCTCCTTTGTCTGGCTTCATCAAAGTGCAATAGATGCTTGGCACAATAAAGAAGAGCAAGCCTCCATGTTGTCATAACGCTCAGACCTGATGTGAGGACCAGCAGTAGGTGATGAGTTGGAGAGAGAATCACGGTCTATATTTCAGCGGCAGTAAGCGATCCATCCATCCTATGTGAAACTCAGTGATTTCCCTCCTTTCTCCCTGCCGGCTGTCAGGCAGCTGCCTTATTATAGAAGGCTAATTGTGCAGGAAAGCAGATTATGAGAGTGGTAGGATGTACTCCTTGACCATGTGCTAATGTGATGACAAGTTTGGGGACCCTCTAAGCAAAAGGCGTCGCACGCCAGGGCACTTTTGGCACTGGCTATAATCTGCCTTTGGTATTAACTCAGCAAACCGGCTTGTTTGAGTATGGATCAATCGCTCGCTCATTATTTTTACAAGAAAGCTTTATATTCAAGGCGCTTTCCTGGTGTTGATCTCTCATTAACCATGCTATGTAAATGCACTGGCAATCCCTGTGTAAGGGATACGTCACCCCAGGGCCCGGGCTTGCAGAAGCATGTTAAGGAGAAGAAGGGGCAGGAAATTTGGGTCAGTCGCCTTCGCCAAAACTTGAATTTCAGGTTTCCCTTAAAGCCCCCTGCTCAGCTTTTCTCTTTTTAATGTGTTTTTGTTTGGTGATGTTATGTTTTAAATGTCAGCCCCGGAGCTGTCCAGCAATTTAGGAGGCACAAAAAGCCCTGTCTCAGTATCGCTTCCAAGCGTTCATGTTACCTCTGTAATCGCTGCTGGCTGCAACATTACACACACTCCATTCACTCGTGGTCTTTTATCACCACTGAGTGTATTGACTGTACAGGTAAAAGGTTAGATAGGGTCAGAGGGAGGTGATAATATTACAGGACAAATAGAAAAAAAAACGCCCGATTCGCCATGTCGAGTGGCGATAGGGAGTTATTAACCGCCTGCTGCTAAACCAACTTATTTATCTGATCAGAAAAAGGGCCTGACATGTGACACCGGGTCTCTCGTCTGCGTGAATTCCATTGGCTGTCAGGATGCATTGTGCATCAAATTAAAGGGGGGCAAATATTTCAACTTGTTTACTCATTTCTCGCACACAAACATCCGACAATCCCTGGCGCTCAGACATCTGTTCGCCTGACAAGAGATCGTGATGCACGTGGTATGAGAAATAGAGGCTTCTGCCATATTTGGCTCCAGTGTGCGCTGGCATGGTGAATGACGCAACAGGAAAATGAACCTGACAGCACCAGGCAGCGGCTCTGCGTTTCTTTTGCGCCCTACATACATAAATCTCTTATTATTGCTCTGTGTTAGCTATGTGTATTTTTACACCTGTCTGCGCTAATATCAAAGTGTAGAGGTTCGCTTTTAGACATTCAACTTCATTTGTGTCTCCTGTGAGAGTTTGTATGGGTGCCATCTCTTTGAGGAAGAGGGGGGAGAGAGAAAAAAAAAAAAAACCACGCACCTCTATTCCCAGGTTTCATTCCATTTTTTGTAAGAGGGCTGTCAAAGGGCACTGTTCCACTTGACCCATTTTTATTTTTCATGCAAACAACTTCAGTGCGCTTGAATCGCGGCGCTGAAAGTTGCAGACTTTGCCACGGATCCGCCATAAGCAGCGACAGTTCAAAGTGTTCCTCTTTATTTTATGTACTTTTAATTGCTGCCGGTAACTTAGACTTAGCCGCGTACTTTGTGGAAGAAAAGGGCTGAATAAAACCGTGTATCTTGCACGCGGACTGAAAATAAAGAGAAGCATTTGGAGAGGAGGACCTCTCGGTGGCTCAAAAGAGAGAGACAGAAATGTCTCTCTGTCTGCAGGTACTTCAGCGGCTCCTAGCCTTGTAACATTTTTTGTTAGCAGCACAGTGCCAGCGAAGGCCAGACTTTTGATTGCTTTCCCTGTTTCACATCCTTTTATGGGTCCCCTTTCTTCCCACACACGAGCAAACAAAGCAAGTGTAAATACAATGTTGAAAAGCCATTACCTTCAATGTAACCCTTTCTGCGGTAACAAAGAAGATGGAAAATTTTCCACGGCACAATGCGACTAGACGCAGCGTGATGATGCGGCTGAAGAGCGCGGGGTGTCAGGGCGACCCCGTCGCATGTGATGTCTGGTCGGACCATTCATAATAGATTTGTTCTGAGGACCCTCGCATTACTGCCCAATTAAGGTATGAAGTCATGCTCCTTCATCAGTATAACTAATGGCACGTTTCAGGAGGCAGCCACGTCCACGAGATTAAAGACGTGGAAGCGTTGGATTTTCTGCTGAATACGATAAGGTGCCCGCACGAATTATTGCCTTGCTGTCACCCAGGTACGTACGCTCGCATTCTTTATGTCGTCCATTATGGAGGCGTCCGTACGGTTGCTCCAGTGCATTACACCATGGCTACAAAAGCGTGTGTGGGAAAACAAATCTGACAGCCACAGACGTGACATCAATACACTCGACAGTACACAATCCAACGCGGCTACAAAGCAATCACCTGGACTGGAGTCGCTTTGAGAGGAAGAGTGTGATGATAAGCCACCCTCCACTGACGGAGACAAAATTTCAAGTTTCCGTCCACTGAGCGCACCCCTTCAGCGCTCCGGCATCTACAGTACACAAAAAATTAGCCGCGGAGCCACGACGTATCACTTGGCAGAGATCTACTTTGCCACCGTTAATTACGACAAGGCTGCGGAATTCTGACTGCTAAACCGCGCTATCACAATGCAAGGGTGTGAATCCCAAATCAAGCTCGGCGCACCATAATCCTGTTAAAAATGTAATAAATAATCCCTGTGAATTAATGTTGGCAATATTTCATTTTAATAAGTTCCTGTAGAATCGAGACAGAAGGGGGGAAATTGATGGCATTACAGCTCACTCACTTCAAGTGCAGTTGTGAGTGTGCAGGAGGAAAAAATCACTCCTCCTCATTAAAGGTGCAATCTTTTCGAGCCCCCCAGATCTTTGTTGTAATAACTGGGGAGAAAAAAAATAATCTCTTTTTATTGATAGGCACATGTAGCAGAAAGTATGCCAACTGACAGGTACTTATCTTTTCGCCTGTGTCCTGTGTTATAGAAAGATATAATTCTTTGTGACTGCTCCTCGGGGCATCAGCTCTTCAACTTCATTATTTCTACTTATGATAGATATATTTTTCCTTGAAAACCTGAGAATTAATAGGAGAGCCAGCAATCTCTGCCAGCGGTCATTTGGAAATGGAACAAAAAATGTCATGTCAGTTTGGAGAACATTTTTTTTTTAAGGCTGCTCACTGACATTATTCTAATTTATTGATGGATTCATAGAGTAATCCCATGCCTCATGTTTTAGGTTATTAACGTAATGATTCCGGTGACTACCTAGCAGCTATAGGATCTTTAGAAAAAAAAGTCTAATCTTGTCAAAAAATTCAATTGTGTCAGCCCACAACATCTGCACTCCCTTTTTTTTCCCCCCTCAAGTATAAATACATGTGCTTGTATGTAGTGTTCTCATACTAAATTGTACATTTTCAAACCGGCCTTTGTGATGTGTGAACATGGCTCGTAAAATAATGCTCCCATTTATGACGCTGAATTTGAATATGAAGTGATTAGTGCAGTGAGTTCATTTAGACAGCAGTGGGAGCTTTAGAGTCAGACGACAGCCCGCTGAGAGCAGAGTTCCTTCTGTTTTTTAAAACTGACGCGGATACAACACCCTCACGGTGGTCTTTAAAGCACACCTAGAGACTGTTACGTGCGGAGAGACAGTAGATTATCTAGAGATGATGGTTGGAATCTGTTTTAAATCCTTCAGAGTTCAGAGGGGACTGGTATCCGTTGTTTATTTATTTCACTTTGACTTCCACAATCTGATAAGAAGAGTCAAACCCTATTCTTCCTTAGATCTCACTGCTGGTTGTGCAAAAAAAATAATATAAAAGATTTCAAATTCAACCTTTTTAATGCATTCAGATATTTTGTTTTTCTTCCTTTGACCTCATCGTAGTACCTCTTTCCTTTGCCAATAAACTGGGAGTGCACGTTTCGTGACGGTGACAAATACAGAATAGATCATAAAACTTTGTTATTACATCCAAAAAAATTAATCTTAAATGTGTTATACCTGAAGAAATACACATTTCCTTTCCTTTTTCCTTTTCGTTTACCAAATAGTCATTAACAAATAAATACATTAAAGTGCTGTACTTTTATTTTATTTTTTTATGTTTTTTTAAACCAGGAAGTCCCACTGAGATCAAGCTCCCCTATACAAGAGAGACATGTCCGAGGTAGCAGCCGTACAAAATCACCATATACTAAAATGCAACATACAAGGCATGATTTGCAAATATCACAAAACAACAGAAGAACTGGTATTAAAACGCAGTGGCCTCTTAAAGGGGCACTGTGTAGTGGTAATTAGAACTCTGAATTTGATTTATAATATGAATGAGGTAACAACACAAACTCAGAAATGTGTATTTTGTCCATAACTGAATAAACAAGCTGTTCTCAGAGGAAATCAAGGTCCCCAGAACACTGTTTGAAGCTGGAAAGGTGGCAGGGTCCGCCACATATAAACAAAACAAAACAGTATGAAACTGTGTTGTTCTTTAAGGTCAGGAGGTTTATTTAGTTTGTTTAGGCATAAAAATTAATTCTGATTAAAATATCTTCCTCTAAACTCCATAGTGCGCCTTTAAGAAAAATAACAACATGTCTCCTTCATCACATTCCTAAATGACGCCCTTAAATTCCTCAGTGGATATAAATGTGTCTAATTCCAGGTCTCTTTGCAAGTTATTCCATGACCAAGGTGCATGGAATGAAAATGCAAGTGTCCCTAAATCTGTCAAAACTCTACATACATCCTAAATCCCACATAGTGACATGCTATATTTTTGGAGTCAGTCAGACCCCAGAGACGTTCAACTCTCTGTGAGACATCTTACGAACAAACGTCCAGTAACAGAAATCCAAATAGGATACCGACAAGTGTACTAATTTAAGATTTGGGAGGGGGACAGCAGATATGGAGCACAGGATTCAGTCCATGTTATTTAATCACGGTTTGCAGCTGAGTGACCCCGAAGAGAACTGACATGTGGTTCTCTGTGGCAGACTTCTGAAACATGTCGTCTCAAAAATCAATTCTCACAAATTTAGGAGAAAAATATGATTCTCGTGTCTTCGATTTTGGAGGAGTGATGCCATTCTCTGAACTTGCCAGACTGCTCTGCTTGCTCAAATACTTGCCTTTACCCACTTAGCTATTACATCCACATCACTGATGATTATCTAAACTCTCATTGTGTTATAAAATATTTGGGGAAAGCACTAATATTGAGCTCTACAATATTGTCGCTAAATCGATAAACCCTGGCTGTAAAATTCTCAGTGTAGCACACACACAAGCTATGACAACCAGGTGAGCAAGGAGCAGACTCTCCTGCAAACAAATGGAGAAAAAAATGTCAAAAATCAAAAATCTCATTGTGTTAATATTTTGCGAAAGCACGGATCTCCACAATATTGCTGCTGAATCAACATCGAGGTGTTTGGTCAAAAATATTGCGATATCTGATTTTGTTGCTCGTATTTGTGAAGCACAGTTGAAGAGATATCAAAATATCGAGATACAGCCTTAACGTATCGCAATATTATCTCAAGGCCATATCACCCTGACCTAATAACAAGCTGATAAAGCAATATCATACATCTTATATTTTTTTTAACCGTTAATGTCACATCAGCAATGAGCCGGTGCCGTATGTTTCCACACAGGGATTTATCAAAGTGTGATTTCACCAGCCAAGATCAGGGTATAGAAATTGAAGAAATATTCTACAGCTAAAGAATTGTATTAATAAACACGCAGTGGTAGATAACAGTGAGGCTAGAATACTGGAGTTAATGTTCCTGGATGCCAGACAGTCTGGTAGACACTATGAGTGCAGCTCACTCGTCTCACCTGCAAAAACTCATGATTACCTCAACTACCTCCCCCCCCCAACCCATCAACGGCCCCCTCCTGCCTCCACCCACCTGCCCCCGACCTAATTCAAGCGTTCCCTCTCTGAACTCCGGCGGGGGTCCATCGACTTATTGCATTATGTACTATTAAACAAACTTGGACTTCTTAAAAGCAGAGTCAGACTTCAGAGGCTGTGTGGCATGTTTATAGGGATGGTCTGTACAGTACACAGAGATTTCTCATTTCTCCCGGTGACCTTGGGCACAGTGACATGTACGGTTTTGAGGCTTTGATTTGCCACGTTGAGGTGTTGCGGAAAAGGTGCAATGCAAGATAATTTTGGCATTTTTTTCCCTCCTGGGAGCATAGAGAAGTAAGAAATACGGCAGTTCATACTCCGGAGATTACAGGTAATATGGCACACAGCCTTCATAAACATTCTTGACCCAACCTGATGATGGAGATATTGCTTCAGGAGAGACTTTTCACACTTTGATTTGCCTAAAATGAGATGGAGGAGCCAGTGATCAGACTCTTTGAGGTTCCTCACAGAGAGGCCAGCCCTGGCTGTATATCTCGCAGTGTTGCAGACATGCTACGACAGCCAGGTGAGCAAGAGGCTGACTTTTTCCCCGCAAACAAATAGAGAGGAAAATATCCTCAAAGAGATGATATTGATGTATTATTCATGTCAGAAAAAATACTAAAATGATCCATCTCGAGCCATTGAAGCCAGGTGATAATCCACATGCTTGTGGGGCAGCCCCGGGCGAATTAGGGATGAGGGAGCCATTGTACATCCCTCTAAGGTCAACATGGTTGAACCGGTGATACATATGTATGTTAATTTGCCTAATCTCACTTCTACAAATGTCTTACAGGCACATAAAGGGTTTAACACTAAGACATAATGATATCAGGGCATCAGACGGGGGGCTTATGGAAACATGAGGCAGCCATAGCTTTAAATCTTCTGCAGAAACCTTTGTACCGGCTGTCAGGGGGACACCAAGGCGAGCACTGTTGGCTCTTTAAATGTCTTAAAATATAAACTCCCATTTCTCAGTCTTTGTTTGTCTATTTTATTGTGAAGGAACAATAAAGTTTGAATCATTGATATTCATTAAAAAACACGGTGATACTTTTCTTTTTTCCAGC